>VDFB02000015.1:296990130-297495201 GCA_007258455.2 Sequoia sempervirens
CATAAGGAGCTACATGTATATGCTTAGCCAAGTGTTATTTTTAGCCAGCTACTTTCTTTTCCAAGGTAGCTCTAAATTAAGTGGTTGCATTCCTATTTTTAGACACCCCTATTTTTAGATGGTTGTTACTATATGTAATTCATATTTTGAGTTAATTCATCATTCCATTCAAATATTGCTTTGGATATTATGTTTTTTTCATTAATCTAACAAGTAGAGCGTATTTTCTCTTATCTTTCATGGCTTGTCAGTACTGACATCCATTCGAATGATCTTGGTGATTTCTACATGTATTAGAGCATTAGATTCATGATTTCCTATCCATTTTTGAGAGATTCAGCCTTGAGGAAAAAATTGGCTCATCCTAGAGAAAAAAGAGCATCACTATTAAGTCCAAAATGACCAATTCTCTTCTCAAGGTTGCATAGAAAAACATTTTATTTTTCTCTCAATTTGATAGACATTTTGGTTGTAGGTGATTTTTGGGAGCTAAGGAGTGTTTGAACTCTATCTTAGAGGAAACTCTACTATCTTATATGTATGTTTTGGTGACATTGTCACATGACATGGTTAATTATTCCACTTGTGTTACCATGCTTGATGCATTAGCATTGCATACATTAAGTGTTTTTTTCTTCTATCATGACATATTGATTATGTAGGCATATAACGCAACTTGTTGATGTCACATTTACACCCAAAAAAATGGTTCATTCATGTTCAAGCCATTAATATCTAATATGAAATCTCGGGGCATTAAACATTATGAGTAGGATGTTCATGTACTATGATAAGAAAAATCCCTTAATCTAGGATTGATAAGATTCACGATATAATAAAACTTGGTTGATAGGTATAGCCCACCAAAATTTCATTATGTTTATTTTGTTATGTATTGGAAATATCTAAACATAGATATTTCAAAGAGGTTCCCTCTTTAGAGGAGAACCATTCTTGGATGTAGGCCATGTAGAAGGATATGATGATCTTGGATAGATGTGACACTTATTATAAGTTTGACTAAGGGAAGAAAGTCCATTGGTTGCAAGTGGGTGTATAAAAATAAAATAAAAGCATATGGTCAATTAGAGAGGTACAAAGTTAAAGTAGTGGCTAAGGGATACTACTAGAGAGAGTTAATTTTGGTGAAATTATCTCTCTTACTGTCAAATTTTTAATTAAATTGCAATTATCTATTAATACAACTTGTGGTTTTAAGAATAGAAAATGGATATTAAATTTACTTTGTTGCATGGGAATCTTGAAGAGAATTTATATGTGATAGGTAGATGGGTTTGAGGTAAAAGGGAAATAAATTTTAGTTTATAGGCTAAAATGGTCTTTGTATGCTTTGAAACAATATCTTCAAATATGGTATCAAAATTTTGATGCTTTTTCTTTAAAATTTTTATTTTTGGAAGTGAATAAGATCACTATGTATAATACATTAAATATATAGTTTATGATCATATTCTAATTATTGTCTTATATGTGGATAACAAGTTGTTTATTGGTAACAATAAGGTATTGATTGGGGAGCTTAAGACTAATATTTTTAGTGCATTTGACATGAAGGATCTATGGGAAACAAAATTTATTTTAGGAATATAAATAAGTAGGGACTAGGTTCACAAAAAGATTTGGCTTAATTAGTGCAAGTATATTGATACCATTAGTAGCGATTTGTCATGTATAATTACAAACTAGTGATTATTATTTTACCCATATGCACTAAGCTTTTGATATGTTTCCTAGGTTAGATGATGTAGAGGATATGCATAATGTGGATTATGCTAGTGTTGTTGGCAACTTGATGTATATGTAATGGTGTTCTCTATATCGAATATTGCCCTAACAATGAAATTCTTAGCGAATTTATGTCTAACTCTATTAGAGAGAGTTGGAATTGTGTTGAGAGGGTATTTAGATAGTTATCATGAAAATTGTCATGGTTTTAGTGATGTGTAATATTTTGGACATACAAATCCTTGTTGATGTAAACTGGGTAGGCGACTTGGATAGTCGAAGGTCTGCTAGTGGCTAAGTGTTTTCTCTATTTTGTGGTGTTGTTAGTTGGATTAGTAAGAGACAACCCACTATTGTTGTGTCTACTACTAAATTTGAGTATATGGTTACTACAAATTCATGTAAGGGGATAGTTTGGCTATAGAAACTATGCTCCAAAGTTGGTTTTGATTGTGGTTTGGTTCATATTTGATGTGATAATCATAGCATTATTTGATTGATCAAAAATTTCATATACCATGCTTGTACCAAGCATGTTGATGTACAATATAACTTTGTTTGTGAGATGGTAAAGAAAGGTAAGGTCTTGTTATAGAACATTGACACTTGGGAGAATTTTACAAATTCAGTCATGAAACTAATGAGCATAGAGAAGTTTTCTTGATGATGGAAGATCATGGACCTTGGAACTGGTAAATAATTATTTTATATGTTTCTCTTGTATATTTACAATGTAAATATTGAGTGAAAGAATGTTGGGAAATTAGGTGATATATACTTTACAAATCCCTATGTTTAATGTATTTTAATTTTATGTGTAGATGGAAAATTAATGCATTTGATTTTTAACACATGGGATGGATGATTTTAGATTCCCATGTGTGGTGAGGACAACAATATTATTTTTTGATTAGATAAGTAGGGAAAGGGCCCTGATCCCATGGTTATAGCCAAAAAACAAAAAGGAACCTAAACAAGGTGGGAAACAACACCACTAGCCAACATCATAAAACAACAACCAGTGCGGCACATAGGCCATAATTCAACACCATAACCATAGACCATCCAGTATTAATCAAAAACAAGAAGTTTATGCTAGAGTACTTAAATCTACACAGTCCATTAATCAAATCCACCAAAAACCAAGTAGTTCTAAACCATAATAAGGCTATTATAAAATATTAGTCCAAGATTATGAAGCAAAAGGACAAAAAGAGGATGTCAGTCATTTAAATAGCAACAAAGGAAAGCCACTACTTGGATTTTTTCAACAGGTCCCCATATTCACCAATGAGGGAGATCTACTCCCTCCAGTCAGGTCCCTCTGAATTATCTAGCACCTTTAATTCATCAGACTTCCCTAATTTTTTCAGCTTCCTGGTTATTTTTGTTTGTCCTGAAACAACACCCACCATTTCCTGACACATCAACCTATTAGTCACCTTCATCAGTGTAACCAAGGCTTTCTCCATATCATCCACCTAAACCTACAAGTAAGTCTAATTTTCATAAAATCTATGCTAGAGTCATCAGATTTAATCACATTGCTCATTTTTTCTTCATCCTAAGCCGTCAAATTATCATTGTCTTGATCCTCTTCCATCTTTGTTTGCTCCTCCTCTTCATCTTCCTTATCATCTTCCAAATCCTCTTCCCCCATATCACACGCTGAATCCTCAAAGTCCATGTCTTTGGGATCTTCATCCACTTGGGCTTCAAAATATTCTATTTCCAAGTCTTCCTCTTCATACACTGATTTTTTTTTTTCCTTTTTTGTCCTTAGAAGCAGCTTTAGCCAAGCGGGCTAACCTTCGACCCCCACTTCCACCACTACCTTGCCCTTGCATGTTTTCATTCACCTCCTCAATTTGCACACCCTCTTCACTAATAGTTATGACTTCTTTGTGAGGATTGGGATCTTTTTTAATCTTCTTCACCTTAGGAAAGTCCAGGAGAAGAGGAGAGTGTTTTCTCTTCTCCGGGGTAGCCTTCACAAGCTCAGTCTCCAATACACCTTTACCAAAAAATTTCTTAGACATAGGGGTTGAGTGGTTTGAGACATTTGCAGTAGGGGAAGGGCTCTTAGTAGGAATTAACACCCTCCTAGCAGCAACTAAGGGAGGTAGGCAAGGATTAGGTACCTCAACAAGAATATCATCCACAGGGGGTTCCTCATTATCTCCATCAAAGTAGTCAAGATTATTAATTCTAGCTACCAGAGGGTTACCATGAGGGTTAAGCACAAGAGTGTGCTTATACAGAGCTAGCATCAATCCTTGATGCAGGGGAGGGCTAGCACCCTTCTCGATATTAATTTGTAGAGAAGACAATAAGTAAGAGGGTAAATTAATTCTCTCACCATGCCTAATATGGTTTAACAAAGGGTAATGGTAAGCATGAACAGACATGTATCTACCCTCTAATGTAAAATACCTAATGACAAATAAACTAACCAGAGCATAGGGAGGCAGTAGCTCTAACCTAGCATACCCATTTTGGAAACGTTTCAAATTCTCCCTGTCATGTAGAAACTTTTCCACAAGCTTTTGGTAGTTGGCCCCACTCTTCTTAGCCACCTTTAAACCTTGATTTTATAATCTAGTAGCTTCTGCTATGAAACTCGTCATCACCTCAAACTTGACAACTCTGATAGAAACACTTCCCTTCCTCCATGAATTAGTGAATTTGGCAGTTAAATTCTCATTGTAGCCCTTCAACATTTCAAAGAAAGTAACCATTCCCACATTTTTGAATAACCTCCAAAATTTCACATTCTACTTAAGAGCCTGGAAATTAGGAGGCTCTATGTGCTTCCTCGGCCCTCCCATTTTGACACTGCAAATTTTTTGGCTGTTGCGAGCTATTCCTCATAACCTTCCTCTTCTTCGACTCTCGACCCATGTTGCAGAAGACACTCTTCCTCAATGTGACAAAAAATCCCATAAAAAATGAGGAATCCAAAAGTTTCTTTTAGGGGAAGCCAACAACACAATTCTTGGTACCATGATCTCATCATTTTTTATTACAAGTATTCAACATCCCATTAAATTTCATACCTTGAAAATATTTAGAAATACCAGGAGCGCTGACATTAGGTATATCAGCATGATTAGAAGTGACATCCCTTCTCAAATTGAAATTCTCCATGTGATCCATGATCACCTCGGGAAGTATAAAATGATTTATTTTACCTCTGAATGAGCTAATCAAATACAATACCATACTCCCAATTACATCATTAATCTACAAGCTTTTAAAAGCATAATGTCTCCCATACTTCTCGCACAACTTCATCTTTGTAAATTGTAATCATATTCAAATTTTTCATTTAAAATAATATCTCTTAAAGACTTTGGCATGTTATTTTTTATCCAACGGGTTCACCCCATACACCTAAGTGCCTCGTTGGCAGCACAATCAGCAGATTTTTTGCCTTCTCTGTAAACATGTTGCACCCTGCAATTGGTGAAATAACTCTTCAAGGACAAGCACTTGTCAATTATATTTTTTTAGCTCCCATGGTGGCGTAGCCACTCCATTTAGAATATCCACAATAAGCTTAGAGTCTCCTTCTAGAATTATATTTTTAAAACCGTACTCCTTAAGGATCTTGAAGCCTCCTAAAACAACCATAGCCTCAACTTTATTATTGGAACAAACACCCAAATTAGCACCAAAACTCACTATGCACTCCCCTTTGTGGTTTCTGAGCAAACCCCTTGCCCCAACTATTCCCGGGTTACCTTTGGAGCACCCATCAAAGTTTCACTTTATCCAATATTTTTGAGGAGGGGTCCACATTATTTCCAATCTAGTTAGAATCTTGGTCCAGTTGAGGTTAGTAAGATCCTTACTAATACCCCAAATCTGCTTTATCCTCAACTCTTGGTAGTTAGGAAAGGCTTTGGAGAAGCTATATCTTCCAACTTCTAAATTTTCCTTAATCTAAGTTTTGATGCCCATGCAAACCTCCTAACTGCTTCTCTCCACCTCCCTAAAAATCTTGTTATTCCTTTCCTTCCATATCCCCTAGGTAACAAAGGGGGGAACTTGGTTCCAAAGAACAACAATAATATTATGGGAAAAGGGGCAATTTGACCAGCTTTCAATAAGCAGCTTCATTGAGTGGGGAAACACCCAGTCAGTGGATAACAACGGTAGGAAGAAGGACCAAACCTCTCTAGAGAGCTCGCAGTGAAAGAAGATGTGCATTATTAACTCCCCATCCTACTTACAAAGGGAGCATCTATTAACCAACTAGAAACCCCTTCTTACCAAGTTGTCAATTGTGAGAATTTTTCCATGTGAAGCCGCCCACCAGAAACAGTTAATTTTAGCAACCAAGTTCTTTAACCACACCTTTTCCTAGAGATGATCTCTGATGTCCACCAATGGCTTAACCAATTCCTCATAGGTCTATTTTATTGAGAAATATCCTAAAGAGTTTCCCTTCCAAAACCATTCATCTTCCCTTTCTTTGTCAAACCACTTAGCCTCCCCAATTAGAATGTGAAGCCTTAGCAGAGTTGAATCCCAATTGATCTGTCTCTAACCTATTAAGTTATCCCTCCTTAATATAATTTTGAGCTCCTTCTAGTTAGGTTCATCCATCTCCCAGTTAACATAGTTTGAAACCTTTTTGCCACAAATTTTGTTTAGGATTTGTTTGAGAGGATTCAATTCATCAATTGAAGACAAGGTAGAAGTCTCAATCCATGGGTCCTTCCAGAAGTTAATATTTTTTCCATTTCCAATTCTCTTTCTAACCCCCAGTTTGAGCACATTTTTTATTTTAACAAGATGATTCCATAAGGTAGAACCACTAGGCAGGTCAGAAATAGAAAGAAAACTGCCTGGATTCCTGTTCTTCAAGTACTTTGCTTGGAAAATATTCACCCAATCTTTAGAGCCTTCAAGGAGATTCCATCCAATTTTACCAATCAAGGATTTATTTAGCAAGGAGATTCTCCTTATCCCTAAACCACTTTCCCTTTTAGGAGTGCACACTTTTTCCCAACTAACCAAAGACACTATTTTTTCCTCAGTTCCAGACCACAAGAATCTTCTCTAAATCTGTTCTATTTTTCCCCTATAAAGGCAGGAATTTTGAAGAGGGATAAGTAGAAGATTGTAATATTATGTAAGGAAGCTTTCAACAGTTGGATCTTCCTATCCAAGCTAAGAAGCTTCCCCTTCCATCCAGCCAACTTGTTTTGAACTCTCTCAATCAGCTAATTCCAATAATTATTTTCCAACTTCCTAGAAATCAAAGGTAGCCCAAGGTAAGTTTCAGGTAGGGAAGCTTCCTGACATCCCAATATTTTCACCACTTTTTCCTTAACAAATTGGTCAGTATTAAAGAATTGTATCTTGTTTCTTTCATAGTTGATAAACTAGCTAGAAACAGGAGCATAGTCATTAAGAACCTGTTTCCAGAGACTAGCTTCCCCCACCAAGGCTTCCCCAAACATAAGAGTGTCATCAACAAATTATTGGTGGGAGTCAGGAGAAAGAGAGGAGGCAACTTTATCACCTTTTAGGGCTATAGATTCCACCAATTTTTGGATGTTTCATCCAAGGACTTCAACTACAATTATGAAGAGGTAGGGAGAGAGGGGATCACCTTGCCTGAGACCACAGTCATAAGAGAAAAAACCTTGAGGAACACCATTAACCAGAACAGAGCACATGGGGGAGGTAACACAAGTAGAGATCAACTTAATGAATCTTCCTTCTATCTCAAAATTCTTAAGAACAACAAAGAGAAATAGTCAGGAGACTCTATCATAGGCCTTGGATATATCAATTTTGAAGGCCATCCCAAGCTTTTTTGAATGGTCCATTGAGTGGATAATTTCATGGGTGGAGATGGCAACATCTAGGATGTTTCTTCCCTGGACAAAACCTTTCTGGTTTGGGGCAATCATTTTACCAAGCACTAGTTTGAGCCTTAGCACAAGGATTTTTGAGAATATTTTATAAACTGTATTGCAAAGACTTTAGGTCTATAATCCTTCATGGTAGAGGCATCAACATTTTTAGGAATTAGGGCTATAAAAGTGGCATTCAGTTAAGCAACCTGGCCGACCTACAGAAGCCTCTAGCAGCATTAAAAAGGTCATTTTTGACAATATCCCAGTAGGTCTGGAAAAAAGCAGGAGGAAACCCATCCAAGCCAGGGGCTTTAAAAGCACCAAAGGAGAATACAACCTTTTTAACTTCTTCCATAGAGACAACATTATTCATATTCTTTAAATCAAGATTAGAAATAACTTCAGGGATCACCTCAAGAAAGTCATCATGTACCTAATTAGCATTGCCCGAGGCCATATGGTGAGAGGAGAAGAAGTTTACATCTTCCCAAGCTATCTCTTTTTCAGTGGAGACGAAGGAGCCATCCTCTTTCACAAGCGATCTGATCCTATTTATGCTTCTGTTTTTCAAAGTAGATTGATGGAAAAATTTAGTAATCCTATCCCCTTTAGTTAGCCATTGGACCCAAGACTTTTGTTTCCAAAATATTTCCTCCTTTTTGTTTATCTTATACCATTGAGATATGAGGTCTCTTTCCTTGGCACATATTTCATCATCCACTTGACCAACCTCCATAATATCCTACACTTCCTTTAAGTTGTTTCCCAAGGTATTCTTTATCTCAAAGATATTACTAGTAACCTTATTCCACCCTTTCACTCTTTGCTTGATTCTACTAAGCTTTTCCACTAGGCAATACATAGGGATGCCACTTGTAGGTTCCTCCCACTAGCTTTTAACAAGAGCAGCAAAGTCTGGGTGAAGGCTCCACATTATTTCAAATCTAAACGGGAAAGGTCCCCTATTGTGATCCACATTTCTTTTTAGCACTAAGGCATTATGATCATATCCTAACCTTGGGAGAGAAAAACGAGAGAGGAATTGGGAGATATTCCAATTGGATGAGATCAAAAACCTATCTAGCTTGACTTGGATCAGATGGTTTCAATTCCTTCTATTGAACCAAGTGTACTTAGAGCCTTGGAGAGGGATATCAATAAGATCGGATGAGTTAAGGAATTCAGCCAACTCCATCATGTTATCTAAATAGTCATCTTGCCCCCCTGACTTTTCTAAAGGAAGCAGAGGGGAATTGAAATCCCCTCCCAACATCCAATGATCATCTTTTTTGTTAGAAATAACATCATTTAACTGTTCCCAAAGCAGCATTTTGTCCCTACTCAAGTTTGGGGCATAGATGTTTATTAAGTTCCATTTCTCCTAGGAAGCCAAATCTTCCAGGGAAACCATCAGACTATTCCTACTAGTCGAGCATATAGTTCCTTTTAGTTTAGAAGGATCCAAAGAGTAGCTATACCTCCAGAAGCCCCTTCAGCCTCACTAACAAAATAATTCGCACCAAGCCAGATGCTTAAAATAGCCTTATCAAAAGTCTCTTTCTTCATCTTTGTTTCTTGGAGGACCTAATAACATCCACTTTATTGTCAAGGATACAGGTTTTAACCAAAAACTATTTATATGGGCTATTGAGGCCCCTTATATTCTAGGAAAGATACTTCATAAAGAAAAACAAGGTACAGCACCACCCAACCCCTTGAGAAATAGCCAAGGCTACTTCTTCTTGGGCTTTGACCCAGCGATCAAAAACAATATTAGTTATTATTCTCTAATTATTTTATATTATTATTGTTAGAAGGCATGGACAGAGGAAAATGGAGATGAATTATCACTTTGGATACAAAGAGTCATGTTTTGCAAATACTTGTTTAATTGGACACTTAGGAGTTATAATTTGACTTTTCTGGCATTGTGGTTGATATTACATGCTTGGGAGTTATTTTCTATTTAAAAAAAAATCTTCATTAATAGAGCTAGTCATGAGAATTCATACCATAGTATTTTGAGACCTTTTTGAGGCCCATTGTATAACCATTTTGTGGTTTTCTAGGACTCCTAAGTATATATATTGGAGGCATGAGATAGAGGTATTGTATAAATTATTTGCAAGTAATATTATATTGGGACTAAAAAATATTAAATGGATTGCATTTTATTGTTGTAGAGATTTATTCTTAATACAAGCTCGGTATCTCTATAATGGTGAAGTTTTTCTGAGAAGGGTTTCTCTAGGTATATTTGGTGTCCTATGTGTTTGTTGATTTTAAGTTAATATTATAACTAATTATTAATGTTACATTTGAAATTTGATGGTTAATCACATATCTATCACTTTATTGTATTACATTTGTACACTGTGTTATATTCTCACTATAATTACCAAACATTTTTTCTCAACAAAATAAAGATCTTCTAACTTGATCTTGGTAGTCCAAAACCTCTTATTGACTTTCTTCCTTTGAAATAAATAAACTTCTTCTTCCCCTACTCTTAATCTTATTTGCATGTTCTGACTTAATATGAACACATGCAACCATAATTCTTATAATTTTATATAAGGTTGTTAATTTAAATGAAATATATTTTATATAATCAAAAAATTAAATAGAAATAAAAATAGAATACCCAATAATTAGTGTCAAAAATCTATTTTTAATATATGAACCCCAATCTTATGTTTACTTGTTTAGACACATTTAAGTTCACAATAAATTCTCAATGTAATATGTTTAAAATATATTTAAAGGTCGACTTGAACTATTTGTTGAAATTGAATGGTGTAGCTCTCACAACTTAAATGACTTTTTTATATTATGTTCTTATTATTTAAACTCAATTCTCTATAGACTTTGAAAATGTGTCTTCTACCCATTTTTAAAAAAAGCAATATAACATATTTTTCAATACAATATATATATATAATTTTAAAAAGGTCAAAGGCCTGAACTATTTTATATTAATATAATAGCATAATTACATTCTTATAAATTATGGGTATGTGCAGGATCATGATGGACCAAAAAGTGGCAATATGAAAAAAGTAGCATTTTGCATTCACCAAAAAACGTGAAAATCTTGAGTTGACTTTTTTTTGGGTTGGGTGTCAGTACATAGCTCCAAAACAATGCCCAAGCCAAAGTAACAAAAATCGGATATTTGATTTGTGTCAGGTAATATATACCCATCTGTGGCCATTTTAAACCTACAGCCACAGTGACAGTGATGTGAGGGCGTATTCGATATCGAATTTGAGCTAATATCTGATTTGTAAGGTAAGTTTTTGGTTTTTTTTGTTTTAATCAATTTTTGTATTAGTTTTGTATAATTTTAACTAGTTTTTTATGGATTTTTATTAAAAACTAAAGTTTTTTATGGATTTTTATTAAAAACTAGGGTTTTTTACAATAATTTCATTTATATTGTGTAATTTCAATTAGATTAATTAGTTTTGAAATTTAATCAGGTATTATGGTTGAGAATCAAAACCCACAAATGCCAAAATCTCCAACACCTCTGTGCCCATCAATTGAAGAGTTAATTGGTGAAAAATTGGAGCAATTAAGGGGCATTTGTGATGTTTATTAGACAATCCCTCAAGTATCCCAGACGACAAACACATTGAAATAAATAATTAAAAATATAGAAACCCTCTCCACCCAACATAATGCCATTCTTTCGTGGCTAGAAACCATGAGGTAATATTACTCTTATGGATTGTCTTACGAAGAGGTGAAAGATCTCAAAATAACAAAAGCCCAAATATCCTCTTTATTTGTTAACCCTCGCACCAGTCTTCCAGTTAATGTTAATAAACCAAAACTTTCTATAAAATGGTGCATGAATAAGGACATTGTAGATAACTTTTGGGATCACTGGTGGACAGTTTTTGATAAACCACCCAACAACAATATTGATGTAACATTTTACTTTATTAAAAAGTTATACGTTGAATTTGTGGTAAGGCATCATGTCAATTACTTTGACATTAAACCCTTCCAGGGCGTTGGTGGAGGTATGCCCCAAGATAGACCAAGGGTAGTTAGAGTAGTCCAGGGCCCATATGTTCCCCCTCCTCCCTTTCCTCAGCCACCTCTAGTACATCATCCAAATATTATCGAGGATGCAACCACATAGACTATTCAAGCTATTCACTCTTTGAGTGATATTTTGGTTTCCCATACTGCTACAGTAGCTTAGCCACATGTTGGTGATGTTGGCGATGGATCGAGTGTTGTTGCATCATCCTCCTCAGGTCCACATATTTGTGTGCAACATACTTGTACTATGTGCCACCATATATACTTGGGTCCTCTTGTACAACCCACTGAGCATCCCTTGGACACTTCTAATTATGACCTTCATGATGTGGACATTATAGGAGATCATATGCATGAGATTGGAGCACACCTTGCAGAGTCATCTCCTACTAGAGAGGGGGACGTTGGAATAGTTACACAGGTAATATATAAGTTGTAAATTCATAACTTGCATTTGTTTTTAAATGAATATTAATAAGAGATAGTATCAAGTACTAATATATATTTACATGGTCTATTTAACAGTTGATTTCTGAGGAGGAACTTACATAGGTTACTGATAGCACCCTCAAGGCCATTTCATTTGGCCTCAACATGCATGCGGTATATATTTTTGCACTCACTCGTTTACATTTTTTTATTATATGCTTGCTTGTCATTTGAAATTATATATTAACTTATATGTTTATCTTATTTTTCTCTTGTAGGAAACACCTAGTGCAAGCAAGGTGCAACGTTGTCCAAACTATGGAGGCACAATGGTAGATAAGGGAAAGGTAATTGAACTCAAATTCAATTGAATTAAGATTTTTAAGATCTTATAGTGATTATACATACATCAACATAGATTGGTAGTTTCATATACTTGTCATTTTTATGCACAGGAGGTTATGAGCTACACATCCTTGTTGACAAGTGTCACAAAACCTGAAAGAGTAGGTGTTTAAACAACTCAAGGAATAGGTGTTTAAACACCTCAAGGAGGAGGTGTTGAAAAACTTGAAGGAGATAAAGAAAAAGAGATGCCTAAAGAGGTATGTGTTTATTTTATTTTGTGTTTGGTAAATATGTTCTTATTACCAACAATTGTATGCTAACTTGTATCAATTTGATGTTTTTTTTCACATATATAGATTGAAATTTCAAAAGTTGGTTTGACTGGTTCTTTAAGAGGGGCATATTCTAGGACTCCTGACCCTTTGAAGTGGCATATATATGAGGTAATCAAGATTTCAATTTTAGAGTTCAATTATAATTTAATGTATATTGATTTTGATGCTAATTATTCAATTTTAAATTATATAATATAACTAATTTCAATTGTGGTTTGAATTTTTCTTGTGCAACTACCTTCAAAGCCAAAGAGTGCTTCAAAGAGGCTTCATTTTGATGATCCACCAATAGTTTGGTACAAGATAGACATTTTGGCATGTATATTTTGAATAGATATCGAGATGGCATATGCCACATTTTGTAAAACTTTGTTTGAGTTGGCGTTGATGCCATTTTTGTATATGGACATACACTTGATTATTGGATAATTTGATATGTAGAAGTTGAGAATCGAAATAATTTGTTCCTCAGGTGCATGTTTAAACTCTTCAAAAATTTAATCTTGAGCAATGGTTAAATATCAATGTACAATAGCATAAAAAATAATGGTTATATTATATATTTCACAACCAAAAATAATGAATAATGGTTAAATTATATCATATATTGCTTAGTTATATTATGGCTATATTATATAGTTTAAACAACTTTGAAGACAAGAACAATGGTAAAGTTTAACATTTTAACTTTAAAGTTTAAATACACAAATGTCATTGTCTCACACTACATATTTCATATTTGATGTAGTGACAGGGAGGTCCTCAACTATCCAAACTCAAATTCACTTGAAGAAATCAAACTTTCAACCTTCAATCCCTAACAAGGGTGATTACTACACAAGTTCCATAATTCAGACCTACTCACCTAATAGGTGTCCAAACCTCTATTTTTGATCTCAACTCTCAAACTATTTGACAAACCAATAGACTATGCACCTATTTGAGCACCCATTATTCTCAACCCAAACCTATCAAGAAATAGCATACGGTCACTTTGGACCAACTCCTCACAAACTAAGCTTTTACGCTAAAAAGGGCTCCAATTAGCCCACTTTTACAAAGGAACACACCTCCAAACTTGCTGCCAACCCAATATATCACTAGGAAAACCTTAAAATGCCTCCAAAACCACAACTTCTCTAAATTTTGGTTCAAAACTCACCTTCTAGAGTCCCATTCCTTGAAACCCTCATTTTTCACAAAATAGTCAAGGGTTTATTGAAAAACACATCTCCCGACCACATACAACCTTGAAATCACTTCAAACATTCTCTATTTAGCTTTCACAAGCTTAAGAATCCTTCAAATTATGCTACCCCCAAACTTTACCCACTTTTACACTCTAGAACCTCACTTTTCCTTTCAAAAACCCTCTTTTCTCAACTAGGGCTTCATTCCCAAACATACAAATGACCTCCCCTAACTTTGCAAACCTTCTATCTCATCAAACTTCACATGCTCACACTATTTCCAACCTATTCTAACTTTTTCTCAAACAATTTCTTCTTTTCACCACTTCTAGCCTTGTTTTTAAGGCCTAAAACTGTATGTTTCCACTGGGGCAACATGGGAAACCTCCTCAAATAACTTTTCCAACACTAAATTCTTCCTCCTACACCTACACGTACTCCAACCAGGCCCATTCCACTGAGATACAGCAAGTATAATAGGTGGAATGGCCTATTTCATCATATTACCCTCTCAAACCCTTAATTGAGCAAATATAGACCCGTTTACAGAAAACTACCTCTAAGTTGTTTGAAACTCAAAGTAATTCCAAAAGAATGGATTCAAATCAAAGTTAATATAGTCCTATGTCTGATCCAATCACTGTTAGAACAAGATATGCCTGTATGGATTCATACAGAGCCTTGAATCCTTAGAAAACAATGCAAAACTTAGAAAATTATTGATCATTTGGAGTCATTTTGGAAGTTTGTGGGTCATTTGGGTAAAAGATGTAAGAAATTACCAAATGTTGTTAATATTGTCAATGACAACTTTTCAATTGTAATGAAAATTTTTTGAAATGTTGTTAAAAGTTAGATGGAGTTCGGTTGGAGGATGAAAAATACTTGTAAGGGCATAAATAAATCTTGTAAACACGACCTCAAGGTTGGAGAAGTTGAAAATAAGAATTTACATCTTTGAGGAAGAAGATTTTTGTGTTTTTCTAACGTCATGTGTTCTTTTACTTTTGTATGGTTTGTACAGACTTATTATGATTTTCACATGTGTGGTATGGTTAGATAATTGAGTTAGCTTTCAAATGTCTTTGGTTTGGTCAAACTTTATGGAGATTTGAATAAGTTATGGTAATAATAACACTAGCAACCTAGAAGTTGTTTTTTTCTACAACTCGTACGACCAAATTGACTATTCCAACACATCTAGATGGGTACGGTTAGGTTAGATATGGTCCCCTTTCACACCCAAACAAGCCGAAGCAGTCTAAGCTACGTTAAACTAGTGAAATTTCTCATGAGTCCAAAGTGCAAAAGGGCAACAATATTTGATGGGCTATTACTTAGAAATCGTGATGCCTACAAAAAAAATTTCTGAAGCTATGAGATCGTGTTGGGCCTCTCTACAATAACCTCTCAATTTTTATTCTCTTGAAGGTGTTTTCTCGTGGTGATGAGTTTTCAGTTAAGCGAAAAGTTGTCAAATGCAAGCAATGTAAAGTTGCAAAGTGGTACATTTTTTGTTCTACAACTCATATGACCAAACAGACTATTCCAACACATCTGGATGAATAATTTTATGCTAGGGATGGTCCTCTTTTGCACCCAAATACGCCGAATCACTCTGAGCTATATTGGACTGGTGATTTCCCTTAAGAGTCCAAAGTGCTAAAATGCAGCAATCTTTGAAGGGATATTTCTCAAAAACTGTGATGCTTACAGACTCTCTGTTTGAGGATATAGGATTGTGTTGGGACCCTCTACAATAACCTTTCTTTATTTTTTATCTTGGAAGCATTTTCCCATGGTGACGAGTTTTCAGTTGAGGAAAAAGTTGTCAAATGCAAGCAGTGTAAAGTTGCAAAGTGGTGCAACTTTCGTTCTACAACTCCTATGACAAAACAGACTATTCCAACATGTTTGGATGGTTACATTTACGCTAGGGATGGTCCTCTTTTGCACCCAAATATGTCGAATCACTCCGAACTACATTGGACTGACAATTTCCCAAGAGTCCAAAGTGTTGAAAGGTAGCAATCTTTGAAGGGTTATTTCTCAGAAACTGTGATGGTTACAGACTTTTCATCTAAGGCTATGGGATCGTGTTTGGCCCCTCTACAATAACCTCTCTCAGTTTTTGCTATCTTGGAGGTGTTCTCCCGTGGTGACAAGTTTTCAGTTGAGGGAAAAGTTGTCAAATGCAAGCAGTGTAAAGTTGCAAAGTGGTGCAACTTTCGTTCTGCAACTCGTATGACAAAAAAAACTATTCCAACATGTCTAGATGGGTACGTTTACGCTAGGTATGGTCTTCTTTTGCACCCAAATGCACCAAATCACTTTGAGCTACATTGAACTGACAATTTCCCTTAAGAGTCCAAAGTGTTAAAAGGCAACAATATTTGAAGGGTTATTTCTTAGAAACTGTGATGCTTACAGACTCTTTGTCTGAGGCTATGGAATTATGTTGGGACCCTCTACAATAACCTCTTTTGGTTTTTTCTATCTTGGAGGCATTTTCTCGTGGTGACGAGTTTTTAGTTGAGGAAAAAGTTGTCAAATACAAGTAGTGTAAAGTTGCAAAGTGGTGCAACTTTCGTTCTACAACTCATACAACCAAACGGATTGTTCCAACACATCCAAATGGGTACACTTACACTAGGGATGGTCCTCTTTTACACCCAAATATGTTGAATCACTCTGAGCTACATTGGACCAACGATTTCCCTTAAGAGTCTAAAGTGTTAAAAGGCAACAATCTTTGAAGGGTTATTTCTCAGAAACCGTGATGCTTACAGACTCTTCATCTAAAGCTATGGGATCATGTTGGGACCCTCTATAATAACCTCTCATTTTTTGCTATATTGGAGGCATTTTCCTGTGGTGACGAGTTTTTAGTTGAGAAAAAAGTTGTCAAATGCAAGTAGCGTAAAGTTGCAAAGTGATGCAACTTTCGTTCTGCAACTCATACGACCAAATAGATTGTTCTAACACATCTAGATGGGTACGTTTACACTAGGGATGGTCCTCTTTTGCACCCAAATATGTCGAATCACTCTGAGCTACATTGAACTGACGATTTCCCTGAAAAGTCCAAAGTGCTAAAAGGTAGCAATCTTTGAAGGGCTATTTCTCAAAAACCATGATGCTTACAGACTCTTTGTCTGAGGCTCTAGGATTGTGTTGGGACCCTCTATAATAACCTCTCTCAGTTTTTTCTATCTTGAAGGAATTTACCCGTGGTGACGAGGTTTTAGTTGAGGAAAAAGTTGTCAAATGTCAATAGTGTAAAGTTGTAAAGTGATGCAACTTTTGTTCTGCAACTTGTACGACCAAACAACTGTTCCAACACATCTAGATGGGTACGTTTACACTATTGATGGTCCTCTTTTGCACCCAAATATGTCAAATCACTCTGAGCTACATTGGACCGGTGATTTCCCTCAAGAGTCCAAAGTGTTAAAAGACAACAATCTTTGAACGGATATTTCTCAGAAATCGTGACACTTACAAACTCTTTGTTTGAGGCTATGGGATCGTGTTGGGACCCTCTACAACAACCTATCTTTTTTTTTATATCTCTAAGGATTTTTCCCGTGGTGATGATTTTTTAGTTGATGGAAAAAGGGTTAGATGGATGCGATGTAAAGGTGCAAAGGGGTTTAGGGTTCGTTTTGTTCCTAGTGAGGAAGTGAAAAGTGATTCATTTACTCAAATACACTTAAGTCATGAACTACACACATGAATACAAATTATACGCATTAAAACACGTAGGTCGTAAAGTATACATTAGAATACTCAAATACACTTAAGTCATGAACTACACACATGAATACAAAGTATACACATTAAAACATCTAGGTCGTAAAGTATACATTGGAATACTCATAAGTGACAAAGTATACACACAAGTTGTATACACTTGAATACACATAAAGTGTACACAATATGCATAATATTATCATTCAATAATTGTTATCAAATAGAGGGTTTACAAAATGCCACGTAGGCATACAACAAACAGACCTAATACATATTCATTTCCTAGTAGGGGAAGGAAATAGAGCATGCATTTCCTTCGTGGTCGGAACAGTCTTCTGAAGAGTAGCATGTTGATGTTCTGGAGTGACAAGCACCTATACAAACCATCAAGGTAGCAGTTAAACTAAATACAATAGAAAAGATGCTTAGAATAACCAATCTATATTATTCTAAATGACCTAATTGATGATGAAATGGTAATGCAAACTATAAAAGATGCTTACACTAACAAATCTATATTATTGTAATATGTCGCATACCTCTCCCAAAGGATCAGAGTTGGCTATTGTTGCAGCAGGTCCATGATCAATCATGCTAAGAATATCATAATATACTTCAAATGAGAAATCTATATTGTCACAATAGAAAAGATGCTTAGACTAACAAATCTATATTATTCTAAACAACCTAAATGATGATGAATTGGTAATGCAAACTATAAAAGATGCTTGGAATAACCAATCTATATTATTCTAAATGACCTAATTGATGATGAAATGGTAATGCAAACTATAAAAGACACTTACAATAACAAATATATATTAGTGTAATGTATCGCATACATCTCCCAAAGGATCAGAGATGGCTATTGTTGCAGTAGGTCCATGATCAATCATGCATGGAAAATCATAATATACTTAAAATGAAAAATCTATATTGTCACAATAGAAAAGATGCTTAGACTAACAAATCTATATTATTCTAAATAACCTGAATGATGATGAATTGGTAATGCAAACTATAAAAGATGCTTAGAATAACCAATCTATATTATTCTAATCAGGTATAGTCCCCTTTAAACATGCAAGGTAGATTAAAATTATAATAAAAGAATCATATTAATCACAATATAGGATAGTCATATTAATCACAAGAAGGCAAGGAGAACAATATATGTGACAACCATCAAGAAAATTCAATGCCATATTGACAACGAAGTGAATCACATTGATAGAGTGCATATTACCTTCTTAGGACAATCAAGTTGCAATCATTAAATGAGAAGAATTTTCATGAAAAAGCATTGCAAGAGTATACAAAATATCAATATTAAAGACACCTGCATTGCAAGAGTATACAAAATATCACTATTAAAGACACCTGCATTGCAAGAGTATACAAAATATCAGTATTAAATAAAGAACACTAATGAACTTAAGAATAATGAACCTAAGCATTGTACCTTCCATTTTTGAATATGGTATTCAAGTGTGCCTAAAGGGTCATCTCTTTGCTTAAGAGTATCCAATATTGCTTCATGATCAACATTACTAAGTGTCTATAGTTGTTTTGTCTTTGGTAAATGGCATGATGCTTCAACAACTTAACATTTGTTGCTATAACAAGGTGTGAATACATGAGAATGGTTTTGTGTTTCTCGTAGTCTTCAAATCCAGGTATTCCATTCTTTCTAATCATGTATGTTTGCAACCAAGTTCCTGCAACCACAACTAAACCTGTAGGATACACGAACCCATCATCATCTTCCATCGGTTGTGTTAGATTATGCTTTACCTACACACATCGATCCAACCAATAGCATGACCTCTCTTCATTCTCCTACAATGCAACAACTACAAAAACATGTCCTGGCTGTAGTAGATTTGAAAGACAGCCGTAATCAACTGAAATTTCCATTGTGTCATTTTTCATGGATATTGTTTGAGATAAAGGAGTTAGATACTATGGAACCCATGTATCCACCCACTCACTTGACTCGCAGTGATCCCACTCACACTGAATACAACTCTGGCAAAAACAAGCCAACTCTCGTGTCTAAATGGTCCATGTGCTTGCATTTGCTCTTCGAAATGAATGCATCTTTGAAGAAAATTTGATTGTATGACAATCCAATCTTCCTCCCATTGTACCCTCCTCAACCAATCAAAATAATTTGTGCATTGTTGAATCAAGTGTCCCTCCCTATGACAATGTTGAACTACACCAATCAACAATAGAACGTGCATCACTGAATTTTTCTCCTAAAATCTTCAATTGCTCCTTAACTAGAGCTCTCTTTACACATGCACCTGCTCCATCATGCTCCCCTTTCCCATGCCTAGCTTAAAAAAAACTTCAAATATGAGGTACACCCCTCTCTACATGCATTCTACTCAAGCAATAAAACATGCGAGCATTCTTGAATTGACCTATGCAGTTATTTGACCAAATGAGATGTCGGACCACTGTTATATCATGCTCCTGCAAGAACTCAAAAAAAATCTCAAAACAATGTTGGACATACTCGGATGAATGAGATCTATCGTCACTCATATAAAAATGATACTCTTTGATTATCTTTCGATCCTCTTTTGTACTATCAGGTGCATGTTTAAATGTTATGTGGACAAAAATAGCAATCTTAATGGAATTGTAATACTAAGATTGTACCTAATTTTGTGGTTGCAATGTGTAGTTTTCTGCAAAATCAACCACTAATATAATAGTGCCAATCAGAAAAGGGTCCTTACACATCCTAAATTGTTGATCCAACCACTGAGACCTATGGCTATGCCTTGCATACTTGTAGAAAATAGTGTCCTTAAAATCTAAAATAAAATCAGCAACACTACATTCTTTTGTAATCAACTCGCATCTAGAAGCTTCACCTCCACTCTGCAAAGTATATTTGACTATCTCATATCTCCTTTTCTCAACAAGCTTCTTTCCAAATTCATGTTCTGAACCCTCATGAAAACATTGAACAAACTTTGACAAGCCACCACATTGTGAGCACTTCGCATTTAAACAATCATTTCTATAGAAAAGGCAACCATCATCTCTACAACATAAAAATAGATATTGCAAGTCCCTTGATGATTTTGGAAGATGCATTGCACCACACTCCTACAACATTTCATTAGTATGCAAAGTATAAGAGATATAGCATAATAGTTCATGGTATATTGAAAACTCCACATGGTATTTTCAACAAGTATTACGAATTTTAAGAGGCACACAATAAAATGACTCCAAACCTTCAAATGTCCTTTGTGAGATTTCCATATTTGGATGTGTTTCAATAAAAAATTTGAACAACATTGTTTGGCTTGATTCCAAGAAATGTTTAGGATGCAGTGTACAATCTTGATTGCCAATTCTTAACTTTAAAACATCCTTTGCATTGGGTGATACTCTAGGGTTATCATGCCAAAATTGTTGAATTGCATGCTTTACATTATTGGTTAGCTTCTTATCAACATGTGGAAGCCTCCCAACAAAATCCCATGTATCATTTTAAAGAGGATCATCTATTCTTTCTCTTCTTGCAAGTGCTCTATCCAATTTTTTATGATTTATGTCAAAATCAATACAAGTTTGTCTCATAAAGCGATATTTTTTCAATTGATGGCTTACTAGGGCAGTTGTAATGACTCTCCAAGTAGCTCTCATATCTTTTTCCTTGTTATTTTTTCCAATAAACTTGAGAGAATTAAAAATATTTTTGACAATAATAGAATTTTTTTCGGTCTTCTTGTTCACACGAATCTTCAATTTGGCTAGTAAAGGTCTCATCTTTTGCATCTTTATCAATTGTACAAAAATTTGCCATTGCTCGTTCAATGTCTTATTGCTAAAATATTTGTTGAAAAGTTGTGTAGCCCATAACCAAATGATTCGTGTTGACATCTTTCCTTCAAAATTGTTTATAATGTTCTTATCAATTTCAAGTAACCATTTAGGGGTTCTTGAAGGTCTTGAATTTGGAATATGTCTTTCTTCCACACAAGGTTCTTCATTTCTCATGTAATATGGTGAAACATAATTTACACTTGGTTCAATATTATGTTCAACATCTTCAATTCCAACATTTTCACCTTGAACATTTTCAATATCAATTTCAATAATTTCATTCCCAAATTCAATATCATGTTCAACATCTTCAATTCCAACATTTTCACCTTTAACATTTTCAATATCAATTTCAATAATTTCATTGCCAATTTCAATATCATGTTCAACATCTTCAATTCCAACATTTTCACCTTGAAAATTTTCAATATCAATTTCAACATTTTCATTCCCAATTTCAATATCACATTCAACATTTTCACCTTGAACATATTCAATTTCCTCTTCACTTGAAAGACCAAAAGGCTCAAGTTCACCAATATTTAACATACCCTGACTTCTCTTCCTATGATCTTCTCTATCTCTTTGTCTATATGCTTCAATTTGTTCTTTTGTAAGTTGTCTCTTACATTTTTGCTTCTGATGACTATTGCTCCCCATTATACTTCATAAAAGATGCTAAGAAAATGATTTCTTATGACAAATTTGAGTAGAAGATGCTCCAAAAAGTTGATCTTTGTCTCTTCTTGTCTGAAATAGCGCTTTTGTCACCTACAAAGCCTGAAAACATAATGTAGGGTCCGTTGGGATAATCAAAACAGCCCACATGGGGTTTTTCTATGGGCCAAAAATCTGATATCAAATAAAATCCAATATTTGATTTGAAAAACATTTTAAAATTTATTGTAATGGTAAGATTTTGGTGTTATAAATCGAATATCTTATTTATGCACACATAGACCCAAGAGTAATTAGGAGGTGGAGGGTGGGCAAGAGAGAGAGGGAAAGGGAGAGACAAAGAGAGAGAGGGAAAGGGGGAGAGAGAGAGAGAGAGAGAGAGAGAGTTAGGAGGGGAAAGGGAGAGCATAAGAGAGGAAGAAGGGGAGAGGGGGAGAGAGAGAGAGAGAGGGTTGAGGGTAGAGGGTTTATAGTTTAAGGTTGAGGGAAGAGAGAGAGAGTAGAGGGTAGAGGGTTTAAGGGTTTAGGGTTTATAGTTTAAGGTTGAGAGTAGAGGGTTGATGATATAGGGTTGAGGGATTAGGGTTGAGGAATTAAGGGTTTAGGGTTAAGGGTAGAGTGAGAGAGATAGAGGGAGTGAGTGAGAGAGATAGAGGGAGTGAGTGAGAGAGAGAGGGAGGGAGACTTGAAAGAGAGATAGAGGGAGACGTGAGAGAGAGAGAGAGGGAGGGAGTGGGAGAAAGATAAAGGAAGGGAGGGTTAAGGGTAGAGGGTAAAGGGTTTAAGGGTTAAGGGTTTAGAGTTTGGGATTAAGGGTAGAGGGGAGTGAGAGAGAGAGATACTTGATAGAGTGAGAGGGGGTATGAGAGAGAAACTTGAGAGAGAGAGAGAGATAGGGTATATAGTAGAGGGTTATAAGGGTTTAGGGTTTAATGGTTAAGGGCCTAGGGCCTAGGGCCTAGGGCCTAGGCCTAGGGCCTAGGCAGAGGGAGAGAGATAGAGGAGTGGGAGGGAGAGAGAGACCCTAGAAAGGAGAGGGGGTAGGAGGGAGAGAGAGAGAGAGGGGTAGGAGGAGAGACTTGGAGAGAGAGAGAGGAGGGAGAGAGATAGAGGCAGGAGGGTTAATGGTAGAGGGTGAGGATTTTAAGGGTTTAGGGTCAAGGGTTATGGGTTAAGGGCTTAGGCCATGCAGAGGAGAGACAGAGGAGGAGTGAGAGAGAGACCCAAGAGAGGGAGAGAGAAGGGGTAGGATGGAGAGACTTGAGAGAGAGATTAGAGGGTAGAGGGTTTAAGGATTTAGGGTTTAGGGTTGAGGGTAGAGGGGAGAGAGATAGAGGGAGTCATTAAAAGAGGGGGGGGGAGCAAAAGAGAGATAAAGGGTAGAGGGTTAAGGGTAGACTGGAGAGAGATAGAGAGAGAGAGAGGGTTAAGGTTTTAAGGGTTAAGGATAGAGGGGGGAGAGATAGAGAGAGTGACTGAGAGAGAGAGACTTGAGAGAGGGAGAGGAGGGTAGGAGGGAGATACTTGAGAGAGAGAGAGAGAGAGAGAGAGAGAGAGAGAGAGAGAGAGAGAGGGTCTATATGGCTAATGGTAGAGGGTAGAGGGTTTAAGGGTTTAGGGTTTGAAGGTTAAGGGTTTAGGGTTTAGGGTTAAGGGTAGAGGGAGAGATATAGAGGGAGTGAGCGAGAGAGACCTGAGAGAGGGAGAGGGGGTTAGGAGAGAGAGACTTGAGAGAGAGAATAGAGGGTAGAGGGTTTAAGGGTCAGGGCTTGTGGCCAAGGGTAGATGGAAGAGAGATAGAGGGAGTAAGTGAGAAAGAGTGGAGAGGGAGGAGAGAGATAGAGAGTAGAGGGTTAAGGGTAGAGGGAGATAGGATAGAGGGAGGAGTGAGAGAGAGAGAGGAGAGGGGTGGTGGAGAGAGGGATAGGAGAGAGAGAGAGGGCCAATGGTAGAGGGCAGAGGGCTTCCATGGGTTTAGGCTCTAAGGATTAAGGGTAGAGGGGAGAGAGATAGAGGGAGTGACTCTGAGATAGAGACCTAAGAGAGGGAGAAGGGGTAGGAGGGAGAAACTTGAGAGAGAGAAAGGGAGTGGGAGATAGAGGGTAGAGGGTTAAGGGTTAAGGGTAGTGTTGATGTGTTTTTTATGCACTTCTCAACACAGGCAGTGCGTAGGTGCACTACCTCTCTTGAAAGACAATCTTCCACAATCAGATTGCAGAACACTATCCCAAGGTCTCTAATGTCAGGTCTTGACAGTGCTTGCAATATCTCAGTTGATTTATGTGATTTGCTAGAATCACAAGGTGGAATTACATATGAGTTACAAAGCATGGGAAGTTGGGTCTTGAAATGGAGTTCCTAAGATGGGGAAGTTTTTGTGCGTTTGCTATAGGTTCAAATAACCATCTTAAACTCCATTTTTATCATTGGATTTAGCTTTACAATGTGCAATGAACCTTTCCATAGGTCACTCATTAAAAAAAAGGAAAAAGGGCAGGGAAGAGAGAAGATTCCTAGACCTGAAACTACAAATGAACAGTGATCATGGAGGCTGCTACAGTAGACAAACTCCCTAAACTGGGTTTTGCTTGGCCAAGAGAAACCTACAGTTGCACAAAACCAGTGCAATCTTCTAAGGACTACAGATTTTCATATTACATGCACACATCATGTACATGCAATCAAACTAAGTTGCAGCAATAAAGGAAGGAGGCTCAGACCAGCTTTGCAAAGTGATCCATTATCAATGAACCACAAAAAGCATGAGCTGGAAATTTATCAAATACTGAAACAACAAACACCATCACCACTTCCATTCAAGAAACGAACACCTAAACTAATAGGGAAGTTGAACCATGCATGCAAGATGAGAAAAATCAAAGAGAACATCCATAAAATCATGCAATGTTGTCTTCTATTGCTGCAAATTCTTTTAACAACAGCTCTCCAACCCTTTACAAATGAGGGGCAAGGCCCTATTTACAGTTTTCCAAATCCCGAATGAATGGCTAGGATTAATTCACAATGAGTGGCCCAAATTTGTTTACAATAGGGTTTCACCTACCCCACAATATTCAACAATTAAAAATACATTCCCTGTCTTTTCTTTGTTTTGTCATCTAGTGCCAGTCACTATAGCAATTTTGTCATTTAGTTGATTGCCCTTTTACTGTAGCAGAAACTGCCTAAAAGTTGCCTTCTTACTTGATGTGTTTGCAATGTTCTTCCTTGGATCAAACGAGCTCGTTGACTATTAGCATCAATGGATTGGTTGCCCCTGATTCGGGCGGACAACTCCCTTATGCTCTCTTCAAGGCCACCCCCTTGCATTTTTGTCCTTGACTCCTTGGCACAAGCCTTCTTCTAATGCTAGCTCTATTGATGGGTGCTATGAGGAAAGGTGGGCATGAAACAAATGGTGATAGGAGCGATGCGCTTTCCTTGTTCAGCTTTCTTAATGGGTCTCCTTGATGGACCCACGGTAGGCTTCTTGAATCCTGCATACATGAAGTGTCGTAAGTGCTTCCATAAGCAAATCAAGGA
Source organism: Sequoia sempervirens (assembly GCA_007258455.2). Taxonomy (NCBI): domain Eukaryota; kingdom Viridiplantae; phylum Streptophyta; class Pinopsida; order Cupressales; family Cupressaceae; genus Sequoia; species Sequoia sempervirens. Next base: position 297,015,934 of record VDFB02000015.1, read on the forward strand.
AAACATTAGTCAAATCTTGCAAAATCCTTGTTAGATTCATCCATGCATCATCAAAAGATCATAATATTCATATTTGGAGCTCATTTGGACCATAAACATTAATCCAGGCCCAAGGGGGCAGGCAGTGAATGAGGGACAACAAACCGAAAGGGAAGTTCCCGAACCTCACAAAACTTAGCAAAACCAAGATTTTTTTATTATAGCACATGGGAAAAGGGGAAGGAAGAGTGCCCAAAAAACTTCCTTAAGATTGGACTCATTTGAAAAAAACTGGAAGCTCAAAAAGGCCACAGAGGGACGGAGTCCCGGAAATGGCCACGGAGGGGCTGGGCTTCGGAGGTCAGGCCGCCAGGGCTCCACGAATGTTCAAAATAGCCACGGACGGATGGAGTCCCAAAAACGGCCACAGAGGGGCCGGACTCCAGAGGCTGGGCCGCCGGGGCTCCATGGATGTTCAAAACGGCCATGGAGGGATGGAGTCCCAAAAATGGCTACGAGGGTCGGCCTCGAGAGGCTGTGCCACCGCCCAAGCTGGATGTTCCAAAATAGCCAAGGGGACGGTCTCAAACCAATCGGGAACTTAATGGAACGCTTGACAAAACCTTGGCGGGGCCTACATTTGTTGAATTCAAAACACATCCCAAATCCACCAAAAAGTTGGCCCCAAAGTCAAAAATGTGGAAACCAAACTGACAGGGGTCCATAGATATTTCCAAAATAGCCAAAGAGGAAGAGAATTCCAAAGGGAAAGTTTTGAAACCACCGAAACTTAACATAACGCTGGATCTAAACCTTGGCAGTTCATTTAGGCACCTCAAACACATCTCAGATCCACCAAAAAGTTGCCCCCAAAGTCAAAAATGTGGAAATCGGAGCGACGAGGGTCCACGAATGTTTCCAAACAACCAAAGAGGAAGGGAATTCCAGAGGGAAAGTTGTGAAACCACCGAAACTTAACGAAACGTTAACGAAACTTTGGCAGTTCATTTAAGCAACCCAAACACATCCCAAATCCACCTCAAAAAGTTGCCCCTAAAGTCAAAAATGTGGAAAACCGGTTTATCGGGGTCCAATGCCTGATGTTCTAAATAGCCAAAGAGGAAGGGAATCTGTGAGGGAAAGTTCCTCAAACCAATCAAACTTAATCTTAACATTAATCTAAACTTTAAGTAATTCACTTAGGGCACCTCAAACACATCCCAAATCCACCAAAAAAGTTGTCCCCTTAAGTCAAAATGTGGAAACCGTGAAAGCAACAGGGGTCCATGGATGTTTCCAAACAAGTGAACAAGACAAGGCAAAAAGGGATAGGGTGACTTTATTCTCGCTGGATTTGAATAATTCAAGTAGGTGAATTTGTCAAGGGAATTTGATCGCTTGATGGCACATGACCAATTTGGGCTTGGAAATGGGGCACGCAAAACAAGACATGAGCAAAGCAGCCTGTCGGGAGTGAAAAAAAGGGGGTCCCTGCCTACGGCGGGGCGTGTGTGCAAAACATGCACAACAGAGGGAAAAGATATAGAGGAGTGAGTGAGAGAGAGAGAGAGAAAGACTTGAGAGAGGGAGAGAGGGATAGGAGGGAGAGACTTGAGAGAGAGAGAGAGGGAGGGTATAGGGTTTAAGGGTTAAGGGTTCTGGCTCTGTTAAGGGTAGAGGGGAGAGAGATAGAGGGAGTCAATGAAAGAGAGGGAGGGAGGGAGTGGGAGAGAGATAGAGGGTTAAGGGTAGAGGGTAGAGGGGAGAGAGATAGAAGAAGTGATTGAGTGAGAGACTTGAGAGAGAGAGAGAGAGGAAGTGGGAGAGAGATAGAGGGTATAGGGTTGATGGTAGAGGGTAGAGAGTTATAAGGGTTTAGGGTTAAAGGTAGAGGGGAGAGAGATAGAGGGAATGAGTGTGTGTGTGTGTGTGAGAGAGAGAGAGAGAGATGGTTAAGGGTAGAGGGTAGAGGGTTTAAGGGTTAAGGGGAGAGGGGAGAGAGATAGGGGGAGTGACTAAGAGAGAAAGACCTGAGAGAGGGAGAGGGGGTAGGAGGCAGAGACTTGAGAGAGAGAGGGGAGTGGGAGAGAGATAGATGGTATAGGGTAGAGGGTTTAGGGTTTAAGGGTTGAGGGTTTAGGGTTTAGGCCAAGGGTAGAGGGAGAGATAGAGGCAAAGTGAGAGAGAGAGAGAGACCTAAGAGAGGGAGAGGGGATAGGAGGGAGAGACTTGAGAGAGAGAGAGTATAGGGTAGAGGGTTTAAGGGTTAAGGGTTAAGGGTAATGGGAGATAGATAGAGGGAGTCGTGAAAGAGAGGGAGTGGGAGAGAGATAGAGGGTAGAGGATTAAGGGTAGAGGGAGAGAGATAGAAGGAGTGATTGAGTGAGAGACTTGAGAGACAGAGAGAGAGGGAGTGGGAGAGAGATAGAGGGTATAGGGTTGATGGTAGAGGGTAGAGGGTTATAAGGGTTTAGGGTTTAAGGGTTAAGGGTTTAGGGTTAAAGGTAGAGGGGAGAGAGATAGAGACCTAAGAGAGGGAGAGGGGGTAGGAGGGGGAGAGAGAGAGAGAGGGTTAAGGGTATTGTTGATGGGTGTTTTTGTACCTTCTCAACACAGGAAGCACACAAGTATGCTACCTCTCTTGAAAGGTAGAAATCTGCAAACAAGTTTCAGATTACTACCCCAAGGTCTCTTAGGTGTCAGGTCATGACAATGCTTGGAATAGTTCAATTGGTTGATGTGATTATCTAGTAATCACAGGGCAGCCTTTATGGTTTACAAAGCATGAGAAGTTGGGTCTACAAATGGAGTTTCAAAGTGCTGGAAGTGAATGAACAGTGGCTATCCACTCAAACAGCAAGCTAAAACTCACCTCAATCAACAAGTTTGACATTATGATGGTGCTATGAATCCTAATCTAACAAAGGACCAAAAGAAAAGCAAAAGAGGAAGGGTTGAGAGAAGTTCTAAATATAAGCTATGAATGAACAGTAACAATGGAAACTACTACAGTAGACAAACTTCCTAAACTGGGTTTTGCTTGACCAAGAGAACCTACAGCTGCACAAAACCAGTGCAATGTCCTAAGGTCTGTAGATTTTTAGAGTGTACATGCACATCATGAACATACAATCAAACTAACTTGCAGCAATGAAATAAGGAAACCTAGGCTAACTTTGCACAGCAACTTGTCATCAACAAGTGTTAAAAGTATGGGCTGGAAATTCATCAAATACCATAATAGAAAACACCATTATCACAACCACTCAAGAAACTACAAGCTAAACTAACCTGGAAGTTGAACCATGCATGCATAATGAACAAATTCAAAAATAACATCCATAAAATCATGCAATGCCTCTCTCTATTGCTGCAAAATGCCTTTACACTAGTTCTCCAACCATTTACAAATGAGGGGAAAGCCCCTATTTATAGTTTTCCAAAGCATAGATGAGTGGCTAGGATTAATTTGAATTGTGTGGCTCAAATTTTCTTTACATTAGGGTTTCACCTACCCCTCAATATTCAACAATATAAAATGCAGTTTTTGTCATTTTCCTTATTTCGTCTTGTAGTGAACTGTCACTGTAGCAATTTTGTCTTGTAGTTGATTTCCCTTTTGTTGTGGCTAAAGTTGTTTAAAGGTTGCCTTTGTTTGATGAACTTACAACATTTAGTCAATCAAGTGCACCCTTTAGTGAATCAAATGAGCCTCATTTGTAGATTTGTGTCATTGTGAAATAGATTGATTGTCAACCTGATGCGCGGGATAGCCTTGACAAATCTGATCATTTGACGAAGAACAAGATAGTCCCTCCTGTGCTCTTGGTACTAACTTCCTCTAGGATAATATCATCTACTTGTCAATCATCCTTGATGAGTTTTAAGTGCATCACTTGTGAATTAAGGTCTTCCTTGGCTCGACCCTACATGTGACCTTTAACTATCATTCCTTTGCAAACTTAGTAGACTGTATGCAGCTCCCCCTTTCATCTCTGATTTTGGCAAACAACCCTTTAACTTCGTGCACCTAATCTTTCATGACATAGGCCGCCTGAGTCTTCATAGATATCGGTCCCCCCACGACGAACTTTCACACGTCAACCATCTTGATAAACTTCAATTAAAGCTCCACCGCTCCCCCATACGGGTTCCACATGTCATCAAAATGGAAGCATTCTTCCCCCTTAATTGCACCCCCTATGCATACTCCTCAAGTGTAGGCCTTTCTTTGACAAGCGCCTCTAGAGGTTCATAAGAGTTTCCTTTCGGGCACAAGAATATTTGCACATAATATTTACAATGTCTTAATCAGAGCATCATTAAATCAATTATACGCACAAATAAGGAGCTTAGAAAAATGTTTAAAGTTGATCATAGAGATAAAGTGACATCATTAAAAAAAAAACTTTTTGAATTTCAAATCATTTTCAAATATTTCTTATGACCAATTTTCTCATCTTTATGATAGACGGGGGTAGTATCATTCTCTTTTAATTCAAGTATTTCCCTCCATAATATCATCCTCCCCCATGTATAAACAATCCCTCATCGTTTCATTAACACCATGCAACACCCGCCTCCCATGAGCCTCTTTGCGCACTAGCTTGACCATTACAAAGAAAATGGGGGCGGGCATGGACTATTTGTGCCGCTTAGGAAGCCAAGCAGACATCAACCCCCACAAATAAGCAAGTCGCACCACACTGCTCCCTGCTCGTTTTTATATAAATCTTTCATTATTTACGACTCGTCACCTCTCCATATGTTGGCCCCTCCAGTTAAGGTATTTAAGGATCGACAACTTTGTTTTCAGCAGCAATGCACTTCACATCGCATATTTTGCCAGCCTCAATCCTTCTTCTCATATGGGATGTAACATCCTTGATAGACGATTTTGGACCTCCCTGGACTATTCTTTAAATGCACTAAATCAAGGCTTCGAATAAGGGATGCAAGTCAACCACAGAGAAGGTATTGCGAGACGCCGCTTGCAAACCACCGCGACGGTGACGTTTTGAGGCGCAGGACCCGCAAGGGAGATTGTCGTGGAGGAACTATAGGCAAAAAAGAGCAGAGTGCTATGGTGAGTACACCGCAAAGATAACGGATGAGGGCTAACGGACACCCACAAAAAGTCTCGCACAACAACCCTTGTTCAATGTTTCAGAAGGTACAATCATACCGGCTACTTCCCACCTCACATAGGTTTGATAATTATGATTTCACTCGATCTCTCCTTTTCCCGCACACAAGGGATATTGCATCTATGATAACTCGCCTCCCCCTTTCCTTTTTGATTGGTTAAATCCATAGTGCATCGCCCATTAGAAATTTCTTTAAATGCATTACGTGGAATGATCTAGAGATGAGCCGAATGACCCCTGCTTGCCCACCAAATTTGATCTTTGGAGTTTATGCGATGAATGAGGGATGACTTTGGCTACTGCGAGCTCCACAAAGAAAGGAGGTGGCGGGCGGGTGAGTGCAGGTGGCGTCCACATGGAAGTCATTCAGTATCGGTGTTGAGCCATGATAAGCATGTAGTCAGAACCCACAATAACAAATCCCATTGAGGCAGAAGTTCTAATGCACACATGCAATCAATCGAGGACTCAGGCGTGGTTGAAGTTCTAATGCACACATGCAATCAATCGAGCTCACTAACTATGATCACCCAGAGCCATTCAATGATATTCCAAGGAGCCCCTCGATTGGCAGCGCCCATCATTTTGACTAGCTCATTATGGACATATCCTTTGTATTGTTCATTTGGCACACAACTACAATTTTCACGTAACACTGAGCAAGTCAACATATTATAAATATTTGTCTATTTCTATCTTTCAATGATGCAATGCATTGGCTTTGAGACTAATCCGACCCATTGCCAAAGACATGATTGTTTCTTTCCAACTAAACGAGAGTACAGGTTGAACACTAACCGACACCATCTGTAGGGATGAAAAGGCAATGGACGTTTTCTGTTATTTTGCAGAAGTAAAAGATTTCGTCGACGTTCCAAGTGATGTCTTACGCAAGTTCTTAATGATGGGGAATGTTACACATGCCTTCATTTGCTCCTAATGATATCACCTTCTTGCTTCGTTCTGGTGAGCTACGAGTTTACTATCCTCGCCTAAGATTGGCTAGTGACACTATTGCCTTTACATTCTCTTGACATCATAATTTAAAAGTACTGCAGTTCATCATTACGTTCAGTGCCACTTATATGGAACCTCCCCATGATCTCATAAGCCGCTTCGAGAATTATTCACAAATTCTATAATCGAATTCAAAGTTACTCCCCTGGCACCGTCAACAGGTTTGAAAAGAAGGATGGAGGACGAGAGTTTTAGCAAGCATAAGCACCCACCTACGGGAACTTCATGTGAGTGAGTGATGGGAGAATTTCATGGAGACAGCGACCAAAGTGAGGAGGAATCCCATGTTTTGGCTCCCGCAGCGTCGTCGTCCACCAACCTTGAAAGTGCACTACCCGCAAAGCAATAAAGCAGTCATCCCAACTATTAGTTTTGCGGGTTATGAGGCATGGGTGAGCAAAAAATTTAATGATCTATGTTCATAGGTATGCAAGCCTCGATGCATGAAAATGATTGGATTTCCCTATAGATTCATCCCATCAAACCCGATGATCAATACCAAGGTAAAAAAAGAAGCTTGAACGACGACAGGGACGAGTGAAACCTCCGCGAATATTGCTGATGTAAAAGATGATTGAACACAGAATGTCGCCACTAAGATGCGCAGAGGTGGTTCCCTCATAGTTGACTAGGTGTTTATAAAATTAGGCTCTGGAATAGTAACCCCCCATGCTTATGAGAAACTAAGTAACCCATGGAAGTGGACGAGCCCTTAATAACACCAATTCTTTCAAGACTGTAGATTTTTAGGGCTCACGACCATTTCATTGTAAGCGATTATCAAATATTACACTTGTATTGGCATATCCATCCACATCTCCTCAACCTCTGGTGGCTTTGCAACTTACAAAGATAAATGATGATAATGAGTTAATAAAATGTCACGCTACCACCCGACTTGATTGTGCCTTATAGTGTGGGTGGTCATTGCATAAATGTAGTTATCAACGGCAGAGACTATTTAGACGGAACCCCTGTAGTCGGACTTTGCATGGAATTTTGTCGTCAGGCCAAGGAGTGCAGGGAAAAGACTACGGGGGACCATTTGTAGATTGTCGTTGTGTCCTCCACGAAGACAGACGGTGCTGGTGGTGTCGGCACCCATAGTGTAGAAATTCATTTTGAAGAGCATCCAATAGAGACAATAACGGGTTTCGCATATGAGAATTCTACAGGGCAAGCATGTGGAAGGAAGCTCAAAGAAGGCCACTAAGAGAACGGCGAAAGACACAAGGAAACCTGCACCATGGCACCCATATGGATGCCTGCCACTCACGCAGGTCTCAAGCATCATTGTCCATGCAAGAGGAGGAAAATAAAGTGGGAAGCTATGGTGTGTAGTGTTGCTCGTCCCCTCCCCAATAATCATCATTAACTTAAGACCTCACCCTGATACTGTGCCAGGATGGAATGATACGACAGTTAGAGGTGATCATGTCGACTACGGAAAGGTCATTAGGGAGGTTCACCATAAACAACGAGGGTTACCCATGGTCCCATGGAGAACCATCTTGAATAAGTCGTTAAGAATGTCATTCAGGAACGGCCGAGCAAGTCACGGTCGTTTTGCAGCAAGTAAGTGAATGTGGGGGATGTAGGATGGAGCGTCACTCATGAGTCTCGCTTTGCAATCAACAGGATGATGGATGACAACCACCGTGAAGAGACTTGCATAAGGATGACGACACTAGTGGGTTGCAGGTCCGCGAAGTGGGGAGACAGTGAAGGTTTGTCATTACAAAACAACATCAGGGTAATGGCCTTCCGTGGGCGGTAGCCCACAAGGGTGGACCCACCAACGGGTGCAGACTTGATAGCTCGCCACCACTTTATGATTTCATTTTGAGGAAACAGTGCATACGGGTCCCACCCAGTAGGACGACATGAAGGGCAAGCTATTAGGCAATGGCAGTCGAGCGAGGGCAGGTTGTGCACAAAGACCCACGAGCATTCAAACTCGAGGAATTTAAAGTGACAAGGTCGGTTAGCACATGGGAACGACAAAGATAGAAGGAGCAACTACGGAGCTTGCCATGCGGACGAAAGTCAAGGTTGGCCGATGTGACAACGACGAAATGGGACGGAGACCCACATGGAGTGACCCACAACTGCGAGTCTGCGAAACATGGACACAACGACATAAACGAATGCGGAGTCTGCACGTCAGGCAGACGCAGGGGGCCTAGCTGCAAATAAACGACAAAGCACAATGGTGAATGACAAAAGGAGACCCGTGAATGCGGGTCCACAGAGCTCAATGGATGCCAGGGCAGAAAACCTAAAGGAAACCTGAAGGACCTAGCCCACAAGGACAAATGAATTAGTGAAATTTAGGTAGGTGAACTTGGCTAATGGAAAATTAATCGTTGTATGGCTTGTGACCAACTTGAGCTAGGAAATGGGGGTGTGCAAAGCGAGACAAGGACAAAACGGCCTGTCGAGAGCAAGAACGACCCGTCAGGAGCAAAAAGAGGGGGTCCCCACCTTTGGCAGAGCAGGTGTGCAAAACATGCACAACAGGTACAGAGGGTAGAGGGTTTAAGGGTTTAGGGTTTAAGGGTTTAGGGTAGAGGGGAAAGAGATAGAGAGTGATTGAGAGAGAGAGACCTGAGAGAGGGAGAGGGAGTAGGAGGGATAGACTTGAGAGAGAGAGGGAGTGGGAGAGAGATAGAGGTATATAGGGTTAATGGTAGAGGGTAGAGGAGGGTTTAGGGTTTAAGGGTTAAGGACGGTTTAGGGTTTAGGGTAGAGGAGATATAAAGGGAGTGAGAGAGACCCTTGAGAGAGAGAGTAGAGGTAGGAGGGTTTAGGGTTTAGGGTTAAGGGTAGAGGGAGAGAGATAGAAAATGAAAGAGAGGGAGGGAGGGACTAAGAGAGAGATAGAGGGTGAAAGGGAGAGAGATAGGAGTGATTGAGTGAGAGACTTGGGAGAGAGAGAGAGGGGGAAAAAGATAATATTTAAATATTTTATATATTAGTAATATTAATTAGTTATATAATATTTTATATATTAATAATATAATATATAATTATTTATACATTAACTAAAATATAGAAAGAATATTTAAATATTATGCATAATAATATAATATATTATATATTATACATAATTTCGTAAGAGATTATCATAAATTGTATATTATATATTAAATTATAAACTATATTGTATATTCTAAACTAGATATATTAAAATAAACTATAAACTATTTATTGTATTTTTTAAATCATATATTATAAACTATATTACATTTTTTTAAATCATATATAAAATATATCGGATATCCGATATTTATGACACAAATCTTACTACCTAGGGGTTAGCCTCAGGCTTGCTTTGGAATTTGGCTAGGACATGCCAATCCTAAGAAGTCAACACAAAAAATGTGTTTAACAACTTACCTTGCTTTTCTAGACTTCACCCATGTGGCTGACGACTTTTTTTTACCTAAAATTGATGAAACGAAAAGGGTTTCTAAAGGAGATTCTCAGTTTTCCACCAATATAAATTATGCTTTACTTTAAATTTAATAAATAATTATTATTCATTTTCTATTGGAATTATGACTAAAATCCTGATTGATAGGCTGATTGAAAAACATCTATAGCTTTCAAACGATATCACATTTTTTGAATCCAAAACATGTGTCACATTCTATGCTTCACATACTATAGGGTTTAAAAAAAGATTGAATTTCATGAAGTTTTGACCAAGTTAAGGTGGTCAAACATACGAGTTTTTATATTTTTTTAAAAGTTTTAATAAAAAGTTCATAATTAATTATTTAATTAGAAAAAAATTACAAAAAATATGTATCACATCGGACATGAGTCCTCTACTTATATCTAAAATCTTATAAAAAATATTATCATTTTATTGTGGTTAGGGTGGTCAAACAAACACCTACTTCTTATTTTTTCCCTGAAATTTAAGTACTACTGCATTGAAATTTTAAATTTTCACCAAATAGATTTTTTAAATAAACCTAGTAGTTTAGAAACTACATTCAATTTTCTACATATTCTATTCTTACATATTTTTGAAATAATATAGATAACTTATTCAAATTTTTACATCAAGTTGCCTAACTCTGATTTTTCTTAATTTTCATCACCACTTAAGGGCCTATTTTTTCCATGATGATCTGCACATACCCTTCTATTACAAGTAAATAAGGGGAATATGATCGTCCTTCATACCAAACAATATATACTAAAGACCCAAAAAAACCTTTGATGCTACTAGAACCCTTCAATGGTTGCATCAGGATAACACCAAAAAATTGCATCCCTCCCAACCATACTTCTAGACTCAACCGCATAGGAGCAAGGTATCAAAACAAACACCATGGCACAAAGTCGGCTTTGAAAATTTAGCCATTACATTAGCAAAGCACCAAACACCCCAAAAACAACCCTAAAACCCTACATCAAATAAAATTTCCAGCTAGGGAAAAACATTCTACACTTCGCAAACAACAAAAATAATATGCAAACCTTACAGAAAAGGTAGACTACTCATCACCAAATTCATGGACATAGTTGATGAAGTTGCTAACCCATTCAAAGTCTTGGAATAGCTCAAGATGCAACATTTTATTCAAAAAGCTTACTCCCACTATAGCCCGCTCCCTTTGCCTAAACAATGTCATGCCTTTGATATCCAAAATAAAAGGGTAAAATATTGCCACCTCACATGGAATAGAAAGAAGCTCCAAATCACAAGGCCTAGGTGTGCCAAGACCTAGAGAGGCAGATTCCAACAGCTCCTCCAGCCTACCCAAGATTTCAGGTTTGAATAGCTTCTGAGCCATCGCAACCACAACCACCTTTGGGATTTGTAGGTCAAGGAGAGTTTCCATGAACCACAATGAGATATCTAATCCACTCTATAATGCTCACCAAGAATAGAAAATCTTGACCCAGAATGAGTTTGACCCCACCAATTGATAAGAAATTTGTTTCCAACATAATTCTCTTTAGTTGAAGCTCCAAAATCTCATCGAGGAAAGCCATCTTCCTACAGTCCAACTCACCAGCCTAATGGGCATATCCATACTACCACACAAAAACATGCACACAATAAATTTAGACTTCTTAGCCATTTTAAAATGCACTACTAGACAATATTAAGCTTGCACAATGAAACATCCAGACGAGTGTACTAATATCCATTGGTAATCGATTAACTGTGCGATCATCCAATATATGAGAGTGGCCTTCAACCCTCTCACATGTGCAACTCCAGCCTGGGTAATTGTTCCAATCACAATTGTTTTTTATTAGGGGTAAAGCAGGTTTTGATGGAACCTGAAACCCATTACAGAATAGTTTTGAAGGGACCCATAACCCTATCAAAGCAAAGCATGTTGCTTACAATTAACATCCACAACAAGAAAAACAAGACATCACATTCTGCATCAAAAAAGTAAGCAAGGTATCGAGGTCCCTTTACAACCAAGTTTTAATTGGGACCTAAAACCGTTAGGTACACAAGGACACTACCTGCATTAGCAAACCAACTGCTCAAGGAAGACGCCACTAATCCAAGAGAGATAACCAACTTAACGGTGTAGAACACCATCAAACCCCTAAACAACAACACCGACAAATCCAACAACCCCGCCTCAATAAGGGATTTAGAGAGCACAACAAAACACTAAAGCACATCAGCTAACTTGTAGCAGCACCCCACCAGAATCACCAACCCCAACTCCACCTTAATAGGAGGGAGATCCCCTTTATAAGAGAGGAAGAAATGAGAGCCCAAACCTCCAAAGTCATCACTCATCTGCCTACACATGCTCCACCTCGATAGGAACACATAGAAGAGAGAAGAGCTCCCCACCAAATCTACAACACCCACCTCCACCTCAATAGAAGAGGGCTATGCCTCAATGGGAGCAGTCTCCACCTCCATAGAAGACACTAACTTAGATTAAGAGAGAAAAATTCAAAAGGAAGGGAAGTCACAACCACCTTTGGAAAAGCAAGATACTAAACCAAGAAAGAGGAAGAATGCACTTTAGCCACAATAATAAAAAACCAAAACATTTGAATCTTGAGAAAAAGAAAATAAAACAACTCATCCAATGAGAGATTCATGATCCCCAAAACAAACAAAATAGGAACCAATATTCATGTAGCAAAAGAACACCACAAAGCCGAAACCAAGGCCAAAACCACTCTAAATAGAGTCCATAAACGTAGGAGACTTCAGCCAATACAACAAATCAACCCTCAAAAGATTAAAAAAACTCCCTTCATAAGAATACTCTTCACCATCTTAGAGGGAATCATGACCCGATGGTCACACAGAATCAACTTCACATCTAAGATTGCAAAAGCAACCTCTTCAATCCCACCAAGCCCATACCTAGCAAGGGGAGTAGCATAGGAAAAGAGAGCCCAAACCTGGCCCAAAAGGGACAAAATGGATAGAGCCTACAAGGGAACCCACCAAACTCTAGAGGACCCAATAGCTAAGTCCTTCCAAGAGCAGAAGTTCATCTACAAATAGAGGAAATAAAACCCCCAACACATAAAGATCTTCAAACAAGTCCTAGGGTTGAGTGTCATGCTCAAAAAACACGATGAAAGAGCTCCAAAGGAGCCAATCCCACTCAGAGAGGCATGCACATGCCAGTGAAGGGCATCCCAAAAGCCATACGCAACAAGAATCATGAAACAATCACAAGATTAGCCAAGGAGCCAGCACAAGGGCGATCCCTCCACCTCAACCACAAACGCCTCTTCAAACACCAACGAGGCCAAAAAAACCAAAGCCAGAGGACCCACAGAAACTGGCTGAAGCTTCAAAGCCAACCAACATGCAATCCCAACCTCCCACGCAACAATAGCCAGACAAAAGCCAAAAGGCGCACCCTCAAGAAGAAAAGCTACCTTCAAAGCCAATAGATCTACATTCAGATCATCCTCACCATCCTCACCATCAACTAAGGATTTCAAACTTCCTCCCCCAATACACTTCCTACCCGCTCCTACTCTTGCCATTATCTTACTGAAAAAAAGTTGGTGTTGCTTTAGTATTAATAAAATAATTGTATGGTATTAAGGGTATGAGCCTTTGGTTGTTGGCTCTACAGGCAAGAAGCACCACCATTTCACCAAAGAGTCTCCCCTTAACACCAAGGTCAACTAGTCTCAATTGTTGACACGGTAGGGAAAGACCCTGCAGGATTCAAACCTTGGTTGTTGGCCCTACAGGAAAGAAGCCCCACCACTTCACCAAAAGGTCGCCCCCACCAATAACAAGTGTTGATACATTCTCATAATATTATTAAATGTAGTAGACTTTCCTTAATTTAGTGATAACACCTCCAAGGTAGGTTAATTAATCATTGACACCCACCAAATTAATAAATTTAGATATAAACATAGAACGAAAAAATATCATCGCCACCTTTGGTTGAGAGGATGCAATGACAACAAAAATAACACTCACTAAAATTTAGAAAGCTTTACTAACAACAACAAAGGCCCCCAATGCCATGATATAACCCAAGCCACCCACACACCTAGGCCACCGATTGCATAACCATCACATATAAACAAATGAACTCCAACATTAAACCAACAACACAACCACCCTGACAACTACACGAATAGTGATAACACCTCCAAGAGGTAGCTCATAATATTATTAAATGTGGTATAATTAGCTATCTCCCACAGTCGATCCAATTTTGAAATGGACTAATGGCACACCTTTTAGCATCCTTCGGGCTCAAAAAATTCTTGGGCTTGCGCTCATCTAACATGTGGCACCATCGAATGCCAGGATCACAATAAAAGCTTTTCAGTTCCTCCCTCGGGGCATGCGACATAGGGTACATGGCATTATCGTGCAACTCTTTAGAAACTTTTATCTTTACTGATAACAACAAAGGCCCGCTACGCCATGATATAACCCAGGCCGCCCATACACGTATGCCACCGAATGCATAACCATCCCAAATGAACTCCAACATTAAACCAACAACACAACTACCCAGATAACCCAATGAACAACTTTCCACACCAACGATGTGGAAAGCAAGATTGCCTAGTCATTAACCAATTGGTTAGCCAAAGACCCCAGAGACGCTTTTCCCCTTTAGCCATGTCAACTCCCAACTTTAAGGAAATAATGATAGATTTTATCTCATTTCTAACTTCACCACCAAACTCCCAAGTCTACAAATCTAAGTTATGAAGGGGATTTATGAGTTGTAGATGACATGAACGACTTAGGAAATTCTACCATAAGGAATGGAAGTTGGCCCTACATAAAACACAAAACATTAGTGTAAATTTTTTTCTTTACTTGGCCTTCTTTGTCAATGATTTGCGTGAAGTCCTCGAAATTAAGAAAATTGGATGAATCAATTTGAAGGACTTTTGTCTCCATTTTACAAGCATGATTTTCTAAGGTATCTGCTACTAAATTAGCTTCCTTGTAGCAATGTGAAATTGTTACTAATACAAAAAAATCAAGAAGTTCCCTAACTGGTCTCAAAATATAAGAAATGGCCCAATTGTTTGCTTTCATGTTTCTACATGCATTAATAATATTCAATGAATCTCCTTTAATGTGAATATTTTTAAATTGCATATTGTGTGCCAACTTAACACCCACTAACAGACCATGAGCCTCTGCTACATTATTAACTCACCCATAGGTAACTTCAAGGACAATCATTTTAATAATTATCTTTTGTCATTACGGATTACACATCATATCCCTGATATATCTGGATTGCCTTTAGATGCTCCTTCAAAATTTTGTTTCACAAAATTTGGATGTGGAGAGCACCATTTGATTATGCTTCTATCAACTTTCTTGACATTAGAATATGCACCCCTGATTTGGAACCTTGAGGAGAGACCAAAGCTTTAACATTTCACTATCCTAGCGTGAGAAAGAGATTTGGATTTGATTTCTTCAAAACATCTGACATCACTACTTCATATATATTCCTTTCCAGTTTATTGAAGAAAGTTTTTATATCTAAAAATCTATTTCTAAAAACCCTTCAATTACGTTCAAGCCATATATTCCAAACTAGTAATGCATGAATCACCACCCATAAGGCATCAAATAGAGATCCTTTATATAGTAACGACCAACTTTGAAATAACTCTAATATGGTGTAGGTAGGGGAGAAAACCAATGAAATTCTAACATGTTTGAGCAAAACTACAATAAAGCAAAAGATGATCCATTGATTCCTAACATGAACCACATAGAATATAGTTGAATGGTTGAGTTATACCCAACCTGGAAAGCTTATAACTTGTGAGAACCTGGTTGTGAAGAGCTAGCCAAGCAAAAGCACCTGATTTAGGAAGAATTGAGGAGTGCCAACAGAACTTATAAGGCCATTTTCCCAATTGAATTTTATCTTCAAAGGTCAATGATTTGCATCCCTATTTGACATTATAAAGACTTGATTTAGATGAGGCCCAAATAATTTTTTCCTCAGAATCTAAAAGTAAAACAATTCTTGCATCCAATATTGATTGCAGCTTCTACTTCTAATGTTGGGAGAATGGAAGGTTGTGAATTTTTTTTCATGAAAAGTTGGATTTAAAGTTTGAATTGTTTTACTACATAATGCTTGAATTTTGAGCCCCAGATAGCTTTTAGACAATTTTGAGCCTCCTGCAAGCCATCAACGGAAGATAAAGGAGGATTTCTATTCCATGAATCTTCCCAAAAATTAATTGTTTCTCCATTGTTGATAGTCCATCATAGAAAAGGGGAGATTACATTTTGGCATGTGATGATGAAATTCCACATTTTTGAACCTTCCAATGGGTTTTCCAGAGTGAAGACTATTTTTGGAGATACCAAGTCAATGTATTTAGATCTCATAATTCGAATCCTTTTTTATGAGGGGTTTTCATACAATTTTTAAGTTAGATTTGCACCTAAAGCTAAATTTCTCAATTCCAGGTTTTGTAAACCAACACCTCCAAAAACTTTATCTTTGCATAGTTTTTCCCAAGAAACTAAAGGTTTCCTAGAATTGTCTAAATTGCCTTTCCAAAGAAACTGCCTAGTAGCTTTAACAATGTTCTCATGAACCCCTTTTGGCATTTTGAGCACTGATACGAAGTAATTTGGGATGGTAGATAAGACTGCTCTAATCATAGTAAATCTCCCTGCCAATGACAACCATCTACCCCTTTAGGATGCTACTCTGCTTTGAATAGCCATAAAGATCTTACCCCAAAATGAAGCTTTTTGAGGCCCTGCAAAGAAGGGAATACCCAAATAACTACATGGCAGATTATCTTATCTGAATTCTAAAATAGAGAGAATGCAACCAATTACCAATGTGCTAGTATTTTGAAAGAAGATTTTTTATTTCTCTGAATTGATCACTTGCTCTGAAATTAGACAATAGCTATCCAACACATATTTAAAATTTTTGGCTTCTCACGCAAAGGGATGTCCAAATAGTAATATATCATCTGCAAATAAAGAATGTATGCAAGAGATGTTTGAACTTGGAATTTTTATACCTTTCCACTTACTTGATGCATAAAAGTCTAAAATTACTTTTCTTGCTTCTACCATCAAATGAAGAGATAAAATACTAGCAATTGCACCTTGGTGTGCAATGGGTACACCAAAGAGGTGTGGAAGGTCAATTAGGAAAAAAGGGTTTTTTTTTTTTTGCATATATTTATGCAATACGTGAAGTCAATTGGTAGGTCATTTAGCAAATGATTATGTTTTTGGAACAAAGGTCTCAATGGAGAAGTGATAGTTTCAATCAACTATGCATCCTCTTACAAGGATCCAAAAAGGATTGAAACAAAACCTTTGAATGAGGAAGATAATTAGACTCCATTACCCATTAGGCTCATGTTATGTTTGCAATAGATAGGGAGGGGGAGATAGGGATAGAAAGAGGTAGAGCTAGAGGGGGGAAGAGCAAGAGAGAGGGGGGTAAGAAGATAGAGGAATAGATAGTGTGAGACATAAAGAATGAAGAGAGAGGATCTGAGAAAGAGATGGATATACAAAGAGGGAAGGAGATAGAAAGAGACACACATATTAATAGAGAGAGATGGAGATGAAGAGATATAGAGAGATGTAGATAGATAGAGAGACCAAGAAGCATAGGGGGAGAGAGAGATAAGAGAGATAAAAGGAAATAGATATTGAGAGAAGAGAGATTAATAGTTAAATTTGTATCTGCAACATCTAACAAAATCCCCTTCGATTATGTTGTGATAGATGTCATACCCTATTATAGAGTTTCTATTTTGGCACATTTTTGGAGAAGACGGGCAAAGGTTTTTGAGATTGACTTTATACATGTTGATTGCATTTATGTGAAACATTCCAAGGATTGTTCAAAAAATCCATTATGTGCATATATTCTATGATCATAGAAAGCCATGCCAACACATCTTCAGGGAATTCTACCAAACAATTTTCTTTGATAGAATTTGATCACTTTGAGTTTAGGTGCCAAGTGTCACCCATTAAATTGAAGATGAAAATGTGGATTGTTTGATTTCTCTCCAAGTATAAACCTTCATTACTTCTCACCCAAAAAAATATGGATTCAAATAGAGATAGAGCATGAAGAAGAGAGAGAAAAGATATAGAGGGAAAGAGGGAAAAGTAGGAGAGAAGGGGTAAGAGAGAAAGAGAAAAGAGATAGAGACAAAGATATAAAGGAAATTAAACAGGGAGAGAGGGAGATAGAAGGGGAGAGAAATAGATACATTTATAAAGAGAGGAATAGAGAAAGATGAATAGGGAGAGAGGGAGATAGACAGGGAGAGAAAGAGATATTTATAGAGAGAGAGAGATAGATAAATAGGGAGAGGGAGATTTAACTATAATATTTGACATGTCAATCACAATTGTCGTAATTAGTAAGTTGAAATTTCTATAGGAGAGAGGGCCAAGGAGGGAAGCCACTTGGACATTTCATTGAATATGTACTAAGTTATAAAATGTTTGTTGGTTTGAATCCCTTGTGATTGATCCACTATATTTTTTTCTCACTTCTCTTCTTTACATTTTATTCTCAGTTTTGGGTGTCTAAACATTTAATGTCATTAAATTGCTCATCTTCCGTGGATAAGCAATATGCATGTAAAAGTGACCTCTCTGTAGGGGTTTGACCTCTCTAATCCAGTCCTTAAAGTGAACTTTGGTGTGGCGTGCGACGTTGTTGTGGCGACTGGGCAGGGTTTGGATGGTTGCGTGAGCAAGAAGTCTGTGTGTGCGAGCGGGAAGAACATGTCTATGTGTGCGCTGCTTCGGTCCACCGTGGCTGGGAAGCATGGGATGGACGTGCCTGAGGAAGTGTATGTGCCCTCTTTGGGCACAATTGTTCTTCCAATTGGGGGATTAGGCGAGGGTTCCTCCCCTGTCCTAGTTGGTGTGCGTGTTGTGGGCTTTGTCCCTACTTTTGTTGCGTGAGGGGATGCCCCAATTGCTGGGGTTTCTTCGGGCTGGTTGAAGTCTTTCTCCAAAGCTGCTAAAGGGGGTGCTCAACCTCCTGCTCAATCTCATGTTCATCCTCTGCCCTATGTTAGGGATTCCCCTGTTGTGGTCTATGGTTCGAAAGTTGTTGAGAATGAGGAGTACTATTTGAATCAGGGGGTGGTCTGCAAGTTTAATGGCCTGTGGCCCTCTCTTCCTGATCTCCATAACTAGGTTTCTGCTTTCTGGAAGCCGGTGGTCTCTAGGCAGATTGAGCTCTATCCCAGTGCTCGGGGTTTCTTCTTTCAACCTTTTCCTCTTCTGAAAAGCAAGATTGTGTGCTGGATAGGGGATGGATGTGGGAGATTCATTCTCTACCCATTTGTCCTTGGTCTCGATCTTTCAATCCCCTTATGAAGTCGTTGATCACTAGACCTATTTGGGTCTGTCTTATGAATCTCCCTCTCCAATTTTGGGAGGATTCTTGTTATGAAGCTATTAGCAACTCCATTGGATGCTTTTTAATGATAGACTATGCGACCCGGGAGCTTGGGCATACTACGGTAGCACGTATATTAGTTGATTTGGACATCTCTAAACCTCTCCATGGTGATGTAGTCTTATTAGTGGAAGACAGACCTTGGAAGTAGCTCCTGGACTATGAGAGTCTCCCCTTTCGGTGTAGGAGATGCTTTATGTGGGTCATTTGGCCTCTAATTGCCCACAAGCCCATCACAAGGGTGCTGCTACTTGGTGGAAGGATGCTCTCTCGGATCACCTAATGGTGGGTTCTCCTCCTTCGGAAGTCTCTTATGCGGATGATGACCCTATTTCTCGGGAACCTATGTTTGCTCCTATTTTGGCTAACCTTCCTATGGAGCCACTGTTGGCTCAATCTATTAACATTGTTCTGTCTAAGCCTGCCTGAACTTCATTGATTACTATTGATGGTCCTTCACTCGTTCCTATTTCCTCCCCTACGCAGTCGTCTCCCCTACTGTGTGGTGGCTCTTTGCCCTTGGTGGCTTCAGTTGATCCACTTCTCTTGCCTCGATCGGTGGACTTGGATTCTAAATCTTCTTGGTCTGTTGTGCTAAGAAAGAAGGAGGGACTCCCTCGATCTATCGCAACCTCACGGCCTTGGGTTAAGGGAGTCAAATTGGTCCCCTCTGATTCTGGGGTTGTCTAAGTCCTAGTTTGTGTTGCAACAACTATCTGTCAGATGTTTCTGTGTGTGATTTTTCCTCTTTTCCTAGTTCATTCCTGTTTGAACTAGCTTCTTTTTTAGGGCCCTTTGGGATTTCTATGTAAAGGGTACAACACCCTGTAAATGTTGCTTATCTTATCAAAAAAAATTCATGTCATTACAAAAGGACAAATATTAGCTGGAATAGGATAATGACTCACAAGCTGAAACACAAGGGAGGAGCAGGCAACAAGAAAAGGGTAGAGAAAGCTTTCCATTTGTCTATGTGGAAAGAGTAGCCCACATAATGCATTTCATCAACTTCTCAAGATTACTGTCCATTTTCATGCTCCGTATGAAGGGTTGGGTGAAATATGAGGAGAAAGGGGTCTCAAACTGTGCAAGAAAGTATTCTAAACTCTATTCTGGTCTCCAGTTGTCAGTTGGAGCAAGAGTAAGTCATAGCATAAGGAGTTGAAAGGGGTCTCGGACTATGCAAGCAATTCAACATCCTCTTCCCATTCCTTTTTAGCTCATTCCATGTCCTCCACCTTATCCACCTCTACTTCCACCTCATCCACTCCTGCGTCCACCTCATCCACTCTCTACAAGCCTAAATCTAAAGACCAACATGTTGCACGGGTGTCTAAGAGAAGTAATGATACTCCTCCATCTTATCATGCATAGCACAAGTCTTCGTCCTCTTCCTCTTCCCCTGCCTCTTCCAACAAGGAAAAAAATGGGAAGATCCGAAGATGGATGATGTTTGAGAAGAATGCCCTAGCTTCTACATTGAGAAATTACTCCACCAAGGTCGACAACAACATAATTTTGGATGAGGTGTATGCAGACAGTGATTCAAGCTCTAACCTCTTTGAGCTTAACAACATCTACTCTAGAGATCTTCCTGTTTACGAGACTATGCCAAACTGGACAACTTTTGCCAACATTCGCCCTGCCTATGCCAAAATAGAAGAATTGGAACAAGGTTTGGACATCTATTAAAGCATAAAGAATAGACGAATTTAATCAAACATTGCAGCTGCAACTGCCCTGGTGGACATGTATGCAAAATGTGAAAGCATAGAAAAGGCACATGAAACATTTAATGATACATATCACAACCTTGACCGGGTCGTGTGTTTTATGCCTCTTTCATTCTGCACTTATTCAAGCTAAAGTGTAAGCCATTTTTTGTATGGAGAAGACTGACGAATGCAGTGAATCTTCCCCGAATACTCGAAAATGGAAAATTTCAGTGTATGGAGCATCATGAGAAGCAAAAATTCACCCACGCTCCAATTTTAACAAATAGAAAACTGTAAACCCTAACTCATAATCATTTAAACCCTAAATTTTACAGTAGACTATTTTCTCTCCATAAAATGCACATCAATAGGAGCAATGCACAACATTCATAAGCCTGCCCCTGATCTGGACAACACTCCATTGACAACATGAACAATCCCATTCAATCAATATGAGGAATACTCTTTTTACAAGTGCAAATTGTAATTCCCACTAAAATGTATATCAAATTCTTGATGTGGAAGCAGTCCTCCTTCCTTCTTGCAAGAATGGCCATCAACAATTACTATGTTAAATGGACTTGGCAGGTAAACATGATGATGAGGGGTTTTTGTTTCAACTTCATCTTCACACAGAGTAAGGGAGTACCTTCTCCTTCAACTACATATCATGGCATCAAGGACATCCTCCTTAGCCAACACAAGCAAAACCCAAATAATATGAAGGAAATTGAAAATCTGTTGAATATCATGAGATTTAGGGTTGTGCAATTGATATTGGCTTAGAATGTAAATATGAGTCGTTTGTCATCGTTCTCCGTAGATTGTATATACGAAGAACTCACTTCAAAAACATAAGAAAATGTGTTAATGGATACGATTGCTCTAATCGTTGGAATCCATTTTTAAGCATTGCACACCGTTGATGACAAAAAGGAGGTCGTCCATCTCAAATAAGGATGCGCCTTCGGCGTAAATTACAACCATTATTCATTTAAAAATAAATTTAAAAAATTGTACGGCAATGTACTTACCTGAGTTGCAAAAACGACAAGTTTCAAATTCTACAAGTTTTTTTTTTAGTGTATTTGCCAGAGGAGTTCCAGAATGACCCGGAATCCCATCAGTATATCAGCATTCTGCAGTCTCACACATGAATTTGACGCAAGGCAAAAGCAATGGGAGTGACAGTCTGTATAGGCGACATCCATGGCTTCATGGAGAAGCTAGAGCGGCTGTGGGGGAATGTGGAAAAGCACGTAGGCTCTGCTGCCTTTCAACAGGCTCGCATTATATTCCTAGGGGATTACTGTGACAGAGGGCCCCACACGGCCAAGGTCATCGATTTTCTCGCCTCCCTCCCCTCGCGATATCCCTCGCAGAAGCACGTCTTCCTCGCCGGCAACCACGATTTCGCCTTTGCTGCCTTTCTTCACCTCCTGCCCACCGCCTCCTCTTCTCTGGCTCTCACCTGGGCAGAGTACGAGAAGAATGAGGAGCGGGAGGGATGGTGGTCGGGCCCGGGCTTTGAACGCATGCACATCCAAGGCAGACGGTGGGCTGGCAATATCCGCGACCGCTTCAATGTGAAGAAGGGGATGGAGTACAAAGGTTCCATCTACGACGCAGGTCCAACATTCGAATCCTATGGACTGCCTCACGGACACCCAGGTCTTTAATTTGCTTCTTTCATTCAAACCTTCTCTAAACCGCATATCACTAAATCGTTTTTTGTGGAAACAGTTTTAGCTCGTGTTAGCCTTTTATCAGAATTGGCTTTTTTCTCTATTGGTCAAATTAATATTTGCTTAATTGCTCAAATTGATATTTTTTTAAGTTGGTGAATGGGAGTTTACTGCATCCTCACCCCAAGCACAGAAACTGGGGTTCTTTCTTAATTGCTGAAACTTATATTTTATATATTGCTCAACGACTTTTTACTGCTTCCTCGCGTCAAACGCACAAGCTGGATTTCTTCTTAATTGTTTAAATTATTTTGTTTTTTAAGTTGGTGAGTGAGGGTTTACTGACTCCTCGTCCCAATCACAGAAATTAGGGTCTTATCTTAATTGCGGAAATTTCTGTTTATTTGAATTGGTTAATGAGTGTTTACTGCCACCTTGCCCAGAGCACACAAACTGGGGTCTTTCCTTAATTGCTCTATTTTTATTTTTTATTTTTCAATTGGTGAATAAGGGTTTACTACCTCCTCGCCCAAGTACCCAAACTGCGGTCTTTCTTAATTGCTCATTTTTAAAAAAAAAATTAAATTCGTGAATGAAGTTTTACTGCCTGCTCACCCCAAGAACGCAAACTGGGGTATTTTCTTAATTGCTCAAATTTATTTATTTTTAATTGATGAATAATGTTTTACTGCCTCCTCGCCCCAAGCACACAAAGTAGGGTTTTGTCTTAATTGTTGGCAGTTCTATCCTTATAATTGGTCAATGAGTGTTTACTGCCTCCTCGTGCCAAGCACACAAACTGGGGCCAGTACCAGATGTGTATAGTTGCACTTAATTTTGCTGCATTAGCACAATTGGAACTTGCCCAACAATTTCCAGGGAGAGTTGAACCTCCATTGTCATTGTGATAAAGTTCAATCATTACCACTCGGTCACAGCTGCTGGACAAATTCGGACTTCTAAATCATTTAAACATTTTTTTGTCAAGGATGTTTAGGATGGGTTGTCCTCTTGGGGTACCCCAGCTATGGTAAACTCTGTTAGACTAACATCCCTCAGGCCAATTCTGAGCTGATTATACATTAAAGACATTAGATTTCCACAGTCCATATTGCTAATTAGTGTGCTTTTCTGGCTTTTACTGTGTATAATTTGTTTGCATCAATGTTTCAGATCACACTCACATGATCCATGATTATACATTCTAAACTAAAACACTCTCTATTAGACATTCTTTATTTTATTGGAGATTCGGCTTCCACCATCCATGAAAATTCTAGGACTTATAAAAACTGTGTGAAATGTGCATGAATTATCGGTAAGATAAATGATGTATTAGGATTACAACTTCCAACTTCTTTTACATAAAACACACTTCTTTTTTTAATATGTAATTTCGAGTCTTTGTATAAATGAGAGATTTCTGAACTTGTGTACTGTTACGAAATTGTCCTTTCAGCAATTTATTATCTTTGTATTTATGAAACAATTACTGCGTCACTAATTTTTCTAGTATGTTATCCTTATATGGATGAATGGCAACAAAAGAGATAAACAGGCATTATGCCCTCAAAATAGATATGGCTAATCTGAGTGCCATTTTTTTAGAAAGAACAAGAGTGCATTAAATGTTTCGAACAATATTCTCATGCATCGTTACCTATTTTATCTTCTTATGCATTTTTCCCTATTTTATCACAGAAGATGATCTTGGAGTTTAAAACAACAAATTTTGGGTGCTAAAAGTTTGGAAAACTCCCATGAATTAGGGAATATTTAGAAATCGATCTTTGAGTTTAAGGAAACAACAAGATTTAGGCACTTAAAAATGGGAAGACTCCCATGAGTGCTAAGTGGACCAATCATGGTTATGAGTAATGGGTTCTTGTGTAGGAGCATCCCCAGTGTAAGAGCAATCTTGCATCAACAAGAAATATTTGTTTCATGTTTGTTTGTCATTTGCAAGTTTTCATAGTTGCCATAGCCATTTTGTTCATGCCATAGATGTTTGTTCTTACCTTAGCATTCATAATGAGCAAACAAAACATCTGATAGTAATTCTACTATGTGGTAGCACCAATTTAGCAAAAAAAATCGAATTGTAATCCATGAATCTTAAGGGTGTCCTTAACATGCACACTTGTTTACTCAAGTGTTTAGGGTATATTCATGCGTTGTGGCTCGTTACACCTACTTAAGGAAGGCCTATTTGAATTTAATTCCACATGTTTGAATCTCATGCCAATGGATAATATTACTTGGCATTATTGGACCCAAGGAGATTCATGGTTGATGCCATATCAAGTTTCAAAGCTTACATCCTGCCACACTTACGCTTACATGTTTCACAACAATGCAACCAGTTCCAAAGTGAAATCACTAGAGAATTCATTTAATATTGGATCCATGATATTTATCTCATGTGCAAATGGAAATGTACTACATTTGGGTTGGCACAATGGTACTACATCATGGTTGTCTATACAAGGATCAGCATTCACATTAGAAGTGACAATGGGAGGAGCTTTGGGAGAGATAGGAATCCGAAAGATTAGAGAGAGCGTCAAATAGAAGATCAGTGCATAAGTCTAGAGTCTAAGAAGCCTTGCGCTTGTTTGTGCTTCTTCCTACTTTTAATTCAATACTGAAGCTCAATTAATTTTTCAAATCCCATTGTTAGAATCTAGTGAAGCAATTTTTAGTGAATCAATAAAGTACTGTTTGTTATATATCTTGTGTGTGATGTGAATATAGTGTGAGACTGTGAGTCTTTGAATTCTGCTGCATGAATCTAATGAATGGTTTGTATTAGCTACATGGTTAGATAATCCTTAATTGGATCCTCCATCAATGGCTGCATCGATTCTTGTGGACCACTACTCATGAAATTTGGGTCTATAAAGTCTGACTCAAATTACATAGCTGAATCCAGATAAAAAAACACATAATTTCATACACACTACATATATGAAAATGAATGAACTAGGGCTCTCTATAATGAATGGTTCATAAGGCACAACACTTGCAGAAGGTTTTGCAAATGAGTTAGCAAGCTAAGTGAGCTTGATTATTGAGGAAACTCAATGGTTAAGCATGCTTGAACCAGAGTAGTACTGCTATGGGTAACCTCTCTAGAAGTCCTGTTGCTTCACCCTGGTGTATGTCACCTAGATGCAATGAATGCTAAATAGAGGATCATTGTCATGAGAGATGGGTTCTTTTAAAACACTATCCACAAAATATGGGTCAATGAAGATCGACTTTAAACTATGCAGTTTAAACCTAATAAATCATCACAAAGATCTTTTCTTATTAGCAAAATGAAATAGATATTAAATAGATGAAAAACTAGTTGTGACATATAATTTGTGTAAAATGGACATAACATGATTTAAGGTGCATAATGGATTGTTGGGTAACTCTTGAATGTTCACACTTCTTGCAGATCTGATAAAGGTTGTTCCAGAGAATCATAAGAAATTTTTGCAGGATCTTGTGTGGGTACACGAAGAGGTATTTAGTTAACTACAGAGTTTAAATGTGAAGATTATAGATTTATACTTCACCATTTGATGGTAAAGTATTTTATATTTAAAATTTGTACTTTCCAGGGTAGATGGACATGATATATATTAGCCAAAGTTAACTGGATGTACTGAAAAGGCAATACATTTCATTGCATTGTGAAACACAGGAAGAAGTTGACACTGGAGATCCAGAGATTGGTTGCACCAAGTTAGTTGCTGTGCATGCAGGTCTTGAAAAAACAAAGAGCGTGGAGGAACAAATGAATGTCTTAAATAACAAAGATGCTACATTTCCAAGAGTTGAGGCTCTTAGTGGGAGAAAGAACGTATGGGACATTCCATTGGTAAGATCTTTTATTGAATCTTTCTGTCTTATTGTTTGCAAACTAAAAAATTTAAAACTCTGGTAAAAATGAAGCATGACATTCGTGGGGACTGGAAAGTAAGTGGCAAAGGCGCTTGACTCTTTTTTGCACAAGGTCAAATTTGTTTCAGGGAGACATTCAAAAAGATCTATGTGGTCTCAATCCTTATGTGCAAAAGAAGATGATTCTAGTATTATATTAGAAGAATCAATGCTCCTTTAGTGCCCCAATTTCCAATGTCTGAGAAGATTCAAATACATATGTCATCCAAATGACATAAGAATTGTACAAGGCAATATCCAAACAAGACTTTATGAGCAATGGTGGCACTTTATTGTCTAGGCTTTGGTATGATTGATCTAGAAGGCTTGTAATGAAAACAGTTTCAATGTAATTGTGATGGTGGAGGAATAAAAAAAAATGTAACTAATTAAAACTCAAGACTTGAGTTAGATTTAACAGGGGATTGTGGGATAATGAGTTGGATGATGGGATGTTTGCCACTTGTCTTGTAGACCACCTTCCTTACTACATGGATCTAGTTAAAAGGGACTTTATTTCCTATTTTCAGCACATTTTACTATTTTACTTCTGTTATGAGCTGCATGATTTTTTGAAAAAAATACTGATTTGAAATATCAAAGGTACCTTCCTCCTGTTTGTTACTGCTGGGCATCTGAGTTTTTTGAATTGTACATAACGTTTAGCAGTCTTGGTTTCTCTCAAATCTCCATCACATTTCATTCTCGAATTCTATTTGCAATAATTATGGATTTTGGAAGCTTAACAGTGTATTGTTGCCTCTGCTGCTTGAGAGATTATAGTTTGTGTTAGTGTCCAGTTAGAAAGTAAGTGTGAACTGAGGAGCTAAATCAAAGGTTTGAGAGAACTTGGGTGTTTTCTAGTGATAGGTTGTGGAGAGCCACTCAAGGGATGTCGTGAATAGAGCTGGAGAAACTTGGTAGAGGGTTGTGAATTCCAAGAGTTTTCCAGTGGGATTGTTAATAGAATGAGAGAATTTCTCCACTTGCCAAGATTTATATTTTAAACGATTTGTCTTATGAATGAGCTCGTAATCACTTCATTAATCCCGCATGAAGTTTTCTCCAATGCTTATATTATGATCCTGAAAATCTTACACTGCAAATTATATTTTTAAATTGATTACTGGTCTAGTTTGAAAATTATTCTATAAAAGGAAGCTGTTAATCTGTGTACTGGGCTTAGCAAAGCATGAGATATACTTGCAAGGAGCCTGCAAATGGGAACATTCTGCATTGAGGGTTGGTGTAGTCCTGGGTTTGAGGCCTGACAATATATTTAATGAAAGAACATTGTTTGTCCTGAGCATTGTTATGACACTCACCAAGGACTCAAAAAGTTCCTTGGCTTTGATTCCAAGCAGACTAAAATGAGGCCTGCCAGCTCTATTTGCTCGACATGCAGAGTTTTCTGACAGACTTGTCGATTTTCTGAAGACCTGTAAACCCTAATTTAAATTCTTGCCCCCTGCATTAAAAACACAAAAAACTTAAAAAAACAAAAACTCCTAAAAGAAAACACACACACCCAGAAAAGAAGACAGCAGGCACTCACTCTCACTCACAGCTGCAAGTATCAAGCAGTGAAACTTCTTTGGACTTTGACGGGATTTGGTTGAAAGTAGAAACAACAGCAGCAACTAATTTGAAGAGGTTTCTAACATTTTTGAAGGGAATTTACTTTGCAGCAGCCACAATGATTTTTAACTTTTAAGAGGTATGTTACACTTACACTTACTATTTCTTTTCCTCTTTTTGATCCTCTACCTCTGCTCTGACTTCTCCCTCCATCATTTCATTTACCTTGTTCTCTTCTTTTTTTAAATACTGGACTCCTGGAACAAGGGGAAGAAAATGGAAAAAATGTAAAAGCAGAATAAGAGCTTTTTCCTCTTGCATTTTAATCTAGAAATTTTAAAGTTAAAGTTTTTCTTCTCATATATTTCAATTTTAGTTTTTTGTACAGTTTTTTTTAAACTCTCTAAAATACGTTCCAACTGTGGTATTTTTTCCTGTTTTATTTGTAGCCTACTTGTAAATTGTCATACCACAAAGATTGATCCAAGTCAGAAGATGGCATCCCTTGTCAGAGTAAAGGGGAGGTTGATTCAAATAATTGCAAAACAAAAACTTAGTAGATGAGAGTCATGAGACATATCACCTAAAATTCCACCTTGCTCATATACTTGACTGAGTTGTTTCTTTTTATACACAAGCTTCCCCTAAAGTTGTGATAGGTGCAAGCTCAATTAGATAGCTTTAAAGAAAATGTAGTTAGAAAGAAGAGAAGAGTTGAGGGACATGGGGCAAACAAGTATTTCTAATCTTCCTCCATTCTGTTCATGTTTGAACACTAGTGTTGACCGTATTGTTATGGTAAAATCTTGATGTATTAAACAAAGGAGACAAAGGCTCCTAAAATAGATTTACAAAGACAATGTTTCTAAATGAAACAATTGTTAACTGAAGACAAAATTAGAAACTATCTAACCTAACTAAGATGACCATTAAAGAAACATTACATTATTTAATACCCTCCCTTAATGGTCATCGTTCTTGTTGAATTTTATGATAAGATGTAAATGCACAGAGAAATAAATCAAAATCAGACAAAAATAACACAACATATACCCTGGGAAAACCCTCCTCTTGAGGGAGAAAAACCCAGCAACAAAGATCTCTCTTATATTTGATGCACCAGTGGCAATTTTACAATTACAATGAGGTCCAACACTAGACCGATATGCAGAGTCAATAAAGAATGACAGATAATAAGCTTTAGATCACACCTGACAGTAGTAGAATACAAATTCAATAATGATCACATAGCACTGAAGGTCTTCAGCTCTCAGACTTCAAGTACACTTGTCAGGAACCGAACCCTAAAGCTTTGCTTCTGTCATATAATATTTCTTTGAACTGATCATATATGTTTGCACTTTAGACTTCAGATGAATTCGCACTGATCTTCATCCTTAACACAGTCCGCACCTTGACACAGATTCAATATGAGGAGATCGCTGCTGACACAGATCTGGAGGATGCGTAACTAGCACAAATCCAAACACAGATTTGCAGACTCTTCTTCACACCTCTGTAATCTGATTGCACATGATGTAGATCGCATTTGATAAGGTCTCCCTTCTCTGTTATATTCGCCTTTGATAATGACGAGCTTCTCTTGTTATATATGCACTTGACAATGACGAGCTTCTCAGATATATTCGCTCTTTATGTTCGCACAGAACTGAAGTGAACAATAACCATCGCACATTATAATGCAAGACTGATAAGAATAACCGAACTCCGGGTATGTTGCAATGGCGAGTCAAGGTGTATATATATATACCGGTGAATGGGGGAGACACCTCTCTTAAGATCGCGCGCCTTCTTAGATATGTCGGCTCCAATAATTGCTATTCTTCCTTTTAATGAAAGTCGGCCTCAACCTGTATCTCTTCATTTGTTCTTTTTATGAGTTTCGAATTATACATGTCGGCCAAAGCATGAGACACAAAATAATAAGAGTTAAATTGAATAGCCAACGGCTATATTCAATTTGAGACTTTCTCGAAGGAAGTGAGCTGGAAGGATCAACCGAAGCTGCTATAACATTAACACTCCCTCTCAGCTAGGGAGAGAACTTCCAGCTGAGGACAAATCATCTTCCACCATTGCCTGCAATCAAATATAAAGAGAGATATATATCACCTCAATGTGATATCAACCATCACATGGTTAAGTACTAGTGTTCATCACTTGCGTGATGGTGTCACCTCAACGTGACTTTCACCATGGCTCTCCCAGAGGGTGAAACACTCATCACGGACTCTCTCACGTGATGTTGTCATGGAGTCACACACATGACATCCACCATGACTCAGCTCAGAGGGTGGAAACGAGGGCTTTCACCTCAAGTTCTTCCGTCACAGAAGAAGTGCAATAGTAAGTACGAGTGTTCATCACTTGCGTGATGTTGTCACCTCAAGTGACTTTCACCATGACTCTCTCAGAGGGTGAAACACAAGTACAAGATATGTCATGGAGTCGCACACATGACATCCACCATGACTCTCTCAGAGGGTGGAAACGAGGGCTTTCACCTCAAATTCTTCCGTCACAGAAGAAAGTGCATTAACAAGGGATTTCACCTCGAACTTCTCTCACAGAGAAGAACTCATTAAACAAGGCTCACTGATACTGAGACTCATACTCAGTCAAGGCTGGATTCTCCACCATACCAAGCTTGTCTCGAAAGTATACAACCTTTATCCTAGAGAGAGGCTTGGTGAGAATATCTGCCGTCTGCTCATCAGTGCTAATGTACCTCAACTGTACAACCTTCCGCAGTACCATATCTCTGATATAGTGGTACTTGATCTCAATATGCTTGGATCTGTCATGAAACACAGGATTGACAGAAGGCCTCACACAACTCTGATTATCACAATGAATAATGGTAGGCTCCTTTGATTGTCCGAATAATCCTGCAAGGAGCTTACGAAGCCACACTGCTTCCCGAGTTGCCAAGTAGGCTACAATGTACTCAGCCTCTGCTGTACTCAATGCTACAGAAGAGTGCTTCCTGCTGCATCAGGGAATCATAGCAGAACCCAAACTGAAGCAACAGCCAGAGGTGCTCTTCTGATCTGTGACACAACCTGCCCAATCAGAATCAATGAAACCAAGTAACTCCAAGTCTGCATCTGAAGTATACTTCAACCCATATCCAACTATGCCATGCAAGTATCTCAGGATATGTTTAGCTGCAACAAGATGTATCTGCCTCGGATCACACATAACCTGGCTAAGTGCACTCACTGCATAGCAAATATCAGGTCTAGTGATAACTAGATACATCAAGGATCCAATCAGCTGTCTGTACAACATAGGATCCACCAAATCTGAACTAGCTACAGCAAGATTACCATCTTCTTCAGGCTCAGCGGGCTCCCTCTAAATCTTCAGGCACTTGCATCAACCTTCTGACCTCTTCGTCCAAGACTGCCAATGACAAATCCAGAAGACAATCTTGAGCAATTATGATCTCAGCAACTGAAGGGATCCTCTAAGGGTTTAGCACCGAGCCTTTCTATACAACAATCTTCACTTCTTCTCAGTGAGTTACAAGACTCCCTCTTGATCCTTGCTCCAAAGATTGCAAAGGAGACTTCTGAAAGTGAGCTCCCTCTGGCCACCAACTCAGTCCCAAGGCTGCTTGATTATTTCTTTGGTCGGCATGACTTCCTCACAAGATGCCTCAAGCTTTTCATCATTAAGCAATTTCTCATCACCTTCTTGCTCCTGCAAGCATTTTAGAGAGAGATTACTTAACAGTTTGTAATTACCCAAAGAAATAACAAGACTGGAATCATACAAAGTTTACAATCACAGGTTATAACATGAACACATAAGCTTTTATGCACAATGTTAGAACATGAATAAATAAATCAACCTGAAAGAGAAATATATCAAAAGATCAAGAAACTTATCTTTATATAATTTTTGATATAACTCTTTCGTTCATCTTTTACTCCTCTTGAGAGTGCCAAACTTAGCACAACAAGGGAATAATCTGCACAACTACAGATTTCTTGAATGCATTAAGCGGTTAGCATGTAGAACCAGCTCTCTCCAAGAGTCAAGGCTCTAACACAGTTCATGCATTAGAGAATGATGTCATTGTGATCAACCTATCACAATCGAAAATGCAATTCTCTTTTTCATCTCAAAGTCACACTCAGAGATCTACATGATCAGCATGAACCAACTCACAATAGATAATTTGAAGTCTTCAAAGGATCACAACTCTAGAGAAATCACTAACTCTCTTTCCTAAGATCCAACTAACTGAAGTAACTGTAATTCAAACTAGAAAGGTGATTTCAGCAAAACACAGAATACTTATCTTCCTTGATATTCTGATGAATGCAATTATTGAACACGGTATGCTGTTCTTATACTCAAATCAATCCATAGCCTTCATGACTCGAACACAGACCCATGACAAGGTTAAGTTTGAACAAGGCCCATGACTGCTCAAATTTACGATGTACTCCGTTTCCAACTGCAATCCACTAGGTTATGCAACATGTTTACTAGCAATACCCACAGTGTTAGAGATAGATAGGATCATCACACGAAAGACTTTATCAGATCTGCACAATTGAGATTCACATAAAGGGATATAAACAAAGAAAGGAACCAAATACTTATCTCTATTTGATTGCAGCCTTTTGATTTCAACCCTTGGCAGCACAATCTGACATAGTTGAGCTCTTGACTTCCATAATCATGTGCTTTTAGATAACAGATCCCGGAAGGTGAGATCACCGCATATAACTCTCTGATCTCAGATTGCTAACAATATGACTCAAGTAAACTCATGAAGAGAGCCAAGATGATGCGCTCCTTTCGTAGATGACAAAACTGGACTTTTCTGAAATGGAAGGACCAAAGAATGCATCCCGCACAGAAGTACTCTACTTGCTCAAGTAGAAGACGTTAGATCTGACTTTGAATTATTTTTCAAGATCTGATCGGATCTTTTCACAGACCCGCTCTGATACCATGTTGAATTTTATGATCAGATGTAAATGCACAGAGAAACAAATCAAAATCAGACAAAAATAACATAGCATATACCCTGGGAAAACCCTCCTCTTGAGGGAGAAAAACCCAGCAACAAAGATCTCTCTTATATTTGATGCACCAGTGGCAATTTTACAATTACAATGAGGTCCAACACTAGACCGATATGCAGAGTCAATAAAGAATGACAGATAATAAGCTTTAGATCACACCTGACAATAGTAGAATACAAATTCAATAATGATCACATAGCACTGAAGGTCTTCAGCTCTCAGACTTCAAGTACACTTGTCAGGAACCGAACCCTAAAGCTTTGCTTCTGTCATATAATATTTCTTTGAACTGATCATATATGTTTGCACTTTAGACTTCAGATGAATTCGCACTGATCTTCATCCTTAACACAGTCCGCACCTTGACACAGATTCAATATGAGGAGATCGCTGCTGACACAGATCTGGAGGATGCGTAACTAGCACGAATCCAAACACAGATTTGCAGACTCTTCTTCACACCTCTGTAATCTGATTGCACATGATGTAGATCGCATTTGATAAGGTCGCCCTTCTCTGTTATATTCGCCTTTGATAATGACGAGCTTCTCTTGTTATATATGCACTTGACAATGACGAGCTTCTCAGATATATTCGCTCTTTATGTTCGCACAGAACTGAAGTGAACAATAACCATCGCACATTATAATGCAAGACTGATAAGAATAACCGAACTCCGGGTATGTTGCAATGGCGAGTCAAGGTGTATATATATATATATACCGGTGAATGGGGGAGACACCTCTCTTAAGATCGCGCGCCTTCTTAGATATGTCGGCTCCAATAATTGCTATTCTTCCTTTTAATGAAAGTCGGCCTCAACCTGTATCTCTTCATTTGTTCTTTTTATGAGTTTCGAATTATACATGTCGGCCAAAGCATGAGACACAAAATAATAAGAGTTAAATTGAATAGCCAACGGCTATATTCAATTTGAGACTTTCTCGAAGGAAGTGAGCTGGAAGGATCAACCGAAGCTGCTATAACATTAACAGTTCTAACTACCCACACAAACAAAGAAGGCTGCCCTCTTCTCTTCAAAATGTTCTGCAACATGAGCCTGCCATTGACCCCCCAGAATCTGCAGAACTTTTGGATATAACCAAAAATCATCACAAATCGTCCAACCTGATGTTGGGTAACAAAGTTGTCCCTCCCTATAGCCAGAGACACTAAAAACAACTGCACAAACTGAAACCACAATTTTGAGGAAAAATTGGCAAACCCTCCACTGCTTTAGAAAAACAGCCACAAACTTTTGCAAATGAGCATGATGCCCCAAAACGGACTAAAAGAAACCAAAAACGATTTTTGAGGAGAAAAATCAATCAAAACCCATAGACAATTTTTTAGGAAAAAATCGTGAAAACCCAGACACTGAAACATCAGTGAGTAGTTGGCACAAAATCCGAGACATGGATCATGTAATGAGCTTGCTCAAATCTGACCTCAAGGTGCTGATTGAAGACTCAAGGAATTTTGTCAAACACTTCTGATGTGAACTTTTAGCTTGCTGGTCTGTGGTTCCAGTCTGATTGTATGCTTGAAAAAATGATAATAAAAGACTCCAATTGCTTGCAATTCAACACTACAATGTCTAAACAATAATCTAAATGCATATATGACTCTTTTAGCCTTTTCAAATGCATATATATAATTTCTACATGTAAATTATGCTCCTACAGCCAGTTGACGTTTTGTCAAACAATTGGCATGCAAACTAATACTCTAATCAGCATGAAGATTACATCAAGCATTTGGCATATAACTTATAGCTCCTTCATTGAATGACAGTTTAGTACAATGCTAGATAGATAGCCAAGACTCTTGGCTTCACAACCAATGTCCAAATGCCAAAGTCTGATTACAATGAATGATCTCCTACAACAGCAAATATTGACTAAATAATGCAGCTATGAATGACTGATTGTTACAATGCTAATATGTATGATGAAATGCCAACTAATCGAAAGACAATGCTGATATAGAAACCTGGAGAATTTGTGCTGAGGGAGTATATGACGAAATGTTGCTCTTACAACTAGAAACCAAGTCGCCTCTGTTTTGATCTGAATCCTTTTGCCATAAATTATACACAGTCATCAAACATCTGATCAAGCTCCAAACGACATCACCAAAACACTAGCAATGGGGCGAATCAAGTACCAAGCCAAATCAATCTGGTATTTACCAACCAAGAGCAAAACGTGGGTTCTCAGCTCTGTTACAGTATGACTGTAATTTGCATCAGACTTATCCTTCAATTCGATTCTTCACAAATATAATTGTCTAGTCCCTCCGAAATAGCGGACTATGTCTTCTAGATGTTCAATGAACATCCCTAAATATTTTCAGATTTTAATATGCTCTTTCCTCCCAAAATCGTCCTCTTTCCTAGTGCGCCCAGCTGTAGGTAATCAGATCTCTGAGATAAATTATATATGCCGCAAACTCTCCTCAAAATGCATATGTTGACAGCTCCAACCCTCAAGGAATGATGCGTTGCAAGGGTA
Source organism: Sequoia sempervirens (assembly GCA_007258455.2). NCBI lineage: Eukaryota > Viridiplantae > Streptophyta > Pinopsida > Cupressales > Cupressaceae > Sequoia > Sequoia sempervirens. Next base: position 297,051,520 of record VDFB02000015.1, read on the forward strand.
TGAAGAAATTGATGCCCAACAAGGAAGATATGAGCAGATTCGTGGCTTCTACAAGCTGATAGCAGCGACTGAAAATTAATACCAGAACTTATTAACAACAGCTGGTGGTGCAAATCGATCTTCCAATGATGTAGAGATAAGACACAAGTAATCTCCAGCGATTCCTCAAATTGAACCATGCAAAACTTTACCATAAAAATGCAAACTGAAGACACAAATCTGAGAATGCAATACACCAATCTGATTATTTCTGTCCAAACAGAATATCATCAAAGGTTCCTCCAATCGATATAAACAGAATTGGCCTTAGGCCACAAATTTGTTCAATGAAATAACCAACCCAGCAATACAACAGCTGCTGTGTAGACTCCAAATCTGCAAGTAAATTTGGCCCTTGGCCACGAAATTAAGCCCGGCTGAGATGACTGACTTATCACCTCCACAACTTGCAATAATTCAGGTGATATTTCCCACCTTCAAAATTGCGTACCAATTGAGAGTTTTCGTTCTCAATGGCCAATGGTGACTACTGCAGAAACCCCAGGCTCCACAATGCACATCAACAACAACAGATCTGCCTGCTAGATAATGAGCCCTTGATGCCTATTTATTCTTTTTCCACAATAGGTCGGCCTCCTTCTAGAACTTTCTCAAGTCACCTTCTAGAAGGAATATTATAATATTATTTTATTATTTTAATATTGCACTTTATAATTATAAAATATAACCCAACTCCTAAAGTGCAATATAATAACATAAAATAAGGTTTCCAAAATTAGAAACATCCATGGTGATAAAAGGAAAACCTTCATATGACCAAGAAATAAGCCAACCAAGCAACTGGGTATCTACCAAACGACCCTCTAATCAAGCCCCATTAGCCTACGAAGATCGAGAATAGGCTAATTGCTCCAAACGCCAATGCTCATGAAAAAGGGGACATTACAGATCAGCATACAAAACTTCGTTTTTGAGGACAAACGGTAAAACCCTTGTACAAAATGATTTTTGGGATAAAATCGCACAAAACCCAGATATAATTTTTGAGGAAAAATTATAAAAACCCAACAGAATTTTTCAAAGAAAAAAATTATTAAAACCCCATCACTAATTTTTTAAGGTGAAAAATTAGAATACCTAGAAATAATTTTTTTGGACAAAATTATTAAAACCCAGAAAAACTAGAAGAAAACCCACAAAAACGTGGGTTGTAGAAGCTCCAAAAAACCCGACCACTGTAGGCCAATTGTCGCGCAGTAAAACCAGCAGAAACCATCGCGCGGGAGAAACAGAAAACCAAACCCTCCAAAAAAACTTTCATGCGGTAGACAACTAGAGGCATCGCGGAAGAAACAAGAGGCGTTGCAGTGCATAAAAAAAACCATCATGTGCTCAAAAAAACCCTCGCACCAAAGTCATGGACAAAAAAAAAAAAACTTGTCGCCTGTAGTAGAAAACGCAACCAACAGAAAACGCGAACAAACAGCAACAGGAATGCCCTCCCGTCACAGAAGAACAAAGAATTCCGCAAGCCCTTGTGCCAAGAAAACCCATGAAAAATCTTCCCAGAACTGAAACACGGGCACAAGCAAACAAAACTACGATCTTCTGCAATAGACGCGGAAAAACCTCCACGATGTGGACGCGAAATCATTGAGAAAGGCGTCCACGAACAAAAAAATCGACCAAAAACCTCTGGAAATTTTTTTTGGGTAAACCACAAACTTTGAAAATTTTTGGAAATAAATTCTAGGTAGGAAGAAGCAACGCCAAATTTTATGAAATCCCATTGACCCGCTCTAATACCATGTTATGGTAAAATCTTGATGTATTAAACAAAGGAAACGAAGGCTCCTTAAATAGATTTACAAAGACGATGTTTCTAAATGAAACAATCGTTAACTGAAGACAAAATTAGAAACTATCTAACCTAACTAAGATGACCATTAAAGAAACATTACATTATTTAATATGTATAGTTCATATGGTTCATGGATTGGGATTGGATTCATAACCACATATATCTTCAAGTTCCCAACCATCAATTGAGGGTGTAGATTGAAATAAAGAGACACAAAGCAACAAGAAGTGCAGTTGGGAATTTAGTAGATGTGATTGGCATTATTGGAATGGGGTTCAAATCCCCTAACAACAAAGGAAAAAAGGGCTCAATTTTGAATAAGGGGCTAATGTGAGATCCATTATTGGCGAGTAGCGTGGGATATGGAGGAGAAGTTGAACCATCATGTTTGATGGTTGGACAAATAAAAAAAACAAGATATTATCGATTTTTCTTGTATTTTCCTAGGTGGGATATTTTTTTAAAATCTTTGATGCTTCAAAATGGGCAAAGAATAATTTTTTTAATGCAATATTTTAAAGGAAATTGTGGCAGGGATGGTTGAGGTGATTGTGGTGCAATTTGTTACACATAATGCAACAAATTGAGTTGCTACAAGTAGTCTACTTAGGGAATGCACCCATCCCTTTTCCAAATTTGTTTTCAGGACCAAGAAGGAAGTTTTGAGTGGGTTACACAATCATCCAGTAGATGGAAATGGATTCTAAAATGACAGTGATGATTGTATCCAAGATTGAGATCTTCAGAGTTGCACAAGGAGACGTCTCGGGGAGCATCTCTTTTCACATCTCTATTTATCTGCAGGGACTACTCCCTATGCTCTAACATGAGGGATTCCCAGTTCCCATTGATCCCTTTGAAGAGTGCAGAAGTCCCAAGATACTGAAGGAATTCCCCTCACCTCTAGGGAATGATTTGAGAACTCGAGGTGTCTCAGAGGAGAAAAGGAAAGAGAATTAGAAGATCTTTCCTATTGCTGAAATTCCATCAATGATTTTTAGCTTTCCCAAAGGTTGATGCAGGCTACTCCAAGTCTTCAATGTTTTCTGTAAATTTGGCCGTTATTCATTCCTCTTGATTTTCTATAGACTCATAGAGAGCTGGATACCAAAGGAGATAACCAAGCAGGAAATAATTTTACTTGGATTTATAAGTTTCTTTTATTTGAAAAAAGCAAGAGGATCTTGTTCAATCAGTAAAACCTCATTTTTTCCTCAACTGTGCTGACAGTTCTGGCAAAATTGTTCAATCAAAGAATTATGCTTTCCTCCAAATGTCGAGGAAGCTCATGGCTTGAGGTTGGATGGTTAACAATGTGCACTTAAAGCAATTGATTACTATTGATAAAGAAATTGAGGATTGCCGGTTCTTGTTGATCCCTTAGAAGCATGCAGAAGTCCCGAGATACTGAAGGAATTTCGCTCAGTTCTGGCAAAATTGTTCAATCAAAGAATTATGCTTTCCTCCAAATGTTGAGGAAGCTCATGGCTTGAGGTTGGATGGTTAACAATGTGCACTTAAAGCAATTGATTACTATTGATAAAGAAATTGAGGATTGCTGGTTCTTGTTGATCCCTTAGAAGCGTGCAGAAGTCCCAAGATACTGAAGGAATTTCGTTCACCTCTAGTTAATGCTTTTGAGAACTTCAGGTGCCTCATAGGACAAAAGGAAACAGGATTAAAGATCTGTTCTATTGCTGAAATTCTATGAATGATTTTTAACTCTCCCAAAGGTTGATGCAGGCTGCTCCAAGTTTGCAATGTTTTCTGCAAATTTGGCCATTATTCATTGCTCTTGATTGACTCTGGAGAGCTGGTTACCAAAGGAGATAACTAAGCAGTGAATAATTTTCCTTGGATTTATAACTTTCCATATTTGGTTGAATCAAGCAAGAGGATCTTGTTCAAGCAGCACAACCTCATCTCATTACTCAAGTCTGCTGACAGTTTCAGCAAAATTGTTCAGACAAAGAATTATGCTTTCCACTAAATGCTGAGGAAGCTCATGGCTTGAGGTTGGATGGTCAACAATAAGCACTAAAAGCATTTGATTACTTCTTGGTAAAGAAATTTCTTTGATTTGCCTCTACACTCTAGCGACCTCCCAAGAATAACCAAGTTTATCTTCAGCAATCACATAAATTTGGAGCCAGACCTTAGCCATGCTAGATGAATCTATATAGATGAATAGATAATGAAAGGTTTCTAATCACATTAAATCTATCAGCCTCTGGGGAAAAGATGGCTGCCATAGACCTGTGAGTGAATGTTCAGGCTGGAGTCCCATTCAATCTTCTCATAAGATTTAAAAAATCTGTCTTGAGACAGAAGGCCTTTTGACCAGATTCACTTGCCCATTTAAGTACTTAGGAGTGATTGGATAGCCAAGATTAAATCCATCTTTTATAAATGCAGTCTAATACGTTCAGATTATTTGTCTGACAAGCGACATAATTCTACTAGCAAGAGGCTTTGTTTAATTTTGTAGGAAACATTCAAAAGCATCTTCTATCATTTTCTTTTCCAAACTTTGAGGGATGGTAATGACTAATGAGGCCTTCATTCACCAGTTCACCCATGATTCATCTTTTGATGAATTCCTGTCACATTTAGAGGTAAGCTAGCCCAAGTACATGCTACATCTTATAAAATTGCACAAGAAAGCCATCTGGGTGTGGAAATATCCCATTCTTTATGTATTTTATGCTTGCCTCAGACTCCAATTCTAGTCTTCTAGAAGGGTAGACATATTATATCATTCAAACTGCTGTTGGACAAAATTCTTGACTAGTGCTATTAAAGCACTTTGCAAAGGTTGATGTCCATTGGAGTAAGGTTACTTCGAAATTCAAAATACCCATTAATGGTTTAAAAGACCATAAGAAACTAGAAAGGAAATAAATTTAGTTGGCTCCAAGGTAGGTGTTAAGCCAAACTTTGATGCTGTTTCTGGGGGGAAATCCTGGAATAGGGGGAGCAGAATACCTATTATGGGATGGCAAAGGATAATATTTGTATGGTGGCTCTCAGATGATTGGCACTAAATCTAACAATGAAGTGGAATGGGAGGTGTTAATTGTTGGTCTTATTTTGGCTTGCAAGGAAGAATATTGTTAGACATTGAAGGAGATTCATTAGTTGTAATATCTGCATTAAAGAAAGACAATAGTCCAAACTGGAGGATGAGGTCATATCTTGAAGAGGCAAACATGTAGCTCAGTGAATTCAAGGTGGTTAAATTTCTTCATTGTCATAGAGAATGAAACTCCACAGCCAATATTCTAGCAAACAAGGGAGTCAAAAGTTCATTATATCAACCATAGAGAGTATGGATATCCTCTATTAGGAGGGCCTTAATAATTTGGTGGCATGCAATGTTATGTCTACTAGTTAATATCCTCCAATGTACCTTAGATGGCTATTGGTTCATGCATATTAATGATTGTTTTAAATGGGAGAGTGCACCATAGTTTTTGTGAAGGGTGGTGCTGAAGCCTTGCATAATGAGTAGATTAAGTTTTTTTAGGAGGGTTCAGCCCTTCTGAGTTATTCTGTTGGTTGTTTGGTGTTTTGTTGGATGTTTTATTGTTGATGGCTGGTTGGAGGGCTTTGGTATCGCTTGGGCTTCTATTTCATTTTGGAACCTATTTTTGGCCTTCAAGGGATCCTTTACATAAAGGACATGTATCAGACTTCCAGCTGAAGAAAATTTGCTATTGTCAAATGTGCATGCTCTCAATTTGGTAAAGGCTGTGTTGGGTCCAGAGGGGGTAGCAGATACTGGTATATTCAGGACATGTGCTTCTATATCAGCAGACTTTAACATTAAACTGGAGGTGGCAGTGAGCAATGTGGTGGTGTGAAGATGTATATTGGATATGCTGTCCTTCAATGCATCAGCAGACAAGGGCTTCAAGGATATGCAATCTCCACTTAAGGATTTGGGCATTTTTGTTCCTATGGAGGCAAAAATGAGGTGTTTGTGGAAGAGTTTGGTAATCTCAGTCAGCATGTTGGCCTTCTCATGGATTTGTTTTAAGATATCAGATTGGTGATCAAACATCATCACAATGGACTTCTGGAGCTGACAAGTGGATTCCCCCTTCCGGTGTATGTAAATGATATGCTTATGAGGGTTGCTTGGAGGTCTGAGTTCAATAGTATTCAGCTGATGGTTCTGCCAATGTCTGCACCCTCTCCTGTTATGACAGAAGTGGTTCTGGTATCTGTTGAGGGTGTGACTTCCTATGCTGGTGAACACTAGCGCCTCGTCCATTGGGGTGCAAGTGTGCCTTAGTGGCAAATGTAGAGCTGTGATTTTCTTTTTTCTGGGGTAAAGGATAGTATGTATATGTTTCTGTTTTGCTAATCTTTTTCTGCTGTTGGTTTGGTAGGTGTCTGTTGGTGTTGATAGGAACTATTTTGTTCTCGGTGGTTGCTGGATGTTACAGCCTATTGGGTTCATGAAATGTTTGCTGGTTGTGTCTGTGTCAGTTGATGGCTTCTTTAGCATTATACATCTAAAGGATAGCATTGTGATTTTCTTTATGCTGGGATAAAGGATAGCATGTATTTGTTTCTGTTTTGCTAATGTTTTTCTGCTGTTGGTTTGGTAGGTGTCTGTTGGTGTGGGTAGGAACTATTTTGTCCTTGGTGGTTGCTGGATGTTACAGCCTATTGGATTCACGATATGTTTGCGGGTTGTGTATGTGTCAGTTGATGGCTTCTGTAGCATTATAGATCTCAGTGTTTCTGATGTATGTGTTTTTGGGTACCTGTCACCCAGGCTTGGGAATAAACTAGATTTCGATATTTATATAGTTTGAACTTTGAAGGGATGAGGCCCCTTATTAGATCCTCATTATTATAATAAAGGAAGGGTACTTTGAAAATACTCCTGAAAGATACAATGGTTTTGAAGCTCATTCTACATTAGATTTCCATTAGGAGCTTAAACGGCTAAAATTTGTCCAGATTCTCTCATCTTTGAACTAGCTGAAAGTAGAATTTAAAAGAAACAGCACATGATAGTAAAGATCCTTTGAAAATACTCCATTAAATTTCTGTTGGGATTTCAGATGGCTAAAATCCATCATAATTATTGTCTTTTATTCAACAACTGAAAATAAAATTTGGAAGAAACATCTACAATTTAGTGCATGCTCCCTTTAATTCTAGCTCCTCTTGCTCTATAATCAAACTCTATCTGATTATGAAAGTCATTGGCTGCTTTTTTTGTTTCATATCATTGAGAGAGTATATATCTAGATCATACCTAACTTGCTGGAGATTGAAGCAGACTTGCTTTAAAAATCACTCAAGTCACCCTCAAAAAAGTTTCATGTATGCTGGATGGTTACCTCCCATTACAAGGTCTGCCCCTCATCCCTGAGCAGATTAGGCACCAAATTCCAAACTCTTATAATAATCCTCAAATGCTTTTCAGACTCTGAAAGAGGAATATTTAGTTTGAAGTAAGAGTATCCAACTGGCTATCAGCCCCAAGTAGGATAGTAGTGGCCAAAGGATAATAATTTGATCCTGTAATGGAAGTGTCCACAGGAACCAATCTCAAGTCACCAGAGGAGCATTTGTCAGCATATTAGTTGCCTAAAAGATTGTTAAATTTGGCTTGTAATAAATTTCTTCTCACTTACTTACCTAATGGATTAAGTGTTCCACTGTTGTAAAGCAAGAGGTTTTTGTCCCTAAAAATGTACATCATACACAGAATTATCTTGCAATCATTATAAGCCTGCCTTTATTTAATCCAAATAGCTGTTTTGTGCTCCCCTAAAACAATCACCATCACATTCAACCATATTAATTTCTCCTCCAAGGTTCCCCTCAGGAGGAGGAAGACAAGGGATGATCCACTGGCAGAGTTGTGTATTTCCAATAGGGTCGTTGGGAGGATATGCTGAACAAGAAACTTTGATTTTGTTAACCATCTTGATTTCATGGAACCATGGTCTCCTTTCTTAATGCAGAAGTATGAGGTGCTAGCTATGAAGCTCAACAGATACAGCAACACCTAAATACATATTTGATCAAATCATAATTACTATTCTAAATACTCCCTACAAGTTTTAATTCGTAAATTTGCTCTGGTGCACATTATATATATTCTTGGATTACAACACTTGCTATAGCTCTAAACCATGTTTCCAGTGACAGCTCGAGATGTGAGTGGCTACACAGTGGATGTCAGCTCAGTATGGTGTACTGCTGTGGTAAGGTCATATTGCAGTCCAAACTATTTTAAGTACATGGAAAGCTTAGAGAGAAAAGAAGAGACTGCAAAACATTGTCTTTTTATCAGTTTCTAGTGAAAGGATCTCCATTGTAAATTTACCAGGTTATTGATTTAAATTTTAAATGACCAACCTTTTGTGGTTTTGTACTTATCCCATCCGTTCTTTGGAAATCTGATCTGGTTTTCATTTATTGCAGGAATTATCAGAGAAGAAAGTCATGCTGGTAAGCGGCCACCATGGAGCTCTTTATGTGGATAAACTTCGGCTCATTATTGATGAATGTGGAGGATTGGAACATTTACCAATTGCTGCAATTGTATTTCCATCAGGAACAATTATACGTGATACAGATTTGCAGGCATAGGATTAGGCTGGTGGTAAGAAAATGCAATGCTTAGCATATTTTGTCACCATTTAAAGAGCAACAATGGAAATTGTTCTTAACATGTATAGTGTAAACTATATTTTTGGCCGGTTTTTCAATCATTCAAAATGATTTGTTGGATTCATATATCTGTGGTCAGGCTTATTGCCGATTGATGAATATATATGTACTGCGTGTTCATGTTTGACTGGTATCCAGTATGTTGGCCCATTGTGCAATCGACAAGGGATGGGTTGAACTTGTGAAAGGGAACTATTGTATGTCGATTACCTATGCTGTAATTCACAAGATGCTTTTCTGTGTATGTTTGTAGAATAGTGATTACACAACTCTAATGTAGATTTCAATACACTGGTTCTTTGAAATTTAGATGTCGATACACTGGTTTATTTCGAACATACAACTAGATGAAGTTCATGAATGTCAGTTCTTAAATGACTAGAAACTATGTTCCACAAAATGCCTAAATACTGTCGAGATGTTCATTATTGTTGTCTTGTGGTAAAATCTATGAAAATTCTCATAATCTTTTCAAGTTGAAATTACTTTGCTGAGAGTTTCTGAAGAAACTGCCTTGCCTCTAAAAGCGTGTGATTTAAATAACATCATCGGCCCAATGCTTCTTAATGCATTTCTATTTAGTTGAGTGACCCGGGTTTGTTACTTAGATTCATATCTAGCAAACAAAAATCAACTAGAGCTTTAAAAGTTCTCGCTCTTTACAGTTTTTAGCTTGTACAAAAATCCCAGGTGTTTTACTCTTTAACTTGAGTTGCATATGGCTGATAAGCAAACAAATAGTGTCCGTATGTCATATATTGGCCCTCATTTGCACAACAGAAATAAAAATACAACCTCAGGCAGGCCAACATTGCCAGAACACAAAGTTTGAAGTTTGAATTCTTAACTCGAGTTTTAAGAAGCCTCATTTGCATATGGTGTAAGGAAACTTCTGAATAAATGGAATATAATTTCCCGCAAGAGGAGGATGCGAAAGATAATACATAATTTGTGATAGACTAATGCATCATACATGCCCTAACAATTTGTGGAAAATGGTAAGAACCAAAACCTATATTTTTTATTAGAGGTAAAGCAGGTTTTTAAGGGGCCCTAAAACCATTTAGAAAAGATTAACAGCAAAAGCACAGTTAAATAGCAGCAAATGTTCACCCAAATGAACCCAAAGCTAAATATAAAACTACAGCAAAAGCAGCAAAAAAAAGCACAACAAAACAAACTGCAGATGCTTTAGAGTTTAACAGCTTCCATCTTTTGTTGATAAAATTATTCCTATAATTTGGTATTGGCATAAAAATTAACACCTCTGGAGAGCAAATTGGTACGGACAGCTATGCATGCTACGTAATGAGTGCTCTTCAAATTAGGAGGGGAAGCTCCCTTGTTGTGCAGACAAATGCTTGAAAAAGTAAACTAAACTAATTCCTATCTTTTTGTCTCAGCTGAAAGAGGCACAAGGTTAAGAAAAACCACGAACGTTCAGCCAAGGATTTTCTAGTTTCGCAGATCTTTAACTACAACTCAAAACTAACTAGCTTACACTATCCAATCTCTTCAAAAAATCAGAGCATGAGGAAATGGAGCGGGAATGATTTATACGATAACCTCTAAGACAGGATTTCCAAGGAGGTGACATTACCTATTTGAGGCGTAGGCTGAAAGAAAGGTTATTGGCGACAACATCTAATCATGAACTCTACTTTTGAATTCCCAAGGAGGTGACGACACCTATTTGAGGTGTAGACATGAAACAAAACTCAATAACACAATAACAACAAACAATAAGCCTTAATTCTAAATTCCTAAAGAGGTGACGACACCTATCTGAGGTGTAGATATGAAACAAAGTTTATAAACATAAGAACATGAAACAATGATTATCCAACCAAAGTGAATAGATACAGAATAGCTCAACATATATTACTATCGCGTGCAAAAGTTATTTACAAATGAGCTGAAAGCTCTTATTTATAGACATCAAATGGTGTAGGGAACCTTAAAATCACCTTGAGTCAACTACAATTTGCAATGCATGCAAGATTTTATTACTAAACCCTAATAAAGCAAACTATACAGTTAACTGGGAACCTACCAACAATTAACCGGTACATCTAATCTAAATGGACAATGTGCAAGCATGCATGTCCTTATTGAAAGCAAGTTAACTGGAACACTACTATCAGTTAACGAAAACCTTAAATGAAACTCCAAGTGTACAAAGATGTCTCCCAAAATAGACATGCATGAGATGTGGAACGAGTTAACTCGGAAATAAGCGTCGAGTTAATTGTTGTGTCTGATGTCTATCCTGAAAGGTAGGAACTGGAGTTCACTGGTTGCGATCTCGAGCAACTAACCCCTCCACGAGGTTGTTGACTGCGTCACTGTCTGGGGCACTGATACTTTGTCGAAGTATACTGTGTTTGTGCAACATGTCCTCACCACCTGTGATCTGACACTGAAGTCACCTCTGCTCCTAACTACCTCATCGAACAACGTTGACACGACTGTAAGTTGATTCATCTTATAGCCAATGGTCTCCCCACTAAAAATACCATCAATGAGTACTTGGAGCTTTAAATGAATGTCAACAAGCTCAACATACACACCACCCTCAAGCTGATACTGACACAGTATGTGAGACACGAAGGTTCTCACGTACCAGAGTGCACTAGTGATGTGCTCTCTGCTTTCAGCCAACTCTGATGCCATTGTCTCCTCTATCTTCCCCTTGAAGATCAATTGTGTCCTCCAAGTGTAGATAGCCTCTTTGTCTTCTGCATCTATAACTGATTCATATGCCACTCTCAAGTGAGCAATCATGATCTCATCTCTAGGTTTGTCCATCACCAAATCTCGCTCCTCATCCTGGAGATGTAGACAGAGTTCGCATGCATTGTACCGCAACTGATATAACTCTGCAAGCACAAAGCGACCTCTAGTGACAAACTCCTCCCAATCCGCCAAACGCTTGTCATATGCAACCAGGTGATTAAGTTGGCCTTGTTCTGCTAGTGGCTCTAGCATTGGTGGGAGTGAAGCGGTGACATTTACCGTCCTGTGTACAAGGCTAGAGATGTATTGACGAAGCTGTTGAATTTCACCCTTGAGGGTTGCCTTGTCTTCTCCGTCTTTTAGTATTATATCTCTTGCGCTATCTATTGCAACTTGTAGGAGATCAACCTCTGTCTGGTGAGTGCTCCTACCAAGGCTGACTGTGATCACTTTGAAATCTTGAACTTCAATCTCGTTCAAACTCTTACCCTCTAGAGGCGCAACAGTCTCTATGACAATCTCCTTATCCGCATTCCTCTCAACATGGACCTGTTTCTTGATCCTCTTGTCTGGCGCATCTTGGTAAACATGATCAAAATATGAATGATAAAGTACGTAAGATGGATGCCTCCTCTTCCTACCCAGTTGATTCTCAAGCCAAGACTAGTCTCGACTAATCCCACTAGAAGGGTTTGTGCTAGTCCTGAGAGGTTCCAACGAATGTGAATGCGTAGAGGCATTACTGCGAGGTGGCGATCCAAATCCAAATCAATATGAATTGGAACCAGAGATTGCTCTAGAGTAGGTGATGGTATGCGAGGCTGAACCTCGGGCTCTAGAAACTTTGAACTGGCACTCTGACTAGCTCCATGTGCGTTTCAGTGGCAAGTGCCTTCCCTTTTGAACAGTCAAGGACTTGTTTCTTCTTAGGAGGATTACCCCTCTTCTTTTGCTTAGGTTTAGACAAGGATGGTAGTGAAGCATCCACCGATGGCGGCTCTGTTCTAGGCACGACTACCCTCCTAGTCTTCTTGCTTTCGAGGTAGAGTATATTGTTCTGAATAACTCTACTCGACCTCTCCTTCACTGATGAGTTTTCTTTGGCGAACCAATCAATAGTTGGCAATGGTTGTGTATCAACCTGCTCTCTAAAAAATTAAGTGTATCTCCCTCATCATCTGACAAACCTCCCACATTTTTTGCCAAGACAGAAATCTGTGAGAGAGAGAACCTGTTGTAGCTGCATCTGCGCACCTCAAAGTCACCATCGTAGTTCACCCAATAATCCTCTATTGTAGGCTTATGGTAAGGGTGACCACCAAGGCGTGCTGAATAATGACCCCAAGGATCATAGGTGCGTGCATCGACAAGGTACTTGAGATGAAACTTTTCTAACTCTTGTCCTGCAGCTTTAGCATCAACTACTGTCCTGCACCAATAGATTCCAAATTGCATCGGAAAGTTGGCAGCTGGTTTATGCTTATGGCGCAAACGTAGATGAACATCGTACAATTGCCTCAGGAACTCCATGAAAACTGTCCTATACGAAGGATAGCATGGAAGCATGGTTGAATTTCTTATGTATCCGTTGACATGGATGTAGGTGTATGTAGGGAATTGAATGAACCAGTTTGTCCAATCTACCATTGCTACTCTGACAATCACTGAGATACAAACATGCAACTCCTAGTCTAAGTTCCTCACTGTGTACGTCAAGAAAGCCTCATGCACACGCTTGAAATGTCATTCAGTCTTTGTGAACTCAAGTTGATCATAGTAGTGGTAGACTTTCTGTACACTGAGTATGTCCACTGTGTTCAATCCTCTAAACTGACCCTGATAGGCGATCAAGTATATGAGATAAGAACACATGTGAAACTGGTGGGCAACTAGAAAACTGGTGATTTCCTCATGGAGAATGTCGCTGATGAATGATGCCCAGTCATAATGCTCTCGCCAAGAGATGATCTGACCAATGATATAATACATCCAGGGCTGAAATCTATTTGCATCTACATGACCTAAGACGCAATTGAGAAGTGTGATCAAAATCGCATACTCCTTGTATTCACCACGACCCACATTGCTTGGCAATTTGTGCTTGTTTTGTTTTAACCATCTCTTTGCCATCTTATTTTGACACTTGTCCATATCAGCATTGAATGTTCTCTCACACTGGTCCATGGAAATGACTAGACTGTTCGGATGTTGAGGAATACCAAAACATCTCTCAATATCCAGGGGCTTGAGACTACACATCACCCGTCCATCTACTAACTATATTTCGCGAGTAGCAGAATTGTAATGCTTAACACAAGACATTACAAACTCTATGCAATGTACTGAGACATGGATAGAAGCGGCCTCAAGCAACCCGGATAGTTGAATGTTTTGAAGTATTGAATCTTTTATCTTGATTGGATCCAAGATTGCTTTTGGAAGCACCTTATGTAGATTTGTGTCAACTGTTCTAATGAAGTCATGATTCAAGACTGACTTAGTCTTGAATTCGAGCTGTGTACTGCATTCTGAAAAACTCTCCTGTTGACTGTGAACACGACTATATTCTAACAATTTTTCTAGAAAGCTAAAAATAGCCTATCAGAGGGCAATTTTTACGAAAATTTCTAAGATATGGGTTTTGTCCAGAAAAAGATTCTAAGACAACCCAAAATGTCAGATTTGCGAAAATTTGACTTCTTTGCCCCCATGCAAAGGAATTTCAATTAAGAAAATTAGAGCCTCGAGAACTAATCCTTTGGAGTAAATTTTCCTGAAAAATTCTAGCCCATGGGTTTTGTCGAGGAAGCTATTCTGAATCAACCCAGATGATTTGTTTTGTCAAAAGTCACCAGTTTCTTGAACATGCGAAAGAAAATAAGACGAGAAATGGAAGAATTTGAGACAGAAGATTGAGGTTTTGATGATTTTTCTTCTACTAAAATCGCTACTTTTTCTTGAATTTTGTTGATGAATCTGGACCTGTACATACAAAAGAATGTTTTTGATGTCTTCACAACTGACTACTGATGAAAATTCGCCCAACTCAGGAAATTTTTTTGCCTCAGCTCAAGCTAGATGAATGAAATAGTGGATGCCATGTGATTAAATAGAGCAAATTTGAACCATAAGGGCTCCCCTGCAAGCTTTAAACCCTGACTTAAAAAGAAAAATCATGATTAGACCCCTATAGTTCAAACTGGGATTGACTCGAAGTCCCAGAAAATAAATAATATTAAAATATTTAGTTACCCTTACATGCAAATTTGTAATTTAAATATTACAAAGGGTGCCAATATTGAAGTATTGAAGAAAATCATCCATTTAATGATTGCATGCAAAAAAATTGAAAATTAATATTATTTTAATAAATTAGCAACAATCTCTGCATACTAATTCTAGAAAGTCAAAATTTAACTCTCCAAGCGTCCATTTGCAAAAGTTATGAGATTTTTCACTAACTTCCTACTTTATAGCTCACTGAAAGTTATAGTTGCCCCTGTTCAGCTCTTATTTTTTGATGCCTGACTGAGGTTGTGACTAAGCTGAGATATCCACCACAAAGCCTACAGAGCAAAGATGAAATGTGTATTGGGAGTTGCAACTGCTAAAAACAATATTTGACACCTCAAAGAATTAGGCGCCTTTGATTAAATTGATGCAAGGTTTCCAAACTTAGCCATTTCTCTGTTTTGCCATCTGACGCTTCAAACTGTCGCTACCAATAAATGATGAACCCTACTAATTGGATGATAGGTTCATTGTGTGACTAGAAGAATTCTGCAACCAACGACTATATGTAAGGCACCTGAAAGCTGCATTAGGAACCCCAAAAGCAAGTGTGCCCCTAGCCTATGAAGGCGCAATCACTAATTTGACAAGTGTAACTTTCATTCAGACACCATACTTTGACCCCTGACACCGAGAGCTAGAGTGCTCTGATCTACACACCAACAATCTATCTACGTAGCTAGAAGTACTAGGAAGAGATGTCTCTAGAGGTGATTAAGCTAGAAAATTGCTTCTTAGACCTCAAAAAGAAGGGTGCCTTTTCCAAGGGAGTGTATTTTCCACACTTAGACATTTTTCTAGATGTATGATTTCTTCAGTAGTCTACACTGACCCCTCATGTACGGGTGTTTGACAAATCCTGGAGGTTGATGGCTAGACTTGTTGGATAGCTGGGAGAATTCCACACAAGTCTCAAGAAGACTATGACTTCTAAAAACCCCATCTGGCAGGCCTAAAGGCTAGGTGCCTCTAGCCTATAGAGGTAAAGGTGTGTATTTCTACATTTTTCCACCCTCTATTTTACATGCTCAATAGAACCTCTACCACAATCACTCAATATGTCAGATCATCTCATGAACTAGTGCGTTGCAGAGCTTAACTGAATTAGAAAAGATCCCTTGGAAACAGATTTTGCAGACTCATCCATCTAAGGGGTCAAATTCAAGGGGGGCCCTGGGCTATAGGGGCGTAGAAACTAAAAATTTGACAGCCTCTATGACTTGCACTCTCCTTGTACCTTCAGCTTCTGACTTCAATTGTCAGAGTTCCGCACTTCGGATGACTTTGCTTGATAGCTCACCAGAAAGTTGGACTAATTCTGAAGAGATTGAACATATTTGCAAGCACATGCAACTAAATCTGAGCCTTCAAAAAGAAGGGCGCCCCTGGGCTACAGGGGCACAACTTTACTTTCTGCAAAAATGTCATTTGTTTCTACCTCTGTAAACACTGTTCTTGCCATTGAATTGACCTTGTAGGAGTATAATTGTGTCGTGAAGCACTTCTCCATCATAATATGTCCTACTTTGAGTCCCTGGTTCAGGTTTTGACCAATAGTTGTTGATGACTGACATGATACTGACCAAAGTCCATACTTGACTTGCCCAAAAACTATATTTTGACATCATTTTAACAAGGTTTAGACTTTTTTAAGCAAAATGCCTTAATGAAGCAAAAAATTTGGTTTGTGTACAACATTTGGCAAAGCCCATTAAATATTTCTTATTCACCCTCAAAATATTTCTTCTTGTTAGTACGGGTTATGATGCTTGGACCAACATAATTATTTTATCAACTTTATTTGCACGCTATATAGTTTGATCTTCATGGAAATCTTTGAGTTTTTTAGTCAAGATTTTAATGCTTATAACACTATTTCAAATAATGCACTTTGTCACTTGAACCACACATTCTAAGTTTCCATTAATTGATTTTAATTCATTTTTCAAGACAACCCTGTCATTGATCTTATTTTTCCAAATTTTCATAGCCATCATCTTTGTCATATTCTCATTGATAAGTTTAGATAGATTCTTCTCAATTCTCTCAAGTTTTGGGATTTTTTCCCATCCATGTAGAATACTAACAACCTATTCCCTTGTAATTTGGTTCTATTCTCTAGATTTCTTGTAAAGATTATCCAATTGATGTTAAGATGATTTATCTCCACATAAAACCACTTGGTCATAAGGTGTTGAGAAAAGACAATATCCTTCACCATTCCTAGGATTACAACACTATTTTAAATAGTGCATTTAGTCACTTGAGCCACACATTCCAAGTTGTCATTAATGGATTTGAATTTGATTTGCAAGACAACCCTGTCATTGATCTTTTTTTTTCTATTTTTTCATAGTTGTCATCTTTGTCTTATTCTCATTGATAAGTTTAGATAGGTTCTTCTCAATTCTCTTGAGTTTTAGGATTTTTTCCCATCCATGTAGAATACTAGCATCCTATTCCCTTGTAATTTGGCTCTAATCTCCAAATTTCTTGTAAAGATTATCCAATTTGATGTTAAGGCAAATTTATCTCCACATAAAACCACTTGGTCATAAGGTGTTGAGAAAAGACAATATCCTTTTCCATTCCTAGAATTACAACACTATTTCAAAAAGTGCAATTAGTCACTTGAACCACACATTCCAAGTTGTCATTAATGGATTTTAATTCATTTTTCAAGACAACCTTGTCATTGATCCTCTTTTTTCCAATTTTTCATAGTTGTCATCTTTGCCATATTCTCATTGATAAGTTTAGATAGATTCTTCTCAATTCTCTCAAGTTTTAGGATTGTTTCCCATCCATGTAGAATACTAACATCCTATTCCCTTATAATTTTGTTCTAATCTTCAAATTTCTTGTAAACATTATCCAATTTGATGTTAAGACAATTTATCTCCACATAAAACCACTTGGTCATAAGGTGTTGAGAAAAGAAAACCTCCTACACCATTCCTAGGACATCCAACAATTCATTGTGATTAGAAGCCTTTGAAACAAGCTCAAGGAAATCCTTAGCAATGCTAGAGGCAGGATTTGGGATTACAGGGAAAAGAACCCAACCTTTGGTTTCACCATGATGGACTTTCCCTTTTTGTTGTCTTTTAAAATATGCTCTTCTTCTTCATCACCACTCTTCACCAAAACTTCACCACTTTCCATTTCATTTCTAGTCTTTGAACCCTCAAACATAAAGAGTTTTCTTTTCCCACCACCCCTTTTAGCCAACCGAGGTTTAGGGGTAGCAACCTTAAGCTTCCTTTTCTTTTAAGTAGGCATAAAATCCTCTTCAAATTCATTGAACTTTGGATTAGATGAGAGACCCAACACTTCATGAACCAAATCTCCAAAATCCTCACCATCATCCCAACCTCTTGGAGTGTCTTCCTCTAAAGATTTAGAGGAGGAAGTATCAAAATAGTTCACAACTCTAGGGTAGGTTTTCTTCTTGGGCTTATCTCGGTCACCTATGGTCTCTTTATTGGGAGTGTGAGTTTTCATATAGTTAATCTCACCATCATCCCAACTTCTTGGAGTGTCTTCCTCTAAAGATTTAGAGGAGGAAGTATCAAAATAGTTCACAACTCTAGGGTAGGTTTCCTTCTTGGGCTTATCTCAGTCACCTATGGTCTCTTTATTGAGAGTGTGAGCTTTCATATAGTTAATGATCATGAGCACAAGGCCTTGATGGAGAGGCACCATATTAAGTGTCCTTTTTCTCTCAATTATTAAGTGTTCTATGGAGACCAAAAGAAAAAAAGAAATGAGAAACATATCTTATGACAAAAATGATTGAGTAAAATAAAATGATACCCATAATGGATTTAAACCTCTCTTATAGGGAAACATACCTCATGACAATCTCTGCCACAAAGCCCACAACGGTTTTAGTGAGGTATGCTCATATCTTGAATGCAACTTGACCAGCTTATTCCTCATTAACTTCGAAGAAGACTTGGAGAGCTTTGTCACTAGCCTTCCTATCCTTAAAAAAATTCATGCTTTGTTGCTAGCCTTCCTATCCTTAAAAAATTTCATGCCTTTTGTAGAGAGACCAATAAATTGGGTAATAAGGTCCTCATTTAACATACATTACCATCCAAAAATTAACACCTTCCTATTTTTTCATCCTCAATTCACAGCCTTTGTTATTGTTGGACTGTGACCATTGAGTCTTTCAAGATATAGGGTTAGACCACCTTCCTCCAAAATCTTCTACACTTGAGACCTACAATGGACCCTTTGTAGTTTGAGTGATCCACCTTGTTTCTATCACCGCCCATCATCTCAGAATTATCCTCATCCTTGTTCATAGGCACCCACAAAATCTCATGTTTGCCATTTTGACTAGGAATAAACAATAAACATTAAGAATTGACACAGAAGTTGCTAGAGATCATCATAAATTAATCATATGAGTTAACCTCCCTTGATCATAATTACACCTCAAGTGTGAACCGTCATTTGTAAAGTAATCATTACTCATAATCAATTTAACCTGTGCAGGGATGAAAATCGAATCCTCCCAAATCTTAATGTTTTCATAATTAACTCTCAAGTTAGCAAGAGAGTCTACGAGCTTATTTCCCTCATGAAAAACATGTGAAAAAATAATTTCCTCAAAGGAATCAACTAGCTTAAGGGAGTCTTTTATAAAGGTACCAATCGTCCAACTTGGAAGTTGGATACCTCGTAGGCATTGAAGGACGTTTAAGGAGTCTCCTTCCACAATAACTTTCTTGAACCCTTTAGAATGTACAAGTTTAATAGCATTAAAAAATGTCATTGCTTTAGCACAATGGTTAGACTATAATTGAAGAGGAAGAGAAAAAATAGAAATGAACTTACCCTTATATCTTAAAACTCCACTTACAATAGCTCCTAGGTTGTCTTTGGAGGTTCCATCAAAGTTAATCTTTATCCATCCCAGAGGAGGTGAGTTCCAAACCACCCCTTCTCTCGATTTCTTCATACTCTTGAAGGTTGTTGAGATATCAAAGTGTAACTTCTAATCCATTGCAATTTGGAGATTCAAATGAGAGACCCCAATTTTGGAATCATTCAAAATTCTCTTAAATCCCCACTATGAAGTTCTCCTTAGTGGCCATGGTGATTCTTCCAACCACTCTATTAGATATACCTTTTAATCATTGAATATACGATTGTTTTTCTCCTTCCATAACCCCTAGGTGGTATGAGGGAGCATTAGAGACCGAGGAAACCTCAAGAAGGGGTTTGAAGAGGGAGAAACCTATTGTTTCAACAATCCTTAAATGGAATTTGGAAAAAACCAACTAACATTCTAAAGAAAAAATATTTTCTCCCAATCTTGAAAAGGCACAATAAAATGATATTTTATATACCATCTTTTTGCTTGATACATTTGAGTTTAAGGGATACCAGGCCTACAAAAACAAAGGCAAGCGAACGGGTTCATTCAAGACAAGACTTGCTTGTACAATTGAGGAATATCTGAAATTAGAAATGGTCTTAAGTGTTGTAAAAGCATCAATGTCAGAAATGACTCTATCCGCCACACCTAACTCTTTTAAGATTACTTTTTATTAAATTCCTACGTTGAAATTATCAACTCTACAATAGTATATTTCCTTCTCATAGTCTAAAACCTTCATAAACATTGATTTTAAAGTGCGATGAAAAATAAATAGAGAAATCAAGTATGGGCCATTTATAAATAGAAATGGCATTGGATAGTCATAAATTTGAACTTAGAATAGAATTAAAGTACTCAAGACACTTTGAGCTAGGTACCAAAGAATAATTTAATTATATAACAGTTAAATCAATGGCTTGTGTGAAAATGAATTGAATAACAATAGGTGGCTCACAATGGCAAGTACATGTCTTTGTAGTATTGATATAAAAGTATTTGTTGTATAGTCAAACATATGAGTCATAATCATTCTAAGGTAGGTTAGGTAACAATTGAGATCAACAAATTTTTGCAAGTTGAATGTACCATGATTTTACAATGTTGATAAACATTACAATTGTTTTTTATAAGATAAGCAACATTTACAGGGTGTTGTACCCTTCACATAGAATCCCACAGGGCTAAAAGGAAGCTAGTTCAAAACAAAACATGAACTAGGAAAGAAATAGAAACAACTGACCAATAGTTGTAGAACAACAAACAAGGACTAGACAACCCCAGAACCTGAGGGGACTAGTCTAACTACAAAAACCCTAGGCCGCGAAGAAGCAACGGATTTGGGCAGTCCCTTTTTCCTCAACACAACAAACTAGGAAGACTCGGAATTGACATCCACTAAGCGGGGCGAGAGGAGTGGGTCCACCACAGCCACCCTAGGCAAGGAGCCACCACACAATGAGGGAGCCAACTACATAGAAGAGGAAACAGGTGCAACTAAAGGTCAGTAGAGTCAATCAGTGAGGGATAGGCAGGTTCTTCTAGGACAGTGACAACAGATCAAGGCAACAAAGGTTCCACATAAGGGATAGTTGGAAGAGGAGCCCGGGAGGCCTCAGACACCAAAGGAGGAACAAGAGGGTCGCCCTCCTCAAAGGAAGAATCATTTGAAGAGGGAGAACAAACTGTGAGGTGGTCCGAGAGAGCATTCTTCCACCAAGTAGTAGTGCCCTTGCGGTGAGCAAGAGAGCAACTAGATGCTAAATGACCAGTGGAGAAACACCTCCTGCACCGAAAGGGGAGGCCCTCATAGTCTAGCAGTTGAGTCCAAGGTCTATCCACCACCATCAAAACCACATCACCATGGAGCGGTTTGGAGATGTCCAAATCAACTAAAATATGAGCCACCATAGTATGCCCTAGATCTTGAGACATAGAGTCCACCTTTAGAAAGCATCCAATGGAGTTGCCAATAGCTTCAAAACAAGAATGTTCCCAAAACTAGAGAGGGAGATATGGCAGATGGACCCAAACTGGTCTAATATTCAACGACTCAGTTAGAGGATTAAAAGATCGAGGCCAAGGTTTGATGGACAGTGAATGAATACCCCACATTCACCCCCTATCCAACACACAATCCCTCTCCATAGAGGAGCCAAAGGTAGCAAAGAAAAAACCCCTAGCACTAGGATAGAGCTCAATCTTCCCAGAGACAACAGGCTTCCATGAAACAGAGACCCACTTGTGGAGATCTAGAAGGGAGGGCCACAAGCCATTAAACCTGCAAATAACACCCCGCCTCAAATAGAAATCCTCATTCTTAGCAACTTCAAGCCCACAAACTATAACAGGGGAAGCATAGGCATAAGGCAGAGGTCAAACCCTAGCCAGAGCAAGCATAGAACGAGAACCATCCTTAGAAACCGCCTTAGAGAAGGACTTTTGATGGCCTCCCAAAGCATCCCTAAATCTAGGGACTCTAACAAGAACACCAGAAGTAGGAGCAGACGGCGCCTTAGGGAGAATAGACACATAGGGGATGGCTACACCCACACCAGGCAGCGCAACATTCATACAATCACTGTTCACTTGCGTAGAACACAAGGAAGGCACAAAGCTTATGTTAGGATCAAGAGGAACCCCAGCGAAAAGGTCCACACCTCCCCTCCTGCCATCTCCAATGGAAAAAGGCACCAGCATAGCCGCGTACGAGCTCTAAAAAATGATGTCAATCAAGATCAAAGGAGGACAAGGAGAACCCTCACCCAACTGCCCAACCTTAGAAAGAGAGTGAAGGCCCCCGTCCAAAGAGTCTCCACTCAAGGGAAGCCCACTAAATGCATAGGGAGGAGCCCAATGCACGCCTAGCAGAGAAGGAGAATGGCCCTCGCAGGCCACTCAACCTTTCCCAGCAACTGGGACACCAAAGCCACACCCAAGACCTGCACGGCGTTGCCATTACAATTGTTAAGATTGACCTTGATCCCAAGTTTGATTTGTATTAGGCACAATTTTTTTTATTAAGCTAAGCATAGGTTTTGGAAGGGCCCAAAACTTTTTACAAGAAGAAAGCTATAGCAATAATAACAACAAGACAATAAAGGACAAAGAAGGAACAACAACAAAACAACAACACACAAGACATTACAAAACTGCAACATACTCACTCATACCACAAAGTAAATACTTAGGTTTTTACCATACAAGTAAAAACAAGCATATGCTTAAAAATAGGATAGTAATTTTTTTCATTTTCATACATCATTTATTGCAAATGATCAAATATGAATGTATAATACAAATTTTGAAATTGAACTATATTAATTTCAACTTGAGAAGTAAGATAAACCTTTTCAATTACAATTCAAACATGAAATACTTTCAAGTATACAAGTTTACAAATTAAAATAATGATACAAGGTCAAGTCTTCCATATCTAGAAAACACTTTTGTTTCAAAAGCCTCAATGTTGTTGTCTACAAGAGGGGGAGCATCACCTGAACACTTTACCTCCAACCACATATCGGTGGTCCCCCGCACACCTTCCAATTGGAAGTGCCCCTACCCTTCACAAAGAGTATAATTTAAGGAACCCACAAGTATGTCATCTGATTTTCTAGTGTTGTGTGCTACAAAACCAATCGACCATACAACTTCAGACATCTCAAACTAAATATGACCAATTTGACTTGATATGCAATTTGGATCATGGTGAATCGACTAATGCAAGCAGATACTTTTGCATTACTTTTGTTACACTTTGTTTCTAAGTTACCCAATTACTTTTACTTTTATGAGTAAATATGTTTTAATGCAAGATTATGACTTTAATACGTTCAATGGATTAATGAAATATATGAATATTCATTATGATTGAGATTGCTTTTTAAACTCTTTAATGATGCAAGTGATATATAATGAATATGATTTTCATGTTATTAGCTAACTTCGTTCATTTTGCACTAATTTGGATATAGGATAGGTTCAAACCCTCCAGAGGGAGAGGGAGAGTATCACCCAAGAGAGGAGTTTGGTATGGAAACCATTATTATGATCATATGAGTAGATGCACACGCGTACTACATCAGGTAGGGAAACCTTGTTGAGTCAGTGTTGATATGTGATAAACCATGTTGATATCTTTTTGAGTTAATAGGAATGTTAAGGTGATTGTCTTTGATTCTCTTTGATTGTTTAGTCGATTTGAGCATCAGTGTTAAAATCCTTGTGATGAGGTTGAGATAAATATTGTGGAAATATACATATATGGGTACGTATCTACGTATGTAGGTATGAGCATATATAGATATAAATGTCTATGTATACCCATACATAGTGTTATTAGATGGATTAGTATGGGTTGATTACACTTGATCCATGAAGAATCAAAGCATAACAAAGCCACTAATGCCAAATCTCAACAGGATCATTCAAATGAAAATTAAACTAAACATACTAAACTATGAAAGCTTTAAAATTCCTACTCTAATCATCTTAAACTTATCCGTTGGGGGAGTGGTGTTGCGTTGATGTGGAACGGCAACCCTTTCCTAATCTCGTGGATGAATGGACTTATTCCAATCAGTTTTATTGAAGAAAATTGATGGAACGATTGTGAGATGTGTATAAAAACATGATTTTAATCTAAATGAGTAAGATGTAAACTAATTAAACATGATTTTATGCTAAAAGTGATGAAGATATGCAAATGCTAAGCTAATCTAAATGGAATCTAAACTAAAAAATTCAAACCCTAATTAATAAACAAGCTAAATGGATGCATTATGTAATCATGGAAGCCATTAATGGAAGCTTAAAGCTAATTAATGCAATTAAAAAAAACTAAAAGATGTTAAATGTGTGCTAAATATGAGTGTGAGTTCAACATGAGTGATTTTAACAACATAACTTTGATGTTAAAAAGATGGATCCATTTGTCTCCAAATAGTGACCTATTTATAGGAGAGCAAATAAGAAATGGAGAGTTGAGATCAAAAAGGCTAATCAATGGTCAAGGATGGAGGAAGGATGAAACATGGATCATGGGTTTTCATCAATGGATGAGAATGAAAGATGAGATTTTAATCAAGGGTTAACATTCCTTCAAACAAACACACTTTTGACCTGTACAAGAGGTCACAAGTCAACTTGCACAAGAAGTCACAAGTTAACTTGCACATGAAGCTTTGTAAGAATATTCTCTTTTTCAAATGAGTGAGAAGAGAGAATATTCTTTGGAATATTCTCATGGGTGAGGGAAAAGGATAATTTAGTTAATTAAAACCAAATTAAATTGTGCAAAAGGGGAAGAAATATTCCTTTAAGAGGAATATGCAAAGGAGGAGTATTCCCTTGCAAGTGAGGGGAATTAGATTTAATTTGTAATTAAACAATATTAATTATGCAATTAGGAGATTAGAAGAATTAGATGATATTCATTAAATAAAATGATTTAATGAATGGGGGAAAGGTGGAATGACTTTTAATTAAATATCTTAGGGTTATTTAATTAAATAAGAAGATTTAGGGTATTAAATCAAATAGTTTGATTTATTTTATTTAATTGGACAAAATGTTAGCATGAAAAGGGGTGAATTAACCCAATTAAATTAATTAGGTTAATAGATGAAAATGATGTCATTAATTAATTAGCTAGGATAATTTAATTAATTAAGCAAAAGGAGGATGGGTTTCAAGACGAAATGATGTTAGTATACCTGTTTCGAGTGTATGATATCATTCAAGACATTTTTCAGTGTCTACACGTAGATACGTACTATGCATGCTAACATTCACACATATAATATATATGTATTATATATATATGCATCAATATATATAGATATGTGATTACGTTTAAATATTGGTAATTATTAATATATATATACACACACTTATATAAATGACTATATATATATATTTGATTCATAAGAGATGTCTTTTTATAAAATCATAAAAAAATAAGGTACAATAAGCCAGCCAGGCCAAGAATGAAGAAGAATAGAGAACCAAGATACTCCCAAGAGAAGAAGAAAAGCCTAAGAGGAGCTAAGGAGAGAAAGAGAAACACAAACCCATGAAAGAGTCAAAAAAGAAACCAAGTACAAAACACACAAGGCATTAAGCCGAAACCAAAAATAAACTAGGATTTTTTGCCATGTTGTAAAAGAAGAGCCTCCATAGTCCACTGAGAACCCTCTTCCACAACATCCATTCCTTTAATTCAGAGTTTCTCTGTATCAGATTTATGCCCTTTTTCGTTCACAATCCTGCAATCTCGTTTGATTTTATTGTATTCCCTTTAAGCGATCCCAACTTTTCGTGGAGGATCCAAAACCAAATCATGTTTGAAATGATCAAAATTCTCTTCTAGATCCTCCATGAAAGGATAAGTGCCATTTGAGTTGGATCCATCCTCCTCTAAGATGGGTAGAAATTTTTTTGCATTGTTGATAACAAAGACAACATGAGGATGGGAGATGGACATACAGGAGGCTCATGAATAGACCCAAGATTTGAGTTTGAGGATATGAACTGTTGACGCCAAAATTTGACGAGGTAATAGTGTCTTATGGGAAACTCAGTTTATGGGGGAATTTTTGCGCTAAACTGAGTGACCTCCGGGTTTTTAGAGAAGTTGGCTTCTTCTTTAATGGGGGTTTGAAAGGGAAAAGGAAACAGATATAATAAAATAAAGTCTAACCTAAGGTGATGCGCCAAGACTTAATGATAGGCACGATAAATCATAGATCTAAGGGCCTAAATGGTGTTGTAGTGTTCCAGAACATCAGAAACTTAAGATTATAGCATAGACAATCCATTCATTGACATAAAATAATATTGCACACATTCCTACTGCCAAGAAGAGTCATTAGACATGGTCTAGGTTAGAAAACTTGCATTCAACATATATAGAAGTTCTTAAATGAAATGTCCAGACAATATAAAAGCACAATTTATAGTTTGATCAAATAGCATAAAAAACAAAAAGGTTGAACAATTGGCACAGTTTGAGAGTTTTTGCAATAACATAAAACAACAATAAAGGCCTGGCGTCTTTTTACTAAAACCAACGTTTTCCTTCAAATTCTGGACCCTTTTCTCAAAACAGAGAAAAGTATATATAGCAGGGAAAAACCCCCACCGCCTTGGAGAGCAGCAACAAAAAATATTTCGCAATCCCCTAGAAATGATGCAAGAATCAGAATATTCCCAAAGTCGTAATAGAATAGATCTAGAACCAAGCATCTAGCACTCCAGGCACAGGTGTGTCCTCTACAAATGATGGCGGTGGTCTCGGCAAGGCCCAATCAAATAAGTGTCACCCTCTTGTGCGAATGATTATGACACGCAGTGGCCAATAATATCATTCGATTCATCTAGTCCCTCGCCCAAATATTAGATCCGTTGGCTAGGCACATGGTAGTCTTTCGCTGCCCATATGAACCCCTTTTATTTTTTCGCTGAGGATTTGTGTTAATGCTACACATGTCAAATGGGCCGAGCACTTCATCAACAATGGAGGGAACGATCACCAGCCGGGCACAAAAGAGACGTGTGGCAGTGTTTCACTACCCACAGTTGCTACTTCATCTCTATGCCAAAATATTTGCGAATAGCGGACACGTAGCAAGTGTACACCGTAGATAGAAATTGTAGATAGAAATTGTGGGGCTCACCAAAACCTTTTGGGAAAAAGGGATTTGTGGCACTCAAACGGAGCCCGATGAGGCAACAAGAAAACATGATCAAAAGAATCTCGTAGTTGCAACACGTGGAAGCATAGCAGAGCTTTCTAGGATGCGAAAGGAATGTCGAGACTTGGAGTTGCGAGGAGTAGACACGTGGAACAGGAGAGCAAAACCTTGATAAAATTCTGAGTTGACTCTGCGAAGCACAGGCCAACATATAGAGGAAAAATACACCCAAAGGGAGCTCGTTAAATATTTGTTAACAACTTTTGGCGACTATCAGGGGCGTTTCGACTAAGGAACGGAGAACCCAAAATTTCTTTGGTTTATAGGCCAGAGTGCCATTTCATTAGATAATGGAGTCAGAGATTGGAAAGAGCCACCTGCAGAGGCAACCATTCATCCTCAGATGGCTTCACCATATTGCACAAATTCTCCTACACCCCACTTAGATTAATAGTTTCTTTGTGAGGCAGCGCATTGGGTAAACCGGCCCCTACTTCACAATGAAATAGTAACTGTGCAAATGGATGAATTACTCCCTCAATGTTAGTCATCATGGGAGGATGACTGAAATCCCTAAAATCCTCCAGATCATTTTCCTTCTCTTCTATCTTTTTCGCAATCTGCTCGGTCGTAGCAATAGAGCCATCTTCAAGGAATGGGGATGGAAAACCCATCCCGTTTAACTTAGAGAAACTCCCCCGTATGTTGTCCAATGTCTTACTTAGAATAGTCACGGTTTCTTTAGTGCACTAGAAGGCAGAGTGGCAATGGATGAACTTATTTGTCGTTTGAGCAGCAACATCTCGATCTTCAATACCCGCTCTGGCAAGGCTCTCATCAGAGACCAAGTATAGCTCAGTGAGTAGATATTTTACTTCAGAAACCTTCTCCAAGATGAACTGTAGGAACTGCTCAATCGTATCATGAGCCTCTTGGCTTAGCTTTGATGTCTTAGCGATGAATCAGAGGGTAGGCTATAGTGTTAGGCAAAAGGCTTTAATTTTTTTCCAGTGAAAGATGTATAATTTCCTAACCAACGGAATGATGTCTGGTTGTGTAGGGGGAGGTAGGAGAGAGATTTTAAGAGAAGCAATCTCTACATCTCTTGAAATAATGGCCTCAGTCAATTCTGCCCTTTTCTTCTTCTCGGATGCTAGCTGTTCCGCAAAGCTGCTCATTTCTTTATTCGAATTCTCCTTGGCTCGGGAGTGATTTGCTAAGTGTGTCCAAAGAAGACTTTGTCTCTTGGATTTCTTCTTCTATTTGAGCCTTTAGGCCCTTAAATTTAGCCTCTTTTTCTTGTATTTTCTGCTCATATTGGGCCTGTTGGTGCTCCAATGCTTCATTCCTCTGCGCCATTACTTGACTATACTCAAGGCGAAGTCGCTTTAGCTCTTCATTCTTCAGTTGCAGATTCTGTTCCGTCTCCTAATTCTTATATTGTAGCTCTTTTATCATAGTAGGGTCGGCAACCTGAGTCTTCGCGAGTTCACCCTGAAGTCTATTCCTCTCATCCTCCACTACCAGCACCCTTTCCGTCATACGAGAAACATTTGCCTCTAGGTATTTCTCTTTTTTCTCCAAAAAAACTAACCCTTTCTCTTATTGCTTTAAGCTGCTCATCCTTCTTCTTTAGCTGCCGACCAGTTTTAAGGAAGTCGGAAGTGACTACCCATTGTATTTCCTCCATGATTTCAACCTTATCCTATGGTTGAGCCACCTTCATGTTGAGCCCTACTACATATATCTCATAATCTTCCAGGTGCATTTCCCCTTGAGGCTTGCTTACCCTCGGGTACATGGTTGAAAACTTCAATTCTTGTTGGGCTTCATCATAAAGAGTCTGTATTTTTGGCTTAGCAGAAGCGTTGTCATCTTTTTCCCCGTGCTTTCGCATTCTACTTGCGCGTGCCTCCTTTTTGCAATCAATTTGTGCCATAAATTTAGCTGGCAACGAAACTAGTCCACCTACAAAAGGAGTGTCAGAAGGCAGGGCATAGGGATAGGTAACCCTCATAGGCACAGGAATTTGTTTCTTCTGGAGAGTGACAGTTTGTGGGGAGAAGTGGGGAACGTTTCAAAGTTTGGTTTGAGGCCCAAGAGAAGGGCTAGTCATTTGTAATGACTGAATTGGAAAATCAGCCGTAGGACTCATAGGCTGGAATGGTGGAGGAGTTGTCAATATGGTGTCAGCCTATTGCGATGGAAGAGGATCTGCAGTAATAGCAAAAAAAGAAGGGGCACTCGTAGGGGGTATGTTTTCTAAAAGCGAGGCAAGGAGAGTCTGAGCGACAGCAGCGGGTGTAAGGGTCCGTGGAGGAGTAAGGATGAGTGGAGCGGTCTGCAAAAATTGTGCGAAACCTCCTGTATATGTTGGATTAAAAGTGGAAGGCAAAGGGTCAGTACTCATGGTAGGGATTGTTGGTGAAGCAGGGGCAGATACCAAGGAATGAGGAGCAAGGGAAGAAGGAGTGAATTTTAACTATTGACTGGTTGATGGTGGCTCCAGAATTGTCAGCAACTCCTCCTTAGCCTCAGGCTCCTAGCTAGCTACAAGCACTTTTCTTCCGGTAGGTTCTTGTGAACCTTCCCCTATAATGCTCTCTGTGCACTGTCGTTTCACAGATGGGGTCTCTTGAGGTTCAGAGGCTATTGTTGTTTGCTGCAGTGGTAATTTGGCTGGCTTAGCAGACCAAGTAAGTGTATGCGAGGCCCTTGATATATTAAAGCGCACATTTATGGCCACATAGGTGGGCTGTCCGGGGCCTTTCTCCTTCGGCACAGAGGAGGTAGATGTCACCGCTTCCTCTTCCTGCTCTTCGGACTCTTCCCCCGGGTCTCCGCTCTTATTAATACTAGAGCTCAAGCTGGGGTGGCCCTCATTCCATGATCTTTCAAATTCCTTGTCATCCTTCAGAATGTCATAAGGGATGTCTAATTGCCCTATTTCTTGGTGATACTTCCAAAAAGCCTCTATTTTTTCAATAGCCCACTCCTCATCCTTCTTCAACTTATTGTACATGGCACACTCTATGTGGACATTCTCTTGGGCCACCGCTACAGCAAAGTAGAACTTGTTCCATGGCCCTCTACTGTGTAGGAATGCGTGCCAATTCAACAAAATTTTCATCCTTGTCTGCCTGCAGGTTACGCTGCTTCTCCTAGTAAGGTCGGGAAACATGTGTAACTTTCATATGCAGGTCTGGAAAGTCATTGAAAGGGTTGCATTCCCACTTATCATTTACCAGCACCAACCCTAAATAAGCCAGTTTATCCTCCAATTACTGGTCTGATTGTTTCTTTATCAAAGTTACTGACTTGAAATTCTTCGGACAAGAGAATAATC
The DNA here is from genome assembly GCA_007258455.2 of Sequoia sempervirens. Lineage (NCBI taxonomy): Eukaryota > Viridiplantae > Streptophyta > Pinopsida > Cupressales > Cupressaceae > Sequoia > Sequoia sempervirens. Next base: position 297,082,047 of record VDFB02000015.1, read on the forward strand.
CCTTTTTCTTGACACTTTTGTTGCTACAGAAGGTAAAATCAATTATACACACCTGCCAAAACATTTCCAGTGCCAGCACCCTATCTGTGACACAGGCTGGGAGAAGGAAAGGTCGACCAATGAAGCCCCACATCCAGAGAATCGTGAAATTTGTTCCTAAGAACCAGTCATAGGTAGGAGTGAAACTCTGCATATATCTGGTCTGCTCCTTATTGAGCCAAATTATGTCACCTTTTTCGATTAAATTATGCAAGACCGAAGTTATAAAATAGTCTGAAAATGCATAATAATCATATGATGTGGAAAGAAAAGTCGTCCATGTGGACACTGGCTTCCTCTTACCCCACTCATCAAAAATTGATAATGGAAAATACTGGGCGAAGAAATCAGGGTTTTGATGTAGAAACATGTGAACCAAGAAAGAAAGAAATCTGAACTTTGCCTCCATCGGGTAATTCTTTATTTTTTGTATCATTTCCTCTACCATGAACTCAGCAAAATCATACCAGAAGGTATCATGCTGCTTGCGAAATTGGAATGTCGGTCCCATTTGAAAAGTTTCCACCATCTCATCGGAGTCTCGGTTGCACACAAAAGCTAGCATGGACATAGCATCTTGCAAATCCTCATGTAACGCTCCATGTGGCAACAAAATACTTGGCAGTTTAACGGCTGGGATGCCTTTTCTACCAATCTCCTCCAATAAGAACTCTGAGTTCTTTTTCATCACCCTCCATGTTTTCTCTCCTTTGCCAGGGTAAAAGGACTCAATGTTCTCTCTTCTTTTACTTGGGTCTGGGATGCATAGCATATGCCATATGGCCTATGGGCTAATGTGAACCCTTAAGTTTTGGCCTTCGATGTAGTGGGTATCAGGGTTATAATGCTAGATGGCAATGTCAACTATCTCTGGGTAGTAGTGCACCAGCAGGACCATGTATTGTGGAAGACCACTGTAACAAATTTTTGTTGTTGTAGGTTTGTCCACCTTTGGTGCTATCAACCTTGCACAGGCTGCTTCTCTTAAGGAATTAGGGCTTTTTGCAAGCCGTGGATCATAGATATTATCCCATTTCTCCCCAACCCTTTTCTTGTTTCTACAATCCTTTGGCCTTTTCAGCTCTATTGTATACACCCTCTTCGACTTGCTTGGTATACTAGGCATAGGATACACCACATCCTCATAGACATATACACCCTCTGACGACTGTATGGCTTTAAATAGCTCATGGCTAATTTCCTCTTGCATTTGTTGAGATGAATCCTTGACATTTTCTCTTTTTATGAAGACCTCTGTGAGTTCTGGACTCTACAATTTTCCTCGGCTCTGGATACGCTAAAAAAAACAACTCTGCACCTCTAGCTTTGGCATTTGTGAAAAGACTTTGAATTATTAAGCCTTTTCATGCAATATTTGTTTATCATTCCTCAAGGTGGTAGATGAAAGCATGCTTTTTACACTTAATTCAGCATGTACCATTAATTTTACAATTCGCGCAAAATAAATTACTTGCCATTTTGAGGTAGCAGGAGTTCATTATTGCATTCAAAAACTGTGTGATACACTATGATTCTCTTGGAACTTGAGCCAAAAATTTGCTTTCTAACCTTGTGTTAGTATGCGTTGGTAATTAATATCCTGGTTGGAATGATTACGCCAAAGCAAACGATCACGGCTTGAAAAGATATGAATATTGCCTTGGGCTCTGGGAAACACCTGTGAGATGACACAATAGTCTACGGCTGTGCGGCTCATGTCAATGAGCGTCACATTTTTAAAGCTAATTAATTAGCTCCTATTAATCTAGCACGCATTGAGTTGTACCTCCGCAGATGCAACTGGCCCGAAAATGTGAGCAAACGTAGGCACACATTTCAAGTTGGCATCTAGCCCTCATCATGTTTTCTGGAAACGGATTAGTATGTGTCTTGTCATTTTTTCTATAAATAGGCTAGTAAGCAGTGAGGAAATCATACTTAGCATTTGAGCAATGATAGGTTGTTAGCAGAGTTTTAAGCAAGTAAATTCTCATAGGTTAGGTGATAGGTAAATTTTAATATTAGCTAAAAAGCATAGGCATAGTGTCAGAATCATGGATACTCATGTTCGTCTAACCTCATATAAGTCATAGATAACGTTTTTAGGGGAGATTTCTACTAGGCGGCTAAAAAGGATGACCAAGAATAAGCATTCTTTGGTCTTGGTAGCCATAAAGTGGGTTCTAGGTAAAGACTGCATAGAATACGAGGACAAATATCGGGTGAACACTAACATATGTTCCCACTTCATGGCGTCTATGTTAGACATTAACATCCCCATGCCTCTCATCTTGAAATTGTTCAAAGAAATGTTTCCCAAAAAGTACCTGAATGGCCTTGGTGAAGTTGTTGCTCATGCCGCATATGGAGTAGGTATGTCATCAGCCAACAACCTTCGTCGCTTTATCGAGGAAGAAGTTGTAGTCATTTGGCTTCCATTTCTCAGTGTATTCTACCTTCAGACATGCGACGAGCATCAAAAAAGGGTTACCCAGGCCTTGCACTTCATGTTCCACAGTTACAATGTGATACCGTTCTATGACGTAGATTGGTATATTGACTTCAGGAACCTGGTATTTCCCTCGCCAATGGCGGTTGTGCCAAATGATGTTGCTTCTACTGCTAAAGAACCTGCTGAAGAGGAAGAGGTAGACATTGCCATTGATGCGTCAATTGCTGCCTCTCGTGCCCTTGAATGAAAACCCCCTCTGTTAAAAAAATTGCCTCCCTGTTTTCTCTATTTCCTGTTGTTGCCTAGACCACCTGCCTTCTAATGTGTATATAAGCCTGGAAAAGGCTATCATTTTGCATATATAAAAGAATAGCTCAAATACTCACATACTTTTTGGATTATGGCTTCCCCAGCCATTTTGTAATGTAAAAAGCCAAAGAATATATATAAATAGATTTATATCTTTATAAAGAAAATCCATGCTCTTTCTTCAAGATTCTGCATTTTAGTTTTATGGGTTATAAAACTTTCATTCTGTATTTCAGTTTTAAGGGCTCTTTTATAGCATATGTGTTATTTCTCTGCACATGGGTGTGTTTCATGTAAAGCAATCCTATTATTCCACCCTCCGTAATAATGGGTTAATTCTGCAGAAGCACAAATCAATTCGAAAAAGACCGGCCAAAGAAAGGGAAAATAAAATAAAAGCATTATTCACATATGTACAAAATAGAACTCAGCACCTAATGGAACAGCTTAAGATGAATCCCATTAACCGAGATTCCTAAGGGTTCTTGTTCCATATTTTCTAACTCGAAAGCATTATGTTTTTTGCACCAAATGATTTTAGAGGGACCCTTCCATAGGCTATCAAATTTACCATGCTGACCTGGCTTAGCAGCCCTTTTATCATACTTCAATACTAAGTCTCCGCACTTTAGGCCTTGGTTGAAATCCTTCTTGTCAAACCATCGCTCGACCACTTGTTGACGGTTTTTCATGGCTATTAGGGAATTCTCCCTTTTTTCCTACACTTCTAACAGTTCGGCAAGTTGGACTTCCATGGCGCCATTTTGTTCTATCTCGAAGGATTTCAACAATTGGAGTGTTGGAATCTTCATAGATATAGGTAACAACACCTCTTTCCTGTATACCAACTCATAAGGCAAAGTCTTAAGGACTTGCTTAGGAGTTATCCAGTTTTCCCAAAGCACTACTCAGAGGTTTTTATGCCATTCCCTCTGGTGTTCCGAACCAATCCTTTTAAGGAGCTGAACTAGGCTCTTGTTTTTTTATTCTGCTAGGTTGTTTCCCTGTGGATAATAATTTGATGATGTCTTAAGGAATATGTCATTAGTTAATGCGAAGCGACATACCTATGTGCCTAGGAAAGCTCTGGCATTATCAGAAATGATAGTCTTCGGAGGACCGAACCTTGTCACCAGCTCTTTGAGCAAATCTACAATCTTTGTTTCTATTGTGCTTTTCAGCAGAATGGCCTTCGTCCATCTAGTGAAGTAATCCGTGGTGGTCAAAATCCAATTATGTCTAGCACTAGAAGTTGGGTTAATCATCCCGATGAAGTCCAGGCCCCATTGCGCAAATGGTTTGTCCACTACTATGGGTTTGAGAGGCATGGCGTAATTCTTCCTTTTGTTAGTAAAGAACTGGCATTTTTTGCAAGATTTTACCAAAGAGTGGGAGTCATTAAACAATCTAGGCCAATAGTAATCGACATGCATGATTTTAATGGCAGTGGTCTTAGTAGAGAAGTGTCCGCCCACATCGCTATTGTGGAATGCGTCAAGGATCCTCTTTGCTTGCTCTGAAGTAATGCATCACAAGAGAACACCATTGAAATTCATTTTGAAAAGGATTCCCTCTACTAGTGTATATCCGCAATTTTGCAGTCGGTAATATCTCATTTTTTGGGATGAGAGACCTAGCAGATACTTTTCGGTTTGCATGAACCTCATTCTATCATTCAACCAGCAACCCTCCAATTTTGGTTCATTTATCAAGATGAGCTCCGGTTGCTCCTCTGTGGAAGGTATCTCCTCATTTTGTGCCATGTATTCGTACAGGCCTCTTCCTTTAATAGTTTTAGTAGGTTTGACCTCAATGTCATATTCCAGGATCTTGGTGATCCAATTGGCTCTTTTTTCTATGATCTCCCCTTCTATGATATATTCATGCACACTGGAATGTGCGACATACACAAGCACCTTGTTGCAGGAAATTAGATGGTGGAACTTTTTAAGTCCCTTCACTATTACAAAGGCTTGCCTTTCGATGAAATTATAATTCGCCTCATATTCCTTTAGGGTCTAGGAGTAGAACGCTACTAGATGTTCCCCCTTTTCTTTATCCTCTTTTTGGGTTAGGACAGTAGCAATACTGGACTTGCTACTGAATGCATACATTATAAAATCCTTAGATTGATCTGGATTAACCAGTACTGGAGCTGTGGAAATAGCTTCCTTGACTTTTTCAAAGGCTTCTCGAGCTTTGGTCGTCCACTTGAATGCCTAATCCTTCTTCAGCATCAGGGTGATCGGCTTAATTATTCTCTCAAAGTCAGAAATAAACTTGCTAACAAAATTTACTTTCCCCAAGAAAGACTGAACACCTTTCTTATTCACCAAAAGGGGAAGTTCTTTGATAGCTTTCACCCGTTCAGGGTCAATTGAAACCCCTTCCTTAGATACAACATGTCCTAATAGCTTGCCTTGCGGTACTCTAAATATGCACTTCTTTGGATTTAGGGAAACTCCAAACTCCTGGAACTTTTGAAAAACTAATTCTAAGTGATCAAAATGATCATCCTTAGATTTAGAAAACACAGTAAGATCATCCAAATAAATTAGAATAAACTTATTCATTAGTTCACTGAATGCGATGTCTATCGCCCGCTGGAATGTTGCCCCTGCACTAGATAGACCAAAAGGAATTTCAGCATATTCAAATTTTCTCCACTTTGTGTTGAATGTAGTCTTGTGTTGATCCTCTTCTTTAACTCGGATCTGATTGTAGCCGGAGAAACCATCCAGCATAGAAAACATTTTAGATCCTACAACCGTTTGTAATATTAACTCCATAGAAGGCAGCGGATAGTGGTCCTTTAGAGGTGCTCTGTTTAGGTCTCAGAAGTCCACACACAAATGGATATATCCATTCTTCTCTTGGACTAGGACCAGATTAGATACCCAAGTACTATACTTGATTGAGAAGACAATGCGCGACTCAATGAGCTTAGTTAGCTCTTGCACCATTAGCGCTTCAATTTTAGGGTTGACTGGCCTCAATTTTTGTCGGATTGGTTTTGCACATTTTGTTAGCTCAATAGTGTGCTGAATGATGTCAGGATCATATCCCTCCAGATCATCATAGGACTAGGCCACTACTCCATATTTTTTGTAGAAACTGATGAGTCCTTCTTTATCATGGTGCGGGATATTTTTCCTGACTCGAAGATTCCTGCCATCTGAGACCCGGAGGTCCACGTAATTACTTTTGTCTACTACGAACTTCCATTTATCATTTCAAGCATTATCACAATCAAAAAAAAATTCAAAAGTAACCAATCATTTCGGAAGCTTGTTAGATTTGAGCTGCATAATTTGTCCTTCATAAGCTTCAGCAATCTTTGGTTGAAGTTGATCGGAAAATTCTCTAGACTATTGGATGAACGAGGCAATGTGTTCATCACTTTCAAAAACTTTCCAACTCTGATCATTGTCAGGAATTGTCGGTCGAACCAATACTCGTACTGAATGTTCGTTATGTATAAGGTCAAAGGCATGATCAAACTAGGCACCAATCATGGCCATGCGATGTGCATCGCTATTTTGTCCTTGGGGAATAGTCTGGATGTTAAAGGCTTCAAAACTCTCAACCAGGTCCCAAACTAGGTGCCGATAGGATTTCATGCGGACATTCTTTGCCATGGAAATCCCTCGAACTGGGTTGACTACTAGTTTGAAATATCTAAACACCATTAATTTCTTAATTCCCATTCGTTCTGCAAGGCTTAAACCTTGAACTAATCCTTCATATTCAGCCTCATTATTTGAACAGGCGAAATGAAAATGGAAAGACCTTAACAATTTTTCATTTTGTGGGGATATTAGATATATCCTTGCTCTAGCACCCACTTTTCTTCTTGCTCCATCAAAGTATAGTGTCCATAGCTTGCTTGCTTGGCTACCCTCAGAGTCTTTGGTGACCTTCGGAAGCACTTGATCTTCATCATAAATTAGATAGGTGCCCAATCCTTTAGCATGATAATTGCCAAAAGGATCATTGTCCATGTGTTCACTCAACAAAGCATCTTCTCTATCATTCCGGTCTCCACTCACCTTTTCTTCCTCTAGTAATTCAACGCAATACATTTCTTGTTTGGTGATAGAGGTATGCGCGGCTTCAAAATTGATCAAGGCTTCATCCGCTACATGTTTAGAATGTAAAGCCTCTGATTCTATCTTCATTTTTTCATCGTGTTTGGTCCTGAGTATCAGATGTGACCAATCCAAGGATAGGTATCTGCCCACCTTTGAAGTAAATTCTCAGGATAGACAGAGACCAAACATAGGAGGAACATCTATGATCATAGTGTCTTGCGGCACCGTGATACTAGGGCAAGCAAATAGAGTTAAAGGAAGTGCTTTGATGACACCTACGGTTTCAACTTTGTTCCCATCAAGTTGCATTACCCCTCTTTTCATAGGTTCATAGTTGAGTCCTAAAGCTTCGGCTATCTGTTTAGGCATAACCGTGGTACTAGCGCTAGAATCAGTCATAGCATTGTGCAATAACTTATTTCCTATAATGAGATGTTAGGGTTAGAGATGGAAGATATCTAACAATTAAATATAGATTTAATTAATAAATAGAGAAACTAAAACACACACAGATTAAATCATAACACAGAAATTTAACGTGGTTCACCCAATCTGAGCTACATCCACCAAACTGCAGCCATCCAATACTTTTATTATCCAGTGTAAAACCTATTATAATCTTGTGAATAATCGCATTTTTCATCATATCGTAACACCCATCTGAACCCCTTTTTAACAAGCTTAGAAGCTTCCAGATTTTTGGGTTCTACAAAATCAATTTTTTCTTTTTTCATTGATTTTTCCCTTTTTCGGTGATCACATGAAAAAGTAGGAAGAAATTTTTTCTTGGGGGCAAGGATAGGCGCCGGGGTGTATAGTAAACCATGGGCTATACAGTATAGCATGATCAGTTGCCACATACCAACAATCTCCCACTTGGAGACTGATCTTGGACGACATTGCTGCAATTACAGCTCCCACTAGAAATAAGTACCTTGGACCCTACTGTTCTGTTATACTTGAATTCAACCTTGAAGACCAAACGAAGCTGAAAAGGAGCTCAGCTTCTCCCTTGTCACTGCCTTTGTAAACATATCCGTTGGATTGACATCTGTATGTATCTTGTCCAACTTAACCTGTCCATCCAACACTAACCGAATGAAATGATATCTCAACTAGATGTGTTTTGTTTTAGAATGCAGAGCAGAATTCTTTGCAAGATGTATAACACTCTAGTTGTTTATAAACAAGTAATTTTCAGCTTGTTGTTTGTCTAACTCATCCATAAAAAGTTGTAGCTATATCATCTCCTTTGCCGCCTTTGTTGTAGCAACATACTCTGCCTCTGTGGTGGATAAAGCAACCACCTTCTGCAATCGAGAAATCCAACTCACTATTGTCCCACCAACTATAAATACATAACCTGTGGTACTCTGCCTGGTATCTATATCCCCTACTAAATCTGAGTCAACATAGCCTTTTAAATCAGTATTAGAGCCCCCAAAACATAAACAATTATTGGATGTACCTCTCAAATACCTGAGAATCCATTTTACCGCATTCCAATGCTCAACTCCGAAATGACTCAAATACCTGCTAACAACTCTTACAACATGTGCAATATCTGGTCTCGTGCATACCATGGCATACATTAGACTACCTATAGCTGAAGCATATGGTACCTTGGATATTTTTTATTCCTCCTCTTGTGTCTTTGGACACATATCCTTAGTCAATTTAACATGACTAGGTAAAGGTGTGCTTACAGCTTTTGCATTCTCCATATGAAATCTCTGCAACACCTTTTCAACATAATTAACCTGAGATAAAAATAATTTTCTGTTTTTCCTATCTCTACAAATTTTCATATCAAGGATTTGTTTTGCTGCCCCCAAATCCTTCATAGCAAAAGAATTTGCTAATTGTTGTTTTAACTCACTAATGTGATCCATGTTAGACCCAGCTACAAGCATGTCATCAACATATAAATATAAAATAATGTAGCTGTCATTATCCAACCTCTTAAAATAAACACAATGGTCAAAATTACACCAACTATAGCCTTGCTCAGCCATAAAACTATCAAATTTTAATTACCATTGCCGAGATGCTTGCTTCAAGCCATATAAGCTTTTCTTCAATTTGCACACTAGTTTCTCCTTACCTTTGACCTCAAATCCTTGTGGCTGGTCCATATATACTTCCTCTTCCAAATCACCATGGAGAAAGGTTGTTTTAACATCAAGCTGTTCTAAATGCAAATCTTCAACAGCCACAATACTTAAAACAATACAAATATAAGTCATTTTAACAATAGGAGAAAAAATTCATCAAAATCAATACCCTTTTTTTGTGCAAATCCCTTTACAACTAATCTAGCTTTAAATATCTTCTTACCTCCATCCTCCTCTTTCAACCTATAAATCCATTTGTTTGGTAAAGTCTTTTTACCTGCAGACAACTTGCATAATTCCCAAGTCTAGTTTTTCAGGAAGGAGTCCATTTCTTCTTCCATTCCATGCTCTCACTGAACCTTGGTATCCACCTACATAGTTTCATCATAATATTCTGGCTCACCAGCATCAGTTAACAAAATAGTATACAAAGAGGGAGAGAATATTTCTGGAGGTCTACTTATCCTTGAGGATCGTCTAACAGGAGTTTTTGGTATTTGTTGTTGCTGTTGTTGCCCAGCATAAGGAACCACTGAAACATCATTGTTTGAAATATCATCCAACACTGCATAATCATTTTCTTTCTTCTCATGCTGCAGCAACAGATCTTTGTACAATACTTTCTCATTGAATATGACATCCCTGTTTCTCACAATTTTCTGATTTTCAAAATCCCAAAGCCTATAACCAAATTCATCAATGCCATATCCCACAAATACACATTTCTTTAATTTTGCATCAAATTTGGTTCTATTTTTAGAATCTACATGTGCAAATGCTTCACAACCGAAGGTTTTGAGAAAATAATAACTCACCTTCTTACCTTTCCATGCTTCCTCTGGAATACCACAACCCAAAGGATTAGAGGGACCTCTATTAATTAAATAAACAGCAGTATTTATAGTCTCTGCCCACAATTTTAAAGGCAGCCCAGCATGCAATCTCATAGTCCGTGCACGCTCCATTATTGTTCTATTCATGCATTCAGCCACTCCATTTTCTTGTGGAGTCCTTGAAACCATTTTCTATCTACGAATACCATTAGAGGAACAATAATCTTCAAACTCTTTGCTGCAATACTCACCACCATTATCAAATCTGAGACATTTTATCATTTTACCAGTCTCATTTTCAACCAAGCTTCTCCATTTTTTAAAAGTTTCAAATACATCAGATTTATGCCTAAGGAAATAAATCCATACCTTTCTAGTTGCATCATCAATGAATGTAACATAATACAAAGAGCCACCAAAAGAAGATACCTGAGCTGGTCCCCATACATCTGTATGCACAAGCTCCAATTTCTCATCTTTTTTTTGCTTCCCATCCTTGAGAAAACTTACTCTCTTTTGTTTTCCATACACAACTTTCATAGAAATCCATATTAACACATTTTAGACTTGGTAAAACATTATTTGAATGAAGTACTTTCATACCTTTTGCACTCATATGCCCAAGTCTATTATGCCACAATGTTGATTCAGAGTCCACAGCAACTGTATGATCTTCTACCTGTTGAACTGCAGCAACTGTTCTTGAACATTGACTTTTTTTTGTAACAATTAAAGTAGAAGGAATAGTATGACCTCTACAAATATATAAGGTGCCTACTTTCACACTTTTTGCTACCACTAAGGCACCCTTTGTGACCCTCTAGTTTTTATCACTAAAAGTAACAACACAACCTTCATCATCTAGTTGCCCTGCTGAAATTAAATTTATGCTTAACTTTGGAACATGCCTCACCTCACGTAGTAGCCAATGATTCCCATTCTGCAACTTAATCTTGATTCTTCCCTTTCCAACAATCTGACAAGGTTTGTTATCTCCTAAATAAATCAGCCCAAAATCCCTTTGGACATAATCAAGAAAATAACTTCTATGGGGGGTAGCATGAAATGAAGCCCCTTAATCTAACACCCAAGAATCATCAGCATTATCAAGGGAAAGAATCAAAGTATCCTCATCAGATTTATTACTTACCACATTTGCCTCTTTACTTCATTTTTGTCTTCTTCTTTACTTTTCCGAGACCAACAATCTTTCTTTAAATGACCCAGCTTACCACAGTACCAGCAATCCTTCTTGTTTCTAGATTGGGACCTTCTATCCTTTGATTTTCCTTGTGACTTCCCACGATTTTCAAAATCGTTTCCTCTCTCATTTCTTCTACCCCTACTTTCTGCATTCAAAACACTGCTTGATGTGGATGTTCCACCTGAGTTTTTTCTATGAATTTCCTCGCTCAAAATAACACCAACAACATCATCAAACTTCAATGTATTCAAACCAGAAACAGAATTGCTAATAGCCATTACCAAACTATTCCATCTTTTAGGCAAAGAATACAGAATACAAAGAGCCCTAACTTCTTCATCAAAGTTTACTTTTATAGAATTTAATTGACTAGTGACAGTATTAAACTCATTCAAATAATGATTAACTGACCCACCTTCTACCATTTTCATATTAAATAAACGCTTCATAAGAAATACCTTATTCGAAGCAGAAGGCTTTTCATATAACTTTTCCAGGGTTTCCATCAACTCTTGAGTTGTCTTTATTGTTGTAATATTGAACGCCACCGATTATGCCAGGCACAAACGAATACTGCCAAGAGCCTTTCTATCCAAGATCTCCTAGTCCTCATCTGACATTGCTGCGGGTTTCTTGGTTTTCCCTTCCAATGGCCGCCATAAATCCTTCTGATAGAGATAGTCCTCCATCTGCATCTTCCATAACTAATAGTTCTACCCGTTAAACTTCTCAACCTTCTTACCCTCGTCTACCATTGCTCCCACTCAACCGCGAGACTCCCACTCAGCCGTGAGACCTTCCTACATACGATAATCAAAACACAACCCACTCTAATACCACTTGTTAGGGTTAGAGATGGCAGATATCTAACAATTAAATGCAAATTTAATTAATAAACAGAGAAAATAAAACACACATAGATGAAATCATAACACAGAAATTTAACGTGGTTCACCCAATCCGGGCTACATCCACCAAACCGCAGCCATCCAATACTTTTATTATCCAGTGTAAAACCTATTATAATCTTGCGAATAATCGCATTTTTCATCATACCGTAATACCCATCCGAACCCCTTTTTAACAAGCTTAGAAGCTTCTAGATTTTTGGGTTCTACAAAATTGGATTTTTCTTTTTTCATTGATTTTTCCCTTTTTCAGTGATCACGCAAAAAAGTAGGAAGAAATTTTTTTCAGGGGCGCAAGGATAAGGGACAGGGTGTACAGTAAACCATGGGCTATACAGTATAGCATGATCAATTGCCACATACCAACATGAGAGTCAAGAAGAAGGGTTGAGGTTTTAACTTATTCTTAACCTTGGCAAGGGATTCCTTTGTATTGTTTGTAAGGACTTTAGCTGGCGGTATTTGATTAACAACCTTTGCACTGGAAAATGGCTCTATTGGTGTCGGGTTGACCTCTTCTTGAAGCACCTTTTGTAATAGTGTCTTTTGCTCTAGGATAGCTAGAATGTCCCATAGAGACACATTAGCGGATGATTTCTTCAATTGTTCTACAACATTAAAAGGTGACAAACTCAGAGGTTTCTACTCCTTGGTTCTTGCTATAATAATTTCCTTCTATGGTTGATATGGTGATGGGATGGTTGAAGTACCAGGAATCTGATCGGAAACACCCTTGAGTTGCGGGCTAGATGGATGCGGAACAACTGACTCACTGGTGAATCTCCTCTTTGAGCGTGTGTTATAATCAAATTGCACTTGCGGTGTTTTGGATATGAATGCGTCATTAGAAAACATCGTTTCTTCTTCCTCCATCCAGGAGAAAAGTGTGTGATCGGGAGCAATATTAGATTCTTGTTCTAAAGACATTCCTTGCATTTGCGCGATAAGAACTGCACTCTCCATTTGTGGTGAAGCATATATATAACCTCTATGTTCTATTTTTGCACCTTGGTTGCGTTGTTCTACCACCTTTTGTTGTAAGTTGTCACGTAGACAGTTCTGGGGCATATGTGCATCGCTGCAAGGGAAGTACCACAGATTGATATCATCAATAAGGTTGTTCTGCCCTACGGTTTATTCCCTACTCGAGCTTGGAAATGCGCTCATCAGTGGAGTAGGCACCGGAACCATTTGGTTTTGTAGTTGGGGCTGGTGGATTAGTGCGAGGTGTGCCCTAGTATTGATTTTGTTGATAAGAGGATTGCCCGCCTTGATAGTTTTGATATGCAGGCTTCAAAGGTGTTGATTAGTTCCGCTTAAGAGTGATTATATCATTTTCCATGGTTCACAACATCTCTTTGAGGTCGCTCATTTCATCTTTGGAAGAACTTGATGTAGAGGCCACATTTTGTGAGGTTTCTACATATGTGTACATTGTTTGAGCAGTTGCGGGCATGCTAGTTGACGCAACTTCTTGTGCAGGAATTGATATTTTAGGAAATATCAGCATGATAGGTTAAGGGGGCAACTTTTCACAATCTATCAAATGATTCTCAGCCTTGACGGCGACACTGTAAGCATCTAGTAGAGTAGCTCCTCCTAAAGACTTGATCATCACGAAAATGTCAGAATTGATGGACTTTAGATAAAATATGAATGCCAACTCGGGAGTCGGGCATATAGTAACAAGAATCCTCTACCAATTTGTGTGAAATCGGGCATTAAAGTTCGTCAGAGCCTCCTAGGGGGCTCGTTTTATGACAGATAGTTGATAATATAGTGAAGAACGATCTTCGTCATTTTAGAACCTCTCATAGAATGAATCTCTGAGCTTGTCCCAGGTGCGAATAGTATTAGGTGACAGTGTTTGGTACCATTCTAGTGCTTTTCCTTTAAAAGATGCAGCGAGAAGCCTCAGAGCTACATTTTGCACTGTAATCCCATTTACCAGACACACATCCGCCACATCTTGCAAATGTTCTGCTGGTGTTATTGAGCCATCTCTGGTAAATTTGGGTATAGCTTTCATGGCTGAAATTGGGATAGCACCCCAGACAGCGGGTGCTACCAGGGCTTCTAAGGGACTTCTAGCATCCCATGCCATGTAATTTATGTTGGCGGCTGGCAACATGGTGAGAGGAACGGGCGGCGGAAATAGAACGGTTACCAACTGATTTGCGACTCGCACTATTCCTAGTGGGGGTATTATTAGACTGGGGTTGCATGTGGTTTGGGATCTAATTATAGGCCGATGGCTCATACATCCTTCTAAAACACAATTTCATTTAAGCTTTGTCCCACCAGGCGTGCCAGAAAAAGAAATAAATTGTTGAAGCCAAAATTTGACGAGGTAACAGTGTCTTATGGGAAACTCAGTTTATGGGGGACCTTTTGCGCTAAACTGAGTGACCTCTGGGTTTTTAGAGAAGCTGACTTCTTCTTTAATGGGGGTTTGAAAGGGAAAAGGAAATGAATATAATAAAATAAAGTCTAACCTAAGGCGATACACCAAGAATTAATGATAGGCATGATAAATCATAGATCTAAGGGCCTGAATGGTGTTGTAGTGTTCCAGAACATCAAAAACTTAAGATTATAGCATAGATAATCCATTCATTGACATAAAATAATATTGCACACATTCCTACTGCCAAGAAGAGTCATTAGACATGGTCTAGGTCAAAAAACTTGCATTCAACATCTATAGAAGTTCTTAAATGAAATGTCCAGACAATATAAAAGCACAGTTTACAATTTGATCAAATAGCATAAAAAATAGAAAGGCCGAACAATTGGCACAGTCTGAGAGTTTTTGCAATAACATAAAATAGCAATAAAGGTCTGGCATCTTTTTACTAAAACCAATGTTTTGCTTCAAATTCCAGACCCTTTTCTCAAAATAGAGAAAAGTATATATAGTAGGGAAAAACCCCCACCGCCTCTAAGAGCAACAATAGAAAAGATTTCGCAATCCCCTGGCAATGATGCAAGAATTAGAATATTCTCAAAGTCATTACAACAGAATCAATCTGGAACCAAGCATCTCGTCACTCCAAGCACAAGTGCATCCTCTGCAAATGATGGCGGTGGTCCCGGAAGGGCCCGATTAGACAAGTGTCACCCTCCTATGTGATGATTATGACACGCAATGGCCAATAGCATCATTCGGTTCATCTAGTCCCTCGCTCGAATATGAGATCCGCTGGCTAGGAAAGTGGCAGCCTTTCGCTGCACGTATGAACCCCTTTTATTTTTCCGCTAAAGATTTGCGTTAACGCTATATGTGTCGAATGGGCCAAGCACTTCATCAACAATTGAGGGAATGATCACCAGTCGGGCGCAAAAGAGACGCGTGGTAGTGTTTCGTTGTCTGCGGTTGCTACTTCATCTCTATGCAGAAAGATTTGCAAATAGCAGACACGTACCAAGTGTACACCGCAGATAGCAACTATGGGGCCCACCAAAACCTTTTGGGAAAAAGGGTTTCGTGGTACCCAAACGGAGCCTAATGAGGCAGCAAGAAAACATGATCAAAAGAATCTCGTAGCCGCAACATGTGGAAGCATAGCAGAGCTTTCTGGGATGCGAAAGGAATGTCAAGACTCAGAGTTGTGAGGAGTAGACACGTGGAATGGGAGAGTAGAACCTTGATAAAAGGCCGAGTTGACTCTACGAAGCACAGGCTGACACATAGAGGAAAAATACACCCGAAGGGAGCTAGTTAAATATTTGTTAACATGAACTTCCTATGATTCCACCAAATAAAATCAGCATCAGGGACTCCTGACTTTTTCACCCATTTTTTGAGACTGATATAGTTTGTGCTAGTTAAACTCTTAGCAATGCAGGCCTCAACTTTGTGTGCCAATTTATTGTAGCGGAAACACCTGAAGGGATGCCCCTCACAATTCAAAAACTGCATCCAAGTTCCCTTAGATGAGTGGATTCAAATGGATTGAGGAAGAGGTTTGGAAATTACCACCAAAGCACAAGCCCTATGCGTGAAGAAACAACCTCCTTTGTATCAATCTTAACAAAAACACCCACTTGATTGATCAAATTTTTAATGAGGTTAGCAGACTGCATGACAAGAGGCAAATTGTAAAGCCTGAACCACATAGGAATGTTTGTGTGCATGGCAGTGATAGGGTCAAAAAAAGGGGTCCATGGGGTTACAAAAATGCCAAAGTTTCCATAGAACCATGGACCATTTTGCACCACGAAATTGTAATCCTCAATCGAGTTGAAGGAAAACAGGAAAAATCCAAAATCCAAAGGTTCAACCACAGCAAGGGAAATATTATTCCAAGTGTATTTAGCCCAATCTAATATTGAGTTGAAGGACATATGCTTGCACATGAAACTCAAAACCAAAGAGTGAGCACAAATGTCTGCAGAGACCTCACTAATGCAATCATCTAAAAGGAGGAGGTCCGCAGGATCATTAGTGAAGGCAACCATCAAATTGCCAACAATAAAGGAAGTTCCCTTATAATGTTGTACATGCTCCATAGTAGGAGTAGCAACAAGAATCAATGACAATTTGGGAGGAGAATGGCTAGTGTTATCCAGCCGTATTTGGTCCAAGCAAAAGGCATTACATTCATGGTACAGATGAGCCCTATTTTAGCATTTTTCCAAGGAGTCTGAGGCCAGATCAAGGGATGTCACAGTCACCATCTACATCGCGCCCATCCTAGCACCCAGAGGGTCAAAACCCAAAGCGAAGGATGACATACACGAGGGTTGCTGAGAGATGGAGCCTATGACAGATCAAAGAGAATATCAATTCTTCTCATCCCCCACCTCTGTGCGACCAAGCTTCTTCTTGGAATTTGCAACCTTCTTGCCTTTGGTCACACCCTTATCCCTCGCGCCAGACTGCAACTCCTCACCTTTGTCCACATTCATGTCAATGTTCACAGCATCGCAAGTATTTTTAAAGCCCTCACACATTTTCACAACCCAAGTGGTTGGCAATATATATATAAGTATATATGTATATATGTAATCGATTGAAATAGATATATGAAAATATGTATATATTTTTTTTTGTTCTGTAAATCACTACTAAGGGGCAGCACCCATCGCTTTTGATTGGAGCTATGAACCGGTGAGGCCACATACGAGGGACCTCATCCCCAATATATCCATAACCACCACTTCCACCACCACCTTAACCACTTTCTCCTTGCAGAAATCCCACTATCCACCGTGGGATTCGAACCTTAGATAGCCCAACTGCTGCCCTTGCAACTTAACCATTGCACTGCGGGGTCAACCCCAAATATAAATATAATAATACAATAATATATATTATTATATAAAAATATAAATAAATATGATGGATATTATAATAAACTAAAAGCTTATTATTGATAATATAAAGATTGCATAGGAAAACATATATAAGATATCATCTTATATGCATATTATAAAAGATGTGAATGAAGCCACATTGTGCCTTGAGAAACTATGCATTATAAAGGGCGAATATGTCATGTATCAATGTTAATTATAGCTATTATAAAAGCATGCATAAACAGCCACACATATGGCTGAGTAACCATGTGATGGGATAAGTCAAACTGCCACGCATAGAGAAGGTGGCATAAGAATTTCATTACTATTTTGAATGCATTTAAAAGGTAGTTGTTACAAGAAATTGAAGCCACCAATATAGGCACCATATTGCAAGAGATAAAAGGTTGGAACATCCATGATAAGAATAAGAATTCAAATAGGAGTATATAGGCCCACACACAACTCCAAAAAGGGAATTTTGATTGAGTAAAAAAGCATGTGTAATGCTAAGAAAACCATGACTTGGCAAAGGGAAAAAATGAATAAGTTTGGACTTCATATGTGCTATGAAATGGGAGCTTTTTATTAAGTTCTGGTACACAAAACACAGGTAGGAAAATGTCAGCTGTGTCATGGAAACTGTTGGAGGCATGAGAGATTTTTTGTGAGAAATTTGTAACCATTTCAACCAGAAAAGCCCATGACTGGAAAATAGAAGAAAGGTGGTGAATCATGTAGCTTTTTTGTAGAAATTGTTTTCTCTCCATTTCTTTATAAATAGAGAGCAGCATCAATGTGTTTTGTGGTTCATTTCTATTGTGTTCATTTAAGTGCATTCATATAGCTCATTTTATTTTTGAGTTTTGAGAGCAATTCATTTTTGTGAGTTGAAAGCATCACCAATGTGTAGTGAGATTTGAGAGCTTTAAGAATTTTTTTTGAGTGAGGAGAAGCTAATTGAGGAGCTGAGATCATAGGAGGCAACAAACAGAGCCATTTTCATTGAGCAAGGAGTTGCAATATTTTTGTTGGGAGCTATATTTTTTCCAGGCATGCTTGATATATCTACTCCTTTTTCTCCTTTTTATCTTGAAGCTAAGTTGAGTGTTGTTTGGAAATGGTTGCACTATCTTGGTAGGCATTCAATTGCTATTGGATAGTTATGAAAGCTTGTGTTAGCTAGATTATATATAAGCTAGATTAGGGAATCTATAGAGTATGATAAACAACTATTTTGAATATATTGCTTGATTATTACGAAAAAGAGAAATTACTATAGAACAATGTGATAATATTATAAAATACAGTATCATATTTACATTGTTGATTGAGCTATGATGCTTGCAATGGAAGGATTGAAATTACAATAAAAATATGTTTTCCTTTACTATCTATTGAATGAAGTAATGTTTTAACTACCTATGTGCATAGAATTATTATGTCATCATTATCTAGGGTATGATGTTATTAAAACCTAAGTTGGAATTTTAACCATGGGTGGAGAACTTACATTCTCAATTTCTTATAACCCTTGAAAGTAGGAGATTAGTTATTCCCTAGGGTTAGGGTATACACTTGAATAAGAGTTTATATCATTTTTTAACAAGAGAGTTAGAATACATAAATATGTCCTCATTGTCTTTTGATTGATACTATCTTATATATTTGACCTATAGTCTATTAATACCTATTCACACTATTCTAAGAAGAGGACTTCACATCTCACGAAACCAAAGCCGTAATGTGAGGATATTTTAAGGTGCAGAAGCACAGACTCCTCTCAAGTAGAAAATGATCTCCAAATTCGATATCGACTTATCATACATCTTAAACATGTGAATATATGTGTCATACTGAGGGAAATGACATATGATTTTTTATGAACATACAAATGTAGTTATCTTATATAAATGATGCAAAGTATAACTTGGAAAGAACCATGAGGAAATTGAAGATTAGTCGATAGGTTCTTAGTTGAATTTACCAGAAGATAAATAGCTTATTATGTTGACTTACTATTATTGGATATTACTATGAGCGTAAGATTTTATGTCATTTAATGTCAAGGATAACCAGATTGGTTATGGAATCCTAGAAGGATGGAGTCACACTGGATAAAACAATAGAGTCTGAAAATCAATACAAAGAAATAATCTTCTTGAATCAAGTTTAAATCTGAATTATTATTCATATCGACATATTGACAATGCTTTAGATTGAGACCAGTTGTGTCTAGTCAGTGACATGAATTCATCAGTATTTAACTAAATTTGTATTATGTAAGAGAGAATTTACTTCCATGATTAAAAAGAAAGAACTTGAAAAGAGGCAATAGCCAAACCCAAATAGTTACAAGTATGTAACCGGGTATTCAAGAGATTGTGTTAAACCTATTTGGTCTATTAAATCAATATTAGTATGTCAACACTTTTAAATGAAAACTTGTTTATGATTTTTAAAACCAAGAGAAGAGTTCACTCAGGTCAGTAGAGTTCCCAAGTCGAGTAAGGGTGGGTGAACATACGACACCGCTTTGTAGAAAGTTCATTTATTATATATATGAAATCTCTGAAAAATGGCCCAAAGTTATGAAAAAATGAAAAAAAAGGCCTATAGAAAGGCACTTGGGGGAAAAAATCAACACCTTCAAGAATAGTTTCTAGACCAAAAAACCTTCCATAAAAGAGAGAATGGCAAGAAAGCTTGCTTCAACAATGAAAGATTGAATAATGGTTGAATATGCTTCAATAAGCTTGAATGCAAATGTACATGAGAGGCCTTGCTTATAAAGGCAAGGTAGAGATGTAGGATTAGACAAGATCATGACAAGTGTCTTAATCATATTGCATGAGACAACTAGCAAACTAATCACCTAGGAATCAAGCAATACTAGCTAGATAAGATAAGTTCGAGAAAAGCCAACTAAGACTTCTAGAAAGAATATTATATCCTAAGTAAACTTAACATGTGAATATGTCCCCTAGTTACCTAATGAGTGAATTAGCTAGGTACAAAACATTTATTCACACCAACAGAAAAGAGGCAGTAGCCAGACCCAAAGTGTTACATGTAACCAGGTATTCAAGAGATTGTGTCAAACCTATTTGGTCTATTAAATCAATATTAGTATGTCAACACTTTTAAATGAATTTTTTTTTATGATTTTTAAAACCAAGAGACTTGAGTTCACTCGAGTCAGTAGAGTTCCCAAGTCAAGTAAGGGTGGGTGAACATACGAAAATGCTTTGTAGAAAGTGGATTTATTATATATATGAAATCTCTAGCCATAATAGGTGTAAAATCCACTGCTTACAGTTAGTCGGTTCACTGTGATCCAGGATTGCATACTAGTCAGTAGAGTCATGTATAGTTGGAGGGTATCCATTGTATGGACATACTAGATATGTAGAACACAACACCATATACTTAGATGTGCATTATTTGTGGTTTTCATACCAAACTCTTTGTTGGAGGGTAGGGTCATCTTAACAATTAGGAAGGTGTGTGGGGGATTGCTTAAGTTTGTGGTTGGAGGAAAAGCGCTTGGGTGATGCTCTCCCTCTTGCAGTCAATTGTCGAGTCTTGCATAATAGAAGAAGTGTGATCCATAGGTGGACACCTTGACCTTGAACTCTTCAAAGTTATGAATTTATATATGAACATGATCATGAATCAATTGCAATATGTATTTGAAAAGATTAGAATCATCTATTTAGAATTATGTAAAGTTATTTCATTCATGCAGTGATATGTGGAGAATATTTATACAATGTGCAATTGTGTTATTAAAAAGGAAAAAAATTGTTTCTATATTTTTGGAAACTTGACTTATTCACTTTTAAGTTAAAACTACGATGAAAACTATTGGGTAAACATTGGGTATGGTACAACTTTGGCCAAATATTTGAAACATGTCAAACACTTCCTTAGGAATTGAATTTGTGAGTTCACACACCTCTAACTTGACTTGAAAACCACCTTGACCTAAGGTTTAAAACATAACTGACTGTTTGACTTGCTTGATTGACCTTTCTTAAGGATACTTAATCATAAAATGATAACTTACTAAAGTCGATAAACAACTAAGATGGAAATGTTTTCCTGGCTTTAAACACCCATGTTACATTCTTGTAAAAGCTTGAGACTTGGCAACTGCCACTTGTTCAATTACTTGCACTCAAACCTTAAGAGTAAACTACAATCTTATTTTCATGCACATATGGTTTACAATGTTATCAAACAATGTCATCAACTCGAGACACTTTGTCTTTCATTTAAGTTCTTGACTACTTATTAAATAAATAAAATATAAATATTGATTATTAATAAAAAAATTACTTCTTTTAAAATAGTTCATATTTTTTTGTTTTTCCTCATGGCTCTATGAACAAGAACATAATGATAGTGTTGGTAAAAATATATTACAAAATACCAACTTATTTTATTTGAAAAAATGATCATGTGTAAGAGGGAAACATACACTCAAAATAATTTAAAAACACCTTATCAAATAATGGATATTCTCCCTTCAACCAAACTAAAAATGAAAATCAGATTTCAAAGGAAATGTGTTCAAAACCCCGAAAATTCATTGTTTACATAACACTGTGTTATTACAACAAGTAGAAACTTAAATCAAATGATCCAAACACAAGCCAATTGATGTAATATTATCAAGAAACCATAAATAAACTCAAATAAGACATGCAATTACATGCATAGGAAAAAAACTCCATATTTGTGTCTCAAAATGAAAAAAAAAATACATTGTTTTCTCATAAAATCTGCAATACATGTGTTTATTACAAGTGCATAAGCTTGTTGGATTTATAATAAACCTCTATAAATCCGATATAACACCATTAAACCTACAACATGTGATTCAACAGCAACCTTCCTTCAACAATCTGAAATTTCACCTCATTTGGAGCTCCCAACCTTCACCTGCATTGTGAAATTGACTCTTCAATATGCCTTCTTCCACAACCAAATTTTCTAATCTTCACTCATGGATATAATAATCCATTTTTTGCTGCAATACATCCCAAAATCTGCACAAACATGACTCCAATCTGTCCAAGAAGAAATTTCTACACCCCAAGAGAGACTTCTCCAAATTTTGGAAAAACAACCTTTGAATTTGACAAGCTAAGACTTAAATATTGCATTCAACCTTAGATCTCATGTAGCTCCTCATTCTCCACGACCCAACCTGGTAAAAATCCTCATAAAATACATTAAATGAACATATTAAAAATATTAAAAGGCATCTTTGAACCCACTTTCATGAAATTGCCAAAATTAGTTGACAACTCAGACTCCCACTCCACTCAACAAGACTCAAAATAGCAAAAAGCAAACAACTCAATCTTGGGCACCCATTTTTTAATTTTTTTTATTATTTAGGAAATAATTTATGAGTTATGACAAGTTGTAACTCCCAAATCTCACGCCCAATAAGATATTTTTGAATTTCAAGTTTAAAATTGCCTCCTTAATTATCTCCAACACTAAAAATTGCAACATTAATAAAAGACCAATTTATCTAATATATAAATTTGGCCTAATATTGCAAATTATTTCTCCAAATAAATAATTGCCAAAACTTAAGAAAATTAAAAATTAAAATGCATTCTTTTGGTTGATGCAAGATTGTTCTCACAACCCAAGATGCTCCTACATCAAACAATACTATGCCAAATTGTTTGAAAATATTTCAACAAATCAGATTATAAGTTGTTTTCATTTAGTTAACTCAACAATAATATTCTTTAGATAATTTTAATATAAATATCTATATATATTATATATTCTTATATATATTTCATTTTGAACGTATATATGTATATGTATAAATATAAATATTTATATAACAACCTTAAATTATTCTCTTCGTGAGAAAATGGAATAAATCTTTCAATTTAACATAGCAGAGAAATAACTTTCTACTTTGTTGTTCATCTTAGAGTGAAAGAAAGATTAACTAAAATCTTGTTTCAATTTGGAAAAATCAGATTAATCTTTTTCTGTTTTAACTTATATTTTTATCAAAATAAATAACTATTCCTTCAACTTTTTAAACCTAAAACTATAGAATAAAACTACGAATTTACACAAAAATAATAAAGTATGTAAACATGCCTGAGTTACTCTCTCTTTTACACTTCAGAAACTCCAATATTATAGTCACAGCGATTGACATAGTTTTCCCAAGAAAATTCAGCTTGATAATATTGTAAACTCGGACCACTTGAAAAACTCTTTCAGCAAATACCAAAAGTAACAACAACAAATAACTCTCTTCTCAAAATAGAGAGTATTGTATATATATATTATGTATATAAGACTCAGATACTTTGCAAACTAAGCTCAAACAGATAAAACTCTGCTTGTACATGATGCTATCAAACTGTCACAAGCTCACTGGAATCATATAGTCTATCGCTACTACCTTTCTCCTCACTGTTGTCATCACCGCTCACTCTCCAAACAAAACTCAGAGTGAATAACAACCAAATGAAATTCCTTTTTGCCTTCCATATTCCCACAAATTCTCACTAATTCATTGGTATTAATTACCAACTGAATCTTTAAAGTTTGGTGCCACATTTCATAATAATTAGCATGTCGAAAATAGTAGCTATCCTCGAGCAACAAACTAATTCGCACTCCCATATGGCTCATACCATGGCTGATTAATGAGCATTCATTGACTGTTTTAATTGCCACTTAGTGGCTTAAGTTGTTAGAATAGATGTGCCACTAATTTGGCCATCAATATGGCTTTAATTCCATTTAATTTACTTTAAAATAAGCCTTCGATGGTGGCTTTTATGCCCCATAAAGTGTTGGCATAATAAACAGATTTGAATTACCTTACTACATGCTTTTATAAGCATGAGTTATTTGCTAATAATATAACTATATATATGTATATTTATATATATATATATATATATATATAATATATATATACTCGATTATATATCAATTATATATCATATATACTTATATATAATACATTTTAATGATAGTTGATTTGGCTTAAAATAAACAAGATTGGAAAATCAAAGAAACAATATGATATATATATATATATATCACTTTATTTTTCTTTATTGAAATAGAAAAGGTCAAGACTCGACAAGGTTCAACCTGACCTTACAACTTGACCCAACTTAAACAAAACACAACAATTGACTCAACAATAGAATTAGGGTAGACCTACGTGAGTGTGTGCTTCAACTCATTTGGCATAAACTTGTTTAGTTCTGAAGTTTATACTCCTCTCTCTAGTGATACTCTCCCTCTCTCTCTAGAGGGTAAGAATTTGATCCTGCATTTCACTTAGAAATCCAATCAAATAGTTAGCATGTTATTAGTCACAACATCATCATAATCTTGTTATAATAATAATAACCAACAAAATTAAAACACATC
The DNA here is from genome assembly GCA_007258455.2 of Sequoia sempervirens. Taxonomy (NCBI): domain Eukaryota; kingdom Viridiplantae; phylum Streptophyta; class Pinopsida; order Cupressales; family Cupressaceae; genus Sequoia; species Sequoia sempervirens. The sequence goes on from VDFB02000015.1 coordinate 297,106,741, forward strand.
GTATTGCATTTAATTTCATCCAAATATTGAATAACATATAATCATCATCAAATATCAAAACACATTTTAACATAAAAAGTTAAAAGTAATTTGTAAAACAAAGTTGAGGTATAACATATCTCCCCCCATAAGGATCACCATCCCTGATGATTCAGTGTATCATAGAAAAACCATAAACAAGTTTTCTTTAGAAATTTAAAAAGCAAGAAATAAATGAAGAAACTTTTGGTGAAATTCATAATAATCCTCCCATGTAGCATTGTCCTCTGCATACTGGTCCCATTGAACCTTGCACTAAGTAACCTCTCTCTTATGCAAGCGGAGCTTACATATTTCAAGCACCTTGAGAGGCTCGAGCATTATCACCTCTAGATTCTATACCTATGGTGCATTCTAGTCAAGTATATGATTAACACCTATTATATACTTTTTAAAATATGAAACATGAAACACATTATGCATCTGGGAAAGAGTTAGTGGTAGAGAAATTTTGTAGGCAACTGGGTTAATCTCTTCCAAAACTTCAAAGGGACCCACAAATCTAGGAGCTAGTTTGGATGACTTTCCAAACTTTATGGAACTCTTCTGAGGTTTGACCCTCAAAAGAAATTTTTCTCCTAAAAAATTGTCTCAGTGAATGCTTAGCATCAACATAGCTTTTTTGTCTATCATTCACCTCCACCATCTTTCCTTGATTAACTTGATTTTCTTCTCCATTTCAAATAATATTTTCGGTCCAAAGCTAATCCTATCTTCTAGTTTATCCCAACTTATAAGAGTTCGGCACTTTCTTTCATATAATGCTTCAAATGGAACCATTTTTATTGTAGAATGATAGGAATTGTTATATACAAATTTTGCAAGCGAAAGTAATCCTCCCACTTGTATTATTGACCCATGCAATACATCCTCAACATATCTTCCAAAACTTGGTTTACCCTTTCAGTCTAACCATCTATCTCGAGGTGATAAGATGAGATTATATTCAATTGAGTTCCAAGTGAAGAAAATAAGGTTTGTCAAAATCTTGATGTCATTTGTGCATCCCTATCTGAGATGATCTTCTCAAGAATTCCATCCAATCTAAATACTTCCTGAACAAAATAACGAGCTATGATTGGTGCTCCATCTATTAGAAACCTAGGTATAAAATGAGCTACCTTGGTGAGTCTATCCACCACTACCAGAATAGAATTATGCCTATTTCTAGACATAGGGAGACCTTGTACAAAATCCATACTAATGATTTGCCACTTCCACTCTACAATCTCATGAGGATACAAAAGTCTTGTTGGGTGATGATGTTCAGCTTTTACCCTTTAGCATTCTAGACATCCAGTTACAAATCTTGTAGTGTCCCTCTTCATTCCTTTCCAGAAATAGAGTGGTTTCACATCCACGAGGAGTTTTGTCACTCCAAGGTGTCCTGAATATGGTGTAGAATGAGCTTCTTTCCACACGATATTTCTTAAGTCCTCAAAGTTTTAAACGTGCATTATTCCTTTGAACCTTAAGATTCCATTTGGTTCAAAAATAGAACCCATCATATCTCGAATCTTGAGGAATGTACGAGATAGCTTTCTTAACTTGCTTATAATACTCATTTCCCATAGACTTTTGCAATACCTAGTTTTTGAAATCTAAGTGAATAGAGATCATTAAGGAAATGTGTCTCTTTCAACTCAAAGCATCTATAACTCAATTTTCCTTGCCCTTAATATAGCTTATCTCAAAATTATAGTCAAATATCAACTCTAACCATCTTCTTTGTCGAGCATTGAGATGCAATTAGGTGAATAAATATTTAAGACCTTAATGATTTGACCTTAGCTCAAAAGGCTTTCCAAAACAAATATTGCCACCACATTTGTAATGCATGCACAAATGATGCCAATTCAAGACCATGAGGAGCATAATTCTACTCATATGTCTTTAACTTTCTTGACTCATAGGCTATAACTTTCCCTTCTTGAATAAGTACTCCACCTAATCCTTTCATTGAAGCATCAGTGATAACTACAAATTGACCTTCTAGATCATGGACTTTTAGTATCAGAGTTGAAGTTAACTTCTCTTTTAGTTGATCAAATGCCTCCTGACATTTTTCTAACCAATCAAATCATTTTCCTTTTCTTTGTAGAGAAGTGATAGGATAGGAAATCTTAGGAAAGTTAGACACAAAATTTCTATAGTAGCCTGCTAAACCCATGAAAATACACTTCATGCACTTTTTTTGCTATTGTACATTCCAGAATGACTTTGATCTTCGATGGATCTACTGCAATTCCCTTTGTTTAAATCACATGACCTAGATATTGTACTTCTTTATGAAAGAATGTACATTTTGAGAGCTTTCCATACAATTTGTGTTCTCTCAAACGGTAAAGAACAAACTACAGATGTTGGAAATGTTCCTCCTCATTCTTAGAATAATAAGAATACCATCCAAAAAAACTAGAACAAACTTATCCAATCAGTCTGTGAATACTATTCATCAAATTCATGAATTTTGCAAGGGCATTCGTCAATCTAAAAGGTAAGACTGTGAATTCATAGTGCACATACCTTGTTCTGAAGGTTGTTTTGTGAATATCTTCATCCTTGAGCCTTAGTTTGGTATCCAAATCATGAATTAATCTTTCAAAATAGTGTTTCCCCATGCATTTGATCAAAAACATCATCAATACGTGGTAAAGGATATTTATTCTTTATCGTTGCTTTGTTAAGCATATGATAGTCTATACATAAGTGCAAGGTAACATCCTTCTTTTTGACAAAGATCATTGGCACTCCCCCGGGTGAAACACTAGGTCTAATCAATCCTTTAGCCAATATTTCCTACAACTGAGCCTTTAATTATATCAACTCCATCATGGTCATATATTATGGTGCTTTGGAGATTGGTTATGAACTTGGAATTATATCGATGGAGAAATCAAAATCCCTTTTAGAAGGTAATCTAGGAAGTTCAAATGGAAATACATCCTCAAAATCTCAAAGGAATTGGTAGTTTCAAATATCAAGTTTTTCTTGTTCCTTAAGATCTCCATATTCAATTCCTTGGAGTTTTTGAGACTCCCAATACATTAATTCATCTTGAAAGATAAACTCCTTAAGTTCTTCTAACTTCTCCATTTTGACCGTGAAGAGTTGAAATCATTTTTTCTTAGCCCTCTTTAGTTGCACAATAGTCATTTTCCTTAACTTGACTTCTCTTAGAGTGCCTTGCAGGAAAAATTTATTCCCTAGATCATCTAGACATTATTGTTTTTGCAAAATAGTCTACTTTAGCCCTATGCTTCCATAATCAATTTATTCCTAAGACGACATCATAGGAACCTAAAGGTGCTACATATAGGTTCACCTCGGTTAAAAAACATGGAAGATCAACCTTGGCTTCAAACAATCATTGCTCTGCCTGAGCTTTTGTTTGGTTAGAATATTCTATTGACCAAGGTTTTTCCATATATCCAACTCCTTTAGGAAATTTATCTAATACTCTTGGTGCAATAAAACTTTTAGTTGCACCAGTATCAATTAAAATTGAAATAGGAACACCAAATAATGTACATGTTGCTTCAATAGGAGTAATTTGGTACTCTTCTCAAGTTGGTTATCCAATGATGCATGGATCCTTTGCTAAAATTTTGTCTGCTAGGTGAGCAATGGATTTCCACGTTGTTGAGATCCTTGACTCTTATTCAAGCATTGATTGAACACATAATGATCTCCTCCACATGGGAAACACTCTCCCAGAGGTCCTTGCCTTTCAAACAGTTTTCTTGAATTGTCTTTATTCCTCTTAGAGTTATTTTTGTTCTTCTTGTTCTTGGGCTCATTTAGTTCATTTTAGAAACCCTTATCATTTCTTTTCTTAAAAGATTGGGAAGATTTCAACCAATTGAACTTCTTACGATTCTTCTCATGATAAGCAAAAATAGACTTCAACTTTTTCTCCTGCTTTATTGCTTTCTCAAAAACTTGATCCATTGTTGTAGGACCATGAACATCAACTTCTAATCCAATTTGGGCATTCATCCCCTTGATGAATTTTCTTATCCTGGATCTTTCATTTTTTTGGTATTGGGGTACATACTTCAAAAGATGTGTAAATCTCTCCTAATACTCCACTACAGACAAGTCTCCTTGTAGATTTTGAAAATCAGTAAGCTTCTAATCAAGTAAAAGTTACGATAACCACCTTTTCCTAAAGATGACTACAAATTGGTCCCAAGTTAAGCTCAATGAGCTTAACCGTAACTCCATCTTCTTATTCATCCACCAATTGGATGCTTGTCCTGCTAATTGGTAAGCTCCCCAAACTGCCTTAGTAACTTCGGAATAATTTATTATTTTGAAGTACTTTTTCCATTTTCATGAGCCAATCCTTTGTTGCATCACCTCTCACCGTTCCATCAAACTTAGGTGGCATTACCTTTTTCATGTCTCCTTATAACTCAAGAGCTAACCAATTCCTCTTCTCATTATCAGCTCTTGAATCAGAATTGTTTTCACTGCACCCACTTTGGGTGGTAGAATCATGCCTATTCTCATCTTCTCCTTCATGAGATGCTTCATTTTCCCTTTTGGGCCTACTTCAGCTCCTAACCTCCTACTCCAAGGTGCCAATTCTATCCCTTGTTTCATTCAACATTGTCAAAATTTGGTCCAACTTAGCATTAGGATTATCAGAAGGGTGGGATACCTCCTAGACTTCCTCCAAGGTTAGTTATGGTTCACACCATGATTGTTTTCTACTTCACACATGAAGTTTCATTTTATGCATTTAATTAGATCCTCTAATTTTGGCATTGCATTTTAAACAATAAATATTACTTATAACATTAATCATAATCCAATAGAAAATTTGAAAAAATAATAAAACTTAATTATATTATTCAGTGGACTCATAACACATCCTTATTTAATACAAAATTGTTTGACCATATGTGACTACAAGTCACTATCAGATAATGGTATCTTGTCAATTTCTTCACCCTCAGAGTCAACTAGGACAAACTCAAAGGGAGGGTGTACATGCAAGTACTCCTCCATCACCTCATTTCATATCTTTGGTGCGTTATAACCACAACCAAAAGGAATATCCCTATGTGCAGACGATTTAACTAGTTTGACAGAAGGGATGGGTACAATGGCCTTCTTTGTCGCTTTCACTCGTTTCTTTTTCAGCCTAATATGCTTAAGTGCGTCAGCAAGAGTTTTGGAGTTAGAAATCCATGCACCCCCTATATAGTTAATTTTTTCCAATATTTTTACCTTTGAAGATGACTCATTTTTAGCCACTAAGCTTGGAAATTTTCTAGGTACTGACTTCCTTGCGATTTTCCTAGTTCTTCTTCCTGCCATTCTGGCACAAGAACATTATCAAACATTAGCTATTTTCTAATGTTTGAGAATAATTTTCAATGAGCTCATAGGTCCATGTGTTGAACCCAATAGCTCTGATACCATATGTAATATTCTCACTCATACTATAAAGTAAATACTTAGGTTTTTACCATAGAAGTAAAAACAAGCATATGCTTAAAAATAGGATAGTGATTTTTTTTCATTTTCATACATCATTTATTGCACATGATCAAATATGAATGTATAATACAACTTTTGAAATTGAACTATATTAATTTCAACTTGAGAAGTAATTTAATTACAATTCAAACATTAAATACTTTCAAGTATACAAGTTTACATATTACAATAATGATACAAGGTCAAGTCTTCCATATCTAGAAAATGCTTTTGTTTCACAAGCCTCAACATTGTCATATACAAAAGGGAGAGAATCACCTGAGCGCTTAACCTTCAACCACAGACCAATGGTCCCCCACAGACCTTCTAATTGGAAGTGGCCCTACCCTTCACAAAGAATATAGATTAAGGAACACACAAATATGTCATTTGAGTTTCTAGTGTTGTGTCCTACATAACCAATCAACCATACAACTTTAGACATCTCTAACTAAGTATGACCAATCTGACTAGATATGCAATCTAGATCACAATGAACAAACTAATGCAAGAAGAGACTTTTGCATTACTTTGGCTAAAGATTTGAAACATATCAAACACTTCCTTAGGAAACTTGAAGTTGTAAGTTCACACAACTCTAACTCGACTTGGAAACCACCTTGACCTAAGGTTTAACACATAACTGACTATTTGACAGTTTGCTTGATTGACCTTTCTTAAGGATACTTAATCATAAAATGATAACTTACTAAATTCAGTAAATGACTAAGATGGAAATGTTTTCCTGACTTTAAACACCCACGTTACATTGTCATAACATATTAGGACTTGGCAACTACCACTTGTTCAAGTACTTGCACTCAAACCTTAAGAGTAAACTATTCTTCTATTTTCATGCACATATGGTTTACAATGTTATTAAACAATATCATCAACTTGAGACACTTTGTCTTTCATTCAAGTTCTTGACTACTTGTCAAATAAATTAAATATAATGATATTGATCATTAATAAAAAGATCACTTCTTCTTTTAAAATAGTTCATTTTTTTCTATGTTTTTCCTCATGGTTCTAAACATAAAAACACAATAATAGTGCTAGTAAAAATAAAGTATAAAATATCTTCTTTTATCTAAAAGAATACTATATTTAAGTGTTTGAAAATCTTTCAACAAATCAGATTATAAGCTAATTTCATTCAGCTAACAAGCAATAGTGAAAGCATCTAGCTTATCTTTAATTTTATAATCACATAACATAAATTATTATTTACATATATATATATATATATTCAAGTATTTTTTTTTTTTTGAACGTATATGTATATATAAATATAAATATTTATATAACATGAAATTATTTGTTGAGAAAATGGAATAAATATTTCAATTCAACACAACAGAGAAATAAATTTCTACTTTGCTACCCATCTCAGAGTGAAAGAAAGATTAACTAAACTCATCTTTCAAACTGGAAAAATTAGATTAATCTTTCTCTATTTTAATTTATAATTTTCATCAAAATAAATTACTTGATGCAGGAGCATCCAGTGGTGTAAGGGCAATCTTGCATCACCCAAAAATAGTTAAATTTAAGTTTCTCAGTTTTTAGATGTTTTTACATTTTTGGATACCCTTTTTGTCATAATGAAATTCCCAATTTACGGTTTTTATTTTCTACTCCTGGGTGGAAAGATATTGCGGTTTTAGTTTCCCATATTTGCACCTGAAAAATCTTCTGAGTTAGATTTGAGGCACTTAGATTTCCCATATCAGCCCCAAAACTTGCTGAAATCAGCATAGTGATTTCAAGCACGTTGACTTCACAACCTTTCCAACGGTTCAAACGGTTCGCGAATCGGAGTCCCGGATCAAAAGTTATGGCCTTGGGAAGTTGGCGCACTTTCTAGAAGATACAATTGCAAATGCTCTTTTGAAATTTGAACTTTATGTTGTAAATTTTCGGCGCCAAACCGCTTAAACTCAAATTTGAATGTTGTTTTGGCTCCAAACTAATGAGGAGCTCTATTTATGGGCGGGTTTCTAATTTTTGGGTAACTTTTTGGGGACAAGCTCGCATATTACGAAAGGGTGATTCTGTAGCTTTCTGTAACTTGCATGTGTTGTAGAACTTGGGGATTTGAGATCCTCTGGATCTAAGAAGCTCCATTTTCTGAACAATAAAATTATTCTCTTGTTTGTGGGTAATTTTCTAAGTCTCGGGTTGCGCCCTCATCACTACTCCAACTTTTTAAATCTAAAATTATAGAACGAAACTACAAATTTAGACAAGAATAATATAGTATATAAACATGCATATGTTACTCTCTATTTTGCACTTTTGAAACTCCAATATCATAGTCACAATGATTGACATAGTTTTCCCAAGAAGACTCAACTTGAGAATACTATAAACTCAAACTTTGCTTGCAAAAATCCTTCAACAAATACCAAAACTAACAAAAACAAATAACTCTCTACTCAAAACAGAGAGTTTTGTCTATATATTGTGTATATAAGACTTTGATACTCTACTTGAACTAAGCTCAAACAAATAAAACTCTTCTTGTACGTGATGCTATCAAACTATCACAAGCTCACTGGAATCACACAATTTATCGCTATTTCCTTTCTCCTCACTGTTGCTAACCTAAAGCATAAGAAAATAATAATCAATGGCGCCAAGAAGAATCCTCAAAAATTATTTCTTTTCTCTGCTTTCTAGCTCACATCACTACTCACTCTCCAAACAAAACTTAGAATGAATAAGAACCAAATGAAATTCCTTTTTACCCTCCATATGCCCACAGATTCTCACTAAGTTGTTGGTATTAATTACCAATTAACTCCTTAAAGTTTGGTGTCACATTTCATAATAACTAGTACTTGAAATTCGAAGGAAGGAGGTGCAAGGGTTGCACCAATAGAAAACTATATATATAACTTAATATGTTAGAGAGTATTGTTGTCACCTAGAATTGCACCCTGTGCAGAGTTTACAATAAACTGAGCATTCTAGAGCAACATGGGATCATCTCAAGGTTGTGGGTCACCTATAACTAAAATGAACCTCCGGAGAAGGCCGGCTTCCTTTGGGTATCACCTAAACTATTGATTCTTTGAGAGGAAAGGGGAAGAAGGTACATAAATTAAAAGACCACATTAGGATGATACACAAAATGATAAGAAATCATGAAATGAACACAAAAAGAACATACACTTGAAAGACCAATTGCTATTCTCATAACAACATCTTTTAGATTTAATGCTCGTCTTTCTAATAGGTTTGGTCTACATACGCATCTTAGGAAGGAAAGATTTATTTTCACAACTCTAAGATATGAATACAGTATTATGGAAAACACAGTTAGAAACTTGCAAGCTCAAAAAGAAAGATACAGAAATGAGAATCATACAAATATGAAGACAATTCCAAGGTAAACTCTGTGTTGTATTCAAGATTCCAGCTGAGTTACAAAAAACATACATTGACTAAGAAAGGATTGATTGAAAATCACTAACTCTTCAGAGTGTGCAATCAGAACTATTTACAAAAAGGCAAAAAATGCCTTATATACAAACTAATACGTTGGCCCCTTAGGGCTTACAAAAATATCCTGATTCGGGATAGATTTTCCCCTAGATCTTTTGCTGAGTTAATGCTGAAGATCCTGCATGTCCCTATTGTTGGTGTCGGTGTGAAGAACCGCTCCTAGAAGCCCCTTTTAGATATTCTTTCGGCTACCACATTTATTCAATCCATCGTGTCCAGTTGAGCTACTTCGGCCGCACCATGAATGCTTTGATCCTGCAATAGATACACGTCACCCTTCGTCCTGTCGATTCTCTTTGGACTGCCATGGTTTACCCTTAGATTTCTCTGATTGGCTGAGTAAAAACCACGCAGCCCTACAGCTAGTCAAAAGTCCTTTTGAATGGAAATGCATCTCGGCAAGACACTGAAAGTGTCTTGCCGATGGGATTATGTATCTCTGCAGCTTTAGAAGTTGTGTTGATACTACCAAAACCATCAGTAAGACAAACGGATTCGGCTAGAAGTCCCAGTGAGCACCATTAAGCCACACCAATATCCTTTGCCTGGTACCTCCATCGTCGTCAGCCAGAGATTATATGTTTGGGAAGACCTCTTAAAGAGCCCTCCATCTCTTGGCATAGTCGGTATGACTCCTGGTGATGATCTCTCGTCAAGCTCCTTTATTTACCCCGAGCTCACTCCTCTCCTTCTGGCTCAAGCTCCTTTGGTTTTCGGTGAGATCCTACCAAGTTGGCAAGACCTCATGGCGAAACGTTCATCCTACAGTGAGCTCTTTTGTATCACTGTGGCACCTTGTAGAACTCCCTCTCTCCTTGGCGAATTCCATTTTGTTCTGAAGGCTTCCCTGCTCGGCAAGACTCACGCCGAGGTATGAACCCTCAGCCGACTTCTTTTCTTTCGGCTTGACTCATTCCAGTCGGAAAGAGGTTGCCCCGAGCTCATTATGTTATGCCGAAGACCTCTGTGTTTGGTGATATTCATGGCGGGAACCTTTTGTTTCGGCAAGAGTCTTGTCTCAGCAAGGGCCCGTTCTCCTATGTTTAGTGGTTGAGGAGACCTACTGGGTCAGAAAGAGTCAGGACAATCCCCCAATGTTACATCGATGGCCACCTCAGTCGACAGGACATCCCGCATTCGCCAAGACTCTATAGCGAAAACTCCCTCCTCTGCCGAAAGCTTGCCTGGTCGGCAAGACATCCTGCCGACCTCATCTTCATTCTATCTGAGCTCTTCCTTTCTATTGTTAATACTTCCACCAGTCGGGAAGAAGTCTTCCCGAACTTCTTGTGCTACGAGAAAGGCTCCTCCGTAGTCGATATGACCTCTGAGCGACATCATCGGTTGGCTAGTCCTTCATGTTTTGGTGGGGCCTCCTTGCAGTCAGCAAGACACTGAACGTCAGTGAGACATTTGCTTTAGTGACGCCACCTTTCCTGTCGGGGAGACACTGAGCCTTCGGCATGACCTCATGCCGAGTTCAAAAAACCTTTGGCAAACTCCTTCGCCGAGACATTTGACGTCGGCGGGACATCCCAACGAAGTCCCAACTCCTTTTCTGAAAGCATCCCTCTCTCCGAGATTCTTCACATGTTGGCGAGAGATTGAATCTTCGCTGGGACTTCTCCCTGAACATTGTAGGTCTCCCCGAAGCCCATAGTCGCCGAGAGTCTTGCCAAATGGCGATTGAATGGCCTATCAGCCAAGGAAAATCTATGTGGTAAGAGGTCATACCGAACCTTCTCCATTATAGCGATAGCTCTACAAGCTCGTTCGGTGTGACTGAAACTAGGTCTCAGCGACTTGCTCAAGATGGAATGAATCAAGCAGTCAGTCGGCTAGACAATAGGAGAGTCCTGCCGACCTTTCCCCTTAGATGAATTTTCTTGCTGAATACTCCCAGGGTAGCTTCTCCCACCGAGTTCCTCGTGACTTAGCAACAAATGCAGAATCCCTGCCCTTGTGTGAACATCCCATTGCCTCTAAAGACCTGACATTTGATTATCTTGTCTATTTTAACTGTAGGTGAAAAAGAGGCAACAATTTTGGCAACCTTTGCAGGATGTTTGCCTGCTAAACATGAGAACCAGTAGCTACAACTTGTCCATTGGGCATGGAGTCATTTAGAAAACTTAGAGAACATATAAAACATTAGTCAACACATGGTTGCAATACGCATGAGGCTCATAGGGCACAACAACTGGCCAAAAACAAAACAGGGGAAAACGGCAGAGAAAAAATACTGTATTAAACAGCGTTCAGGAGATGGAACAAAATAGAGGACTAATGAACCATAGTGCAAAGAACTTATTGAAAACATAAAACCTAACTCGATATGTACAAGAAAGGCACTTATCAGGCCTGAAATCAAGGTTTAAGGTGTATCCCATTGACTGGGATAGGAAGCGAATCTCCTTCTAATGTAGCCAATTGATAAGCATTGTGCTCCTTACAGCCTGTGATAACAAACGGACCAGTCCACATGTTGTCGAACTTGGTGTGATGGCCTGGTCTACTTTTAAGAACATCCCACTTGAGCACAAGGTCTCCCTCCTTAAAATATTTTTTTGTAGCCCTTTTGTCGAATTTCTTCTTTGTCTGGACCTGATGATCCTCCAAAGTCTTCATTGCCCTGTCCCTTGATTCTTCGAGCTCCATGAGCTCTGCATACCTTATAGACATGGGATCCTGTCCCTCAAGCATCTCCAGCTGGTGAACGATGTCTACAGTTGGAAGCTCTACAGATAGTGGCAATCTCACCTCCTTGCCATAGACCAACATATATGGTGAATTGCCAATAGACCTCTTAGGGGTCACTCTGTCTGCCCAAAGTGCATTCTTTAAACTACTGGGCCAAGTCCTTTGGCTGTCTTCTATGGTTCTTTTGATGATCTTGACGAGGTTCTTGTTCGTGCTTTCAGCCAAACCATTACCTTGAGGATAATAATTTGAGGAGGTGTTCAAATGAATGCCATGCTTAACAGCCCAATCGGTCAGTTTTAATCCCACAAATGCAAGGGAATTATCAGAGATGATGGAGTCAAGCACTCCAAACCTGGTGACTATCTCTTCATAGAAGCTCAAGACTGAAGACTCTTTTGCTTCTTTCAGTGCAACCGCTTATGTCCACCTTGTAAAATAATATGTAGCTATAAGTAGCCACTTATGACCAGCACTAGAAGGTGGGTTTATTGGACTGATGAAATCAATGCCCCATCTCATGAAGGGTTGCTCTACTTGAATCGGGTGCAGGGGCATAGCTGGCAACCTTTCCTTTCCTGAAAATAGAGCGCATTTGATGCACTTTCTTGACCAGGTATACACATCCTTGAACAAGTTGGGCCAGTAGTAACCAGCTCTCTTGACCTTCCAAGCAGTAGTTCTAGGAGAAAAGTGACCTCCTGCAGCTCCATCATGAAACTCATGAAGCACTCTTTCAATTTGGTTACTGTGAATGCATCTTAACATGACACCATTCAGATCTTTTTTAAAGAGAACATTGTCCATCAGTACATATAGTATGGACTACAGTCTAAAGTATCTTCTTTTAGCTCTGTTGAGACCTAATGGGCATTGACTAGTTTCTAGAAATTTGGTCATATCTTGGACCCAATTAGTTATCCCTATGAGCACATCGTCTTGGCTGTTCTGAGGTTCATTTGTATTGGCAAGGACAACATCCTTTTCCAGTTCACTTTCACTACTCGACCCTGAAGCAAGCTGCTCACAAAGGCCTCTACCTCTCACTAGTTTGGTGATCTTGATGTCTATGTCATACTCCATGACCTTGGTAATCCATCTTGCTCTTTTTTCATTCAGATCCTTATTCAATAAGAATTCTTTCACACTTGAGTGTGCCACCATGATATGAATTCTATTATGAGAGACCAAAGGCTTGAATTTCTTAAGGCTTCTGATCACAACAAGAATGTGCCTCTCCACAAAGGAGTATTTCTGTTCATAGTTAACTAAGCCTTGGCTGAAGAAAGCTATTGGTTGCTCTAAATTATCTTCATTTTTTTGAACCAATATTGCAGAAATGTTACTTGTGCTACCATAAGCATACAGATAAAATTCTTTGGAAAAATTAGGATTTACCAACGTGGGAGCTGCTGCTAAGGCCTCCTTGACCTTTTCAAAACTATTCTTGGCATCCTTTGTCCAACTGAAGATTGCATTTTTCTTTAACATAGATGTTAAAGGCTGTAACAGATTTGCAACATCAGGGATGAATCTTCTTAGAAAGTTGATTTGGCCCAGAAATCTCTATAGGCCCTTCTTATGATTAGGCAGCGGCAACTCAAGTATGGCTCTGACTCTTTTAGGGTCAATAGTAATTCCTTGCTTTGACACTATGTGTCCTAATAATTTCCCTTTGTGGACAGCAAAGATATTCTTCCTTGGATTGAGAGAGATACCGAATTCTCTGCATTTTTCAAACACTTGCCTAAGACGCAACAGATGCTCATCAGCATTCTTAGAATACACTGTTATGTCATCTAGGTAAATCAGTATGATTTTGTTGATCAGGTTTTGAAACGCCATGTCCATAGCCCTCTGAGATGTGGCACCAGCATTGGTCAAACTGAAAGGCATCCTTTTGTATGCCATGGTGCCCCATTTAGTTGTAAAAGCAGTCTTAAACTGATCTTCCTCTTTAACCAACACCTGATTATATCCCAAGAAACCATCTAGCAATGAAAACCTTTCAGAACTAGCAACCTCCTATAAGATTCGTTCCATGGAGGGTAGTGGGTAGTGGTCCTTTAGAGAGGATCTGTTAAGATCCCTGAAGTCTACAATGAGCCTTATCTCACCACTTTTCTTTCTAACTGGTACAATATTGGAAACCCAAGAGGTGTGCTTGATAGGGAAAACAATACCCCCCTCAACTAGTTTAGTCAACTCCTTAATCATTAGAGGCTCAAGTTTAGAATTCAAAGGCCTTTGTTTCTGTTACTGGCTTGGCGTCAGGTTCTAATTCAATCGTATGCTGAGCAATATGGGGATCAAATCCTTTCAAATCTGAATACTCCCAAGCAAAGACATCGTGAAATTCTTGGCACAAAGCAACAAAAGCTTGTCTATCCTCAAGTGAATAGATTTTGCCTATCTTAAGGAGCTTACCCTTGAAGATCTCCAGCTCTTCATAGTGTTCTTGTTTGATCTGCAAGCCGGCTTTACCCTTTTTGAGCTGATCATCAGTACTAAAAATCGACTCTAAGGTAACTAGGCCTTTGGGCAATTTGTTTTTTTCAGCTGTATGACCTGATCACCATACTGCTGCTTGAGTTTTGCTTGATTTACCATGGAGAATTGATCTTCTTCAAGCAAGAAGGAAAGGATCTGCTCATCACTGTCAAAGAATTTCCAGTGGATGTTGTCAAGGATTGATGGTCTGAATACAACCTTCACATACTGCTGCACCTTCTCCTTTCTGATGTCATCTGGAATATCAAACTATGCTCCAATGGCTACGAGCCTGTCAGCATGCTTATTCTGATTTCTTGGGATAGACACTAAGTTAAAGGCATCAAAATCTCCGAGCATGTTCCACACTCTATTTCTATAGGACTTTAATGTGTCATTTTTAGCAACATTTAGGCCCCTCACTTGATTAACAACTAATTCCCTATCTTCATGCACTTTCAAGCGAGTTATTCCTCTTTTCTTGGCCCATTCTAGACCTTGAACCAGGCCCTCATACTCAGCAGTGTTATTGGAGCATGCAAAAGCAAAACGGAAGGCAGCATAGTACTTATCACCTTGCGGAGATACCAACATTGCACCTCCTCCTACTCCATTTCTACTTCTAGAACCATCAAAGAACATCTCCCAAAGTCCATTAAGGGGTTGCAATAACTGATCTGCATCTTTCTCTAAGTTTGGAATCTTTGTATCATGCTCAAGAATGACATAGTTGCCCATACCCGCATCTTGAATGAGGTCTCCAGGACTGTCCAATACATTTTCAACTGCCCATTCATGCAGCAGCACGTCAGGAACAACTTCTGATTGGAGTTCTTGAGTAGCAGCTAGTTTGTTGTTAGTAAAAACAACACAATTTGCATTTGCAGCAGAAGGAGTAGCATTTATGGGGCTTGGGTTATATGGCTCAATGTGGTCTTTGGCCAACCTTTCAGACTTGATGGTAACTTTAGTCCCATATCTTGTTCTAAATAACATGTGTGACCAATCAGCTGACACATACCCACCTATCTTGGCTGTAAAGTCTCTAGATAAACACAAGGAAAAGAAAGGTGGAAGGTTTATGACGCATATGTCTTGAGGGACTGAAAATTTTGGACAAGCATGGAGAGTGAGGTTTAAGTCCTTAATAATACCCAATGTGTTAACCGAAGTGTCGTCCAATTGGATCACTCCCTTCTCCAAAGGCTAGTATTTTAGTCCAAGTTTATCTGCAATCTGTTTTGGCATGACGGAGCTACTAGCTCCACTATCTACCATATAGTTATGGACTAATTTATCACCAATGATCACTGACACATAAAAAGGAGGCGGTTTAACTCTTTTTTCATTCACTATGCAAGGCTGCTGACCATTTCCCTGAGAATCATTTGTTAACACGGCTCTAACCTGACCTATTGAGGGCTCAGATTCACCAGATATTTTTACACTTGATAAGGCTAATTGTAACATATCCTTTTGACCGGGGATGACTAAAGAATCCCACATAGACATGGTTACATTTGTCTTTCTCATGCTATCAAGAATGTTGAAAGGTGCAATTGAATTTTTATTATGTACCTTTACACCAGTATGGTCAACTTGTAAGCGTGACTACTCCCTGTCTAGGAGTTGTTGATCTCTTTTCCAACCACTAGTCACTCGAGAGGTAGATGGTCCCACAGCTGTCGCCTTTCCTTTGTCTGCTACTTGACCAAGCTCAAATGCTCTCTTCTTTGCTCTGGTGTTGGCTGCAACTAGAGAGCTATCCTCATTCAACCCACATAATTCTTGACCTTTCCAATTAAGCAGGGTTGTATCATTGTTGAATTGGTCTTGATGTTGTGAAGTTGGATCATTAAGTGCCTGTTGCTGTGAACTCAAAGTATTCTGCACCATAAGTGCCTGATTGATGAGTCCATTTGAACAAGTGGCTTGATTATGAGATTGGTTACAAGGGTAGCACCATTCATAATCAGCTGCTAAATTTTTGAGTGGGAACCGGGTCCCTGACTGCACTAATAGGTGCTGGAGCGTAGGCCTGAAAAGGCCTTGTGTTCACACTCTATCTTGGGCCCTGAAAGTTACCCTGATACTACTATTTATTCCCTTGAAATTGCTGTTGCTGACCTTGAAAAGGTAGATTTGAGGCCTGATTTTGCTATTGATAAGACCTGGAATAGGTTTGTTGCTTTTCCAAGTTTACCAACTTGTTACCAAAATTTTGTAAAAGAATTTTGATCCCTTGTAGTTCATTTGATGAGCTTGAGGCAACACCTTCTTGCTTGTCAATGGTTGGAACAACAGCTAGTAGTGTTGGTACAGCTAGTAGAGGCGTGAAAGGAGGTATTTGCAAAGGGATGTTTGCATGAATTTCTGAAAATATTGGCATTGGTGGCCTGGGAGCAAGCTTACCAGCTTGTATTAAGTTGTTTTCAGCTCTAATAGCTGTTTTAAAGGCATCTGGCAGAGATACTCCTCCCATTGACTGTATCATGACAGCTATATCACTGTTCAAAGCTCTCAAAAAGTATAAGAATGCATACTCTGGAGGTGGCCTCACCGTTGCAGGGATTCTGTCCCAAGTTCTTTGAAACCTGAAGTTGAAGTTGTTCATCTGTTCTTGTGGAACCCTCTTAATGGTAGTCAGTTGCTCCAAAAGAGACAAGTTGTCAGACCTGTCTTGGAATTGCTTGTGTAATTTTTCTCCAAATTCGTCCCATGTTGCAATTGAACTGACTGGTAGGCTCCTGTACCACTGCATAGCTCTTCCTTTCAGTGAAGCAGCTAGCAATCTTACTACAACATCTTCTTCGGTTATGTGATGGACTTCGCATAATGAAGCCACATCTCTTAAATGTTCAATGGGAGTAGTTTGATCTTCTCCTGTGAAAATTGGTAGACTCTTTAAGGCTGCCATTGGAATATCATTATGTTGTGCCAAGTTCAAAGGACTCCCTCCGTTGAAAGAAACAAAGGGTTGATTCCTTGGGGTGGCCATTGGAGGTATCTGAAGTGGATTTTTTGGTGCAACGAAATGAGATCTTACAGGTGGAGGAGTGGACTGAGTTCTTCTGGAATAGATGATTTTTGTTCTTTTCCTTTCCTCAACTCTGTCTCGTCTTCTTGGTGGTGACAGCTGCAAGTATTCAAAAGGGTCTGAGTTTTTCTTGTTCGAACTCTTTTCATATACTATAGAAGGCATGTATTTTCTGGAGTTCTTCCTCTTTGTGGAGTCACCAAGTATGCCAAAGGGCTTCTATAAAGCCTGATAATTCACTGGTTGCATACCAAACCAATAGTTAGAACAAATTTCTATCCCACCGAGCGTGCCAGAAACTGTTGTCACCTAGAATTGCACCCTGTGCAGAGTTTACAATAAACTGAGCATTCTAGAGCAACATGGGATCATCTCAAGGCTGTGGGTCACCTATAACTGAAATGAACCTCTGGAGAAGGCCGACTTCCTTTGGGTATCACCTAAACTATTGATTCTTTGAGAGGAAAGAGGAAGAAGGTGCATAAATTAAAAGACCACACTAGGATGATACACCGAATGATAAGAAATCATGAAATGAACACAAAAAGAACATACACTTGAAAGACCAATTTCTATTCTCATAACAACATCTTTCAGATTTAATGCTTGTCTTTCTAATAGGTTTGGTCTACATACACATCTCAAGAAGGAAAGATTGATTTTCACAACTCTAAGATATGAATACAGTATTATGGAAAACACAGTTAGAAACTTGCAAGCTCAAAAAGAAAGATACAGAAATGAGAATCATACAAATATGAAGACAAAATTCCAAGGTAAACTTTGTGTTGTATTCGATATTCTAGTTGAGTTACAGAAAACATACATTGACTGAGAAAGGATTGATTGAAAATCACTAACTCTTCAGAGTGTGCAATCAGAACTATTTACAAAAAGGCAAAAAATGCCTTATATACAAACTGATACGTCAGCCCCTTAGGGCTTACAAAAATATCCTGATTCGGGATAGATTTTCCCCTAGATCTTTTTTCGAGTTAATGTTGAAGATCCTGCGTGTCCCTATTGTTGGTGTCGGTGTGAAGAACCGCTCCTAGAAGCCCCTTTTAGATATTCTTTCGGCTACCACATTTATTCAATCCATCGTGTCCAGTTGAGCTACTTCGGCTACACCATGAATGCTCTGATCCTGCAACAGATACACGTCACCCTTCATCTTGTCAACGCTCTTTGGACTGCCACGATTTACCCTTAGATTTCTCTGATTGGCCGAGTAAAAACCACGCAGCCCTGCAGCTAGTCAAAAGTCCTTTTGAATGGAAATACATCTTGGCAAGACACTGAAAGTGTCTTGCTGATGCTATTATGTATCTCTGTAGCTTTAGAAGTTTTGTTGATACCGCCAAAACCATCGGTAAGACAAACAGACTCGGCTAGAAGTCCCAACAAGCACCATTAAACCACACCGATATCCTTTGCCTAGTACCTCCATCGCTGTCGACCAGAGATTATATGTTTGGGAAGACCTCCTAAAGAGCCCTCCATCTCTTGGCATAGTCGGTATGACTCCTGGCGATGATCTCTAGTCGAGCTCATTTATTTACCCCGATCTCACTCCTCTCCTTCGGACTCGAGCTCCTTTGGTTTTCGGCGAGATCCTACCAAGTCGGCAGGACCTCATGGCAAAATGTTCATCCTATGGTGAGCTCTTTTGTATCACTGTGGCACCTTGTAGAACTCCCTCTCTCCTTGGCGAATTCCATTTCGTTTTGAAGGCTTCGCTGCTCGGCAAGACTCACGCCGAGGTATGAACCCTCGGTCGACTTCTTTTCTTTCGGCCTAACTCATTCCAGTCAGAAAGAGGTTGCCCCGAGCTCATTATGTTATGCCGAAGACCTCCGTGTTCGGTGATATTCATGGCGGGCACCTTTTGTTTTGGCAAGAGTCTTGTCCCGACGAGGGCCCGTTCTCCTGTGTTTAGTGGTCGGGGAGACCTACTGGGTCAGAAAGAGTCAAGCCAATCTCCCAATGTTACATCGATGGCCACCTCAGTCGGCAGGACATCCCACATTCACCAAGACTCTATAGCGAAAACTCCCTCCTCCGCCGAAAGTTTGCTTTGAGTTCGGAGAAAGCTTGCCTGGTCGGCAAGACATCCTGCCGACCTCATCTTCATTCTGTCCGAGCTCTTCCTTTCTATCATTAATACTTCCACCAGTCGGGAAGAAGTCTTCACGAACTTCTTGTGCTATGCCGAAGGCTCCTCCGTAGTCGATATGACCTCCGGGCGACATCATCAGTTGGCTAGTCCTTCATGTTTTTGGTGGGGCCTCCTTGCAGTCGGCAAGACATTGAACGTCGATGAGACATTTGCTTTAGTGACACCACCTTTCCTGTCGGAGAGACATTGAGCCTTCGGCATGACCTCATGCTGAGTTCAAAAAACCTTTGGCGAACTCCTTCTTCGGCGAGACATTTGACGTCGACGAGACATCCCGGCGAAGTCCCAACTCCTTTGCTGAAAGCATCCCTCTCTTCGAGATTCTTCACACGTCGGCAAGAGATTGAATCTTCGCTGGGACTTCTCCCTGAACACTGTAGGTCTCCCCAAAGCCCGTATTCACCAAGAGTCTTGCCGAATGGCGATTGAATGGCCTATCGGCCAAGGAAAATCTACGCGGTAAGAGGTCATACCGAACCTTCTCCGTTATAGCAATAGCTCTACAGGCTCGTTCGGCATGACTAAAACCAGGTCTCAGTGACCTACTCAAGATGGAATGAATCAAGCAGTCAGTCAGCCAGACAATAGGAGAGTCATGCCGACCTTTCCCCTTAGATGAATTTTCATGTCGAATACTCCCAGGGTAGCTTCTCCCACTGAGTTCCTCGTGACTTAGCAACAGATGCAGAGTCCCTGCCCTTGTGTGAATGTCCCATTGCCTCTGAAGACCTGACATTTGATTATCTTGTTTGTTTTAACTATAGGTGAAAAAGAGGCAACAAGTACAATTTTATATGTGCATAATAGATACATTAATTTAATTTACAATATGTTATGTATAGAAAATAAATTTTAGGTACACAATTTTTAAATACAATCTTGACTTAAGGTCGATGATTTATCTTCAATCTACCATTTGTCTCTATAAATTTTGCTTCATACTAAATAGTAGTTTGTTTGTTTTTTATTAGTAACTTCATAATTTTACACCAATATTGTAATTGAGATGCAATATTTATTTCAATTTTAATCTATATCGAATGCCTTTTAAATTTGAAAGTAGCATTGGGTAAATAGAGAAACCAAGAATTTTATAAAAGATCTTAAAAAATGTTTATTGGCATGCTCACTTGAGATAATGTTTATTAGATTCTCCTTGGACTCACTTGTAAAAATGGTTATTTTCCTAATAATGTGACAAGTGTTTATTATCATAAATATTAAATGGAGAGTCAAGTCCTCATACTAGGGTCACCATGTTGAAGCAAACTTCTCATCAGCTGCCATCAAGCTTTACAAGATTTGTGGTCTGCTATTAGAGATGGATCAATCATTGACCTAGAGCCTGCATTGCTAGCGCTAATGAAAAATGGTGGAAACATTGATACAAGAAACACATTTGGATCAACCGCCCTTCACATTGCAAGTTCGAGGAATTATGTGCCAATAGTTAGGAGATTGCTTGTGGTCGGGGCTGATCCAAATGCAAGGGTATGTTGGCTTCATATCATAAACACCTACTTATGTTTTAGTAAATGTTGTCTAAGATAACTGACAATAGAAAGGAGCATGTTGCAAGAAACATCTATAGATGTTCTATTTTGAGTTTTTAATTACTTAACAAATACATGGCAATTTTGAATTTTAAATATCTTCAAATTTATTAGTTTATATGTGAATTGAAACAAAAAGTGAAGTGTTAAAAAAATAGAAAAAGGGAGGGAAAGATCAAATGTTTATGCTACTATAATAACAAATCCATGACGATTTTCTTCTTATATTAAAAAATACTTAAAAAACATGTATAATTGTTTTGTTTTGAGTTATATTCTTTATTATTTTAATTACTTAACAAATAAATGAAAATTTTGAGTTTTAAATATCTTCAAACTTGTTAGTTTGTATGTGAAATGATGGGTTTTATTCAATATAATGTTGTGTAACAATGAAACAACAGATGAAGTGTTTACAAAAAGGTAAAAGATCAAATGTTTATCCTACTATAATAACAAATCCTTGACGAATTTCTTATTAATCACACATCTTTGACCATCGGCAATTATTTTTTATGTCACAACACAGTGACAATGTGTAGGCTTGCATAAAGAACTTGATTTTCTCCAACAATGAAGCTCCATTTGTTGTACATACAACTTTTATATTTTATTAATCAAATAAATAAGACCTGACTTTCATTCTTGAATATCCTGTATTCCTTAGCATGGGGAACCAGATGGAGTAGCTTGCATAGGGCTCTCCATTTTGGACATCTTGCAGTGGTTGGAGTACTAATTGAGGCAGGTGCTTCTCCCACATTGGAGGATTCAAAAGGAAGGAGTCCTGTGGATCTAATTTTTGGTCCAGTGCAGGTGGTCTTTGAAACAAACAATGAAGGTAAGCTATTTTTTGATAATTTCATTCATTTCATACATTTATTAGCAAGTGAACAATAATTTTCATATCGTGGGGCATAAAATGGACACTATAATGTTTTTATTGATATCTTTTGACTTACATGCTCCAAAAGCTTTGCCCATGGAAAAGAGGCCAAAGGGAAAAAAAAACATTATCGTAAACATTCACCATTCCTTTCCCTCACCAACAGATGCTTGGAGTTATTTGTGTGCTAAGTGGTCCCTTTGTCTTGTAATTATTAACAAGATGAGGAAACAAAATGTCATTACTGAGATGAATTACAAATACACGCAACAGGTCAAATCCCAAAACAATTAAGTTATAATTGAAATGCCTATGAAAACTTTCAATACTTATCAAATCTCTTGACTAATCGATTTTTTACTTTTACAGAAGTTTTCGTGCAAGGTGGAAGCTTTTCAAGTCCTATTAGTCACAACAATTGTTGCTGCTTGTTGAAACACTTTTGAAACCTTGCGCCTTTCAGATGGCTCAGCCGCTACATTCATAAACCAGTAAGCATCGAATCCACTAATGTACACTGCCCTTCCTCCTACACTGAAATGGGCATCTCTTGTATGCACAAAGCTCTCGTCGTCTGTAGTTGCATGGATCCCCACGCAAACCAAAATTATCACAGCATAGAAAATATTTATTCGTCCAGCCACTGAAGATGGAGGAGAAAGGATGAAGAGGACGATTATACATATATATTATATATATTTATTTATTTAATACATTTTAATAATAGTTGATTTATTTTAAAATAAACAAGACTGGCAAATCAAAGTATATATATATAACTTTTTTTATCAAAATAGAAAAGGCTAAGATTTGACAAGGTTCAACTTAACCTTACGACTCGACCCAACTTAGACAAAACATAATAATTGACTCAACAATAGGATTAGGGTAGATCTACATGAGTGTGTGCTTCAACTCATTTGGCAGAAACCTATTTTGTTTTGAAGTCTATACTCCTTTCTTTGTTGATACTCTCCTTCTCCCTTAGGAGGGTAAGAATTTGATCCTGCATTTCACTTAGAGATTCAACAAAAAAAACACATTGCATTGCATTTAATTTCATCCAAATGTTGAATAACATATAATCATCATCAGATATCAAAACACATTTTAACGTAAAAAGTTAAAAGTAATTTGTAAAACAAAATTGGGGTGTAACAAAAACCATTACAAACAACCAACCCAAAGTTAGGGTGGTTTAAAAAATTGTTCCAATGATTTTTGTTTAACCACAGTAAAAGGATTCTTCTCCTCTAAACTTATTTTCTTGGAACAACAAAATTTCATAAGGCTATAGGAAGAATCCTCTTCTAGCCCCGAAGCTTTAAAAGAGGAATTGAACATCATACTGTGGAAGGATATATTCCTTTTTCCTCCAAATGAAATGGTGTTTCTTGTTGTTTGAGCATTAACTCATAGTAGTATGACCCACTTTACAACAAAAATGATGGATAATAGGAGAGCCTTTGAATTCAATCTATTGTACCCAATTATCATATTTGGAAGATAAGGTGATCCGAGTAGAGAGCACCTTGTTTTTCTCCACAGACACACAAAATCTAGCAAACAACAAACAAATTTTTAATTTTTTTATCAGATCAATAACACACTATTGCCTAAAGTATTGGTAATAAGCATAAAAAGAATTCATTCCATAACTCCAAAGGCAGCCCCAACAATCTAACCCAAACAGAAAGTTGAAGCTAATATCATTTACTAGATTGAAGCCCGAAGACCAATTTTTAAGACAAAGGCCATTCTTCCCTAAAAACCAAGGACCTAAAAATGAAGAGTCCTTGAGCAATCTTCAAGATTGGAAAAGGAAAAGAGGGAAACATTATTCAACATAGCAACTACTTGAACTTGACCTCTTAGTTTCCAACTCTAAAGCACCCATCTTCTGATAGTATCAATGTTGGGAAGATTGCCATAGAATTTCCCAACAAGTGAATTCCTAAGAAAAATATATGAATTGACAATAAGAGAATTAGGGATATCAATTTGGATATGCCCCTCCACCTCAACCTCAATTGAAACCCTAGGGGGATCACCCTCTCCTAAACACCCAACAGTCATATCACAAGTGTAACCTATCTGCAATCTTGAAGCATCAACATCCTGCAACATGCAAGCATCCTTTTCACAAAGTTCCTCAAAAACCCTAGGGGACAAAGCAAGAAAATCAAAAGAAGAAACAACTGCCACAACATTACCCTCAATGTTAACAAACTCAAACTGAACAAAATCAACAACCACTAATTTTTTAACCTTTGAATCTTTCTAAGAAGAAGCCACAAGCACCATCTAGTTCTCATTATGATTGACCAAAGAATCAAACTTTGGGGGAGCAAAAATCCTTTTCTCAACTCTCAAATTGAATCTCCCTCAAGAACATCATTTTGGACTTCTACCATAGTCTTCCCATTAATCTCATGTCTATGTGCCTTAAGAAAAGCCTCAAAGATAATATCAAGGAGAAGTTAATCCTCCTCATCAAACCATTCCCTTTCCTAAACATCCTTCTCAACATCAAAACCACCATTCTCAACAAAGCCCAAGTCAGATTTGTCATCTACAAAAACTAAGCATATGTCATCCTCCTCAGACTAGTCGTGTGCCCAAATGTCTTCGTCAAGTAAGACAACATCAAGGATTCCATCACCAAATCCACTAAGAATACCATCATCACTAGGATTGTCGTCGTCTACATCCAAGTCTCATTTTCCTTTGCCATAACTTGCCTCGCCTGAAGAAAATTTCTCCTTCGTTGCCACTAGAGTTTGGAGCATTCCCATCTAATCTCATTAGGCACAATTGTTACTAGCATAATTAAAATTGATTTTTCTTGTTGGAATGAATATTTACTGAATATTAATGAGTAAATAATTTTTTGGTAAAAACTTTTAGAGTTTGATTGGTTGGTTTTGAGTTTTGTAGCCAAATTCTTGGTAGCATAGTTGAAATTGAATTTGTAAAATTAAATTTCTAACTTTAATTTTTTTTTTGATATGTAAGATTTTTTTTTTATTAATTTAGAAAAGAAAAGCATACAACCATCTACTAAACAAGAGATAACCAGTGCTTCGACTTCACCCAAGGACGACCAGACTTCATACAACCTTCACTGATAATTCGATCTTGATGATAAAATTTTCAAAATTGACAATTCCACTATCAGAACCAAAACCCCCAACTCGTACAAGCCACATTTAGACTTATCAACTACTGGAAATCTCAAAAAACTAAAAAACCAAACAAATTATAGGAACCCATTAAGATTTGCAAAGGACTCGAAGTCTCAGATCCATTTGAAGCCTTCGACCTCCATTAAACCAAGCATTTTCTTTAGATACTCCACTGCAACAGCAACAATCATTCGATGGCGCATGAGAGTCATCCTACTCAGGTCCAAGAGGAAGGGATAAAACTTAACAGCCTCATCGGTCTTTCGCAAGAGCTCCAAATCATCTAGACGCAAGATCCTAATGCCTAAAAATTTTGCCTTCAAAACCTCCACACCACCTACCAAATCCTTCCTAAACAGCCTTACCAACATCTCCTTCGCCTCCAACTTAGGAACGCGGTTGTCAAGTAGAGAGGCCAAAAACCTCGAGGATACATATGCATTATCCCTCCCATGCTCCTTTTGCTTGAGGTGACCAGTGCCCAGAATCATTTTGACCATCGCAACTATGAGAGGGTCGATGTTGAGAAAAATTTGCTTCAACCTCTGGACCTTTATCTCTCAAAACACTACTTGCCTCAAAGTCACCTTCAAAGAAATTGGAGTGTTCGCTCCAAACCATGCCAAACCCTCCACCAAGACTTCTATGATAAACTTTGAGCACCCAGCCATTGTCACCCACAAACGACACCAGAAGCTAAGCTATGATCACCAATCAACCACCACCATTAACAAAGCAACAATCACCAAGAATGCGTTATTACTCTACACATACTGTCACTACCAATCATTAATAAAGCTCACGCTCGCCTAGCAATGTTATTATCACACAAATGAGGAATCATTACCAAGTAAGCAAGTTGTTCTTGCAACATAAATTTTGTCCTACAAACCCTTCTTCGTATACGAAGCCTTCATTAAAAAACGTACTTAAACTGACAGCCTTCAATGCTTGTACTCAGCTTGAGTGACCTCTCCACCCTTTCACTCTAGGAAGCCTTTAGCTTCCACCTCAGTATTAAGCACCCCTACATGGATGCCACACACCACGGCCCGACAGAAGCCCTCCGCTAGCTTGGAGGGCTGCCCTCCCATCCACCTACAAATTTCTAACTTTAATTGATATAATGTACTATGTCAATTAATATGTTAATTAAATTATTTGTATAATATTATTATAGTAATTATAATATAATATAAATACAATATTTAGAATTAATGGACCAACAAAATCAAAGCAACCAAGTAAGATACCTTAATACATCTATATAAAAAATGTTTGATACATCTATAAAAAACTAAAGAGTTGGTTCAGAAGCATGCAGGCGAATGGGTGATCAGCACCACCCAAAAAGATGATAGTATTAGTTTACATTTTTCTTTCAATTTTGGTTTGTTCTTATTTTTATATCTCTCTATTTTTGGAAGACATTTCATGATCAAATTACTGGAATTAAATCTTCACCCATGGTCAATTTTTTACATTTGATACTATTCTCTCCACCTCGAAGAAGTGTTTTAAGCAAATACATTTGGCTAGGGTAAAACCAATATTTTCTACCTTTTTCCAGTTGATCTCTAGTAAAACAAAGTATGAGCATCCCTTAATTGTAGACATGTGTGTTGAACGTGAAAGCATAGATCAAACATATGAACTGATCGAAAAAGTTCCTTCAGGAAATGTTGTCTCAAAATTGTGGCATTAAAATATAGAATTTCAAAAAAAAATAATAATAATAATCAACGTTTAGATTAAGGAAGACTTTAATTTCATTTGATAAGAAAAACACGTTGATTCAAGGGAGAAGAATTGCAAAATACAACAAGAAAAATCAAAGGGGCGGGTGGGGATTGAACTCCAAGCAGTAGAGTAAACAAGGGAAGATCATTAGCCAAAGAGGAGACATCACTCTAAAGAGAGGGTTGACATCAATACACATGTAGAGGGGGTGCAAAAAAAGAAGCTCAATTGAGTGTGAACCCGTGAGGTGAGGAAGAGAGCGTGGGTTGAGAAGAACATTGGAAAACAGCAATGTGGAGCTCCAAGTTTGGGGCGGGTAATTCAGACCTGAGTTAAAGAATAGAGACCGATTGGGGAAGAGGAGGATGAAATGGCCTTAAGGAAGCTCTTGCTCATGTGAATGGGAAAGAGGAATTTTGAATTGATTTACAAATAAGTATGTACAGTATGAGAATTTAAGAAGGGTGATCAAGAAGGAATAGTGACAGAATGAGAATGGATCTGGCCTGGATTGAATAGTGATACCATATTAAACGATGAGTTCAAAACTAAAGTGCAGAGGATATAGGAATAGAGCAGAGTGCAGCGTATTTGGGCACAAAGACTAGTGAAAAATAAGATTGTTGTTTAGAATAAGATTACAATAATTTCAATCCTTGCTTGAGATGCTTCTTTTGCCTTCAACAATTCTTCTTCACAACCTACAATAAAATCTGATAGAACTCTCTTCAACTTGCTGCAATTTATAGACAAAAATGAGCCTTGCAAACTCAAAAAAAATTATAATTACAAAGCACAATGCTTATCTCACAAAACCCATGCCTATTCTTTGCAAGTAAAGTTCTATAGTGAAGAGCAATGTCAAAACAAGTCCTTCATCCATTTGGGCATCCCAAACTAAAGTCATAACTCAACATTGATTCTGAAGATATCTTCTAAGCTTATCCTCAAAGTTGGTGCCCAAGAATGGGCCCACTTAACTCAGCCTTATAAAATATCTTATCATGCAAAAGTGTTAACTCCAAGATGCCAACTTGGGCGCCCAAGGTGGGTCCAAGTCAATCTCTATTAACTGTAACATATCTCTCCATCAATTCATGCAAACAGGATGCATGATTGATCATCCCCACTTAACTGAATGTATCACCTATTATCTTTCATGCAACTCAAGTCATTAGTCATGCATTCCAAGTCAACTGAAGTCAACTAGCATTCAACTGAAACTAACTACATGCAATTGGAGATAACTGAACCATAACCGAACCGAACTAAACTAAACTAAACTAAACTAAATTGATATTGAATTGAACTAAATTGAACTGAACTTATCTGAACTGAATCGAACTAAACTCCATGCATGTAAACATCAATCCCTAACTTCTAGGATCTTTACATGCATTATTGAAGTGTTATCTTTTCTCCAAATAGTTAACTTAACTCAAGGTGAGTTCCACCTTCCATGTGGGTGCCCCATGTGCTCCTATTTTGAAGGAGCTCTTCATGGGCTCCCCACATGTTCCTATCATTTATAATTAATTACAAATGTCAATTTACATGTTCATTTCATTCGAATTTAATCTCTTTCTAATCCTAGTGTTTGGGGAACACTTTCCAAGGACTTAGCAGATACATGAAATAATGTTTAGGATTGCAATTAAATGGCATACTATTCCCAATATTCTCCCACTTGACATTATACATTGCAATTATTCTAAACAAGGAATCATTATTATAAATCAATTACAATACTCAAGGCCAATGGCCTTCCTGCACCAATTAATCAATCCATTCCAAGTTCAAATGAAACCTACATAATCATGAAGCTCTAAGCAAATGATTAAAACCAAGAGAACTTATCTATAGGAACTAATTTCATAACATAATCTACAACATTAATTAAAGTGTCAACTTTCTCAATTAATACCTTCCCACTCTCAACCATTTCTCGCACAAAGTGATACTGAACATCAACATGCTTAGTATGAGCATGATACATAGGATTTTTGGCTAAACACATAGCACTTTGACTATCACATTCAATTTTAACTTACTTGCAATTAAAACCAATACCTTTCCCAAGTCTTTATAGCCAAACTACCTCTTTGAAGGCATGTGAAACCACCGAGTGTGTTGAACTCACGTCCAACTAAGGTGTAGGCTTCTCATTCTTTATTGTTGAAAATAAATTTTCTTACAAGTAACCATTCCAACATATATCTCTTACCATAAGAGAACTCAAGCCTCACCTATTTCTCCAAGTATCCATGAGGACCTGTAACCAACCAATCCATGCCAAACTCCAAATGCAACATAGCACTATCATGAAGTAATCAAGCAAATGATTAATGTACCCAATACTTAAGAGAACTACACAAGATCAATGTCAAAGCTCCAATCATGAATCAGGAACATAAACATTACAACATGATCTAACCATCTCCTACTAGGAGATCATATGCACCATAACATATATGCATCCTAGTCTCAAGAGAACAAGTACCATGCCAAACTCTAAATGCATATCAAGAGTAAACCATGACATAATAGCAACCACTCTAAACCAAGAAAAAACCATATCCCCAATCACATGAAGATAACCTTACCAATGATTCGTCCATGTCATTGCCAACAACTCCCACTGAACCGTGGTACGAGCTACACATGGCATCATGACTACCATCCTCCTCATGAAGATCACTCTTTAACATCAAGCAAAGATTCATCACTAACATTTTTACATGAAATGATCAAAGCATTATTATCGTCATTCGAGGATTCCTCTGTAGAATAATCATAACTCTTTTTCTTGTTCTTACAATCCTTCTTCACATGTCCCAGTTTACCATAGTTCCAACACTTTAACTTACTCCATCCTTCTGACTTACCCTTCCCTTCCTTGTCTCCCTTAGGTTCCTTTTTCTCAGGCCTACCTTTTACAAACAAGGCATCTTGGATTTCCATTTTAGACTTCCTCCTCATCTCCTCTGATAGGAGATTAGGAATTATATTGTCCATCTTCGGATCTACACTACTACCACTGATAGCAACAATTAGATTTTCCCAATATTCTAGTAAAGAACAAAGTAACAAAATGCATTTATCTTCATCTTCTAGCTTTACATCTATAGATGCTAACTAACTTAGAATCAAATTAAAAGCATTCAAATGATTTGCAACAGAATCACCATCTTTCATCTTTAAAGAATACAACTATCTTTTCATATACAACTTATTAGTAAGACTTTTGGTTTGATAGATATCACCTATTCTCTTCCATAGCTTATATGCAGTAGTTTCTTCTAAAACATTCAAGAGAACAGCATCAGCAAGACATAATCTTATGGTCCCTCTTGCCTTCTTATCAAGCTTAGCCCAATCCTCACCTGACATCATTGTAGGTGAATTTGTCTCATTACCAACAGCTAACCACTGATCTCTCTCTTCAAGGAGATCCTCCATTTTTAGTTCCACATCTCATAATTAGATCCATTGAATCTTTCAATATCTAAACGAGAATTAAAACTCATTGTAACAAACTTATTTTCCAAAATTAGTAATAACACAATAGTAAAATCTCCCACTACAGCCAAAAATCCTTCAAAATTTTAAGAGAAAGGCATCCCAAACTCTACCCAACCTCAGCTCGGATACCAAATGTTGAAAATGGAGGTAATAATGTAGCTCTAAAACTTGTAAAACTATTATACTATAGATATAATTTAGTGTTCTTTATTACAATTTCTTTGTGGATGATTATCTATTTAATTCATTTTAATGTTTGTAGAAGTAGACAGAAGATTGTAGAAGAATAAGACCAGAAGAAAGAAGTTACACAACATATACCATGGAGAAACCCATTCAGGAAAAAACTCCACCAAGAATCAATGTATTATTTAATCTCAGAATAAGATTACAATAATTCCAATCCTTGCTTGAGATGCTTCTTTTTCCTTCAACAATTCTTCTTCACAACCTACAATAAAATCTGATAGAACTCTCTTCAATTTGCTACAATTTATAGACAATAATGAGCCTTGTAAACTCCAAAAAGTTTACAATTACAAAGCACAATTCTTATGTCACAAAACCCATGCCTATTATTTGCAAGTAGAGTTCTATGGTGAAGAACAATGTCAAAACAAGTCCTTCATCCATTTGGGCATTCCCAACTGAAGTCATAACTCAACGTTGATTTTGAAGATATCTTCTAAGCTTATCCTCAAAGTTGGCACCCAAGAATGGGCCCACTTAACTCAACCTTATAAAATATCTTATCATGCAAAAGTGTTAACACCAAGATGCCAACTTGGGCACCCAAGGTGGGTCCAGGTCAATCTTTGTTAACTGTAACATATCTCTCCATCAATTCATGCAAGCAGGATGCATGATTGATCATCCCCACTTAATTGAATGTATCACATGTTATTTTTCATGCAACTCAAGTCATTAGTCATGCATTCCAATTCAACTAGCATTCAACTAAAACTAACTACATGCAACTGAAGATAATTGAACCATAACTACATTGAACTAAACTGAACCGAACTAAACTAAACTAAACTAAACTGATACTGAATTGAACTAAACTAATCTGAACTGAACTGAACTGAATTGAATTGATTTGAACTTAACTAAACTCCATGCATGTAAACATCAATCTCTAACTTCTAGGATCTTTACATGCATTACTAAAGTGTTATCTTTTCTCCAAATAGTTAACTTAACTCAAGGTGAGTTCCACCTTCCATGTGGGTGCCCCATGTGCTCCTATTTTGTAGGATCCCTTCATGGGTATCCCCACATGTTCGTATCATTTAGAATTAATTACAAATTTCAATTTACATTGTTCATTTCGTTCAAATTTAATATCTTTCTAATCCTAGTGTTTGGGGAACACTTTCCAAGGACTTAGAAGATACATGAAATAATGTTTAGGATTGCAATTAAATGGAATTCTATTCCCAAAAGGATTTTGAGAGCTCTCTCAAGAATAATGAAGACTAATAAGATGGATGTACCAAATTTTTTTGGGACATTAAATCCAGAAGAGTTGATCGATTGGATAGGAGAGTTGGAGGAGTACTTCAAATTGGAGGAAATTAGAGACCCACAGTGAGTGAAGATAGACCAAATGAAATTGAAAGGGCATGCTGCTTTATGGTGGAAAGGGTTGCAGAGAGAACGGGAAATGGAAGGAGATCCTTGAATAACAAGGTGGAACCAGATGGTGACAAAATTGAAAAATAAATTCATACATGGAGATTATGAGATGGAGCTATTTAAGAAGTTGCAAAATATGAAGCAAAAAGATATGAGTGTAAAATATTACATGGAGGAGTTTTACAAGTTGGCTATTCAATCGGGAAGGCATGAAATCGATAGGGAGAAGGTAGCCAAGTATGTGAATGGATGTAGTTTAACATTTAGGACAAGATGAGTATGCTGAAAATCACCACAGTTGAAGAAGCCTACCACTATGCATTAAAGGTAGAGGAGAAGTTAACAAGGAAGTAATTAAACAATTTCAAAAGTCGAGGAAGATTCACAGTTGAGAAGGGATAAGCAAGCAGCAGCAAAGGAAAGCATATTGAAGAATAATTTAAGCCCAAATGGAGTAAAGAGATGGACCAAAACACCAAAGAAAAGGAGGTATCAGTAAGAGGATGTGGTAGCAGCAGCAGAAGGTTCCCATTTAGATGTTACCAATGTGGATAAGTTGGTCATCGTGCTTTCGAGTGTGATCAAATACAAGAGGGCAGCAAGAAACTACTTGACACAAGAAGATGAGGATGAGGAACGTAATGCATCGTCAAAAGTAGCAGACCTACAAGAAGGAAAATCTCTCAAGATGAGAAGAGTGTTGGTGAATCCAAAGACAATGGAGGAGGAACCATCCCAAAGAAGGAATCTCTTTCAGACTGTGTGCAAGGCTGGAGTAAGTGTTGCAACGTTATTGTTGATAGTGGTACAAATAACTTAGTTTTAGAGGAGATGGTAGAAAAACTAAGTTTGAGAAGGAGTAAGCATCCTAGTCCATACATAGTTTCTTGGTTGGAGAAGGGACATGAAATGACCGTAAGTGAGCAATGTTTAATTAATCTTCAAATTGGTTCTTATAAAGATGAGGTGTTGTGTGATGTGATTCCTATGACTGTGCGTCATGTGTTGTTGGGTAGACCATGGCAGTTTGACAGGGAAGCCATCTATGATGGTAGGAAGAATGTGTATACCATCCAAATAGATGGGCAAAGGTATATGTTGAATTCTCTGAAGGAGAAGGAGAAACAGGTGAAATAATCCACCCCTAATGTTTGTTGTAGTGCAACGAGGCAATGAATAGAGGAAGATGAACAAACTGAGTACAATGATTTGCAACCCATTAAGGGGTGGATTTCAAAAGGAAAGAGCATATTGGGTTCTGATTTATTGCAGCAACACAATGAAGGAACAAAGAATAGCAGCCCAAAAGAAGGTAGAGGGCACAAAGGTGGACCGGTGGTAAGAATTTTTTTAAAGGAATGAGATAATGCCAGTGGAGGTGACTCGAGTGTTGAGGATGAGTTGAAGTGTAGAAGAGGGAAGGCTCCCGCAGACAAGGAGAAACTGTGGATCAAAAATAAACATGGGATTACTATCCCATGCACCTTTCAATGTTCCTAATTTATCAACTCAAGGAACATTTCACTTACCTAGCGTGTCTAGTGCAGGAGTGCATGGGTGAATGGGTAATCAGCACCACCCAAAAAGATGATAGTATTGGTTTACTTTTTTCTTTCAATTTTGGTTTGTTCTTATTTTGATATATCTGTTTTTGGAAGACATTTCATGATCAAATTACTAGAATTAAATCTTCACCCATGGTCAGTTCTTTGCATTTGACACTATTCTCTCCACCTTGAATAAATGTTTTAAACAAATACATTTGGCTAGTGTAAAACCAATCTTTTCTACCTTTTGCCAGTTGATCTTTGGTAAAACAAAGTATGAGAAACCCTTAATTGTAGACATGTGTGTTGAACATGAAAGCATAGATCAAACATATGAATTGATCAGAAAATTTCCTTCAGGAAAAGTTGTCTCAAAATTGTGGCATTAAAATACAAAATTTCAAAAAAAAAGAAAAAGAATAATCAATGTTTAGATTAATGAAGACTTTAATTTCATTTGATATGAAAAGCATGTTGAGTCAAGGGAGAAGAATTACAAAAAACAATAAGAAAAATCAAAGGCGCTGGTAGGGATTGAACTCCAAGCAGCAGAGTAAACAAGGGAAGACCATCGGCCAAAGAGGAGACATCGCTCTGAAGAGAGGGTTGACATCAATACACAGGTAGAGGGGGCACAAAAAAAGAAGCTTAATTGAGAGTGAACCTGTGAGGTGAGGAAGAGAGTGTGTGTTGAGAAGAACGTTGGAAGACAATGGCATGGAGCGCCAAGTTTGGGGTGGGTAATTCAGACTTGAGTTAAGGAATAGAGACCAATTGGGGAAGAAGAGGATGAAACGGCCTTAAGGAAGCTCTTTCTCATGTGAATGGGAAAGAGGCATTTTGAATTGACATACAGATAAGTATGTACAATATGAGAATTTAAGGGCGATCAAGAAGGAATAGCAACAGCATGAGAATGGATCTAGCCTGGATCGAATAGTGACACCATATTGAACAGTGAGCTCAAAACTAAAGTGCAGAGGATATAGGAATAGAGCAGAGCACGGCCTATTTGGGCACAAAGACTAGTGAAAAATAAGATTGTTGTTTAGAATGGCTTGCAAGAGTCCATTGATTGTTAGGGAGAACATTTTGGTTTTACAAATGTATTGGAAACCTGATGTGAATAAACATTGTTCTGTGCAATTTAACTATTTAAAAGTTGTCTCTGTAAACTGGGTTTTGTTTTGACTTTTGGAAAGAAGAAGGCTTTTTGTTTTGCATCAAGAGTTTTTTTATTTATAAAGAGCTATTTTAGTTTACTTTAGAATTATTTAAGAATTTTTATATTTTATTTGCATTGTTCACTTTTTTTTACTTAATTTTTTTTTATTAAAAAAAATTAATTGTACTTTAAAATTATTTAAAAATTATTATGTCCAAATGCTAACTATAGTGACAACAAGGGGTGGAGTGTAGTGGTTGTGAATGTGCTAACAAAAACTATGAAAGAACCCACATACACAAATAATAATAAATAATATATAAAATAATACAAATTAGTAAATAAAAATTACATCCCACAAAAGTAAAATATAAATATAGATATTAATTGGCCAAGTAAAACTTATTTAAATAAATATTAAAAATAGTACTAATCATTTTTATTTTTCATTTATCTTTTTAAAACTTGATAATATTTAATAAATAATTATTGATGTTGAACTTGACTCTGTTGATGGATACATACATACATACATACATACATATGTATATATGTAACACATATATATGTGCATATATATGTATATATATATATATATATGACAAACCAAACTCAAGATGTGAAAGATGTATTATTTAATTATTAGTGAAAATTTTAAAAAGATTATTTGTAGTCATCAAATAAGATTTTGAGTGATAATTAATTTTAATAATTTAACTTATATAATTTTAAAAAACATATCAATAAATATCAATCTTATTATACTTTTATTTGGTGAAATACATTATTTATTATTTTATTTATTAAATAATATAATAATTTATTATTATATTTATCTACATAATAAAATAAAAAATAAAAAAATAATAATGCAAATTAATATAAATAGTTTTAAATAGTTTTAATAACCCTCTTCAAAGAGGGTGAAACCATACAAAATCCAAAGCCTCTATTAATTGAGTCACGTGATACTTTTCAATTTTTCAAAAAAAATAACATTTAAAATAAATAAATTTAAAAAATTCCAAGATATCCTTTGGTCTATAAATAAACAACTTCTTTCCACAATCAATTTTTCCAAATTTCCAATACATATTATTTTAGAAAATTGTCATAAGTTGGCCTCAAAATATTCATTTTAAAAAAAAATAAAAATACAAAATTTAAACTACAAATCGACCTCAAATAATTTCTATAGGATAATGCCATATGACTCAAGCTAATGTGGGCATGACATAGGGAAAAAATAGTTTTAAAATAGATTTAAACAAATAAAATACTTCTTTTCAAATTTGAAACAATGGAGGAAATCCTTCGCTTGAGTTGTCACACACACAAATAGACACTCTTTCCACTTACAAGCATTTTTGCTCCAAAATTAACTTCTAGCAATTTCATCCATTTTTCTTTCAAAGGGAAAAATAGAGAATTTGAAAATAAAAATGAAAAAATAAGAATGAATGAATTGTAATGACGAAAATTGTACCCCCTTCTTATAGATAGGGAAATTTCTCATTTAATCTAGACCTATTCTAGTACCCTTGCATTCATCATTAATAGGCCCCTAAGACCCATTATTTCAGCTAAAAACCCAACAAAATCATCAAAAACATCAAAAATTCCAAAAACCCACCCCAAAAATCTAGGGTGGGACTCATACGCCACCTTGGGCACATGAGTCCCCTTAGTTGGGACCCATATGCCAGGGTTGGCATATGAGTCCCATTTGGGGATTTTTCAAGGTTTGAGCAGGAAAATCACCTTTTAATTCAAATTTTTGGTTGATGTCGGCCTGTGAGATCTAAATAACAGTAAAATAGGTGTTAATGCCTATATAAGCAAGCTCCTATGTCATTTTTCAACCTAAGAAAGCATTCTCAAGAGCAATTTCAAGATTCACGCATTCAAGAGTCTTCAAGCATTCTTTCACAAGAGCATTCAAGTTTCAAAAGCAAGCAAAGTTGAAGTCTTGGGGCAGCATTAAAGTGTTTTTGTGGGTCTTCAAGCTCACTTTCATTCAAGATCTAGCATTGTCAAGGGTTGATCATGGTTGTCTATGGTGAATCATGATGGATTCTAGGTTGGGGATATGCAACAAGCCATCAAGCCAAGTCTAATGACTTGTTTCCTAAGTGGTTCCATCCTCCATTGTCATTCTACATTCAACCTAAGGAAGGTACAAGCATTATTAAGGCTCATTTGGGTGATTAGAGATCTTTCAAAGTGAGTTGAATTCATATTCATATGTCATTCATGCATCTTATTCTTGCACATTAGAATAGGGTTGCATTGCATTTTAGATTTCCTAATATTAAACACACTTAAGGTTAGGGTTTACATTCCCATTTACATGCACATCTCATTATTTCTATCAAGGTTTAATTACCAAACTAGGGGTTTGACCGAGACAAACCCCCCATAAGCAAATCAAGTCTATATTATGTTTTGTAGGTCTTTTTCGTAGATTCGGATCCGAAAATCAATTTGAGAGAAAAGAGCAAGTGTTGAAGTGCAAATCTAAACTTTGAATTCCCAAAAAAGTAGAATGGGACTGATACGCTAGAAGTGGCATATGAGTCCCACTACGGGCATTTTTCAAGATTTTTGTAGATTCAAATAACCTTTTTCTAGAAACCTATTCTTGTGCAGAAACCTTGATCTGGGACTAATACACCCAGACTGGCGTATGAGTCCCAATAGGTCAAAATTTTAGGTTTTTCAGTGTTTCAGAGCTCATTCTTGCCTTCTTCAGGTTTCAGGTGCACACATTTCATCTTGTAGCTTGTTGTTCTGATTTTCATGCATTTATAGGTCATTTAATGAAAGATTACATCATATTAGGGTTAAGTATTACATTTTGCATTACATTTGTCTTTCCAAGCCCTAGCTTGGTGGTGAACCCCTCATTAGTTTACAATCATATCCTAGGACAACCCTTTTGCAAGATCTCTTTCTCCTTTGCATTGAGATCTCTAGGTTTATCCTTGAATGAAATAATTGGAAAGTGGGTGTGCTCTATGTCCTAAACCATATGAAAGCATCCTAACCCATTTTCAGACATTTCATGAATAAAAATATTTTCTCTTTTATTCCTTTTCTTTCTATTTCATTTTTTAATTTTTGTTTTCATAAAATAGTTTACAATAATAATTCATTCATTCATTTGATAAAATATAAGAACTAATAAAATTTAATTGATATTTTTGATAAAAAAATAAATCAATTAAATTAACTTTAAGCACTAACAACTATTAATCTATATTGATAATCATTTTCATTTCAAAGACAATTAATTTTTTGTTTTTAAAGAAGGGTAAATAGTTTTGATTCAGAGCTATGAATTGGTGAGGTCATGAAAGAGGGACATCATCCCCAACATAAACACACAACAATAACATCCCAGAGGGATTATAACCTTGGTGGGAAAAACAACACTACATTTAAACCATCACACTATGCCAATATTGTTTCAAAGAGAATTAATCTTTTTTCAAATGAGTAATCAAATTTATATAATATTTTTATCAAGATTATAATAATGCAATAAACCTTTTCCCACTAAGACAAAAATATTATCTTTTTGATGCATACAAGTGTTAAATATTTACATGCAATAAACATGTATTTTGATTTAAATTTAAATAAAATGCAAACGATAAATTAAACACACACAAAGGGCTCAACAACTCTTCATGGGTTTCGCAACATATGGATTATGGAATCGCCATTGATTTGGATCTTAGTTAGCTCATAGATTCACAATGGCCAAGAGGGATGAGATGACTAAACATAATCTATCTCAACTTTTCTACATACCAACCATTGGTCTAATTCCTATAAAAATTTCCCACACTTAGGTTAAACATTAGACATACTTGTTCTATACAATAATAACTGAAGCAACATAATCTAGCCAATGTGGTATTTATCAGATTCTATTGACTCAATTAAAACTCTTTAGATGGAACCTTGTTAATTGAAGAGAGTTAGATCATATACCCATTAACTAAAATTCCCTTGGATAGAACCACCCTAATCTTAAATCAAACTCTCAATCAAGTCTCCTCCCCACCTATAAAAATGCTAACAAAAAACCACTTTTACATCACTTTTTGGGGGATCAAATGAAGTTATTTAGGAGATCTATTTTGTAAGTATGTAACCCTTATTATAAACTTTCTAGAAAGAATAATGTTGAATATATTTAATTTAATTATTATATTTATTTTTTATTTCTTGTAAATGTAGGTTTTTCACCAAAAATCAAGGTATTTGTTTTACAAACAGAAAATAATGAAAAATAAAATAAAAAATTTAAAGTATTTATGCACTAGGTATTGATTGTTAGAGTAAAATTTATTTCCTAATTAATTATTTACTTAATTATTAGGTTCATTTTTCTCTAATTACTTAAACTTACTTAGGTCATGTTCTTTTTATGTCTCATGTCATAGAATGAGGACACATGTCATGATCTTGTTTTATACTCACCTAGGGTTTCTAGATTTATTATCCTTTTATAAGGATTCTCTATTGTATAATCATTAAGATGCACATTCATAATGATTCGTGCTTTTTTGGATCAATAGTTCTTGGCCTCCATAGGTTTGTTATTCTCTCTTTCTGTGACAGGCGTTTGATTGCAAGTGATCCTTGGGAGCTACAAAGTTGATTTTTTCCAACTTTAACATGGTATCAGAGCTCCAAACCTATAATCCCCTCTCTTTTTGAGAGATTTCATGCCTTGAGCTATCATTCAGTGCATCCTCGACCAAAATAGAGTTTTCCATTGGATTCAGAGTTGTCAGAAAAGTCAGATCTGCATTTTTTTGGCTTGATTTGGACTCCAGAAGTTAGATCTACAAGGGTTTCAAATAGTTGTTTTTTCTCCAAATCCATAAGGTAGCTGCAATTTTGATGCATTTTGAGCCAAAATGGACATTTCCATCGTGCTCAGAGGGCCCAAAAACCTTAAAATTGCATGTCAAATTGTTGAAATCCATGTCAAGAGCATGTGGGGCAAAAAAAAATGCCAGAAAGGCCATACGACCTCCCTATGTAGGTACAATTTCGCAAAAAATAAAAATATATAATTTTTTTTTAGTTTTTAAAAAAATATTATTATTAAAAAATTGTAAAATGTTTTTTTTAAATTAATAGGGTACCGAAGGTACCTGCGTTGTTGCACAGTAACTTCTACCCCCATTAATGGGGGCAATACCATAGGCCACACCCCTTTAATAAGGGGGCTGACAAGATTTCCCCCACCCCACCTTATTAAAATAAAATTAAAACCTTTTAAATTTTTTGTAATAATTATTTTTTTAATAAAAAATCCTTGCACAATGCCCACATCAACGTTTTTGCTCACCCCTGGTCACATGGGCAACCAATGCCTAAGCCAAGAGAGCTAAAAAAAATGTATTTTTAGAAGAGGTTCTAAATTTGGCAGATCTCCAAATTTGGAGGTTTTTTTGCTAAATTTGGTGGAGGTGTCTTTTTTGCCCAACCCAGCCCCTCTCCATTGGGCTTTTCAATTTTACACTCCATCTTCTAGAGTTGATATCTTGGCCATACGGTGGTATTTTTCAGTGCAATTTTTTTTTTTTAAATAGCGTAGAATTTCATGCTCTTCGTAGTGGTGTAGGTGGTTTTTAGTTTTGGCTTATGGTTTTTCCAAAAACCATATTTCTTGGTGATGTTGTATAGTTCTCATTTTGGAGACTTTAACAAGCCATATCTTCTACATCTAAACACTTTTTTTAGTATTTTTTTTAAAGTGCATTATTTTTTGTGTACTTCATCATGGTGCTATCATCTTACTCATTTTTTGTCAGAGAATTATATTTTCAGCATGTGGCCTTTTTTGGACATTATGATCTTCCATTGTAAGCACTTTTTATTATGTAAATACATTGAAATAAGGTGTCTCAACATTGTACATGTATTAATGGGATCTTACACATCATTTTGTGCCTTGTTATACTCACTCTAGAATATAAAGTGTCATCAAGGGGTAGTGTAGGCCTTTTGTTTTGTCATCACACCTTTATCAAGTGAGTGTCCCTTCCACGACAGCAACGAATCACAATGATTATTTCCTCACATGTGTGTGCCTTTTGTTTATGTTACCTAATTTTCACCCTCAGGCTCAATCAGGCAAGGCAAAATGTGTTTAACAGGTTCGAGAAGGCCAAGTGGAGCATTCAGCCTAGGGAAAAAGTCATGCATTTGATGCTAGGTCACAAGGAGCTCATTTGAAAGTATGCCTCAGTCAGTTTCGACATAAAATCCATCAGAGAAGAAAGTCAGCAAGACCCCTCTAGTGTCTTGCCAACTAGTAATGCATTCTATTTGTCTGAAATACTAGTCGCCAAGACATTTAGGTCGCCATAAGTCTTGTGTGTCTCTTCGATGTGGATGTCTCACCGACAGTAGCCCACAAAGTTGATCTCGAGGAAATGGTTTTCTTTCGGCAAAAGGTCTCAACGATCATATAGAGTCTTGCCGACTAGCAGGGGTTTCGCTATCGGCATAAGGTTTTACCTTCAGCAGGAGGTCTCAGCGATGTGAGAAAGTCACACCAACTGCTTGCATTCGGGGTAAGTAAGGGAAGTCTACAGAAGGTCTTGGTGACCCAGAAAGTCTCAGCGAAA
The DNA here is from genome assembly GCA_007258455.2 of Sequoia sempervirens. NCBI lineage: Eukaryota > Viridiplantae > Streptophyta > Pinopsida > Cupressales > Cupressaceae > Sequoia > Sequoia sempervirens. Next base: position 297,148,081 of record VDFB02000015.1, read on the forward strand.
CAAAAGATTTGAAGCTCAGGCAGAATGAAGAGTTCGGCATGAGTCTCGGTGACCAGTGAAGTCTTTCAGACAAACAATAAGGTTTCGGCAGGAGATGTATTTCGACAAGAGGTCTCGGCGAACCGGTGATGTCTCGCCGACAATAGTGAGCCTTCAGTGTAGCATTCAAGTTAGAGAAAGGTCTCCCTGACTCCAATATCTCGCCAACAACAAAGAGATCTCCAAGAGGAGATGCCTTCGCCGTAATGTCTCGGCGAAGATGTTTAGTCTCGCCGACTAAGTAAAGGGCCTCGATATGTTTTCCTTCGGCGGGAGTCTCACCGATAACAAAAAGGCCTCGCTGAGAAAAGGACTTCGGCAAGAGGTCTTGCCGAAGTAAGGTTGTCTCCCCGATAAGAAAAGGAACTCGTCGAAAGGAAAAGCATCCACCAAAAGGTCCTGCGACCAACTGAAGTCTCACCAAAGGGGTGTGGCTTTAGTATAAGGAATGAAGATCGACGAGATCTCTTGCCGATACCAAAAGGTCTTGCTGAAGGCTAGTGGTCTCGCCGAAGATAAAGGAGCTCGGGGAGATGTCTTCTTGACTGGTGAGAGTCACAGCGAAAGACAAGGAGATCTCGGCGAAAGAGAGGGAGCTCACCAAGAGGTCTCGGCGACAGTGGTGGGTCTTGGCGACATAGGAAGCGTCATCAGCAAGGGTCTCATCGACCAGTGAAGCCTCCCAAAATGAAAGGAGTTCACCAAAGGGAGGGAAACTCGGCATGATGTATGGACGACAGGCCAAAGTCTCAGCGAATAGAGGAGAGCTCGGGCAAACAAGAGGAGTTTGCTATGAAGTCTCAGTGACCGGTGATGTCTCCCCGACCAAAGAGAAAGTAGCTCATTGCCATGAGTTGAAGCCATCAGGATGAGGTCTTGCCGACTCAGTAAGGTCTCACCGAAAGCCGAAGGAGCTCAAGCCCAGAGGAGAAGAGTGAGCTCGGGGTAAATGAAATGAGCTCGCCATGTGGTCTTGCCGACTCGGTAGTGTCTTGCCGATGTTCTGGGTGATGACAAAGCTGACTTCGATATAACTTTGGTGACTCGTTATGAGCTCTCACCCACTGTTCTATGATATGTTGATAGCTGCAGAGACACATAATCACATCGGTGAGACACTTCCAGTGTCTCACCGAGATGCGATTCTGATCAAAGGAGTTTTGACCACCTGAAGAATCTGCGTGGAGTTCACTCGACCAACCAAAGGGATCTAAAAGAGAGTCATGGCATTCTGAAGAACATCAACGGAATGAAAAGCAACGTGTATCTGTTCTGAGCTCAGGAGCATTTGAGGCGCTCAACAGGGAGGTTTGAAGATCGACACGAGGAACAGAAGTGAATTGCGGTGGTTGCAAAATGTTCAAGAAGGGAGTCCCTTGAAGGAAATTGTTGACACTGACATGGACACGCAGGGTGCAGCTTGAAATTCAATAAAAAAATCTAAAGGGCAGTTTTTCTAGGCCCTGATATTTTTTGTAAGCCCTAAGGGGCCGACACTTTGATATTTAAGGCATTTTTTGCCTTTTTGTAAACAGTTTTGATTATACACTTTGAAGAGTTAGTGATTTCTATCAATCCTTTCTCGACTAAATGTATGTTTTTGTAACTCAATTGAAATCTAGAATGCAAAACAAAGTTCACCTTGAAAACAAGTACTAATGCTCTTACCACTCTCATTTTTGTATGTTAGCTTATGTATGTATTTCTTTAACAGTGTTTTCCTAAATTTGTATTCATACCACAAAGTTGTGAAGTTTGTTCCTTCCTTCTTGAGATGTGTATGTAGATCAAACCTGTCAAGAGTGATGCATAAGTCTAATGGGGTTATGTCGAATAAGTAAAATAGTTGTAGTCTAAGTTTTCCTAGTGTGTTTGTAGCTTGTTTTCATTTCCTAATTTCTTATTAACTTGGTGTATCACCTTAGTTTAGTTTCATTTGTATGCAATCCTTCTCCCTTTCCCTTTATAGAATCATTAGTTTAGGTGACACCAAAGGAAGTCGGCCTTCTCCAAAGGTTGACCTTTGCTTATAAGAAACCCACATCTTTAGAGGTCTTCCAATGTTACACTAAGGTGTTGAACATCAGGTTCAACAGGGTGCAATTTTAGGTGATAATAGTTCTGGCACGCCCGGTGGGAGAGTGAACTAGATTGAACTATTGGTTTATTATGCAACCAGTGAATTTCAAACTTTATAGAAGTCCTTTGGCATACTTGGCGACTCCACAAAGAAGAGGAACCCCAGAAATCAGTGCCTTCTACAGTTTATGAGAAAAGTTCAGACAAGAGGTAGCTCAGGTCCCTTTGACTATTTGCAGCTGTCACCACCAAGAAGGAAAGGTAGAACAACAGAAAAATGAGGAACAACAATTATCTATTCTAGAAGAACTTAGTCTACTCCTCCGTTTGTGGGATCGCACATTGTTGTTTTGTCTTTAGTTTCATTTACAATGCCAGCAAATACTCCTCAGCCACCTCCAATGGCCGCTCCAAGGAATCAACCCTTTGTTGCTTTTAATGGAGGGATCCCATTGAATTTGGCACAGCATAATGACATTCCAATGGCAGCCTTAAAGAGTCTACCAACTTTCACGAGAGAAGATCAAACTACCCTGATTGAACACATGAGAGATGTGGCTTCGTTATGTGGAGTCCATCACATAACCCAAGAGGATGTTGCAGTGAGATTATTAGCTGCTTCACTGAAAGGAAGAGTTGTGCAATGGTATAGGAGCCTACCAGTTAATTCAATTGCAACATAGGACGAATTTGGAAATAAGTTGCATAAACAATTTCAAGACAGGTCCGACAACTTGTCTTTATTGGAACAATTGACTACAATTAAAAGGGCTCCACAAGAGCAGATGAATGACTTCAACTTCAGATTTCAAATAACTTGGGATAGAATCCCTGCAATGGTGAGGCCACCTCTAGAATATGCATTTTTATACTTTTTGAGGGCTCTGAACAGTGATATAGTTGTCATGATATAGTCAATGGGAGGAGTGTCTTTGCCAGATGCTTTTGAAATAGCAATCAGAGCTGAGAACAGCTTAATACAAGTTGGTAAACTCACTCCTAGGCCTCCAATGCCTATATTTCTAGAAATTCATGCAAACATTCCTTTGCAAATCCCTCCTTTCACACCTCTACCAGATGTACCAATGCTGCCAACTGTTGTTCCAGTTGTAACACAAGAAAATACTGTTTTCAGTTCTCCAAATGAGTTACAAGAAATCAAAAGTCTATTGCAGTCTTTTGGTAACAAGCTTGTAAGCTTAGAGAAGCAGCAATCATATAGTAGGCCTTATCAGCAGCAGAATCTAGACCAGCAACAAGCATATCAAGCTAATAAACAATAGTATCAAGGCAATTACCAGGGCCCAAGACAGAATGTGAATACAAGGCCTTTTCAGTCCTACAATCCAACTCCAATTAGTGATGTCAAAGAGCTTGTTCCTGTTCAAAACAATTTGGCTATTGATTATGAATGGCATTGTCCATGTAATCAGCCACATGCTCTAATGGCATCATCAATCAAGCTCTTATGGTGCAAAATGTTGTAGGTGCGCAAGATTTGCCTAAGGAGGGGTATCCACAACAACAGGATCAGCCTGGAGATGATTCAACTCTCCTGAATTGGCAGAGAGAAGAATTTTGTGAAGTGAACTAGGATGACACATCTGTTGCTGCTAATACTAGAGCCAAGAAGAGGGCTTTCGAGATTGAACAAGCAACGAATAAGAATAAGGAAGTTGTTGGTCCATCAAATCAGCAAGTACCACGCACTTTGTAGCAAGGTTATGACACTAATAAGGAGCAGCCTTTACATGCTTCACCCGCAAGTCAAGTGCAACCTGACCATGTTGTTATAAAGATGCAGCCAAAGGTAAATATATCTGCACCTTTCAACATTGTTGAAAGTATGAAAAAGATGAATGTTTCAATTTGGATGTGGGATTCTTTAGCAATCCCTGGCCAAATCAATTTGTTACAGTCAGCCTTATCAAATTCAGTTAGTTTGAATCCTCCAAATGAAGTCTCTTTAGGCCAAACAAAGTCAGTTTTAACCAATGCACCTTTGGATAGTACCATAAAGCAAAGTAATGGTGCCAAGCCCCCTCCTTTCTATGTTTCCTTAATAGCGGGGAATAAATTGGTACACAATTGCATGGTTGATAGTGGGGCTAGCAGCTCGGGAATGCCAAAAAAGATTATAGACCAGCTAGATTTACAATATCAACCATTAGAAAAGGGAGTACTTCAATTGGATGGGATAGTAGTAAACACTATAGGTGTTATTAAAAATCTGAATCTCACACTACATGCTTGTCCCAATTTTTCAATCCCACAAGATGTGTTGGTCATAGATTTGCCTCCATTTTTTGATCTATGCCTATCTAGAGACTTCACGGCTAAAATTGGAGGGCACTTATCTTCAAATTGGTGCCATATGCTTTTTAGGACCAGGTACAGTACTAAAGTAACTATAAATTTTGAGTCCCTTGCTAAGGATCACATCAAACCTTATGTGCCATCCGCTATAAATGTTAACTCTATTGTTTTAGAGGATACTGAACTTGCTGCAGCACAAGAGTTACAAGCTGTGAGTGTACCTGAGGTACTCTTGAATGAATGGGAAACTGAGAACGTGGTTGATAATCCAAATGAGCTTATTAAAGATGTTGGTCTGGGCAATTATGTATTGCATGAGGCAAGGACATGAATTCCAAACCTTGCAAGAAGTGCAGAAAGTCAGTTTGAGCAGCAGAATGAATTATGGGAGATGTATTTTGATGGGTCAAGAAGAAAAAATGGAGCTGGGGGAGGTGCAATGCTTGTATCTCTGCAAGGGGATAAGTATTATGCTGCTTTCTATTTTGCATTTGCATGCTCCAATAACACTGTTGAATATGAGGGCCTTGTTCAAGGCCTTGAGTGGGTAAGGAAGAGAGGAATAGCCCGCCTGAAAGTGTATGGGGACAGCAAGCTAATTGTTAATCAAGTAAGAGGCTTGAATATTGCTAAAAATGACGCATTAAAGTCTTATAGAAACAAAGTGTGGAACATGCTTGAAGATTTTGATGCCTTTAACTTAGTATCTATTCCAAGAAATTAGAACAAGCATGTTGATAGGCTTGCAGCCATTGGGGCACAATTTGATATTCCATATGACATTAGAAAAGAGAAAGTGCAGTAGTATGTGAAGGTTGTGGTCAGACCGTCAGTTCCTGATAACAACATTCACTGGCAAGTCTTTGACAGTGATGAGTAGATTCTTTCTTTCTTGCTCAAAGAATATCAGTTCTCCATGGTGAATCAAGCAAAACTTAAGCAACAGTATGATGATCAAGTCATATAGATGAGGAAAAATAAGTTACCCAAAGGTCTTGTTACCTTAGAGTCTATTTTTAGTACTAATGATCAGTTTAAAAAGGGTAAAGCTGGCTTGCAAATCAAAGAAGAGCATTATGAAGAACTGGATATTTTCAAAGGTAAGCTCCTTAAGATAGGAAAAATTTGTTCACATGAAGATAAACAAGTTTTTGTTGCTTTATGCCAAGAATTTCATGATGTCTTTGCCTGGGAATATTTAGATTTGAAAGGGTTTGAACCCCATATTGCTCAGCACACAATTGAGTTAGAACCTAATGCTAAGCCAGTAAGGCAGAAACAAAGGCCCTTGAATCCCAAGCTTGAGCCCTTAATGATTAAAGAGCTGACCAAATTAGTTGAGGGGGGTATTGTCTTTCCTATTAAGCATACTTCATGGGTTTATAACCTTGTACCAGTTAGGAAGAAAAATGGTGAGATAAGACTCTATGTAGACTTCAGGGATCTTAACCGAGCATCTTTAAAAGACCACTATCCGCTGCCCTCCATGGAACAAATCTTGCAAGTAGTTGTTGGTTCTGAGAGATTTTCCTTATTAGATAGTTTTTCGGGCTATAATCAAGTGCTGGTTAAAGAGGAAGATCAGTTCAAAACTGCTTTTACAACTAAGTGGGGCACCATGGCATACAAAAGGATTCCTTTTGGTTTATCTAATACTAGTGCCACGTTTCAGAGGGCCATGGACATGGTGTTCCAAAGTTTGATCAACAAGATTATGCTGATTTATCTAGATGACATTACAGTTTACTCCAAGAGAGCTGATGAACATTTGTCACACCTCAAGCAAGTTTTTGAAAAGTGTAGAGAATATGGGATATCCCTCAATCCTACCAAAAGTATTTTTGTAGTTCATGAAGGTAAGCTTTTAGGCCATATAGTATCAAAAGACAGAGTTGCCATTGATTCTGAAAGAGTCAGAGCTATACTGGAGCTACCACTACCAAATCACAAGAAGTGTCTGCAAAGCTTTTTGGGGCGAATTAACTTTCTGAGAAGGTTTATCCCTGATGTTGCAAATTTGTTACAGCCTTTGACCGCCATGCTTAAAAAGAACACAGTTTTTAGCTGGACAAAGGAGGCAAGGTGTAGTTTTGGAGAAATAAAGGAGGCATTAGCATCTACTCCAACATTGGTAAATCCAGATTTCTCTAAAGACTTCTTTTTATATGCTTTTGGTAGTAGTAGTTCAATCTCTGCTATGCTGGTTCAGAAGAATAGAGATAATCTAGAGCATCCCATTGCTTTCTTCAGTCAAGTACTTGTTGATTATGCAGAGAAGTATACATTTTTTGAGAAGCATGTTCTCACTATGATCAGAAGTCTGAAGAAGTTCAAGCCTCTAGTTTCGAATAATAAGATTCATATTCTGGTAGCACACTCAATTGTGAAGGAATTTTTGTTGAACAAAGATCTGAATGACAAAAGAGTAGGGTGGATCACTAAGGTCATGGAGTATGATGTAGATATCAAGATCACCAAATTGGTTAGAGGTAAGGGTGTCTGTGAACAACTTACTACAGGGTCAAACAGTAAAACTGAATTAGTAAAGGATGTTGTGTTTACTAATACAAATGAGTTTTAGAATGCTCAAGATGATGTGCCTATGGAGATAACTAATTGGGTTCAAGATATGACCCATTTTTTATAGACTGGTGAGTGTCCATATGGTCTGAATAGAGATAAAAGAAGATACTTTAGACTGCAGTCCATACCATATGTGCTAATAAATAATGTTCTTTTTAAAAGGGATCTGAAGGGCATCTTATTAAGATGCATTCACAATCATCAAATTGAGAAGGTGCTTCATGAGTTTCATAATGGAGTTGTGGGAGGTCACTTTGCCCCAAGAACTACTGCTTGGAAAATAGTGAGAGCTGGTTACTACTGGCCCAGCTTGTTCAAAGATGCATATGCCTGGTCAAGAAAGTGTATCAAATGTGCTCTATTTTCAGGAAAGGAAAAGCTACCTGCTATGCCCCTGCATCCAATTCAAGTGGAGAAGCCCTTCATGAGATGGGGCATTGATTTCATTGGGCCAATAAATCCACCTTCTAGTGCTAGTCACAAGTGGGTGCTCATAGCTACAGACTATTTCACACAGTGGACAGAAGCAATAGCTTTGAAAGAAGCAAAAGAGTCTTCAGTTTTGAGCTTCTATGAAGATATAATCACTAGATTTGGAGTTCCTGACTCTATCATAGTTGATAATGCTCTTGCATTTGTGGGATTAAGATTAACTGATTGGGCTGTTAAACATAGCATTCATTTGAATACCTCCTCAAATTATTACCCTCAGGGTAATGGTTTAGTTGAAAGCACAAATAAGAATCTCATCAGGATTATCAAAAGAACAATGGAGGATAATCAAAGGACCTGGCATACTAAATTAAAGTATGCACTTTGGGTAGACAGAGTGACTCCTAAGAAATCTATTGGTAATTCACCATATATGTTAGTTTATGGAAAAGAGGCTAGATTACCTCTATCTGTGGAGCTTTCAACTCTAGACATTGTTCACCAGTTGGAGATGTTTGAGGGGCAGGACCCATGTCTATGAGGTATGCAAAGCTCATGGAGCTCGAAGAGTCAAGGGACAGAGCAATGAAAGCTTTGGAGTATCATCAGCCCCAAACGAAAAGAACATTTGACAAGAAGGCTACAGGAAAAGTTTTCAAGGTAGGAGACCTCGTGCTCAAATGGGAGGTTCTGAAAAGTAGGCCAGGCCATCACACCAAGTTTGATAATATGTGGATAGGCCCATTCCTTATCAGAGATTGTAAGGAACGCAACGCTTATCAACTGGCTACAACAGATGGGGAAGTACTTCCTATCCCAGTCAATGGGATACACCTTAAACCCTATTTTCAAATCTGATGGATTTCCTCTATTGTACATATTAGTTTAAGTTTATGTTTTCAATAAGTGCTTCTACGCCTCAGGTTAATTATTTTCTATTTCCTGGGTGCTGTGATGGCACAGTTTTTTCCCTTTCGTTTTCCCCTATTTTGTTTTTGGCAACCTGTTATGTCTCGTGGATCTCAGGGAGTTGAGGCCATGTGCAAGACTGGTATTTTGTTTGTTTTCTGAGCCTTCTAATGACTCCATGCCCAATGGATAAGACAGACTACTGGTCTTCATGTTTAGCAAGCAAACATCCAACAAAGGTTGCCAGAAATGTTACCTAATTTTCACCCTCAGGCTCAATCAGGCAAGGCAAATTGTGTTTAACAGGTTCGAGAAGGCCAAATGGAGCATTCGGCCTAGGGAAAAAGTCATGCATCTGATGCTAGGTCACAAGGAGCTCATTTGAAAGTATGCCTTAGTTAGTTTCAGCATAAAATCCATCAGAGAAGAAAGTCATCAAGACCCCTCTGGTGTCTTGCCGACTAGTAATGCATTCCATTTGTCTGAAATACCAGTCGCCAAGACATTCGGGTCACCATAAGTCTTGTGTGTCTCTCCGATGCGGATGTCTCACCGACAGTAGCCCACAAAGTTGATCTTGAGGAAATGGTTTGCTTTTGGCAGAAGGTCTCAGCGATCATATAGAGTATTTCCGAATAGCAGGGGTTTCGCTATCGACATAAGGTTTTACCTTCGGCGAGAGGTCTCAGCGATGTGAGAAAGTCACACCGACTACTTGCATTCAAGGTAAGTAAGGGAAGTCTACAGAAGGTCTTAGCGACCCAGAAAGTCTCAGCGAAACAAAATATTTGAAGCTCGGGCAGAATGAAGAGTTCGGCATGAGTCTCGGCGACCAGTGAAGTCTTTCGGACCAACAATAAGGTTTCAGTAGGAGACGTATTTCAACAAGAGGTCTCGACAAACCGGTGATGTCTTGCCGACAACAGGGAGCCTTCGGCATAGCATTCAAGTCAGAGAAAGGTCTCCCCAACTCCAATGTCTCGCTGACAACAAAGAGATCGCCTAGAGGAGATGCCTTCGCTGTAATGTCTCGGCGAAGACATTTAGTCTCGCCGACTAAGTAAAGGGCCTCAATATGTTTGCCTTAGGTGGGAGTCTCGCCGACAACAAAAAGGCCTCGCTGAGAAAAGGACTTCGGAAAGAGGTCTTTCTGAAGTAAGGTTGTCTCCCCAACAAGAAAAGGAACTCACTGAAAGGAAAAGCATTCGCCAAAAGGTCCTAGAAACCAACTGAAGTCTCACCGAAGGGGCGTGGCTTCGGTATAAGGAATGAAGATCGGCGAGATGTCTCGCCGATACCAAAAGTTCTTGCCGAAGGCTGGTGGTCTCGCCAAAGATAAAGGAGCTCGAGGAGATGTCTTCTCAACTGGTGAGAGTCACAGTGAAAGACAAGGAGATCTCGACGAAAGAGAGGGAGCTCGCCAAGAGGTCTCGGTGACACTGGTGGGTCTTGGCGACATAGGAAGCGTCATCGGCAAGGATCTCACCGACTAGTGAAGCCTCCCGAAATTGAATGAGTTCGCCAAAGGGAAGGAAATTTGGCATGATGTCTGGCCGACATGCCAAAGTCTCAGTGAATAGAGGAGAGCTCGGGCAGACAGAGGAGTTCACTATGAAGTCTCAGCGACCGGCGATGTCTCCCCAATTGAAGAGAAAGTAGCTCATCGCCATGAGTTGAAGCCATCGGGATGAGGTCTTGCTGACTCGGTAAGGTCTCACCAAAAGCCGAAGGAGCTCGAGCCCGAAGGAGAAGAGTGAGCTTGGGGTAAATGAAATGAGCTCACCATGTGGTTCTGCTGACTTGGTAGTGTCTTGCCGATGTTCTGGGCGATGACAAAGCTGACTTCGATATAACTTTGGTGGCTCGTTATGAGCTCTCACCCACTATTCTATGATATGACGATAGTTGTAGAGACACATAATCGCATCGGTGAGACACTTCCAGTGTCTCACCGAGATGTGATTCTGATCAAAGGAGTTTTGAACGCCTGAAGAATCTGCGTGGAGTTCACTCGACCAACCAAAGGGATCTAAAAGAGAGTCGTGGCAGTCTGAAGAACATCAACAGAATGAAAAGCAATGTGTATCTGTTCTGAGCTCAGGAGCATTGGAGGCGCTCGACAGGGAGGTTTGAAGATCGACACGAGGAATAGAAGTGAATTGCAGTGGTTGCAAAATGTTCAAGAAGGGAGTCCCTTGAAGGAAATTTTTGACACCGACATGGACACGTAGGGTGCAGCTTGAAATTCAATAAAAAATATAAAGGGCAGTTTTTCTAGGCCCTGATATTTTTTGTAAGCCCTAAGGGGATGACACACTTTGATATTTAAGGCATTTTTTGCCTTTTTGTAAATAGTTCTGATTATACACTCTGAAGAGTTAGTGATTTCTATCAATCATTTCTCGACTAAATGTATGTTTTTGTAACTCAATTGAAATCTGAAATGCAAAATAGAGTTCACCTTGAAAACAAGTACTAATGCTCTTACCACTCTCATTTCTGTATGTTAGCTTATGTATGTATTTCTTTAACAGTGTTTTCCTAAATCTGTATTCATACCACAAAGTTGTGAAGTTTGTTCCTTCCTTCTTGAGATATGTATGTAGATCAAACCTGTCAAGAGTGATGCATAAGTCTAATGGGGTTATGTCGAATAAGTAAAACAGCTGCAGTCTAAGTTTTCCTAGTGTGTTTGCATCTTGTTTTCGTTTCTTGATTTCTTATTAACTCGGTGTATCACCTTAGTTTAGTTTCATTTGTATGCAATCCTTCTCCCTTTCCCTTTACAAAATCATTAGTTTAGGTGACACCAAAGGAAGCTGGCCTTCTCCGGAGGTTGACCTCTTCTTATAAGAAACCCACATCTTTAGAGGTCTTCCAATGTTACATTGAGGTGTTGAACATCAGGCTCAACAAGGTGCAATTTCAGGTGATAACAGTTTACACACCCTTTTTTTAGTTGTTGGTACTTTCAATTTCACATTCAAATGTTCTTGATTATTTTTCATGCACTTCTTCCTGGCATTCAGTCTCAATGGATTTGTCTTGGCTCTCCCTTGTCAGCATTATGGGGGGTTTCTACTGTTGGTTCTAATGTTTCCTTAGTTTTGCATTGGAGTGCGCTACGTATCTAGTATTTGTTCCTATGTACTAGGTAGATGCAACATACATTAGTGGTGGGTTTCCCGTGCATTTTGGTTGAGATAGAGCATTTACCATATAGACACTCTTGCATTCCTATTTTTTGAGGCAACCTTCCATTTTCATTTGATCAGTGTTCTTCAAACTTTTGGTACTTGTGCCATCTGTATCTTTGAGTTCCAATTTTTTTGTCTTTTTTTTCCATATGATTTGAGTATTGTCATTGGGGGCACTCACGTGAATTCTTGTCTTCTTGATCCTGATCATCATCTGTTTCAAAGGAGGTTCTTCTTACAACATTACAGCAGTCATTCTTCAACAGTGTTTGCAACTTCTTCATGCTTCAATGGTGTTCCCCATGTTCATCTTTTGTTCCTACTCTTTTGGGACAATTTTGTTTGTTGGGTTCTTAGACCTTCACTTGTATTTCTCTTTTTTGGGGAGTATTTTCTCCACTTGTATTTTCTCCTGTTCTCCAGTTGTGACAAATTAAATTGTTTGTACATGGGTAGTTTCACTAGGCCTTGTTTGTCGGGACCCATCATGCATTCATCTTTTGAGTTTTGAGATTCTCCCTAAGTTTCACTTAAGGGGGGTGTTAAAGTAAAATTTATCTCCTAATTAATTTATGTGTGAGTAAAATGTGAGTAAATAATAATCAACACAATCAATAAGACATTATATCAATAGATCTAAACAAATATAAATCTAATTTAAGCAAGAATCTACTGAAAGCGTCATATTGCTCTCTATTTCCAAAGATTTATTAAATCACAAGGCTCTCAGATTTTGTAAGCATTGTGACTGTTAAAATGACAATCTAGAGAATGAGAATGATAAGCTATATGATTGCTAATTGATATGCAAGCTATATGATGTAAAAATCTATGATATTGATTGTCAATAATGAAAGCTATATGTTGTGATATGATAATGGAAAATATATTAAGATGCAATCTATGATGAAAGATATGATTATAAACTAAATGATATGCTATTTGCTATTCCTATTTGTTAAAATTCTTGATGGCTCAATTGATATTTCTACAGAGTAAGTTTGCACAAAGTTGGATCCTTTTCCTACAGATAGAGGTTGTATTTATAGATTCTCAGCATCACATTTGTGAAGGGGCAGCAAAGCAAACGTCTAGATTTGATCTGAAGAATTGAATGGTGAAGGATGAAGAAGACTGAGTTGATTATGGAGATTTTTCCTCCCCACAAAAACATTCAGCCAGAGGATAGGAAGAATCAATGGAAGAAGATGAAGTTTTCCTACAAATTTGTCTCCAATTTGTCTCCAAATTTGCCCGTGAAGGTTGAGATGAATTAAATTAGACATTTCATATCTAATTTGGTAGGTGGATATGATTAGCTGTAGAATATATTTCAATTGAATATTTAGATTTATTCAATTTAGGAAAAGAAGATATTTAATTTAATAAAACAAACTATAGAAGTCTATGTTTATTAAATCAATATGGAAGAAATATGATAATTAAATAAATCAAAGTATGAAACTTGTTTATTTAATTTAGATGAAATGATGTGATTAAGATGGAAGAATTAAAAGTGAACAATATAAATAAATATTTTTATTTATTTAATAGTAGAGGAATTAAAGGTTAATTAATCAAATAAATCGTATTTAATTAATTAGATTATCCAGACCATTTTTAGGTGTATACATTTTTTCCCTCTTTGAAGTGATGTGTTTACACATTGCTTCAAAGAAAATTTTGTTGTTGCTACTAGTACTAACGAAAAAAAATCGATATGCCCCAGATGTTGATTTTGCTGTGATGATGGATATATGCCCCCTCGGGAGATAAATCGATGATTTTTTTATTTTTTGGATTTTTTCAAAATTTATCTATGATATCCAAATGTCTAACCCTTTCTAAGCAATTAAAATGCAATGGAAAAACATAGGGAAACACCTCAAGATTAGCCTAAGAAATTTGTAAAAGCAAAGAGGAAAGTGTAAAATGATTGCAAATGGTTATACCTCCCTTTTGCAGCTGAAACTCCTTGGTTGGCCCTTGATTTTGATTTCATTTGTATGCTCTTTGATGGCTCTTGATATGGCTAGATACAAGATTTAACTATATGCTTGGATGTAAATTTAAATGGATGAACTTGATGGCTAGATGAGTGCACAAAATTGTAGCATTTAGTTGCAAATGGCTAAGTCTCTAATGCCTTAGAGGATGGGGTATTTATAGAGAAACTTGAATTCTCTAGAGAATTCAATGGTTGGGATTTATCCAACAAAGTCAAGATGAAGGGCTAAGGTGAGTTGAGGATTCACAAGCCCTCACATTTTGACATGTGGAATGTGAGAGGGCTAAGGGTGAGATGATGTGTAGGTGATGTGGAAGAGAGGTACATGATGTGGAGGAAGGACAAGTACCTTCCAAGTACTTTGATGTGACCTTTCAATGATCACATGGGGAAGGGGAAAGCTTTGGGAGAATAAAAGTGAATTAAAAATTCACAATGATTGGAAGAATCTAGTGGATAAGACAAGGTTCCCAAAAGGTCCAAGAATTTGTCGCATGTGACTTGATGTGACAAGTCAAATATTCTAGAAGATGCATGGGAAAAGGGGATTCTAGGAGGAATAAAAGTGAATTAAAAATTCACATGGGGAAGAGAGGAGCCTAGGGTGAATAAAAAAGGAATTAAAAATTCCTTGGGGGATGGGAAGAGTTGACCAAGGTACTAATTAGGTTTGACTAATCAGTGATTAGAGGATAATTAGGGGTTAATGAGGATTAGAAGCCAACTTGCAAAAGTTGGAGGATGTGGCACATCGTAATCAAGGATTAGGCATGTGCACATTCTTAATGAAGAGATTAACAGATGGATTAGGATTAGATGAAAAAAACATGTGAGGAATTAAATAAATGTAATATTTATTTAATTCATTTTATGAAAAGAGGATTAAGGAGAGTAAGGTATTTAATTAATAATTAAAGACCTTAGGGATTTGGCAGAATTAAAAATATTAATTAAATAATAATAATATTACTTAATTAACTCAAATAAGAGGATGTTTAGATGAAAAGTGATAAATTTGGATAAATTAAGTGTCCAAATTTGGATGTCTACATTATCATTTTTTTATGATTTTTGTGATAATTTGATGATGTTATGAAGATTTGATGAAGCATCAATTTATCTCCCAACAAATAATTATGTAAAATGACCCTATGATGAATTTTGAATTAAGCTCCTTGGAAAAGAAATAAAAAAAAATCCTATCAAAATACCCCCTTAATTAACTTATTAAAAAGCTAAAAGGTTGATTTTGAATTCATTTGTGCATGTTTAGTTTTGAAATTTGAGAGTGAGTGTGATTTTTAGCCAATTTGGAGCAAAATGTCAATCCCCTACCACACTCACCATTTCGAGCACATGCATCAACACAACCGCCCGGCCACCTACAGACCTCCGGCATGTACCTGTGAACCTCCTCATTTTTCATATTTTTTAATTTTCACACGTTTATTTTGGTTTGAATTGTTTTTCATTCTTTTAGCACATACATAGCCTATAGTAACACATACAATGTTTGTTTTAACGCAGTCACTAAAATAGTGTATAGGTCCAAAGTTTTAGCGCATAGGTAGGATGATTTAGCACATACGTTGTTTTAGCGTGTAGGATAGATTGTTTAACACATACATAGGCTAGAGTAGCACATAGGCTATAATGGTGCATTAGTGATCTAGATTAGCGCATCGAACTCCTGGATTAGCGCATTGAATATTATTGTGTATTTGTCGCCTGAAATGGTGCATCGACCCCCTGAAATGTCGCATTCGTTGATTTAGCGCATTGAATTCATGTTTTAGAAAATTGAGATGTTTTAATGGTGCATTGAATATTTTGGCGCATCAAAACACTATTTTGGTGCATCCAAGTCATAATGATGTAATTTTTCAATTTTGTCCTTGAATTTGTTGATTTTCGATCATGTCAGTCGTTGATTTGATATGATTGATGATCCTGATAGATTATATGATGTTCAACCTCATGATAGGTGAGGTTTGATGTTTGATTGATGATAATTAACCTCATGATAGGTGAGGAATAATTATAGTTTGATCGATAAACCTCATGATAGGAAAGGTTGATTTGAGGTACAATTTTAAATTGATGATTGACCTCATAATAGGTTGGGTACAATGATAGTTTGATGATTGACCTCATGATAGGTGAGGTACAATTGATAGTTGCTCATGAGATTTGATCAAAATCTCACCAAAGCTGATTAGATTTGATAGGTTGATTGATGTTTGAGAAATTGACAATGATTACTGACTTTCAATATTTCGTGATGATAGGAGTCATTTGTGAACTTACAGATTCGAGAGCGGATTCCTAGGACATTCGATTTGATACTGCAGCTAGTACAACCTGAGACAGTAGTCATCACATGTGGTTTATCCTCTCTTTTATCTATGCCCCGGATTAGGATTAATCGAGGTCTCCTGACAGCCCTAGCAAAGAGGTGGCATAGCGAGTATAATACCTTCCACCTTCCTACTGACGAGATGACATTCACTCCCAAGGATGTATGGTAAATCTTGAGGATACTTGTTGTTGGAGATGTTGTAGTTTATGATTCTTTAGAGAAGGGCGGGATCGATTCTCTATGCAAAGTATTTTAGGATGATACAATTTGTGGATACGAGATTCCATGGCGAGAGATGGTGGATGCCTATGCTACCCTGTCATTGGTTCTTGTTGGCTTCATTGGAGGGTTCCTTTGTCCTGATCACAAGTCAAAGGGACTTTCTGTTGGTTAGGGCTGTGTGTTGGAGAGTATGATTGTTCACGATACCAGATATGCATTGGGCATGTGTATGCTTGCTCATCTTTACCACGATTTGCATCAGGTTTTCTACTTCTAAGGCTGCAATTGTCCATCGGGGTTACATTACTTCAGGTGTGGGCATGGGAGCATATAGTTGTTATGCATCCAGTGATGGTGAGACAGCAACCCGCCATGAGGCCATATGTGCATATATACGCAGGTCAACTTACTCATCCTAGACTGGGTAAGTTGGAGCATTGGAGGAGATTCTTGGATGATGTAGAGGTTGTTAGATATCGGCCATATCTAGATTGTGAGCATTGGGATGACGATGATACAGAGATGTCATATCTCTGTCAGTCTATGTTTCTGATTGGTATGACTCTTTTTTTCATTGAGAGATTCTTGTTCAAGAGGGTGCTCAAACAATATGGCATCGCATAGGGTATACCCTGGGGTGTTGTTCATTATGCCCAGCATTAGACTGATTCTATTGAGTGGGGACCTTGCCTTTCATATGATTCTACAATTCAGGATTATTTGGCCTTGCAGCCTTTGGTTTTGGGAGATTCATCCCAAGATTATTGAGCCACCTATCACAGAAAATTATGTAGAGTATTTGGCCCTACATCTTTTTCCACGGATTTTTTTCTTAATGAGCCAATGCCACTACCTGGTGAGGAGGTTTTTGTTGTTGCACATGGTCATCGACGGAGGAGAGAGGAGGGTGGTGAGGAGGAGGAGGAGGATGTTGAGAGCAGTGGTGATGAGAAGAGTAGTAGTGATGAGGAGGGAGATGGAGATGATGGAGATGGAGGTGGAGGTGGTGGAGGAGATGGTGGTGGAGGTGGTGGAGGAGTGGGTGGATCAAGTGGAATGGGTTCATCATCAGGTGTCAGAGATTTCATGGTGCCTCATAAGAGGAAATCACTAATAGCTCCCATCGAGCAGAGTGTGCATATTGGTGTACCTTCCCAGCATTAGCAGACTCGGATTGCAAGTTTATAGGTGCAGGTACAGACATTTCTGGGTCAATTTATTTAGGCTCGAGGGTTATTAGTACAGAAACAAACTCAGATGCAGTCACAGGCCCAAGCCCATGCACAGACTCTTGCTCAAGTACAGGCACAATTGTCAACTTCCCAGCCATAGATTGCCTCTTTGACGGCTGAGAGAGATGCAGCTAGATAGGTTGTAGAGTAGGTACAAGTGACAGTCGAGAGATTACCAGGATTGGTCGATGGTACATCTATGGTCGATTACATGAGAGAGGTTCCCTGTGTGGGTAGAGAGGTGGAGTATTACAGAGACCGGTACCATGATGTTGTTCCCTCCGAGTAGAGAGTCAGTTATGCCCAGTCTCAATCAGGCAAGAACCAGTCTAGGACTGGTAGTGCGGGTGTGACACAGCCTCCACAGAGAGATCCAAGAGATCCTGGTACATCTAGTGGGGGAGGTACTGGCCCAGAGATTCCTGCACCGTATGGAGCTAGCACCACATAGCCCCATGATTTGATTCCATGATGTATACTCCGATTTTTTGATTCACAACCATTTTTTATGTTGTATCTTTTTACATTTCAGACATCATTGTATACTTGACATTATGTTTTTTGAGATCTATATGATATACAGTGGATTGATTGATCTATATGTGTTCTATATGGTTCTATGATACATGCATTTAATTTCTTGTTCTATATGCCATGTGATGATTTATATTATGATGTTATGGATGTAATTTATGATCATGATGACATGTTATGATTTACATATGATGTTATACGTGATAATGCTTATATTGATGATGTATGGATGCATGATGATAGTTGTATGATAATGAATATATATAAATAATATGGTAATGTAACTATATGCATGATTTTGGATGTGTTGCTTTAATGATATATGACAAAATGATGTAAATGAAATATGATGTATTTTTTATTTTTTTTGAAATTTCAAAATGTGGTTATATGATGTAATGAATGGATGAATGAATGATTAATATGATGATACTTATAATGTGTGATGTATGATTATTATAATGTTAATGAAAATGCACTTATGTAGATGATTTGTTTTATTTTTATTTTTTTATGCAATTTAGATGATGTGATGTTTTGAAAAATATAATATGATGCAAAATATATGATGGAATATATAAATGATGAAATGAAATGATAAATGATTTCTAATGTATGTGATGGAAATGATTATGCAATTACATGATAATGATGATGTTTTTGTTAATGTCAAGTATACTCCATCCATTAATGAGAAAAGATAACATCATTTTTGAATCCTTCACCAACTTTTTTAACAAATACTTTGTAAATGCAAAACTAACATGAATGAAATCTAATTTTACCATGCAAATCTATATGCAAGCATTGTCATCTTAATAGTCCATTTATCATGCTTTTTATCATCATTGAGCTTTTAAAATGTTGAAAGTGAGTACAAGAATCAATGGTATAATGTAAACAAATGATGACCTGAGTACCACTTTCATGATTTTTGATATTGCAAGTTAACACAAGCATCTAGGTATAATTAAACCAAGATGACCTGAGCATTTCTTACGTAAACAGACAAGAATCAATCATTTTACTATGCGAATTCTGAATGTCATTAGTGATACTTTGTATAGCTGTCTCGCGACAATTCACACAAAAATAATTATCAATTCACAAACAGTAGACAAATAAAATACCATTCTCCTTCCTAGCTTCTCTAGTTCAATACATCATTGAGTTGCTCCAAAGAAAAGATAACAAAAATCAAAATACAACATTTGACCATTCAAGCTAAAAGTGATAAAATCATTATTCAAAAGAGTATCATTCATCTACAGTTGTTTGGATTGATATGATTTCAGTTGTTTTGATGTGGATGGTTTATTTCCTAAAATGTTCTACTGTTTGATGTATGTTCAATGTTGAGTTTCCCAATGATCATTGTGTTTGTTGCATTGTCATACTATTTTTTGTCTATTTGTTTAAGCTCAAGTTTAATGCCCCTAGTGAGTTCAGGATTTTTCCCCCAAGCTAGGGTGAGACACGACCACGTTGCCAGGATATGTACAAGAACTCCTTGTATCAAATGATAAATGGAATGATGGCGAAAGTGTAAGATCAAGACATGTCTCAAATAGATGGAAAAGCTAGTTTAAATCACAAGTAGTGCCTATTTCTAGGTTTTCACTATGTGCTTTTATTTCACTTTTTCAAACTTTATGATTTTTTGTCTTTTTTCCCTTTCATATATTTTTTTTTATTTTCTATTTTTTTATTTGTTTGTAATTTTCTGTCACCATGATGTCTATTTTATAGGTTTTCATCAAGGTGACCATTTCAACTGTGCACTAGATGATTCAGGTATAGAATTTCCTGAGATGGATATTTTTGATAGGTTCATCAAACAAATCCCCTTTAGGTGTAGACAATCGATAGGCTCCAGATCCATTGTCTGATATGATAACAAAGGGACCTAGCCAGTTAGGTTCAAACTTCCCTTTCTTTTCTTTGTCTTATTGATTCTAGGGGTTTTCTTTTAGGACCAAGTCAACAACCTAAAATGTTCTAGGTTTTACCCTGTGATTGTAGCTTTTGGACATTCTTTGTTGATATGCCTTTAAATGGTTCACAACTTGTTAACGATGTTCATCCAACAGTTCCAGCTCTTGAAGTCTAGACACTCTATAATCCTCATCTAAAATAATTCCCTTCAGTGACACATGGAGTGATGGTATTTCAACCTCAATAGGTAGTATGGCCTCTGATCCATATACCAAGGCATATGGTGTAGCTCTTGTAGGTGTTTTGATGCTGGTTCGGTATGCCCAAAGAGCAGGATTTAATTGAACATGCCAATCACGTCCAAAATCATTGACAATATTCTTAAAGATTTTTAGAATAGTTTTGTTTGAGGCCTCTGCTTGGCCATTTCCTTGAGAATAGTACGGTGTTGAAAAATGATGTTGGATATGAAACCTCTCACATAGTTCCTGCACATCCTGATTCTTAAAAGGTCGACCATTGTCTGTGATAATGGACTGAGGAATTCCATACCTACAGATGAGGTAATTTAGTATGAAAGAAGAAAAAAAATCTCGTGATTGTTGTTAAGGGAACCACTTCTATCCACTTTGTAAAGTACTTCGTTGTTGTGATTATGAATTTGTGTCCATTGGATGAAGATGGATTAATCTTTCCTACCAGGTCTAGCCCCCACTAACAAAAAATCCATGTTGAAGTGAACGGTTGCAATTCTTGTGTCGGCGCATGAATTAGGTTACCATGTATTTGACATTTTTCACACTTCTTAACAAACTGAAAAGAATCCTTCTCCATGTTCGGCCAATAATACCCCAAACGGAGGAGTTTCTTTGCTAGGGTTAGTCCACTTGAATGAGTTCCACAAATACCTTCATGAACCTCACGTAAAGTTGTCTCAAACTCGTTATGTTCTAGACACCGAAGGAGAGTACCATCTAAACCTCAACAATAAAGTATTTCAACAATTAAGGTATGTCGTGCGGTTTGGCGAATGAAATTGCGTTTTTGGTTTCTAGAAAGATTAGGAGGAAGGATATTGTCTTTTAGGTAAGCATCTAGATCTTTCCATAAATTGAGGATTCAATGTCAACTAATTGGCATATGATTTGAGATTCTAGATTATCATAAGTAGGGTTAGGCACTTGTTCCACCATAAACTCATAACGACCTCACTTTTTTGGCAACTATAAGAGAGAAGCAATCGTCGCCATAGCATCTATAGCTTGATTTTTTCCTTGGGAATCTATTCAAACTTCATATCCATAAAGTACTTTTTGATATCATCCACCATTTTCTTATACAACATCAACTTCTCATCTTTTGTCTAATATTCATCATTTACCTGGTAAATGACTAGTTGTGAATCTCCATATACTTGTAGCTCTGTGATTTTCCATTCAACTGCCACTTTGATGCCAATAATTAATGCCTTGCATTTCACTACATTATTTTTACATGGAAACATGAGTCTATAGTACTTTGGGATGGTATGTCCTTGAGGTGTAACAAATAGTATTCTCGCACCCGGCCCACATTGTGTGTAGGATCCATCAAAATAAAGCCTCCATTGTTGTGTTTTCATAGTAAGAATGTCTACATCAGGAAACTCAATGTTCATTGGAGGATCATCTGGTAATGGAGCTTCAGCTAACTAATCGGCTATCACTTGACCCTTGATGGCTCTTTGATCCACATACTGGATATCAAATTCACTCAAGATCATGACCCACTTGGCTAGTCTTCCTGTTAGAGCCGCCTTGCTGAGTAAATACTTTAACGGATCAATCTTCGCTATAAGTTTGACTGTGTGAGTTAACATGTAATGCCGCAACTGCTAGGTAGAAAATACCACCGCTAAACAATCTTTTTTGATGAAGGTGTAATTTATCTCATAACCATTCAAAGTCCTGCTGATATAATAGATAGCATGTTCCCTTCCCTCAGGATCTTCCTATGCTAATAGAGCTCCCAAAGAAATCTCAGTTGTTGCAATGTATAGTAATAAGGGTCTATCTTCTGTAGATGGAATTAGTATGGGTGGTGACATCAGATATTGCTTTATTTGATTGAAAGTTGTTTCACACCCTTAATCCCATTTGAACGAGACATTCTTATGTAGCAAATGATTGAATGGATGACTTTTTCTGTTAATTAGGAGATAAATCTCCTAATTGATTGTAGCCTACCTTGTAGAGATCGTAGTTGACTAATATTCTTCGGTGGCAGCATTTCCATTATAGCCTTGACCTTGGCGGGATCCACTTTGATACCCTTTTCTGACACTATGTATCCTAGGAGCTTTGTTAATGTTACACCAAACACACATTTCTCAGGATTTAATGTGACATTGAACTTCTCTAATCTGGTAAAGATTTTACCCATGATCTCTAGATGCCCTTCTCTGGTATATGACTTTGCTAATATATCATCCACGTAATCTTCCATAAAATTATGCATAGTGTCATGGAAGATGGTGGTCATTGCTCGCTAATATGTTGCTCCTACGTTTTTCAAACCAAAAGGCATGACATTCTACCATAATGTTTCCCATGGACATGTGAATGTTGTTTTCTCCTAATCATCTAGTGCTATTTTGATTCAGTTATACCTTGAGAAGTCATCCATTAGTGATAACATGGCATGTCATGTTGTTAAGTCAACAATAATGTCAATGTTTGGTAAAAGAAAATCATCCTTTGGACATGCCTTGTTGAGATCTCTAAAGTCAGTACATGTTTTGATACTATTATCTAGTTTAAAAATAGGTACAATATTAGAATTCCACTCAGCATAATCAATAGATCTGATGAATCCTACATCTAACATCTTTTTCAGCTCAGCCTTTACCATCAAGGCGATATGCGGATGCATTTTCCTTAGTTTTTGTTTCATAGGTTTTATCCCAAATGGAAGAGATAAATGATTCATTAGAAGATCTGGGTCTAAACCTGACATATCAGAGTAAGACCAAGCAAATTTAATGTCTTTCTTCAAAGAACTTGGTGAATTCAGCCTTTTATTGTTCAATCATAGATGCAACCAGATGTGGAGTCTTTTCCTTTTCTGTGGTGCCAATATTGATAGACTATGTAGGCTCCACCAATACTGATGATCTTTCATGATAGTGTTCTGGAAGGGTGTCAAATCTCCCATCTTTTAGTGCCTTAGAGAGTTTTTCACCATTAGATGTGTTCTTTATTTTTACTTTTTCGAGATCTAATGTTGTCATTAAATGGTTTTCACCATTAGATCCATTATTCTTGTTTTCAATTTTACAATTGAAAGATTTGACACCCTCCTAACCCGAAGCGTTGTTATGAGAATTATGATTAGAACTTGTGGTAGGTTTGTCACAACAAAGGAAATTTACAATAGCGTCATCATTCACAAAGGTAGGAATATTGATAGGTTCAGTTGGTTCCCAATCAATAAGTTTAGGATGCATTAAGGGTAAAAGGTCATCAGATTGGCTAAGGTCAACAGCAGTAAGGGTTTTGATAGCAATGTTGTCAAATTTGTCAATGGTGATGTCAAGGTCTATGATATTACTCTCTTCCAAGTCATCTATCTCACTCGATATTTGTTCATCCTCACTTGAGTCATCGATATTTTGTGATCCAAATACAAGGGGTCTAGTCCCTGAGATTTTTCCCTCCTCGCATGTGGGTGCATACTCTTTTATGACATCAATTGGTATGTCCTTGTATGATGCTTTAGATAAAGAATTCCACTCATATTCATTGGAATTTGTTTCAAAACTATCCCACATTTGAAGGATTCTTTCTACAACTCTATGAGTGTTTTCTTCTTTTGTTTCCCTTGTATAACCCAGTCTTATCTTGTCCTTTGGGTGAAGTGTGAAAATTTGGATGGGTTCTACAATGCCTTCTTTTCTTTTTCCAATAGGTCCTTGTCCTTCATACCCTATTTTCTCTAATATTGTTTTTCCCTTTCCATATTGATTTGTCTTTATGCTGATAGTTATCGATGTAGATGCTTCCTCATCTTTCTAGAGCCAATTGAGGACAAATTCATCCTCTAAAGTACCTACCTTTACAAATCGATCATTTAAAAACATAGTAGGTCGTGATGATGGTTGTGTTGATGTTGATGGTTTCCCATATGATCTCGGAGTTGGCAACAACTGTGAAAAACACAAAGATTGTTCAATGGAATATTCTCCCATGCCTTTGTCTTTTAACTGGATCTTTTCTTTGAATTGTTGTGATAGAGAATCCAGTTGAGCTTTATTGTTTGATGTAGTGGAGTCAACAACACTTGTCTCTTTTGACTGGCCCTTTTTCTCAACCCATTTAGATACAACGTTTAGTTGCCTTTCATCGTTGGATGAACTAGAATTTTTTGCTTCCCTATTATGGGGTACAAAACTGTCTTGAGTTGTTTTAAGCGTGCTACAATATTAGGGATTGTTGTAGTCAGCTAAAATAGTTATTTCTTGTCCATTGCTAGGAAACTTTAAACATTGATGATAAGTTTAAGGTACTGCTTGCATTTCATGAATCTAGGGATGTCCCAAGAGTATATTATAAGTCAGTTCTTTGTCTAACACTTGGAAAACTATATTCTTCACAATTGGTCCCACTTGAATAAGCAATACAATCAATCCCTTGGAGGATATCTCTTCCTTGTCATAGGATTTTATTGTGATTTTCCTTCTGGCATCAATAGCATTATCAGAATATACTAGTGCACGGATTAGTTTTAAAGTGAAAATGTTTAAACCAACTCCACCATCTATTAGGACATGTTTAACCCGATGTTTGTGGATTAAGACTTCAATATGAAGGGCAGTATTGTGTGGATGAGTAAGTGATACATCATCTTGTTCAAAAAATGATTGGCAGTGAGGTGTGGTTAAGTGTCCCACCATAGCCTGGAATTGACAAACATCCAGATTATTGGGTACTGTTGTGGCCACAAGAGCTTGTTCCAAAACCTCCTTATGAGATGGTGAGATTTTAAGGAGTTCCAAAATTGATATTTGTGCTAGTATTTTTTGTAGTTGATCAACTATGTTGTATTGATTTGAAGGAGTGGCCATGGTTTTAGATGAAACTCCTTTCAATATTACCTTGGATTTCCCCCTTGTTGTCACATTAATTGGTTGATGATCTTGGTTTTCCCTAATTTTTATGACATTAATCTGATTGCTCGATGTGACCATGTTTGGGATCATATTTAATGGAATGATGTCATTGATTCCAACATTATCAGTTTGATTATCAACAGTATCATTCTTCTCAACCATAGAAATACAATGAATAGTGTTGTCATAAATGTAGTTTACAGTCTTACCTTTACTGTTTGTAGAAGAAGATTCTCCCTTTTCATAAGTTGGTAAAGGATTTTTAAATGCACTATGATCATTCTTCATCTGATGTCCTTCTACATATACCTTCCTGTTGTCAATCAAACCTTGTACTAGATGTTTCGACTGCATACAATCATTCACTTTATGTCCTTTGTTCTTATGAAAGTCACAATAGTCTGCGTCATTCCACCATGATGGTTTTACTTTTGGTTCCCAATTTCTTGCTTCAGCCAAGGTGATAAGTCCATTTGCAAGAAGTTATCTCATTGTTGATTCTAGTGTTTTCCCCAATGGTGTGAATCTTCATCGATTTGATGGTCTTTGATATGATTGTGGTTTAGATTCTCCATTGCTCGGATTGTTGTTTTGATTGACATTTTTATTGATATTTTGGTCATTGTTTTGATTGGTCTTTGCAATTGTTGTTGTCAAGTTAAATACTGATTTCGTGTTTTGTGTTTCATTTATAGCATCATTGTTACCAGTATTTTTATTCTTTTGCCAAAACTTGGGTTTATCATTGTTGTTGTAGTGATTTGAGGAGTTAGTATTGTTTGATCCTTCATTGTAATGTTTTATTACCCCTCTTTTGACCAAGTCTTCTTCGATCTTAAGCCCATTTTCAATGAATTTATCAAATATTGGTGGACATTGTAAATCAAGCCTGTAGCTCATTTCATCAATTAGATTGTCAATGAATAGTTCCATATTTTCCTCTTCAGGTATGGAATGAGGATACCTAGTAAACATCCCTCGCCATCATTGTAGAAATGAGAGGAATGTTTCACCTTTCTTTTGTTTGGTATTGTAAAGGTCCTTTGTTGTTATCTCATGTTGAATATTATAAGAGAATTGTGAGATAAACTTGTTGACTAGTTCTTCAAAAGATCGAATTCCTAGTTGTAGTTTAGAACCATTCCATACATTGACCTCCTAAGCTTCTTGGAAATAACCTCATTAGATAAGTGTCCTCTTGTGCAAATTCTAAACTCATTGTTCTAAATTCCCTCATATAATCTATTGGATTCGTTTTACTGTTGTACTTGTCATATTTTGGGAATTCGCAATGTCTAGGAAATGGTATCATGTCCACACTTGGATCAAAAGGATAAGGACAAATATCTTGTAATGAATACCTTTTTGTGGTTCCTTTTTGCATATCTTGAAGTTGTTGTTGCAAGTTTTGCATTTGATGTGTTAAGACATTCACTTGATCTGTGTTGTGTGTGTTTTGTGGTTCAGTTTCAACTGCTTTAGGTGCTTCTTTTAGTCGATTAACATCAAAGTCCTTTGGAAGTTTTTCTCCTAGTTCAACTAGCATCAAAAGGTATTTTTCCATAGCTTGTTCTAAAACTTTTTCCATGAATTTGTGAAAATTAGGATCTTGTTGTGTAGTTTGGATATCCTCTTGGATTATTTCATTTGCATCATTTTGGTGGAATATGTGAAAGGGATTTTCTTCAGCCATGGTATTTGGTGTTTCAATTTCTTTTTCTCTAAGTTTTTGTCTTTGTAACCTTGTCAAAATTGGCATACAAGTGTTGTTATTTTTACTAAACTTTGATCTTTTTGTTTGGGTGAGTGCCAAATGGTATTAAGTTGAATAGAATGATAAATCCTATTGATGAGGACTAAGTTAAAAATCTAATTATTTTGTTTCATTTCATGATTGTAGGATGATTGATCCTGATAATGAAACTTAACGTAATAATCAAGAGTTGTGTTTGGTGATTAGGCACTTTAAAATTGTAAGATCTTGGTTTAATTTGAAATAATTTGAATTGCAAGTTCCTATTCTTCCAATTTTAAGACATTGGTTGGACTGGGAAAATCTTTTTGTTCTAATAAAAATCCAGATTTCGATGTTAACTGTCTGACTGATGGGAAAATAGCTCTCTAGTTTTTCGTTATGTGGATGTGCTATAACAGACCTTAGATGTGCTAAAACAGATTTTGGATGCATTGGAAGACTCTGTGAATATGCCAAAAGACAGGGTATATGCACTAAAACAGAGGGTGGTTGCGACAAGATATTGGTAAATTATGGTGACAAACTGTGCATATGTGCTATAAGGTAAGACAAATGCACTGAAATAGTGTTTGTATGCGCTATTTGGACAGCAAATGCACTTAAAGACAGGATGTATGCCCTAAAACAGACTATGGATGCGCTAAACTAGAAATTGCCAGTATTTTCACAATTTGTCTATTTGTTTTGGTTTTTCTCAATAAGATGATTAATTTCAGGGTGTAATTTTCTAATCAGTGAATATAGTGGATGGGTATTTTTCTTGTAAATCTTGGATTTTGATGATCTAATTGGATGATACCTTTTGAAAATAATAACTTCACACACAAAAGCCAAATTGTAAACAGTTGTTTCAAATCCTATGTATAAAACATGTAGTGAGTATTCTAGAATCAGGTCTAATTCTTTCAATTTCCACAGGTTTGACACAAATAAAGATAGTTCAAGCACTTTTCTAATTGTCAAGTAGGTCACTTAGAATATCATGGCCCACAACTTGCAACTATGTCAGCTCACACAGCCCTGTCACCCCCTAGAGGGTGCCCGTGTTTTTTCCTTTCCTGAGTCTTAACCAAAGTCGAATCCTCCACTTTTGGCCAGGGTCTCTGATAGTTATACGGTGAGTGTCTTGGGGGAATATTCTTCCCTCCCCTTGCACCATGATATAAAAGTGTTTGAAAACTGACACGGTTGGATTCTACACTAAAGTTTGTAGATAGGGTATTCATTCGAAGTGGCAAATGATAAACTCCCTCAGGAGACCTCCCAATCTTTAGAACAAATATTTTGGGGATGGTTATCTTGCACACTTCCATTGAATTGTGGGTTTCTCCAAATTCACTTTTGATTATAATGGGTTGGAAAACCTGGCTTTCATTGTTCCCACTTAGATCGTTCCTATAGGGTGAGTAATTTTTCCCACTACAGCAAGCCTTCTAAAGGGTTTAATAAAGCAAGATAGCAAGTCTAGCATTCTGATCACCTAGTTAAGGGGAGAGCATAATCCTATTGCTTTCGAAACATAGAGAACATGGGGTTCAAACTAGTTGATTAATTAAGCCCAAAGGAAAAATAATAATCAAATTAAAATTCTTGCAAAACATTATTAGTAATTTGCAAGTTTTTGTCTTTGACTGGCGTAAATATTTCTGACCATCATCTTTGACAAGCGTATTTTGCACCTGGAACACATAAAACAGTGATTAGTCCTCATATTTTTAAAATTTTGCTAAAATACTCAAATGTGCCACAATAGTTATCAGATGTGCTAAAACAGAATGTAAATGTGCTATAATAACAGTTCTATGCACTATAAAAATTGATGGATGCGCCAAAATAAAAGGTCTATGTGCCAAAAGAAAACCCCATGTCTGATGAAATAGAAACTCGGATACGCTAAAATAGACTGTGGATGCGCTGGAAAATTCTGTGAATGCGCTAGAACAGTACTCGGATGCTCTAGAAGATTTGTCATATGCACCGCAAAAACTCTCAATCGCTCTAAAACAAAACACGTCAGAAGCCTACAAGCGTACTTTTCAAAAAAAGATGTTAAAAATGGGGTTTTTGGGCCCCACGGTGGGCGCCAATTTATGTGTGAGTAAAATATGAGTAAATGATAATCAACACAATCAATAAGACATTATATCAATAGATCAAAACAAAGATTAATCTAATTTAAGCAAGAATCTACTGAAAGCATCATATTGCTCTCTATCTCCAAAGATTTATTAAATCACAAGGCTCTCAGATTTTGTAAGCATTATGACTGTTAAAATGACAATCTAGAGAATGAGAATGATAAGCTATATGATTGTTAATTGATATGCAAGCTATATGATGTAAAAAGCTATGATACTGATTGTTGATAATGAAAGCTATATGTTGTGATATGATAATGGAAACTATATTAAGATGCAATCTATGATGAAAGATATGATTATAAACTAAATGATATGCTATTTTCTATTGCTATTTTCTAAAATGTTTGATGGCTCAATTGATATTTCGGTAGAGTAAGTTTGCAAAAAGTTGGATCCTTTTCCTATAGACAGAGGTTGTATTTATAGATTCCCGGCAGCACATTTGTGAAGGGGCAGCAAAGCAAAGGTTTGGATTTGATCTGAAGAATTGAATGGTGAAGGATGAAGAAGCCTGAGCTGATTATGGAGATTGTTCCTCCCCACAAAAACATTCAGCTAGAGGATAGGAAGAATCAATGGAAGAAGATGAAGAAGTTTGCCTGCAAATTTGTCTCCAATTTGTCTCCAAATTTGCTCGTGAAGGTTGAGATGAATTAAATTAGACATTTCATATCTAATTTGGTAGGTGGATATGATTAGTTGTAGAATATATTTCAATTGAATATTTAGATTTATTCAATTTAGGAAAAGAATATGTTTAATTTAATAAAACAAACTATAGAAGTCTATGTTTATTAAATAAATATGGAAGAAATATGATAATTAAATAAATCAAAGTATGAAACTTGTTTATTTAATTTAGATGAAATGATATGATTAAGATGGAAGAATTAAAAGTGAACTATATAAATAAATATTTCTATTTATTTAATAGTAGAGGAATTAAAGGTTAATTAATCAAATAACTCGTATTTAATTAATTAGATTATCCAGACCATTTTTAGGTGTATACAGTGTCAAATTAGATTGTTTGTACATGGGTACCTCACTAGGCCTTGTTTGTTGGGACCCATCATGCATTCATCTTTTGAGTTTTGAGTTTCTCCCTAAGTTTCACTTAAGGGGGTGTTAGAGTAAAAGTTATCTCCTAATTAATTATTTACTTAATTATTATGCTCATTTTCCTCTAATTACTTAAGCCTACTTAGGTCATGTTCTTTTTATGTCTCATGTCATAGGATGAGGACACATCATGATCTTGCTTTATCTTCACCTAGGGTTTCTAGGTTTATTATCCTTTTATAAGGATTCTCTATTGTATAATCATTAAGATGCACATTCATAATGATTCATATTTTTTTGGATCAATAGCTTTTGGCCTCCATAGCTTTTGCATTCTCTCTTTTTGTGACAAGTGTTTAATTGCAAGTGACCCTTGAGAGCTTTGGATTAGTTTTCCCAACTTCAATATTAATGTCCTTATTTCAACAAAAATAATAATAATTTGGATGAATACAAAAAATAATGTGTTGTCAAAGTAACTTATGTCTAATTTATAGTTAATCTCACTTCAAAAATTACAAAAAAATTATGCACTATATATTGGTGTTATAAATGTATGTTTAAAAACGTATAATTTTATCCTTTTTGCAAATAAAGTTATGCTTTAACGAAATAATATCACTTTTTTGAAATAATGTTAATTATAAAAAATAAGTTATTAAAGGTTGCGTAAAAAGTACTCACAAATTATTTCTTAAACTTTTTAAAAATATATTTATTAAGATAAAATCTCAAAAATCATGTGTTCACATTATTTTCAAATTCTTAACAATTTTGTTGTTATAGATGTCAGAAAGTAAAAATTTAGTGAAAAATGTTAATTTCAATGTCTCACTCCGGTCAAAAAGTGGGGCACACTATTGTGAACTGACCTAACTATGTCATGATCTCATTTAATTGTTGATTGCAATCTTTGTAAACGTGATCCATGAGACCTTTATATCTATTGCATAGTTGTGCTTTGCTTTAAATTGTGATGTAGGTTATGATTCATCCATATTATTGTTTAGTATTTTTCACTCCTCATCTTGTGAGAGTGTTGGTATGTTGGTATGGCTAAAATCATGATAATTGTACATATATAAATTATATTATTTAATGTTGCTTGGATGTTTATGGGTGAATCTATATTGTATTTTCATAAAGGATGGTTGTTCTAACTTTACTTTTGGCATTTGTCGACATTGGTGTTGAACATGCATAATGTTTTGTAACATTTCTATTGTGTTCCCTTGTACAATTTTGTCCCTTGTGTTAAGGAGCAAGTGTCATTGTTCTCCTTGTTCCTTGAGATTTGTGCACTTCAAAAGGTTCTAATGTGGCCATGTTAGTGTCCACAATCTCTTAAGCATTTTCCTTGGATCATTTCATGGACAACTCGTAAATTCAAGAAGTTATGTTTCGTTGCCTTCGAATTTATTTTCTCTATTTAGGCTAGACAAGAACCAAGTGTCACGTCAAAACCAAGAGCCAAAACTCAAGGTTCCAAGTCCATGAGGAAGTTTGAACCCCACCATTCAAAGAGTTTCACGTTGTTGGGCCACAAGCATCTTAGTGAACTTTGAAGTTTAGACTGTCTATTTTGGGGTTAAATTAGAGTCCCTCTCTACGAAGTTGTTTAGCGGGCCACAAGAGTTGGGACAAACTTGAAAGTCCCAAGCGCATGTAAAGTCCCAATGTCTGTGTAAAAAAGGTGAATTGGAGGTTTGTTTGGTGGGGTCATAAGAATCAAATCAGATTAAAAACTTGAAACCAAAGGTTCCAAGTCCTTGTTAAGGTTTAGCACTACGAGTCATAAAGGGCAAAGAGTACCTTGGACTTGGGAACAAATCCCATGTCTTCACACAAGCTTGACATCCACAAAGTAGTGTCTCGTTAGTTTTAGTTACTTTTATCTGTATTATAGTGGATCTCATTCAAAGACAATAAATCTGTTGATCTGAAATTAAATAAATTCTCTAAAAAATGATTAATGCATGTATCCCTCTGACTTGAAATTAAATAAATTCTCTTAGAAATGATCATGTACGTTTTGAAATTAAATAAATTCTCTTAGAAAGTGATTATGCACGTATTCCTTTCACTTGCCATTTTTGTAACGTGTATGGACATTTCCAAAGAAATTACACTAAAAAGCCTAAAGCCAAAGAGAAACAAATTACTATTCAAATCCCTAGCAATAAAAACTTCTTGCCTAAAAAAAATCCGAATACTTCTTCCAAAGACCCTTTCCTCAAACCCTTTTTCTTGGCTCGTCTTCGGATATGGTTTTTACAAACAACAAAACTTATGAAGAAATAACACCTCAGGTGGCGCTATTGCATGAAACTATCACTATTCCTAAAGAAGAAACAACTTACCTAATGAAAAAACAATCATAGGTCACTGTTGTTAAGCTTATAGGGGAAGAGTAAGATATCTTGACCTCCCCAACCACCAGTCACAAAGTTAAAGTGACGGAAAAGCAATGCTGAAGCTAGAAAACAAGAGGCATTACACAACATTGTGGTTAACAAACAATCCATATTGAACTCTCCAATTAAAGTCCAAAGAAATTTTGGAAAGTGATTTAAGTCTGTTCTTAGTTGTCTGCTTGATGGTCAAATCATTGTATTCATGTCTTTAATATCATTTAACTATATACCTGTATTCTCTAATTTCTTTGAGGTTGTATTGTACGTAACATTTACTTTCTTAAAAATAAAAAATCATGTACATAAATAGGTAGATAAGCAACTCAATACTTAAATTTAAAGCATCTTTTGGATAAATTTATTTTACTTTTTTATAACCAGTCCAATTATAGAATGGTAGATAAAGCTTCATTATTTTCCCTTCTTTACTGCAGACTTAACTATTTTTTCATATTGTACATTGTCTTCCATCCAGTTTCTTGTTCATCATAGTTTTTTTTAACTCTCCTAAGATTAATCAGTCCCTAAGCAATGCCAAAACAACTGGGCCACAATTATAGCCATTTCACCTTTAACTATTGCATTTCTGATGCCATGGCAAAACTTATATAAAATAAGATGATGAACTTACCAGAAAATAATAGAAGATGGAGATCAATTTAATTGCATATGTAAATCCCCTCCGAACACCAAACACCAAACAAGCTACAGGACGAGGAAATTTTTACTACGAAGCACAACGCTGCACTCGAAATTTATTAAAATAGAACATGCCATTGTGGGAATTAACCAAGTTAAAATTACTTAAAATGCTAATCCACTTGAGCACCATTTGAAATTAATGAAATATAAACACACAACTACTGATTATCTAACAATATGAAGGAATATGCTTCAACAATCCAACACAATCAGGGGTGTTAAGGCTGTCGACAAAGTTATAGAACTGGTTAATTGCGGGCTCAATAAAATCTGGTAATCCACGTATAATTTCCGGTACACAGCAATAACAATGATAACATATAGCATGCCTGAATTAGCTTAATCTACTTCAATCCTTTATGTAATGTTTTACTTCAAAGGACATGAGGCCCCTATAGAACCCACGGATAGATTGTCAAAATGAAAACTAGTATCAACCGAGTATAACTACCAGCATATAGCAACAACAGCATAAAAAATGTATGAATATTACTGATCATGTTTCGACACTACATAAACATATGGGCATGACAAGTATTGGGAACTTAAATTTCAGCCTTGCCATACCAGGGCCAAACAGTAATTGTTAATATCTGCAAT
Source organism: Sequoia sempervirens (assembly GCA_007258455.2). Taxonomy (NCBI): domain Eukaryota; kingdom Viridiplantae; phylum Streptophyta; class Pinopsida; order Cupressales; family Cupressaceae; genus Sequoia; species Sequoia sempervirens. The sequence continues at coordinate 297,181,747 of VDFB02000015.1, forward strand.
CTAAAAGAATTGGTGAAATGCAATAACTTGCAAACCCAGAAAATACGTTGTCAATGGCAGGCTACAACAATGTTGAACCATAAATAAAAGGGCAGAATGGCAATGTTACATCATCCGCATTAAGTTTCTTTTGAGAAATTCTAAAATCACTTGAAAGTGCATACATTTTTAAAATACGGTACGCTAGGTAATATCCAAGTTTCACGAGGGTCTTTAAAGAAGCTTTCTAGTATCATGTACTGCATAGCTCAAAATCTATAAATTGATTTTGATTGACGAGTCTTTCTAGTATCATGTACTGCATAGCTCAAAATCTATAAATCGATTTTGATTGACGAGTATTAATTAACAAAAGCGTAAAGGCACAAATCTAAAGACAGTTTAACACCAAGGTCTCTGTTTTAACAATATTTAATGACACCGCTACACATTCAAATCTCTGAAGGGCCAATCTTTCCCACAAATAAGACTGACATGCAGGAAATGAGTCACAAGACTGAAATACAACAAATGGGGCATATGCAAAGGAGATAAATTAAAGGGTGTGACATTTTCTGTGTTCACGTAAACAACCTTGTGAAGTAACCCCATCTATCAAATTCTATAATTCTCCTGAAACAAAAGGCATTTTATTGTAAACAAACAGAATGCTTCAAGTCTTTCTTTCTTATACACAAGATAACTATCCAACAAGCAAATAATTTCAGTATTAACAAGATAATTTCTCCAACGAGACAATAATTTCACATTTGAGTTTCTCCCCCGACAAATAAGGAAAAGTTGTTAACAATTAACAAAAAATCTTGAAGATCAACAAGTTGTCCCATGGCACAACCTAATTGCTTACGATGATTAATGCACAAAACATATAGTAATTTGCCAAGAAAGAATATCCTGTATCGACACACAAAAGAGTATGTTCTGTAAGGTCGAGTAAGGAATGCAAAAGCCTTCGAGCATTTTGGGTATAACTAGAATGTACTAAAATCTGATCTACATTTCAATAATGTTGAAGAAGAAAAAAAGAATAATTTTCTGAAGAATGTGAATAAACAGGCATTAACAAATACAGATAAAACAAGCGACCTTAAACAATGCCTTTAGAAATCAATACTAGTTATGAACTCCATTAAAACAAAATGCAACAAGTTCAGAAAAAAAAAATGACAGACTGCAGTACAACATCAATCTCAACAGTCCGGCAATGTTTAGAGTTACCATGATATTGTTCATCTTTCTTAAATACAGCACCTAATTCAAAACCTTCTCATATAATTTCCTTCAAACATTTACCAAATAAGTAATTAAGGTCTACTGCAGCTCAATCTAGAAAAGAAATTTATCGCAGTTCACTAGCACCATGTGCAAAGATGCAACGATCTCCAAATGTGCACGTACCCTTCGTAAAATTTTCACACAGTTTTGTTTTGTAATTGTTTGAAACAAATCCAGCTGGTTTGGTTGGCACAGTAGTAGTATGCATAAGCAGCTCCCGAACCATGGCCTGGGCTTCATTGATCTGATCTAAGGAACCTTCCAGCTCAATATTCTTCAAATTGGAGTCGGATTCATGTTCTCGTATTGCTAGCTTTACCCCAGTTAATCGACAAATTTGCTTAGAGTTCACCCCACCTTTCCCAATGATCGCACCAGCAACAGATGCATCAACACTGATTTTCGCAGTGGATGATAGACCAAATGAAATTCCAGGAGGTGTAGGCTCCCGCTGTGCAGTGCGACCTCCAATCCTACTGTTTAACCCACCAGGTGCTGGCCTGCCATAAGAACCGACCCTATTAGTATCATGAGCAGGTGCATTGCCTTGCTGCAGTTCCTTTTCACTGTGAGCAAAATGACACTTGTCTCCAAATCGACATCCTTCTGCAGTTCCATAGCGGTTACACATGCGTGTCTTAAATGGCTGTCCAGCTGCTCCCTGATCTGAAGACATTAAACCACTTGCTGCACCTGCTGGTTTCCTGGAAGCCGTATTCAAAGCAGTATTTGACAACTGTGGAATTGAGTTCACACCCCCAGGAACGAAGTGCATAAAGTGACAACTCTCCCCAAAAGGGCAACCAGATATACTGCATCACAACATTTGAATTAGAATTACCCTTCAAATAAACTATATCATAAATATAAATATACATGCATGCATAAAGTCGATGTTAGAACCTATATGAATGAATTTCTGACAGAAGAAAGTACTTCAAAAAAGAGACAATAATCTATTCAGACAAGAATAAGCATTTAGTAGAGCAACAGATACTTTACTGAGGCTGATACATCACATCATATGGAAAGAACAGACCAGAAACCAAGTCAGATTGCATACAAATACATCTCACAGACTAGCAATAATCCTTCCTGTCGACCGTGTGCTGGGAGACATAATGTTTTGGAGCATTAATAGTTGCCAGGAAACCCCATTGTAAGAATTTAGAATGCATATCCACTCCCATACAATTTCTGATGACTGCATTTACATACAATATAGCCATATCCCTGTTCATTTACTCACATACACTATAATTTGATTGGTGTACCTGTCCCTATACCAGTACCAGTATCCCTACAGCTCCTCTTAACACTAAGAACATTAGTTTGGTACCATCTCGTAGTGGAGGTAGAACCCAGACAAATGTCATGTCAACATGTTGCCTATATGCTTTAAAAATCTCTTAAAATTCAGAAAAAAGAGAGACCACTGTAACATTTAATGATACTGCAAACTCTAAACTCTAAAATGCCAAGATAAAATTTAATGATAACTCCAAACTCTAAAATGACCCATAAAGTGCTTCTAAACACTTCTACAATTTGTACTTTTTAAATTTTATAGTCACAGGGCACAAAAGAATTTGATTCATTTATGACTTGTGTGATCAGACTCTCAGAATCCTTACCTTCCTAAACTCCCAAATTGTATTAGTATCTTTGATTGTAATTTACAGAGCCTTTATAGAAGCCTCAAAAAAGAAAGGAATATAAAATAAAAAACTAACATGGAAGTATGGAACAATACAAAGTTGAATCACAGTGAGTGTTTGGGATTTGAAAAATAAAAACACCTCAAACTAGCCGGGTGTGGCATCAAGGCCCTCAAACTAGCCGGGTGTGGCATCAAGGCCAAGTGCAATTCGAGTGAATTTGACAGATGAGATGCCCCTTGGCTAGCATCTTTACCAAAGGCCCTCCCACAAGGATAGCACACCAAATTAGAGACAGCAGTGATCTATGTAATACTTGAATATACTTGTCTTTGTATCAATCAAATTTTATTACCCCCTCCCCCCAACCCCGCAAAATACTACCTGCTATGGCATATGATAGAAATAAAACTAGACCACAAAACTACCAATGGTATTGGTTTCTTAATCTCGTTTTTTTTTTTTCCTCCCAAGATTAGTTGCTTCTACTTGTTACCTCTTTTCTCCTCCCATGATTGGTTTTAGTTTCTTCCTCTTGTTTTTCTTCACTCCTATAATTGGTAACATATTTGACAATATTCAATGTCTACCATTTCCATTCAAAAGACTTACCTTATCTACTACAATAGCTCACACACAACACAGAATGCAGGTATGGTGCAAAATTAAAGGTAATCAGGAAGGCCATTTGCAAAAACCGTGGAGTAAGTTCATGTTCACTGTACCTCACAATATAAGCAGAAGCAAAAATGCAGGGGAAAGATAATGTATAACAAATGACAGCAAATAAAGAGTCCTAAATGTTACAAAAGAAAAATCCCATCATACACAAGGCAACCCACCAAGGGTGCACATACAAAAAGATTGTATAGCCCTCAGTATCAGGCATAACCTACCAGAAGATAAAGAAAATGAAAAACCAATACATTAGACTACACCAAGGAAAAATTTCATATGACTCTTCCCATGCAACCCCATAATTTTTCTAGGTTATTCTGTAAGGTATTTTTCCTCTTAATGACAGACATCACATAAGCTGATATTTCTAGACTCCCCGAGCAAAACCAATTGTAACAGTGAATATTTGCAGCTCACTTTGAGCATTTTAAGCAATTTAAACTCAACCAAGCATTCTTCCTGAAACAGTAAAACGTGTTTGTTTTCACAACACTCAAAACTTGTCTGGGCCCAGAAACACTCCCAACTATCCTTGACCCAAAAATATGCTCTTATAAGGTCTATATAGAAACACAGCCATTTACTTTTATCTGCACATTAGGAATTTCAACTAAAATTGTAGTCAAAACAAAACAAGAGCAATTATTTAATATGTTAAATTAGATTGATTACTGAAGATTAGTGTTGATAACTTTGGGGTAGGTTCCAAACAGGTATGACATGCATGATTCTTGAAATAAATCTCACCTGTTTGAAAGGAGAATTTATTGACATTTCCTTTTCCCATAAAAAAAATTCTCAATTCACAAAATATTATCGAGTAAAAGTTGTTTCTAAGTCACATCTAAAGCCAGACAACCAATTTTGTGCATGAAATGCCCATATCTAGTCCAATTTTTGCAACCCTGGGGTAAACTGATCATTGACAATCTGCCTACATCCCATCTGTATAAAACACGTAAGGAATTTGCATTCATGAAGATCAATCAAAATTAAAAATATATTCCTGAGACACAGACTAAGACAGACCGCCATGGCAAAGCCAAATGCAACCAATACTCAGCCACTTCACAAAGAGTTTTAACCTCCAAACAAGGCATTTTTCTCTCTGTAGTTGGCTGAGTATCATGGCCAGAATCTTGAGTCTCACCAAAATTCAGAGGTCCTTGTGAACTGCCCAAACTAGAGGCTTAACAAGACATTAGCCATGGAGAATTTATCTATTTACACGGGTTTTGGGCCACTCGCCACTCAGACTTGAAGTGACTGAATCAAAGAGCCTATTAAATAAAGAGACAGACAACATGCATTTACACATTTGTGGTATCATCTATTTATGACATAATTAAGCTAATATGTATCTAAAAGAAAGTTCCATTCACCGTAATCATCATCAAGGAAAACCGTAACTTTTTGAATACATGAAACATATGTAGCCAAAAAAATTCTTCCAGCTTTTTTCATTCCCAGGTTACACTATAATAGAGAATACACGCTTACAACATTTTAAATGCATTTATAACACCATAGAGGCATAGATCAGGTCAATAACAAAATGATTCTTTTGAAGCAACATTTTCCACGAATACACAAGATTGTATGTATAATGTATAATTTAAGTTCTAATTTTTTGTTTCTCAAGAATTTTGAATCAAAGACTTTGGAGCACATTCATGAGTTTTGGGTGGTGCCAGTAAATGGAATGATAAATATAGAAAGAGTATAAAACAAAAATGGTCATTTCCAAAATTCTTCACTTCTTACAATTCTTGCAGATTTGAAATATAAGAGACTACCTCTGTGCCAGCAACTTCAAAAGTACAATTCTATTAATCTCTCCTTATCTGCCCTTAGATACATAATTAAATACAAATTGGGGGCATTAAAAAATGTTAACTGAACATTGCAGACCAAATACCATACCTCTTTTTGTCACATGTATTAAAATTTAACTAAGTTTCTGGTTCTGGTTTGGATTCAGGTTCATATTTGTCGGTTATGTTTGTGTATCTGGAAAAAAAACTGGTTTGTGTTTGCTTTGGGTTTGTCCATACAAAAAACATTAAGAATCATAAATACACATATTTGCAGCATAATAATAGATATATTAGATACAAGATATATATTTTCTAGTACTTTTGATGTATGGAAATATTAATGAACCTTATACAATATTTATAAAATAAATATAATATAAGTTATAAATAAAGTTAATGTTTATATATATTAATAATTTATTAATTTTAAATATTAATATATTATAACAATAAATTATAAATAAAGTTAATATTAATATATTATTAATTTCATACAAGAGAAGGGTTCCAACTGTCTAGGGATTAAACACAGATTAACACAAATTAATAAAGAAATGCATCTGTAATCATTTTCATTAACTGACAGCAGCAATTTCCTTGAGTCATTTTCTAGAGTTTTGGTCCAACACCAGCAACTGCATCTACATTCGTACTCCGAGGGTTTCCATCCAACACAGGCAACTGCATCCGAGCTTATATTCCAGGGGTTTGCATTTATATAAAAAAATACGCCACACTATATACCTCTGTCATGTTATTTATCTTCCCCATTGTTCTCATTTTTGTCTTTCCCAGTGACAATCAAAATCAAAAATAATCTTGACCGAATTGTCTGGATTCTTGACAGATTCACCTGGGTTCATCCTAACAGTTGGACAAAAAAGGCTCCCTACAAGAATCCCTGACTAGATCAATCCAGAATCTGCACTGGGTTCAAAACAAACCCAGATCGAAGGCTTGCAGGGGGCAAACTGGCTACACAGAAATTTACCATTCTTTAAAACCAATCTTCTGCTTAAGTAATATGGACAAATAACTGCAAAACATTACATAATTTCCAAAGAAAAAGTTCAGAATATTGTACCATTATACGCTATGCTGCCACAAGGTTCAAAACATAAGGAACAATCTATTGTTTCCATATCAGATAAAGACATCATTTCAACTAATTGGTATATAGGGAGTTGTAACATTGCCATTCCATTCAACTGAACTGTTGGAACATAGTCAGCCAAAATTGATAGTCTTTCATTTACATTTAGAAGACTTGCTTGCAGTGATTGATATACAATGGGATTCTAAGGCATAAGACCAGTCAAAATTCATAGTAGAAGATCCAGCATCGACAAGAATTTGGAGATTTTGTAGATTTGTGGTGTTCTCAATCCCTTAGACTGTTTGGTCTCGTGGACGACATTAAAATCTCTCATTCATTCTCATTGCTAGATCATAATCAAAATTTATGTAGTTCTTCATTTATTATTTGAAGATTTATTTTTTCAAAACACTTGTTCCCTCAAATCTAAAAATAGTAAAATACCCATCGCAACAGAAGCTGACTGGAGCATAAAAAATTGTATGCCCTTTGACCAGACAACAGAGGTTTCTAATTTTCTAAAGAATCAATGTCATCAATCATTTGAGGAAGGATACATGCTGGTCTATCAATGCAAATCCCCTCTAATAAGTAAACAGGCTTCCCAAAATAAATATAACCTATTCTAGTTTTAGAAACTTGTTCAAATAACTAAAATTATGTTTTAAGAAAACATGTGTACAAGTTGAAAACTCCTTTCAGACAGTCATTAAATTTTGTTTAATATTATCTTTTTATTCAAAACAATTAAGAATGCAAATAGCTTGAGTTTTCATGATTTGGAGAGAATGGTTCAGGATATCCAATCTCTGTTCAAATGTCTTCATTAAGCTTGATTATAGCATAACCAGCATATACCTGTATCACAGCTTAGATGACTCATTAGTTTTTTAAATGAACTCTTAGCTTAGAATGCGTTTGAAAAGTATATTACATTACATGAAAATATGAAGATGATATTTAACTTTTCCTAATTAAGTAATAGAGGTAATACAATGTTGCTTAATTAAGATATAAGTAGTACAATGTTGAATTAGGAGAATTCTTCTTAAGTAGGTTTAGATTAGAACCTGAAAAATTTCGTGCATGCCTTTGATTTGCTTCCTAGACCTGTTGATAACGACTCCATTTCTGTTACAGAACATTAATTAATTCATTTCAGTTCTATATGTGATTTTAGTTTATTAATATTTCAAAAAAAATCATCTCCATCTTAGGCCAATTGAGCCATTTTCCCTCTCGATAACTCAACCAATGTCCCTTCCCTGAGAAGTGCATGCACTTACTCAGACACAACAAGACTTTATGCTGACATCATATGCTCACAAGCATAAGTTCCCACATAGACACTAATGCAGACAGCTAGAAAATATCTCAGGCCCACACTTTCAAACATTCCATCCCAATATTCAAATTCAAAAACTCATACTTGAAAAGACAGAAAATAAAATCACACACCACACAACATCAGACCTAAATTTGCATTCTTAAGCATCAGAAGAGAAAAACCTAAAACTGCATAAATGGTACGCACAACCTGACAGCTGCAAAAAGACTTGATTGAGATAACAATCTTTCTATAGTAAAGCCAACATGCAAATCACCTCTCAAAAACATTCTTCAGCACAAATAGATATTTCCCAGACCCACAAAAAGACGACCCACAATGACCCACACATAAAGCAGACCTACCTCCAAACTAATCACCTTATTAGATTTTGCACCAAATTTTAAATATTGCCCAACTTCTACATCATTTAAAGTTCATCCTTTCATTAAGAGGTAAAAGTGCCTTTACCATAAAACGTTCTAGAATCTTGTACAAGTTATATAAATTTTGATAATAGAAGCACAATTTATATGATATACCTTTTCAGTGGCCATCTGTAATTTCACATTTTGAAATTCCAGCTTTGTCAACCGTATTTATATAAATTTTGATAGTATAAGCACAATTTATATGATATACCTTTTCAGTGGCCATATGTAATTTGACATTTTGAAATTCCAACTTTGTAAACTGTATTTTGAACTTAAGAGTTAACTTCAAGTTTCAACTAAGAACCATGATGGATATTTTATATGTTACAGAGCAAGAGCAATTTTGAAAGCAAAAAGGTGATACATTTTACACATTATAAAATTGGTTTAATTATCATAGGCATATTGGTTGTTCTGTAACAAACCCTCTTTTTATGCAGGACAGATGTAGAATTTCGACAACTCTAGACTTAAACTGTGTGATTCATCAGATAAGTACTTTGCCCCAAAATATTGGGAAGAAATCATAATTATGCCATATAATTATAACATGAGTTGATTATAGCTTTATCGCAGGATACATGAAATTATATCCCACCTTAACTCTGGACTTTACAATTTCAACAATTAATATAGATGAGAAATATCAACAAAATAGGTAGGAACGCTACTCCAACAATGTTGGTTGAAATCAATTTGACTACACAAAGAAAATCTGTTTGCGCCTCCATGCAAGATTAACCATGAAAAGTCATTCATTTTATCCTTAGAAGTCCTAAGTTAGCAGTATATATGTATGTATGTATGCATGAATGTATGTATGTATGTATGATTTGTCAAATGTCAATACACAATGAAAATTACAATCAGTATGCATGCCATTTTCACAATTTTGTCACTTAAGGGCGTAATTATGCATGCAAGCATTTTTTTGTTTATAGAAATACTTTAAAAAATTACTTTTTATTTTCTAATTTTCTTGGGGAACCCTTGGGTCCCCTTGGGTTTGGCTGGGTTCTGCTGGGTTCAGCCCAGGGTCCCTCCCAGGGAGCCCAGGGTGCCCAGGAGGGACCCTAGGAGAGCCCAGAGAAGAACCAGCAAAGAACCAGGCCCAGAACCATACCCACACGGATACGGCAGACAAAAGAGAAGAACCCAGTAACTTAGCTTAGAACAGAGGAACTGGAAGCCTTGACCTATCTGACCATGATCTTGCATCATTAATTCATATATCTTACTTGAAAAGAACAACACCATCAAATCAGCAGTTTTGTCCCTCGCTTTGCACATCTCAAGCCCAAGTTAAGCCCATTTCATTTCATGGAGATTTGCAAAGGTGAAAGATAACATTTAACTTACAAAAAGAAGAGGAAGAAACTGATGCCATTATAGATAAAAGATTCTCACCGGATGGAATGTAAAGTACATCAATAAGCATAACTTAAATCCAAACCAAGCATATGGAAATAGTATATGTTATTAAAACAAATAAATACTCAGGCTTACATTGCCCAAAAATAACAATTATTCAATGCCAGTTCCTCGTTCTCACCAAAGGGCATTTTTACAGCAAAGCTGCACAGGGTAACCTTTTAAAGGAAAGAGGATGCATATGTTTAATAGATAAATGATAAGACCATATAATGATGTTATGTTTCAAATAATCGTTCACTCTGCTAAATATGACAATAATCAGATTAGAACCTCAAAAAAACTAGGACTAAGTTATATATGAATTAGATGTGAAAAGATACCAATGAAATTGTTTGTTGAACCTGCATGTATTGATCCATTAAGCTGTAATATACTAGTGAGATGCTTAGCATGTCAAAGCAACTCACCACTTAGCATGTCAAAATATGGTTGAATAAATGTGAAAAAAGGAGTTGGCTTAGAAGGAATAAATCATTTCTTGTGCAATATGAAATTTTGACTGGTTTGCCAGCTATAATTGGAGGGGTACCCTGTAATTAATATTGCTAAATATTGTGAAAGAGAAGCCTGCTCCCCACCAATTAATATGTTTGGTGCCTACATATTAAAAAAGCCTACCTGCACTATTAGATATAAAATGTTTAAGAATAGGATAAGGCAGTCTCAATTAGATACTAAAATCACATCTTGGTGAGCTGGGCACACTTAACATTTTCATTGCCATTATAAGATTGAAGAAGCTGTACTTGCAACAACAGTAGAAACTCTACAGCTAAGTCCAACTACAAGAATTTTACATGTATAGTAGAAACACAGACATTTAAAATGTTACCGCACACCAAACATCTCACACACACTGAATAAGAGAGACTAAATTTTCCTTTCCAGCACATACCCTATATTTTACTACATCCTCCCGCCTACCACAAATACATCTGGACCCATTTTATAAAAATTGCAAACTTATTCGCATGCATGTACAACTTGACTTACCTTCTTTTCGGAGCAGTCCCAACCATGCATGTGATGAGAACCTAAAATATGTAAGATTTTCATAATCCATGAAAACCATTAAAAATCTTCTACAAAGTTTTATCCAAAGACTCGCATTGGCCCATAAATATCTATATGATTGACTGTGGATGTATTTGGCATTATTTTGACAACTTCCTACAGGAGCGCAACAGCTAGTTAACTAGAAGAACTACCCATAGCAGACCGATAATCACAATCCCCATAATAAAAGCATGAGAAATTTACTGATTCACGAACCCAACAACATTCTGTTTATTGAAACCAGTAAACTCATAGAGCTCTCACATTATATTAAGTGAAAAAATAGCCAACCCCTCTGATAGCTCTTAGACTGCTATAGTTAAAATAGACACTGATGTCTCAAACCTAACAGATATACCTTAAATACGCAAACCCAAAACCCAGAAGACAAAATCAGCTAGATTCCATGAAAAAGCATCATTTTCAAGTTACAAGAACGCGCATATATCTATTTACTAGACAATACCCATTCCTGTTCGGCAGAGATCCATACATGCAAATGAATGAAACATGTACACTGTGTATTGAAAACAGGATATTCCCAATGCCATGTAACATTTCATAAGCTGAAAAACAATTTATAAAGCTTACGAAACCCAAAACATTTTTAACACTCAACTACTGTTCTATACCTTTAAACCTAGTTTACACGACTACAATACCCTAATAACGAATAGAAAAGTACCAGAAATGGTCCCAAGCGTGGGAAGCTGCTTGAATCTGTTAGTCTCTCCAAACATTGTACCTGCATTTCCATTGAGAAATCCCTCAGCCCTGAGCTTTTTGCGTGGAGGTCCAAACGGGTCCATCCAAAACACTCTGGAAAACCCTAGAAGCTCAAAAACGTAAGCAGACCCACCAGAACTTGAATCTGGGGAGGTAAAACTATTTTCAAAAAGTAGATGAACTAAAACTTAAAACCTCTCTGTTCAGCTCAAAATCAATCTCTAATAAGTTCTGGCGGATAACATCAGATTTGCATATTTTGCAAGGGTTACAAGAGAATCGAAGTAAGGAAAATAAATATGGTAATGGGTACAAGGTAAGATCGAGGATGAACAGAACGATTCCGTAAAAAGCTTATTAATGGCGGCCACAAGAGCGCGTACAAACTCCACTGAAGAGTCTAAAATAGTTAAAAAAAAATACGCAATCCGTTTAGTAAGGATTTCAAAATTTATTTCAATGCGCTTTATGCTGATTTTGGCGTCCACTTCTTTCTTTTTTTTTTGAAGGTACAACTGAAGAGAGCGATTAAAATAAATTCCACAAAAGATTTTAAAAATTTATTTATTTTGTACGGTCTAGGGTTGTGTTATGGTGTGGCCTCGTGAGCGGGATGGGGATTTCAAAAAAGAACAGAAAAATTTCTTAATAAAATGTTTTTTTCATTAATTTGCATCTCAACTTTCCATAATATGGAATGTGTTTTTTTTAATGTTTTTTATTATATTGGTAAAAAAATATTTTTAAAGAGTTTTATAAGAATATGAGATATATGAGGAATATTGATATTAAATTAGTTTATTTATTTTATTAAATAATTTATGTAAATAACGTTGAGACATATCATTTTTAAAAGTTTTTTTTAAGATTCTCTCTTCTAAATATTTGAGGGGGGTTTGTAAGTGAAGATGTACCTCGGCTTTACTTGAATGGTAAGGAGTCTCTGGTTTCAAATAGTCTTAAGAGAGGGACCAACTTAATCAAACAAGGGTTATTTTGGATTTGTAATAGGGGCTATGATGCTCTCTTCTAGCTTGACCCCTGGGATGGCCATCCCCCAATTATGTCCAGTCATCCTCATCCCCAGCATCTTAGTCTTTGCTTTTAAGAGGTTGGTTGGTCAAAAGTGTGTGACTTCAAATTTGCTAAGAGAGTGGGGCAGGTAGAGGTGTTTAAGTGGAAAGATTGTCAAGTGTGGCCCTTAGGGGACTCTGAGGAGGAGTGCCAAGGGTTGTCTCATATTTTATCAGGAAGAGATTGTAGCTCTTTGCAGGGGAATGATATCTTGGCTTGGGGTCTTGATCCTAAGTGGGTGTACTTGGTGGCAGTTGGTTATCAAGAGATGGATAGCAAGAGATATGGAGGTGATGAAGTCCCTTGGTGGAAGTTTGTGTGGAATAAATTTGCTTGGCCTAAATACAACTTTTTCATGTAGTTAGTTGCCCATAACAAGTGCCTCAAATGAGATAATCTTCGAAAGAGAGGATTTCAAGGACCTTCTATTTGTGTACTACGTAGTGGTAGTGAGGAATCTTCTTCACATTTGTTCTTTCAATGTGCTTTCTCTAGGGATATCTGGCATCTATGGTGGGGGGTTTGGAGGCAAACTTACGTACACACTTTGACCTTGATTAATTTTTGGAGAACTTTAGGGAGGCCACTGCTAAGACCTTTTATATCCAGGTGGCCTAGGCTATTAGACCTTCATGCATTTTGTGGCAAAGCTAGTTGGAGAAGAATCGACAAATCTTTCAAGACAAGTGGTTGGTTGCTCTCTAGGTATGACAAAGGATTCTTGTTATGGTTTAGGAGACCATTTTCGCTAAGTGTGAGGTGGGTACTATTGAAGGTGGTTTTAATCATTTACAACATGCTAGGCAATAAGGATTTATTTCCCCTCTTGAAAAGTAGTGAAACTACTCCAAAGTTCCTATATAACTAGTTGTTAGTCATGTTGGGACAACATAGGTTCATTGTCAACATGTTTACAGGGTTTTGTTGTTAAAGCTTACTGGAAATAACATACAATTAGAAATAATAATTTCAACAATTCATGAGAGGATGCAAAAATACGAGATGGCATCGATAGTTGGCTGGCACAGATGAGGTAGGGCATTTGAGCCCTGGCTCTCTCCTTTCTTGATCACAAGTGTTCGTTGAGCACAAAGGGGAGGACTTTTTTGCATGCGAGGGTGGCCAAGGGTGGTCGTTAAAGTTGTATTTTCATTGTTTGTTTGCTCAGTTATCTGCTCAGGTTTCTCCTTCCATTTTGGTTGTTGCATGGTGGAGTCAACCTCTGAAATAAGTTGTGGTGGCCTGTCTTAGCGTTGCCTGTGGGGGCAGTGTTGGCCTAGCAAGTGTGAAGGGGTTTTCAACATATTTATTTGTTGCTTTCTTTTTATGTGCCCTGATTGGGATTTCTTTGTTTTAGTTTGGTGAGGGTGGTGGTGTAGTTTGGTGTTTTCCCCATTTGTCTTGCAATGGTGATGCATGTGCCTTTGGACAAGGCAGATCAGGTTTCTTCTATGCATGGTGATGCTCTGGGGGTTTCAAACCCAATGTCTCTTGTTTTAGGCTCGTCACGTAATGGTGCTTTCAAATTGCAAAAGGTGAATGGGTGCTTGGAGAGGGCCCAAGAGCGGTCGGTTTTAGTGATCTAATCAGAGTTGGTGGTTGAAGATGTGGAATACTACTACAATCATGTTTTGATTTGTAAGTTCTTGGGGATGAGGGTTCTTATTCCATTTCTCGATACTTGGATCCACAAGACATGGAACCCGGAAGGTGACTTTGGTATTTTGATGGCTACAAATAACTTTTTATGGTGGATTTCTCATGTATTTTTTATTAGAACAAGGCTTTTGAAGGTGGACCATATTTCTATAATCAGGTGGGTCTCTTCATAAAACCATGGCATGTTGGCTTTAACTCGGTGGAAGAGTTACCTTTTAGGGTCCCAATTTGGGTTCGTCTTCTGCGCCTGCCGCTCAAATGCTGGAGAAGTGACATTAGTCGATTGCTTTATTGCTAGGAAAATAGATTGGTCCTTCTCAGCAAACTTTGAATGAGAGGATTCTTTCTTATGCGCGAGTATGTGTAGAAATTGATTTGAGTCAGTTGTTGTCAGATTCAATTGACATGATTGTTGGTTCTTGCTCCTGGAATCAATCATTAGATTATGAGACGTTACCTTTCAGGTGTCGAATGTGTCACAAATTTGGGCATCTTCAGTGAAGGTTTCCCCGAGCTTCTAGTGTTGCTAGTACAAGTAATGCTCTTTCTTAGTCTAATTCAAAGGTGGGCAAGGGTAAGGCTCCCATGCATGGGAAGGTGGCTGATAAAGAAGGGTTTATTCCAGCTAAGTCTCATAATCATGGACGAAGCCAAAAGAGATCCCTCGAGGATAGGCAAGAGGAGGAAACCTTCAACAAATTTGAGGCATTGGAGGATTTGGTCAAGAAGGAAGGGTTTCATGTGGACTTACAGGCGACAATGGGATCTTTTGTAGAGGATGTGCCTGGGATTAGCCTACTGTGATTCCTAGTTCAATTCATCCTAGTGAGCAAGGTATTTAGATGGATATTGATTTGTCTGCTTCAGCTCCTGCTCAAGGTATGTTAGGTTTGGTGTTGAAGGATTCTGGTGACTCCCCTGGTGCTAGTGGTGCTGTCTCTGAGGTGCGGGGTGCTTCTGCCTTAGGTAAAAACAAGGCTTCTTCCCCAACCTTGGGTTTGCAACAAAAAACCCCCAAAAAAGGGGTTCTTGAGAAACCTCTTAAGGTTAATAGAAAGAAGGATTAGGAAAAGGTTAAACTAACTAGTGAGACGTTGGTCGAGTCGGATTCGGTGAAGACTATTGATGCTCGCTTCTCCCAACCTCAACGATGATCGTGCTTTCTTGGAATGTGAGGGGTTTAAATAACATCCCTAGACAAGAGGTTATTTGAGATTTGATGCTTATTCATTCTCCTGATGTGGTTTTCCTTTAGGAAACGAAGTTATTTGTTGATAGTAAGTTGAGTGTGGCTTCAAAGATTTGGGGTCGTGGGCAGTGTCAATGTGTTGGGGCTTGTGGTAGCTCTGGTGGGGTGGCCTGTTTATGGGATCCACATAGAGTTAGACCAATTTGGTGGTTTTCTTGTAGAGGCTCAATTTCTTGTGTTGCTTCTCATTTTGAGTCAGGGAAGAGAGTTCTTTCCTCTAACATTTATGCTCTGACTAACTTTCAAGGTAAGGTTTTGTTGTGGGACCATGTAATATATGTGAGGTCTTTGGATCCTTATCTTGGATTTTCGTTGGGGATTTTAATGTTGTCACTTCAATGGAGGAGAAGAGGGGAGGTAGTGTTCGCCTAGAGCCTACTTCGGTGCTCTTGCAGAATAATATTGCTCTCTTGAATTTGGTTGATATTAAGCACATTAATTGGGTCTTTACTTGGAATAATGGGCAAAGTGGGGAAGTTGATATTTCAAAAAGACTGGATAGATTCCTAGTGTCTAGTTTCTAGATGGGAGACAGGTGGTTTACTAGCTCTAATACTTTGGATGGGTAGGGTTCTGATCATTGGTCGATCAAGCTTATTGTTGAGTTACCCTAGCATTGTATAAAGCAGTCTTTTAAGTTTCAACTTATGAGGCTCAAGGATGAACCTCTTCATGATTTGCTTCCTGGCTGGTGGTGGCTTGGGAATCCAACACATGGTACTACTATGTACTCCTTCTCCAAGAGGCTATAGTATTTGAAGTATGGGTTGAAGCGTTGGAATAGGTAGCACTTTGACAATGTGTTTTAAGCAAAGCAGAATGCTCAATCTCACTTGGATTTGATTACTAGGCAGATTCATGACTGAGGCCTCACTGAGGAGCTTGGTTTGTTGGAAGTTGTTGCGGTAAAGGAAGTTGAGGAATGGGAATTAAGAGAGGAATTTTTTTGGAAATAAAAGTCTCAAATTTAGTGGCTCCAAGCAAACCGAAATACTGCTTTCTTTCACAATTATCTTAAGGATAGAAGACAAGGTAATGTTATCTCTTCTCTCTTGTCTTCGAATGGGGAGACTCTTTCCTCCTCTACTTCTATTTCTGCCGAGTCGGTTCATTTATTTTTTGCTTTGTTATCTAAGGATTCCCCTCCTGTGGAGGAGGACAAAGCTGTGATTTTGGATAGCATACTGCCTTTGGTCGCCAATGAAATGAATGAATATTTGCTTAATCCAATTTCTTTGTTGGAGCTTGAGAATGTTGTGTTTCGGATGAAAAAGGAAAAGCTCCAGGGCCTTATGGGTTTCTGGTAGAATTCTTTCAGGAGTTATAGGAAGTGATCTTAAGTTGAACCTTTTGGAGGTTGTTCAGGAATCTTATATGAATAAACAAATGTTGAAATCCATGAATGCTACCTTTCTAGCTCTTATACCAAAGAAGGATGGGGCTAATACTCTGAATCCTTTTAGGCCAATTGCTTTATGTAATGTGGTGTACGAGATAATTACAAATTTGATTGTTAAGCAATTGAAACCTTGGCTAAGCAGGTTAATTTTTTAGGAGCAAGGGGGTTTTGTTGCTAGTAGGTAGATTATGGATGGTGTCATCATTGCAGTTGATACCATTCATTCTATGGTGTATTCTAAGTAAAAAGTTGTGTTTATTAAGTTGGACATGACTAAAGCTTATGATTGTGTTAAATGGGCTTTCTTATTCAAGATTATGGGAGCGTTTGGCTTTACTAGTGACTAGATTGAGTGGGTCAAGAGTTGTGTCACTTCTTCTTCCTTTTCAGTGTTGATTAATGGAGAGCCAATGGAGTTGTTTGGTGCTTCTAGGGGGCTTAGACAAGGGGATATGTTATCCCCTTGTTCATCTTACTGGTTGAGGGCTTGGGGAGGTTTATTAGATCTTAGGTGGAGAGTGGCTTAATCCAGGGCTGGAGTTGGGGAAATAATAGTCCCCCCAGTCCCATCTCCAATTTGTTGATGATACTATTCTGGTGGGCAAGGCCAGGGTTGAGGAGGGTATCAGTTGGCATAGTGTTCTGGACAATTATTTGGCTGCATCAAGTCAAAGTATTAATGAGGGGAAGTCTTTTATCTATTTATTTAATACTCCTAGGATTATCCAAAGGAGAATAGTTGGCATTCTTTGTTTCCAGATTGGCACTCCCCCTTTTGTTTATCTTGGTATTCTGCTTGTTATTTGCTCGCTTCCTAAATTGTTTTGGTAGGGGATTATTGATAAGTTCTGAAATCTAGTCATTCATTGGACTTGCAGGTGGCTTTCTTTTGTGAGTAGAGTGACTCTTTTAAAGTTTGTGGCGCAGGATCTTCCTCTATATAGGGGCTTTGTACTTTTTGCACCTTCTAGCTTTATCAAAGACTTAGAGAGTTTGTCTTGACAGTTCCTTTGGTCTAGTAATCTTCTTCATATGAAGTGGAGCTTGGTTAAGTGGGATGGCATATGTAGGCCAAAGCAAGAAGATGGGTTGGGTTTACATTAGACTAATTTGAATGGGCAGGCTTTAGCAACTAAATTGTATTAATAATGGTGTTCGCAACAACATCAGTTGTGGGCTAAAATCCTTACTTCAAAATATTTGGGTGTGGTTGAGAGTGTTGATTTAGCCTGTTTTAGTCTAGAAGGGAAGGGCTCTATGATTGGGGGTACCCTCAAAAGGGGAGCCAAGCTGGTCAAGCAGGGGTGGTTTTGGATTTGCAATGGTGGTCAAGATGCACTCTTCTAGTATGATTCGTAGGATGACCACCCTCCCATTTTTTTATTCATCCTCATCTGTAGAATTTGTGTCAGTATTTTATTGATGTCGGTTGTTGTCATGTGACTGATTTCAAAACTCACTAGACTCTGAGTTAGTTAGTGTGTACAGGTGGAAGGATCTGCAGGAGTGGCCTCTTGGTGGTGTGATTAAGGATTGTTAGGAGATTGTTGGGATTTTGTCGGGTCTTGTTTGTAATTATTTTCTTGGGAGAGATGTATTAGCTTGGGGTCCTGATCAGAAAGGTAAATTTTGTGTTGCCTCAGGCTATCAAGTTCTCGATAAGTAGTTGTTTGGGAGTTTTGAGGTTTCATGGTGGAAACATGCTTAAAATAAGTTTGCCTAGCCTAAGTGTAATTTCTTCTCTTGGTTAGTGGTGCAAGGAAGGTGCCTTACCTAGGAGAATCTTTGGAAGCATGGGTTTCAGGATCCTTCTATGTGTGTTATGTGTGTTGGGCATGAGGAGTGTATTCCTCACCTCTTCTTTCATTGTTCCTTCATGACAATTATCTAGCACTTCTGGTGGAATCTTTGGCGCCTACCATGTGTAGACATGCTTCTTCTTTGGAGGACTTTTGGAGGAGCCAAGGGTCTCCTCCCGTAAATACATATTTTCTTCTCATAGCTTGGATCATTGGCCCTAGTTTGGTAATTTGACATATTTGGTTGGAGTGTAACCATAGAATTTTTTGGATAAGAAGTTGCTTGTTGGTCAGCTTTGGCTGTGAATTCTAGGGGTCCTATAGGAAACTTTGACTGCTAACTGCAATTTATCTATTCCTGTGGATCCTAGTGATCTTGGAGTGGTTAGTGCTTTGGGTCTTTCTATGGAGGGAAGGAGAAATTTGAGGATTGTCCACCATGGGCATGGGCATGAGAGGGTTATTCGTATTGGTCACTGGTGTCCCCTTGCTCTGGGGGAGTTGAAAATTAATACTAATGAATCATTTAGAGGTAATCCTAGACATGCTAGAGTTGGTGGTATTGGTAGAGATAGTTTGGGAGCATGGTGGTTTTTCTCTTTTCTATATATAGAGGTCAACATACTAATAATCTCATGGAGGCTATAACTATTCTTCTAGTGTTAGAACTTGCTTGTGCCCTTGGTTGGAGGTGGGTTGTTTGTGAATCTGATTCTTAGGTTGTCATTGATATGTTGAATAAGAGACATTTTGAGGATGTGAATTGGTAGTTGGTGGTGGTGGTCAAGTAAATTGTTTCTAAGCATCACTTTGGATTCTATTGCTTTTTTTCATGTTCCTCGAGAGTGGAATAAGGTGGTTGATGGCTTGGCTAGGTGGGTGTCTAAGCAGATGGGGACTTGGAATGTGGATGACTGGGGCAACCTTCTTGGTGATGTGGCATGTGTTCTTGAAGATTGGGTTATGGACTCGGATATGAGGTGCTTCTTGGGTGTGACTTAATTCCTAGTTTTTGCTTGTGCCCTTGGTGGGTTTGTTTCATTTTTCTTTGTAATGCTTTTCTAATTCAATAATTTTTTTACCCCTTTTATTTAAAAAAAATCAACTGTTCACAAAAAAATAGAAATTACATTTCAAATTTATAACCTAGTTATCTTTATTTCAATGATCCTCAAGTATTTCAGACTAATTTTTTAAAAGAATTATCAAAAGAGATAGAGTAATAAGAAGTAATACAAATCAAATCTAACTTAATTGGACAATGATAAGAAATATTTTACCAATTGTTTCAGTACGTTTAAATAAGATCTCCAAACCACTATTACAACAAATAATATTTCACATTCACCAATAACAACAATACAATCTTCAAAGGAAATAAATCATTAAATAAGATTTTTAGATTTTATGCTATCAAAATATCATCAAGCATGCACAGATCTGAGACAAAATCTTACTTAATTCCATAGTTATCAATGAGATCTCATTATTTTGACAACTTAGATTGAAGCAAGATACTCATACCATCGCCATGATGCCAGATTAAGATGCATGCAACATAAGCATAACCCTTTGATTAAATTAATAATCCACAAAATTCGTAGACAAAATCCATGTTGAGATTGTATTGTTTGTTTGTATAAAATTTAATCAAAATCAAATTCTTTGAAATGATCTAGAATCAAAATTATATATATAAAAAAGTTCCTAAAATTGTGGATATGAGAAAAAGCTAATTGAAACTACCTCTAGCCCTTGAGTTTTTAACTAAAATCAAACTAAAATTTAAATAAAAGTAAAACTGGACACCCTAGTTGGAGTTCAGTTAACATGCTAAAACTTAGGGAATAAAAAGCAAACTGAAATGAAACTGTAACATGCCAATTGTTCAACAAAGATAGATTCTCTAAGTTTTACCTTTCAAGTGAATAAACTATGTTCATTTCCAAAAGAAATTAATTTTTTTCTTTCAAAAAGAGATTTAATAAGCATTAATAACACAACCATATTTCCAAACATAGTTTTCATTCATAACAAAGATATTTACATTTTCCAAGATAGTTTACAAATGTAACATACATAGCTTCTCAAAGCTTCTGTGGTAGTATCAACAATAGTTGTACATTGATCTGGGAAGATTTCCTCAAACCTTGGCTGCCAATTGTGGAGGAGAAGCATCACTCAAACACTTTTCTACCATCCAGGACTCTTATGCGGTTCCCCGCACATCTACCATACATGGAAAGATGGCCCTACCCTTCAACGAATGAGTTGGCTCAATAAACTCATAACTTTAGCCTATCTAAACTCAGTGTTGTTCCCTACATGACTAGAATTGAATACATCTTATCTTGTATATCATATACATCCTATCTTATATATCAATCATGGACTAGCATGCATAAAAGGAACACACTGAAATTGACAGTGTAACCAATGGCACATTACACTACTTTGGCCAAATTTCATATAAAAAGTCATCCTAGATCACATATACTTCCCTAGTTCAGTTTGACTCTAGATCATTTGTACACTATGCATAGGTAATCCCTTCGCGAGGTAGTCTTTAACCTTAGGAACAACCTATTCCCCCCTTGTAAATATAAGTATATCTACTATGTAGATTCCCTCTTATAAACCATTCTCTACGTAAGATTTAATTACTCCTGAGAGAAGATATGAACTATCTAGAGTTTGAAATTCATAAACAAGTAGACCAAACCACACAACTATTCAAGTAGCTCGTATCCTAGTATATAATACTAAAGTATACTATCACTCCTTAGTATGGAGTATATACAATCAACACTTTACTATCATATTGACAAAGAGAGAATGGATTCTTTTACTTCAAGTATGAAATATAATCTTTCCCTACACTAACAAATCCATGGACACAAAACAAATAAACAGTCAATCTTTCCAAACAAAAAAACATAAAGGAACATACTACATGCATGTTTATGCTTTATTCCCAATTGAAAAACTAGTATACTACTTTGTTGCTTTGAGAATCAGCTTTCCAAGCTTCTCTTAATACTTCACTTCTTTAAATAAACAATTTGCAATAACTCTCTTACTCTATCCTCACAAATACTCTCAACTTAGAAAATGGATAACTGAGATAACAAAGCAATAGAACAACAAGAATGAATGGCATCCAAATGAGAGAAACAACTCACCTATTTATACAAAGATATGAGACAAGAATGTCTACAAATTAGCTAAACATGTTGACAACTCTCAGCAATAGAATTCAACTTAGCTTATTTAAGAAGGAGGTGGCAAAGATTTAAACAAATACTCAGCAAATAGATCAATATATCAACCTCTTTTTGAGCCAGCGATGGTTTGACTGATTCATATAAGCACATGATTTTTAACAACAAATCGACTTGTAGCTTTAGAACTCTATTTGGTTTATGCAAATTCATAATTTGGCACCACCAAATCAGCTCATTCCCTATTAATTTAGTCACTATTTTCCTTTGAAAGAATAAGTCAAATTCCAATTTCAGCATTTAAAATAACAGACGATTTACGTTTAACTTCATAACACTTTGCAGTAGTGTCGACTCAATTAAATGATTGCATATCGACTTAGCATACACGTGTTTACTCACTGTCATTATAAGCTTCGATCCAAATTCTATTTCATGCGTTAGAGTTCATAATACATGGCACAGGTTATATTTGGATATATATGCATGTTTCAAAACAACGCTTTAACACTTTATTGATATATGTGCTATACTAATTCAGCGCTATGTGCTTAATAAAAAAATATAATACTATATATATTATTATATATATGTATACATAAATATTCATCGATCACAATAATAAACCATTTAATATTCACATGCATATTTATACTTATATACATATATACATATACATACATGTATTGATATGCAATTATAGACGTTCATGTTATCTCTTAAACTTGCACCTGAAATGAGTTGTGAAAACTCAGTTAGCTAGAGAAACATGGGAGCATTCTCAGGTTGTGGGTTACCTAAAGTGAGAATGAACCTTCGGATAGGTCGGCTTCCTAGCTGGTAATATCACCTAAACTACTGATTTTGAGAGGAAAAGGGAAAATGAATGCTTGAAAAGGAAAGGTTGAAAATGAAAGTATCTCTATGGTGATACACCAAACTAATAAGAATAATGAAAACTCAGCATGTTTACACTTGGTTCAAATTGACAGAAAACTAAGTTTGCACAACCTGTTACAGTGAATCTCTGCATAAATATTTCACCAAAAGGTTAATCACAGTAATTAATAAAAGGAAGGCAAACTTCACAATTGTAAACTATAAGCAATCTTATGACACAATTAGCGACCTGCATCGATTCTCTAATTGCAAAAAAGGCATAAACTATGAGACAAAGCTAAAAGGAAATTATGAAAATCTCACAAGTAATTTGATCAATCACTAACATGCACAAAGTTGCAAAAACAAGAAGGCAAGAATTTCATCACCAAAATACTCCAAGGTCTATGTTGCATTTCATATCCAAAGAGTTACAAAAGTATGCAAAATTTTGCCCAAGGACGGAACAGTCACTAAAATACAAAAATGCATATCAAGAACTAACTATCAAATGAGTTACAAATGTGGTTAAATAAGCAACATCAAGTGATTCCACCAGAAAAGGGACTAGAAGCATCTTGGGTCGGATGCAACAATAAACCCACAAATCTAGCTTCTAGATCTCATCCAAAAGAGCTCAAAATGGATAAAAAGGTCAAATTTGACCAAGTCCAACTTGATGACACTTCAAAAAAGGCTCCAAGATGCTTTCCAATGTTCATAATTGAGTCAAAAGTAGTTCCTATAACTTTGGCATATGTTTTCAAACTGCCTCAACTCCCCAATATTCTTGGCATATTATAAAAGCCAACCATCTTTCTCTCCTAAGACTTGGTCATATTGACACATGATTTATGTTTGCATTTAAAGATGATGCTTTAAATTTAAGTGATTTATAAAATATCAGTTTAAACTCAAGCATTTACAATGTAAAATAATGCAAAAAAGAAAAAAAATACATGCATTCGTTCATAGAATGGAATAAATGCATGACCAAGTCAAAACACATATTTAAAATGCCTAAGTTGCAAAAGATATGAAATGTGAACAAGGCATTTTAAATATGTCTTAGCCCACGATGGAAAAAGAATATGTCTTTTAAAATAAAAGATGGCAAAAATGCCAATCTTTTATTGGATAAAGAACTTAGGGTAAAAAGCCCTAAAACAAAACAAAAGAAGTGAAACATTCATTTATTTTGTCTTTTGAAGCTTTTGGAAGAGCTAAGGCCGCCGCCAGAGTTTCAATGAGCAGCTCGGTACAGTCTTCAATGGCGGATTTTTTTGTCTCAGATCGACATAATCAACAGACCTCTTGACAAAACTTCAAGGTAAACCCTTTAGAAGCATTTTCATTGATTGTATTTCATTCCCTAAAGGCAAAAAATGCTCAAAATCAAGCTCCTTAATTCTGTGATACTTGTCTTTTTGTAACCTGAAACTCTATTCAGGCATGGCCTCTATATATTCATGCTCTTTTTTTTTACTTCACTCTCTCTATGCTTCTTTAGCCGTTTAAGAAATGATGGAGATTTTCTCTTAAAATATTTGAATATATTAAATATTTGACGCCTTTAGAAGAGGAAATTACATCATTGCATTTCTTTGTTGCTTATTCATTTCCTTTTGGCCGCCATTAGAGATTTTCTATCTTGGATACCTGAGAATGCATCTTATGTATGTTGTTTTATTTTGCTTTTGAGTCCGCCATTTTGGAGTTTTGAGACTTTGACCGCGGCCTTTGAATGCATTTCTCTCTGCAACAAAAAAAGGGTGAAATTTCTTCCCATCGAATCTTGCATTTTCCTTATCCATTTTGAATACTTCTTTCTGCAAACTCCATTTTGATTGACAGTTGCGCCACCATTAGAGGGTTTCTGGAAGATTTCTGGGAGCTTTCAAAGCTAATATTCGTGGCTGTAGTTTGAAGACTCATTTTATATGCTAGATTTATTTTATACTCCATTCTGAAAACATAAAATATATCCTCTATTAGATGGCCTTATGATTTTCTCGGTTTGCAAAAAAAGAAAACCCCAGTAGGGTTATTCCAAACCCACATCTTATTATTCTAGTCTCTATTTTAAAATACTTTGCAGTTCATGAAGTGTCACACCTGATCTGACCTTTTATCATTTTCTTTGTGATGTTACTTTTAGTTTATCTCAAATAAATGTAATCATGCATACATTATACTGAACATAGTGCATATACTCCATTGCTTTATTCAATGTTGGTTAACAAATGCATCTAGGATACCATTTTGCACCAGTGTCACCATGCTTCATATGCACTGTTGTTGTAAGATCTTTCCTTCACTTGCTTCCTTGCAGTTTCAGTAACAACTTCAAATATAATTGTACAAACATGATCCCTTTGGGATGGTAAATACAACATGCATATCATTGTTTTTTTTTTTTTTTTGTGGCTAGGCTTGTCATGCTTCAAGGTCTTTCATGTTTGATCATTTTGCATTCTGTAATTTGAAAACCTGGTCATACTCAGATTACTAGAAAGAGAAACCCTTATTTTATTGCCGAGTAATACTTTTCTTTCATGGCTGCCTTCATATTTGCTTAATGATTCAACTTTGTAGTTTCACAATCCTTACAAATTTCAAAATCAGTTTTGCATCATGAGGTTTGTGAAAGAAAATATAAGGTAAAACAATGAATAACCCCTGCGCTTTCAAGATCTTGGAAGAAAAACTCCAACCTATAGCTTCATTTCATTTATGTTTCTGAGATTATTTGCATCCTATTGATAGCTTCATATTTTTGATTCATGCTTAATGATTCAAGTTTGTTAATCACATGTCACTTATGACAGTGACCCATAACTCACCACCATGAATGATGTGTGTTTGACAATCACAAGAGATGAATTTCTTCATTGTCCGCCTATGTTGCTCCACTATGCATTGTACATTCTTCATGATGATTATTTTCAGCAAGAGTGATGCTAAATATGACAAAAATAAATGATGTGAAGCATGATGTAAATGAAACATTTTATGTATCTTGTTCACTATCATTGTATAATCCTATTTATATATGCATAGGTATTTGTTCATGTAAAGTTGGAAACTTTTCATTGCTTAGAGCATTGCTCTAACACCATTGCTTATGTCAAATGCAGGAACTAGGAGCAACATTAAGCTAGGAGGGATAGATAAAGCTTGGGACAACAGTAGGACAAAATGACACATCAGAACTAGTCATTCACAGGTAATGACTAGTTTCCTTCTTTATATGCACATTTATTTTACTTATCCATGCATATTCTTTTCTTTGTATTGAATAAGCTAAGTCAATCTCACGACTTGTGTGCGATAATGTACATTTATACATTCAATAAAGATTACTTTGTTCATAAAATATTTGAATCCTTCTTTTGTTACATGCATATGTGTAAATGCAGTAATTTGTAATTATAATATTTTTTGGATTATTTCATTTATGCATCTTAATATAATGTAGGAAATATTTAAATGTACCCTTTCCTCAATTTTAAATCAACAAGCTCCACCTGATTGAGCTATAAGTGAAAATCTGGTAACATTTTTGGTGACATATGTTGTATGTTTGCTTGTTAAACATTCTAAGCAGTTGCTTAAACCTATCCTTGGGCATGGAGTCACTCAGAAACTAAGCTCATGACTTAGGAAACAAACTCAAAACTTTTGTAACTTAAACTTGATTGGTACAAATGACACTTGGCATTTATTGAAAACAAAACAACAGAAAGGAAACTAACTAGTTGTGTTGAAAAGCACTTAGGGAATGAAAAATGCAAATAAACTACAGTGCAACAATAGTTTATTGAAAGCATAAACCTAAACTAACATTTACAAAGGTAGATCATACCTTAAAACAATGTTTGAGGTGAATCCCATTAACTAGGATAGGAAAGATTTCTCCATCCATCTTTGATAATTGAAATGCATTGCACTCCTTGCATTCAGTGATGACAAATGGGCCACTCCAGAAGTTGTCAAACTTTGTGTGCTTTCCTGGCCTATTCTTCAATTCATCCCACTTGAGCACAACATCACCCTCTCTAAAAACTCTTGGGGTTGCTATTTTATCAAAGACTTTCTTTGTTTGGAGTTGATGATACTCCAAAGACTTCATTGCCTTATCTCTTATCTCTTCTAGCTCCATGAGCTCAACATATCTAACAGACATTGGGTCTTGTTTTTCAAACATCTCTAATTATTGTACAATATCAAGAGCTGGCAGCTCTACAGATAAAGGCAGTCTTTCCTCTTTACCATAAACTGATACATATGGAGAATTTCCAACAGATCTCTTAGGAGTTATTCTATTTGCCCATAGTGCAGATTTTGACTTGGTGTGCCAAACTCTCTGATTCTCCTCCATGGTTCTTTTGATGATACTGATCAGATTCTTGTTTGTACTCTCAGCCAAACCATTACCCTAAGGGTAATAATTTGAAGAGGTATTCAAATGGATGCCATTTTTAACAACCCAATTAGTTACTCTTAAACAAACAAATGCTAAGGCATTGTCTAAGATAATGGAATTAGGAACTCCAAACTTGGTTACTATATCTTCATAAAAGCTCAAAACAAAAGACTCACTAGCTTCTTTCAAAGCTACTGCTTCTGTCCAACGTGTAAAGTAATCAGTTGTTGTAAGTACCCACCTGTGACCAACACTAGAGGGTGGATTTATTGGTCCAATAAAGTCAGTGCCCCATCTCATGAAGGGCTGCTCAACCTGAAATGGTTGCAAAGGCAAAGCTGGAAACCTCTCTTTTCCTACAAAAAGAGCACATTTAACACACTTTCTTGCCCAAGCATGGACATCCTTGAACAAGCTAGGCCAATAATAGCCAGCTCTCATAATCTTCCATGTAGTTGTTCTTGGGGCAAAATGTCCCCTTGAAGTTCCATCATGGAACTCATGAAACACTTTGTCAATCTGATCTTTGTCAATACACCTTAATAAAATACCATTCAAATATTTTCTAAAAAGAATATTATTAACTAAGACATATGGAATGGACTACAACCTGAAATATCTTCTTTTAGCTCTGTCTAAACCTGGCGGACATTCACCAGTTTATAGAAAATGGGTCATATCTCAAACCCAACTTGCATCTAACATAGGTGCAACATCCTTAGGCTCATTATCATTAACTAAAATAGTCTCTGATTTTGATTTCTACTCATCTTCAAGAGTTAAGGCTAACTGTTCACATAGTCCTCTACCTCTAACAAGCTTTGTGATTTTGATGTCAACATCAAACTCCATAAATCTTGTGATCCACCCTGCTCTTTTCTCACTCAGGTCTTTGCTCAACCAAAATTCTTTCACACTAGGGTGTGCAACCATAAGATGAATCTTGTTGTTGGAGATTAGAGGCTTAAATTTCTTTAAAATTCTTATCGCATCAAGAACATGTTTCTCAACAAATGTATATCTCTACTCATAATCAGCTAAACCTTGACTGAAAAAAGCTATTGGTTGCTCTAAACCATCATTATTTTTCTGAACCAACATAGTAGAAATTGAACTTATGCTACCAAAAGCATACAAAATGAAATCTTTTGACAAATCTGGATTTACCAATGTTGGAGTTGTTGCTAAAGCCTCCTTGATTGCTTCAAAACTGTACTTGGCTTCTCTAGTCCAACTAAAAACTGCATTCTTCTTAAGCATGGCAGTCAAAGGCTGTAACAGATTTGCAATATCAGGTATAAACCTTCTCAGAAAATTAATTTTGCCTAAAAAGCTCTGCAACCCTTTCTTGTGATTAGGTAAAGGTAGCTCTAATATGGCTTTGACTCTCTTAGGGTCAATAGTAATTCCCTACTCTGACTATGTGTCCTAACAATTTACCTTCATGAACAACAAAGGTACTCTTTTTTGAATTGAGAGATATACCATACTCTCTACACTTTTCAAAAACTTGCTTGAGATGTGACAAATGTTCATTTGTATTTTTAGAATATATTGTTAAATCATCCAGATAAACAAGCAAAAACTTCTGAATTAGACTCTAAAATGCTATATCCATGGCCCTCTGAAATGTGGCACCAGCGTTAGATAAACCAAAAGGTATTCTCTTGTAGGCCATAGTGCCCCACTTTGTTGTAAATGTTGTCTTATAGTGATCCTCTTCCTTAACTAAAATCTAGTTATAACCAAAATAACCATCAAGAAGAGAAAATATTTTTGAACCAACAACTTGAAGAATTTGTTCCATGGAGGGTAATGGGTAATGATCTTTTAAAATGCTCTATTAAGATCTCTAAAATCTACACATAATCTTATCTCCCCATTTTTCTTTCTAACCAGAACAAGGTTAGAAACCTAGGAGGTGTGTTTGATCGGAAATATAATACCTCCCTCAACTAACTTAGTCTGTTCTTTAATCATTAAAGGATCAAGCTTTGGGTTCAAATGTCTTTGCTTCTACCTAACAGGTTTAGCATCAACATCTAACTCTATAGTATGCTAGGAAATATGAGGGTCAAAACCCTTTAAATCAGAATATTGCCATGCAAAAACATCATGAAACTCTTGGCATAAAGCAATAAAAGCCTTCTTGTCTTCAGTTGAACAAATTTTGCCTATCTTAAGAAGCTTACCTTTAAAGATTTCAATTTCCTCATAATGGTCCTCTTTGACTTGAATACTGATTTTACTCTTCTTAAGTTGATCATCAGTATTAAAAATTGACTCCAAGGTAACTAAACCCTTGGGTAGCTTGTTTTTCTTCAGCTATATGATCTGATCATCATACTGTTGTTTTAATTTCTCTTGATTCACTACAGAAAAATGATCCTCTTCAAGTAGGAAAGATAAAATATGTTCATCACTGTCAAATACTTGCTAGTGAACATTGTTATATGGAATGGAAGGTCTAATTACTACTTTGACACATTGTTGTACCTTCTCCTTCTTGATATCATTGGGGATATCAAACTGCGCACCAATGGCAACAAGTCTGTCTACATGTTTGTTTTGATTTCTAGGAATGGAAACTAGATTAAAAGCACTAAACTCTTCAATTACATCCCAGACTCTATTTCTATACGACTTTAAGGCATCATTCTTAGCAACACTCAGGCCTCTTACCTGATTAACAATTAACTCATTATCTCCATAGACCTTCAAGCAATTTATTCCTCTCTTCCTTTCCCATTCAAGACCTTGAATAAGACCCTCATACTCAACAGTATTATTAGAGCATGCAAAAGAAACATGAAAGGTTGAAAAATACTTATCACCTTGTGGAGACAGAAGCATTGCACCCCCACCAGCTCCATTTTTACTTCTGGAACCATCAAAATACATCTCCCAAAGCTCATCTTGCTACTTTAGCAACTGATTTGTACTATTTTCAAGGTTTGGCATTTATGCATTAGGTTCATGTAGTACATAGATACCCATACCAACATCTTGTATATGATCATCATGACTATCCACTACATTTTTTGCTGCCCATTCATGTAACAAAACATTAGGTATAGATTTGATTTGCAACTCTTGAGCAACAACAAACTCACTCTCACTAAAAATAGCATAATTTGTGTCTGCAGCAGTAGGAACAACATTAATCACACTTGGATTATAAGGCTCTATATGATCCTTGGCCAATTTCTCAGACTTTATGGTAACCTTAGTTTGATATCTCATTCTAAATAACATATGTAATGAGTCAGCAGAAACATAACCTCCTATTTTAGCTGTAAAGTCTCTTGACAGACACAAGGCAAAGAAAGGTGGTAGATCAATGACACATATGTCTTGAGGAACTGAAAATTTTGAACAAGCATGAAGTGTAAGGCTCAAGCCTTTGATGACACCTAAGGTATTAACTGAGGTTCCATCTAACTGAATGACTCCCTTTTCTAAAGGTTGATATTTTAGTCCTAGCTTATCTGCAATTTGCTTTGGCATCACAGAGCTACTAGCACCACTATCCACCATACAGTTATGGACTAATTTATCACCTATAATCACAAATGCATAAAATGGAGGTGGTTTGATATCCTTACATGTTTCTTTGTTGGTTTGTTTGTTGTCCTAAGGATCATTTGTAAAAACAGCTCTAACCTGACCTACTGATGGCTCATTAGACACTTTCAAATCAGACAGAGCTGACTGTAACATGTCTTTTTGACTTGGGATAGCTAGTGAATCCCACATTGATATCGTTACATTCATATTTTCATATTATCAATGATATTAAAAGGTACAGCTGGATTTACCTTTTGATGGGTCTTTACACCAACATGATCTGCTTGCATGTGTGGTTGTTCCTTGGCAGCTCCTTGTGGATTCCTTTGCAAAATGTGAGGCACTTGTGATGTAGATGGTTCTGCAGCTATTGTTTTTCCTTTATCAGTTGCTTGCTCAAGTTCAAAAGCTCTTTTCTTTACTCTAGTATTTGCTACAACTGGAGAATCATCTGCATTAACTCCACAAAATTCTTTGCCTTGCTAGTTAAGTAGAGTAGCATCATTTGTAGGCTGCTCCTACTATTGTGGAGCTCCATCATTAGGTACGTTCTGTTGTGAGCTTGAAGCATTATGCACCATTAATGCCTAATTTATAACTCCATTAGAGCATGTGGCTTGATTATGTGGCTAGTTGCACAAAAAACACCACTCATAATCAGCAGCAAGATTATTTTGAATAGGGACAAGGTCCCTAGCTGCACTAACAAGTGTTGAATTGTATGCCTGAAAAGGCCTTGTGTTAATATTTTGTCTCGGGCCTTGATAATTTCCTTGATATGGTTGCCTATTGCCTTGGTACTATTGTTGTTGACCTTGATAAGGCTAATTTGTAGCCTGATTCTATTGTTGATAGGGTTTGTTATATGATTGCTACTTCTCTAAGCTCACCAACTTATTACCAAAAGTCTGAAGCAGACTTTTGATCTCTTGCAGCTCTTGAGATGAGCTTGGAACAACATTTTCTTGACTGACAGCAGCTGGTAACGCTGGTACTGTGGGAAAAGGTGCAAAATGTGGTATCTAAGAGGCATATTAGGTTGAATTTTTGGAAAAATCAGCATTGGTGGCCTGGGAACTATCTTTCCAGCCTATATTAAGCTATTTTTTGCTCTAATTGTAATCTCATATGCATCTATTAAGGACACTCCTCCCATTGATTGCATCATAACTAATATGTTGTTGTTAAGAGCTCTTAGATAGTATAAGAAGGCATATTCAGGAGGTCTTACTGTGGTAGGAATTATGTCCCAAGTCTTTTGAAAATGAAAGTTGAAATCAAACATTTGTTCCTAAGGAGCTCTCTTAATAGTGGTAAGCTGCTCAACTAGGGACAAATGATCTGATTTATCTTGGAATTACTTGTGTAATTTGTCTCCTAATTCACCCCAAGTTGTAATGAACCCAACTTGCAAACCCCTAAACTACTACAAAGCCTTACCTTTAAATGAAGTTGTAAGTAGCCTAATAGCTACGTCCTCTTGAGTTATGTGTTGAACACCACACAATGATGCTACATCCCTTATGTGCTCAATAAGGGTTGTTTGATCCTCCCCAGTGAAAATTGGTAAATTCTTAAGGGCAGCAACCGGTATAACATTATGCTGTGCCAAATTTAATGGACTGCCTCCATTAAATGGCACAAAAGGTTGGTTTCTAGCCATTGGAGGTGGTTGAGGTGGACTGATTTGAATTTGAACAACAGCTATAGAACTTGCTAAAGTAGCAGAACTAGAAAATACAGGTACAACACCTAAAGAAGCAGCAAATATGATTTTCTTTCGGCTACTAGATGGTAATTTTGTTGTTTTGAAACTTGGTGAAGCAGAAGGAGTCTTTCTCTGCCTCCTTGATGGTCTACCTCTCCTCTTTGGTGGTGAGAAGAAAAAATATTGCCTAACACCAGGTGGTGTCAATTGAAATCTCTTCAATGGATGGGTTCTCTTTGTTGTCCTGCCTTGTCTTTTGGGTGTTGACAGCTGCAAAAACTCAAAATCTTTAGCACTCCTTATTTGTATCTTTCTCATGTGCTATAACAACACTAATTCTACTATCCTTCACCTCACAGAGTCACCAGATATGCTCAAATAACCTCTAAAAAGGCCTAAAAATTATTGGTTGCATACCAAACCAACAAAATGCATTGATGGATGTGTCCCACCGGGCGTGCCAAAAACTATTATCTCTTAAACTTGCACCTGAAATGAGTTGTGAAAACTCAGTTAGCTAGAGAAACATGGGAGCATTTTTAGGTTGTGGGTTACCTAAAGTGAGAATGAACCTTCGGATAGGTTGGCTTCCTAGTTGGTAATATCACCTCAACTACTGATTTTGAAAGGAAAAGGGAAAATGAATGCTTGAAAAGGAAAAGTTAAAAATGAAAGTATCTCTATGGTGATACACCAAACTAATAAGAATAATGAAAACTCAGCATGTTTACACTTAGTTCAAATTGACAGAAAACTAAGTTTGCACAACCTGTTATAGTGAATCTCTGCATAAATATCTCACCAAAAGGTTAATCACAGTAATTAATAAAAGGAAGACAAACTTCACAATTGTAAACTATAAGCAATCTTATGGCACAATTAGCAACCTACATCGATTCTCTAATTGCAAAAAAGGCATAAACTATGAGACAAAGCTAAAAGGAAATTATGAAAAGCTCACAAGTAACTTGATCAATCACTAACATGCATAAAGCTGCAAAAACAAGAAGGCAAGAATTTCATCACCAAAATACTCCAAGGTCTATGTTGCATTTCATATCCAAAGAGTTACAAAGTATGCAAAATTCTGCCCAAGGACTGAACAGTCACTAAAATACAGAAATGCATATCAAGAACTAACTATCAAATGAGTTAAAAATGTGGTTAAATAAGCAACATCAAGTGATTCCACTAGAAAAGGAACTAGAAGCATCTTGGGTCGGATGCAACAATAAACCCACAAATCTAGCTTCTAGATCTCATCCAAAAGAGCTCAAAATGGATAAAAAGGTCAAATTTGACCAAGTCCAACATGATGACACTTCAAAAAAGGCTCCAAGATGCTCTCCAATGTTCATAATTGAGTCAAAAGTAGTTCCTATAACTTTGGCATATGTTTTCAAACTGCCTCAACTCCCCAATATTCTTGGCATATTATAAAAGCCAACCATCTTTCTCTCCTAAGACTTGGTCATATTGACACATGATTTATGTTTGCATTTAAAGATGATGCTTTAAATTTAAGTGATTTATAAAATAACAGTTTAAACTCAAGCATTTACAATGTAAAAGAATGCAAAAAAGAAAAAAAATACATGCATTCGGTCATAGAATGGAATAAATGCATGACCACGTCAAAACACATATTTAAAATGCCTAAGTTGCAAAAGATATGAAATGTGAACAAGGCATTTTAAATATGTCTTAGCCCACAATGGAAAAAGAATGTCTTTTAAAATAAAAGATGGCAAAAATGCCAATCTTTTATTAGATAAAGAACTTAGGGTAAAAAGCCCTAAAACAAAACAAAAGAAGTGAAACATTCATTTATTTTGTCTTTTGAAGCTTTTGGAAGAGCTAAGGCCACTGCCAGAGTTTCAATGAGCAACTTGGTACAGTCTTCAATGGCAGATTTTTTTGTCTCAGATCGACATAATCAACAGACCTCTTGACAAAACTTCAAGGTAAACCCTTTAGAAGCATTTTCATTGATTGTATTTCATTCCTTGAAGGCAAAAAATGCTCAAAATCGAGCTCCTTAATTATGTGATACTTGTCTTTTTGTAACCTGAAACTCTATTCAGGCATGGCCTCTATATATTCATGCTCTTTTTTTTTACTTCACTCTCTCTGTGCTTCTTTAGCCGTTTAAGAAATGATGGAGATTTTCTCTTAAAATCTTTGAATATATGAAATATTTGACGCCTTTAGAAGAGGAAATTACATCATTGCATTTCTTTGTTGCTTATTCATTTCCTTCTGGCCGCCATTAGAGATTTTCTATCTTGGATACCTGAGAATGCATCTTATGTATGTTGTTTTATTTTGCTTTTGAGTCCGCCATTTTGGAGTTTTGAGACTTTGACCGCGGCCTTCGAATGCATTTCTCTCTGCAACAAAAAAAGGGTGAAATTTCTTCCCATCGAATCTTGCATTTTCCTTATCCATTTTGAATACTTCTTTCTGCAAACTCCATTTTGATTGACAGTTGCGCCACCATTAGAGGGTTTCTGGAAGATTTTTGGGAGCTTTCAAAGCTGATATTCATGGCTGTAGTTTGAAGACTCATTTTATATGCTAGATTTATTTTATACTCCATTCTGAAAACATAAAATATATCCTCTATTTCATGGCCTTATGATTTTCTCGGTTTGCAAAAAAAGAAAACCCCAGTAGGGTTATTCCAAACCCACATCTTATTATTCTAGAGTCTCTATTTTAAAATACTTTGCAGTTCATGAAGTGTCACACCTAATCTGACCTTTTATCATTTTCTTTGTGATGTTACTTTTAGTTGATCTCAAAGAAATGTAATCATTCATACATTATACTGAACATAGTGCATATACTCCATTGCTTTATTCAATGTTGGTTAACAAATGCATCTAGGATACTATTTTGCACCAGTGTCACCATGCTTCATATGCACTGTTGTTGTTGGTTGCTATAAGATCTTTCCTTCACTTGCTTCCTTGCAGTTTCAGTAACAACTTCAAATATATTTGTACAAACATGATCTCTTTGGGAGGGTAAATACAACATGCATATCACTATTTTTTATTTTTGTAGCTAGGATTTTCATGCTTCCAGGTCTTTCATGTTTGATCATTTTGCATTCTGTAATTTGAAAACCTGGTCATACTCAGATTACTAGAAAGAGAAACCCTTATTTTATTGTTGAGTAATACTTTTCTTTCATGGCTTCCTTCATATTTGCTTAATGATTCAACTTTGTAGTTTCACAATCCTTACGAATTTCAAAATTAGTTTTGCACCATGAGGTTTGTGAAAGAAAATATAAGGTAAAACAATGAATAACCCCTATGCTTTCAAGATCTTGGAAGAAAAACTCCAACCTGTAGCTTCATTTCATTTATGTTTCTGAGATTATCTGCATCCTATTGATAGCTTCATATTTTTGATTCATGCTTAATGATTCAAGTTTGTTAATCACATGTCATTTATGATAGTGACCCATAACTCACCACCATGAATGATGTGTGTTTGACAATCACAAGAGATGAATTTCTTCATTGTCTACCTATGCTGCTCCACTATGCATTGTACATTCTTCATGATGATTGTTTTCAACAAGAATGATGTTAAATATGAAAACAATAAATGATGTGAAGCATGATGTAAATGAAGAATTTTATGTATGCCTGTTCACTATCATTGTATAATCATGTTGATATGATGACTTTTAAGATTACATTTCCCTCTTAAATAAGCTCAAATGAGCTCATTATTTGATAACTTAGCATGTCGGGCTCAACCCTTGTGGAAGCCACATTTTAACCCACATGTTGAAATTAAATGAATCATAACAACAACATACTTTTCTTGTATCTGCACATGAAGCAAACAAGTTAGACAAATAAATGCATATCTTGGATGTTTTTGATGTCTTTGATGGTTTTCTGGGACACCTAAAGTATGCATGCTTATTTAATGCAGATTGAGATCAATTTATATATGCATAGGTATTTGTTCATGTAAAGTTGGAAACTTTTCATTGCTTAGAGCATTGCTCTAACACCATTTCTTATGTCAAATGCAGGAACTATGAGCACCATTAAGCTAGGAGGGACAGATAAAGCTTGGGACAACAGTAGGACAAAATGAGACATTAGAACCAGTCATTCACAGGTAATGACTAGTTTCCTTCTTTATATGCACATTTCTTTTACTTATCCATGTATATTCTTTTCTTTGTTTGTATTGAATAAGTTAAGTCAATCTCGTGGATTGTGTGAGATAATGTACATTTATACATTCAATAAAGATTACTTTGTTCATAACATATTTGAATCCTTCTTATGTTACATGCATATGTGTAAATGCAGTAATTTGTAATTGTAATATTTTATGGATTATTTCATTTATGCATTTGAATGTAATGTAGGAAAGATTTAAATGTACCCTTTCCTCAATTTTAAATCAACAAGCTCCACCTGATTAAGCTATAAGTGAAAATTTGGTAACAGTTCCATTACGTCATTTACATACACGTATGTCAATATGTGTATATATGTGCATATACTCATATATCATATATATACACATTATTTATACAATCATTCACATATATAATTATCAACCTATCGATAGTCATTTATACATCTGGTGTGTATATATATATGTCTAGTTATCCATCTGATACCCTCATACCCATGAGCAATTCGTCCACTAGTATGTGGAGGCACGTCTACCTTTGTATACTCATGTACGTATTAAGTCATGTACATGGGTTTATCATTGACATATATATGTACTTCTTATTGAGAAATGTGACTCAAATTTACTAGCTTGAGCGACTTCCTGGACTAGTTGTGTTTTCCTCCTTCATCGGCTTGAGTTAAGTCGCTGGTTTTCATGTTTTTCTAACTAAGTTGCGGGGTTTTGAAAGATCATAACTTGGCAACATTGAGCTTGTTACGAGATTGCTAGATTTTTGAACCTTGGAACCTATGTCGAGGGGTTCATGAGTTTCATAACCTCCTGACACGGTGATCTACTTGTTGTAGCAGTTTCCAGGAAATTCCTAACCTTTGACTTGAGGTTTTGATGTTCGGGTTTTGAGCGACGGAGCGATCCCTTTGAGTGTCAGTGAGACATGTTGTGATTGGCAAGACTTTGGAAGATGTCTTCTCAACATTCCAGTTGAAGACTTGTTTGTTCCTGTCGATGAGACTTCAGGAGGTTGCCGTGAGTTGGTGAAAAGTCTCTTCAACATGCAGGTGGAAGTTAGGGACCAGTGTCAGTGTGACTTCAGGGTGTCGCCAAGACTTTGGTGAAAGTCTCTTCAACTTGCATACATTTCTCTTTAATGGACCAATGGTACAGTGAGCTGCAAGACCTTGTCAATGTGACATCGGGTGCTCAAGGAGAGATGGTTAAGTGTCTCTTCAACACTTTGATGATTGAATGGTTGGCGAATTGGATGCTTGTCGATGTGACAATGCAAGTTCGGTGTGAGATTGTCTATTGTCTCTTTGACACCCGGTAACTGAAGTCTTGGTGAGTCCAATGGAGCAGTGAATTGTATGGCGGTAAAGACTTGTTGGTGGGAGTCTGTAAGATGTCACAATGACACCCTGATGTGTAGCATTGGATCCTCATCGGTGAGAAGTTGTGTCTTCGGTGAGACACTAAAGCTTGTCTCACCAACGAAATGATGGAATGATGTAGTGGTGAACTCACTTGTTTCTAGGATAGTGCTTCATCTATAGGACTTTGAAGGTGGTCTTCTCGATATGATGATGGTTGACTTGGTGACTTGTATAGAATGTCTCAGTGGCACCCGATTGATGATTAGCTGGAAAGTGGTGATTGGTTGCTTAAGTTGCTTGTGGCTGGTTGTTTATTGTGGTTAGGGTTTCTTGGAATGATTAAGAGCAGAATGTGAATTCCTTTGTTGGGTTGTCGAATTGGCCAAGAAGCTGGGTAGCCGAGAAGGAAGCGAAGAATGTGAACTTGAGAAGCCAAAGGGCTAGGTTGGACGAGAGGCTGGTTGGGAGAGAGTGGACTGGTTAGAGGAGATGGATTTGCACTGTATGTTGTGTGAGGATTCTGAACAGTTACAGTTGTTGTATGTATTCTCCAGATGGACAAGATGTGTAAACTCCTATAAAGGCTATAAGCGTGAAATTGTATTGTAACTCTTTTGTTGTTGAATAATACAATGACTAGATCTTTTGGAGTGTGGGGTTTTTTACTCGTAAGGGTTTTCCTCATGTAAATTTGTGTCCATTTATGTTTGTCTTTCTTTTTGGTTGATTCTGCAAATTTGAATCTATGTATAGTGTTGAATCTGGTTAAATCTGCATGTGATTTTCTTAGAAGGGTTAATGTGGGAAATTGATTGTGCTTGTTTCTGCTTTATGGCATAGTAGTTATGTCTTTGAGGCAATTTGAAGGAATTAAAATCACTGAAGGCACTGTTGTTCTTAGATGTTTCTATCTGAGATGTCTTGAATTTCCCTTACAAGTGGTATTAGAGCCTTTTTTCGAGATTTGCTTGTGCTTGCATGTGCAAGTTTGTGTGTTGCATGTACTTGCATGAACTCACATGTGTCTTGCATGTTCCTACATGTAAGAGTTCCTGGTGTTTCAGTTTTGTGGATTCCTTTTATAAATATTTCTTAGCCTAGCAAGCTTGAGGAGATTTGAAGGA
Organism: Sequoia sempervirens; assembly: GCA_007258455.2. Classification (NCBI taxonomy): domain Eukaryota; kingdom Viridiplantae; phylum Streptophyta; class Pinopsida; order Cupressales; family Cupressaceae; genus Sequoia; species Sequoia sempervirens. The sequence continues at coordinate 297,220,905 of VDFB02000015.1, forward strand.
GTCGACTGATGATTGATCCTTTGGTGAGTAAAAGTCCTTGCTCTTTTGAGACAACACACGGTGTGAAAGACATTGAAGATGGAGAAACTGGAGTTGATCATATATGTAATGATGTGGTCTGAGGCTCTTGGTTAGCAGCGAATGATCCTGATGCAAGGGGTGTGAGTTTATGCTTATGGTTGTGTTGCAACAGAGTGTGGTTCATACTGGGTGTCTGTGTGAGAGGCTCCCTGATGGTATGGAGATGCTTGGGTTGTTATTCATCCATGGAGTATTGTACTTGTGCTAGGTGATTTGACCTAGTATTGAAGGCATTGTTCTCTGTTACCTTGATTGCATGCAGGCTATGAAGTTGATCTCTGGGTGGTCTAAAAACTTTTGAATACCCTCGCTCTCTCGTATGCATGTGCATGCTGGTGGTTCTGGAATGTGCCTAGAGTTCCTATACTACTTGTTCCTTTTAAGGATACCATGTACTTGCATGGCTCAGATTCATGTTCTTTGGTTTTGAAGGTTTTATAGATTTTCCTAAAAAAGTCTATGGTGATGCATATTCATGTTATTTCATTGTTCTAGTTAATCGTGATGGTTCTGTGCAGACTCTTGAGTCATCAAAATGTGCAGTGGATATGGGTGTTTTATAAACACGGTGATTTTGCAGGTTTTACATGGCCAAGAAAACTTGTGGTTTTGTGGAGCTGCTTAAGGATTCCCTTGACTATGGTGCTCGTTATGGACATGATTGGAAAATCGGATTTGAACTTGATTTGGTGTTTGAGTCAAGTTGTCTACGTTGTTATTCTCCTCGAGATCTCAATTTTTCAATTTCCAGTGTGATGATGGATTTGCATGCTTCATTGATTGAATCTACGGGTTGAGAAATGTTGTGGGCTATCTTTACCTACATGTTTATTGTGGGACAACTCAAAAGTGGATTGCCAATATCTACTAGGTTTGATTTTGTGTTGGTGCAAATCTGTTAGTTGGCCTTGTCTTTGGTCACTTGTGCATTGGTGTGGTTGCTTCTGGATGAGAAGAAGGATGGTGTTGAGTACCTGAATAGTTGACTATGGAGACCTATAGTGTGTGTATCACGATGTCATGAGGAGCTTGATACGCATTTTAGTGTAAGCTTTTAACAGTGATGGTGTTGTTTGCTTGGTTTGGAGATCTTGGTGCTGCTTGGCATTGTTGTCAGATGGAAATGTTGTTGATTGGACCTAGAGGTTTTTTAGATTAGCAGATGTTTGTTCATGATGCTTGGAAAGCTCGAGTGTCATGGTTCAATGGGAGCTTTAGCAGTGATTGTGGATTCATCACTTTGTGATGGATGGTCTTCTTTAGTGTTGTAGATGTTACTAGGAGGAGCTCTTAGATCTTGTTGCTGCAAAAGGGTTCTTTCACATTTGCATGGACACTATTTGAAGATTGCAACATCTCAAAACCATGGAGGATTCCTGGAGTCTTTGGCTAAGGTGTTGGTGGTGCTTGACAGGTGATGTTGGTTTAGAGTTTTGGCATGATGCATTGCTCTTGAAACCATGGTATGTTCACTTGGAGCATGGTATCTCCTAAGGTGGATGGTAAGATCATGATGTCATGATAAGTTCCTAGTTCAAATGTTTGGAGCTTTGATAGTGGTTTGGAGATTCTCCATGTTTTGGGTGCATTGGTCATATGCTTGAGAACTTCATGATAGTGCAATAATGTAGATTGGAGTTCAACATGGGATGATCGTTTGTAGGTGCTCATGGATACATGGAGAACAAGGTGAGGCTGGAATTCTCTTGAGATGAGAAAGGCATTGTTGATGGTTACTCCTGATTAAGATTTTAGCAGAAAGTCTGAGGAGCCTACGCCTCAGTTGGACGTGAGTTCAATAGAGACAAATGAGGAGATTGCTCTTGGATGAGTCATGGTGGCTTGTATATCTTGGAGGAGCATTCTCATTCCCCACTCCTGGTCTACTCAAAAGTGAAGTCTATTTAAGAGGTATTTGCCCATTGTATCCTTCAGATGTGTTTTATGCTTTCTTTCATGATATTGATTTTGAATTGTTGTTTAATGGCTTTAGAGGATTCATAGTGGAAGATGGAAAACATGTTTGTCTCCTTGTGAATTTGAGTTGATAAGAACAATAAGGAGATGCTTTATGGGTGTGTTTTACTGAGATGGAAAATGAAGTAGTTTGATCTTCTTTGAGAGGCTTACATCTATATGTTGTGTTTGATCTCTTGAGGTTGAACAAGTTTGGATGTTGTTATAGCTTTTCTCTTGGGGTTGTGAAGGATATCTTACTTGACACAACTGGCATTTAGAGGTGTATGTAGGAGGATGCTACATGTTTATTATTTGCAATTTTTTCTCTTTAGTCTAGTTCTTCTTATTGTATGTTTGAACTCATATGACTTTAGATGTGAGATTTCTATGTGGAGCCATGATGATCACTAGCTTGTGGTCATGTGTTGTCACTTGGGTGATGACATGGAGGTTCTTGTGTCTCTTTCTTCTGTCAGATATGGAGAATATGGGAGAGCTATGGAAGACTGTTGAGAGAGATGTTTCTTGTAGTAGTTGGTTGTAGGTTTTTCAGATCTTTGTGGATGTTTCCTTGGTACTACATGGTTACACTTTCTATGTGTTGTCATTGGTAGACTTTCTATGCCTTTGATCTTTCAGATTTGGCATTACCCATGCAGTGGGAGTTTCTGGTTATGCTTTGTCTTCTTCGAATGGCTGGCACATGGAGCTTTCATTTGTAGTTGATGGGTTGGCTATGAAGATGGCATGAGTTTGCTGATGTGGATACCTTTGAGGTATGTGTGATTGGATGGATTAGCACTTGTTATATGTGCTATTTTCAGTCACGTGGGTTGATCAGTTGGATGGGAGCAATCAATTTTCTGGTTATTGTTCTATCTTGTTTTTGGAGAATGATTTCACGGTTGTGTTCATGATTGAGGGCTTTGAAGTTGATGTTGCATTGCTTCTGTATAGCTTGTGAGAATAATGAAGTGGTGGTAGTGTTGAAGCCCTTGCCATCTATAGGATCTGATGCTTGTGTTCTTGAGATTGGTGCATAGATGCCTTGGCTTGTTCTTTTTTTCCTATGGTGGATGGCTGGAACTATTACCTAAGTTGGTGGACATCTTGGATGTCATTGCAGGTGTCTTGGTTGGAGTGCAAAAGCATTGTTTAAGATTCTTGAGTTTTCTTTGGAAGGAGCCAGTAATTTCTTCGTCATGTGGGAGAATGTTGAGAAATGTGACTCAAATTTATTGGCTTGAGCAACTTCCTAGAGTAGTTGTGTTTTCCTCCTTCATCAACTTGAGTTAAGTCACTAGTTTTCAAGTTTTTCTAACTGAGTCGTGGGGTTCTAAAATATCATAACTTGGGGACATTGAGCTTGTCATGGGATCGCTGGATTTTCGAACCTTGGAACCTATGTTGCGGGGTTCGTGAGTTTCATAACCTCTTGACACAACGATCTCCTTGTTGTCGTGGTTTCCAAGAAATTCCTAACCTCCGACTTGAGGTTGTGAAGTTAAATTTTTGAGTGATAAAGTGATCCCTTTGAGTGTCGGCGAGACATGACGTGATTGGTAGGACTTCAAAAGATGTCTCCTTGACATTCCAGTTGAAGACTTGTTCGTTCCTATTGATGAGACTTCAAGAGGTTGCCATGAGTTGGTGAAAAGTCTCTTCAACATGCAGGTGGAAGTTAGGGACTCAGTGTCAGTGTGACTTTAGGGTGTCGCTAAGACTTTGGTGAAAGTCTCTTTGACATGCATGTCTCTTCGATGGACTAGCACTAGAATGAGCTACAAGGCCTTGTCGATGTGACATTGGGTGCTCGAGGAGAGATGGTCAAGTGTCTCTTTCGACACCCAGTAACGAAAGTCTTGGTGAGCCCGATGGAGTAATGACTTGCATGGTGGTAAAGACTTGTCAGTGGGAGTTTGTAAGATGTCACAATGACAACCCAATGTGTAGCATTGGTTCCTCATCGGTGAGAAGTTGTGTCTTCAGAAAGACACTGAAGCTTGTCTCACCGACAGAACAATGGAACGATGCAATGGTGAACTCACTTGTCGCTAGGACAATGCTTCATCGGTAGGAATTCAAAGGAAGTCTCACTGATATGATGATGGCTGACTCGGTGACCTGTATAGAATGTCTCAATGGGACCTGGTTGATGATTAGCTGGAAAGCGGTGATTGGTTGCATGTCTATGACAGTTTAAGCTACTCGTGGCTAGTTTTCTGTTGCAGTTAGGATGTAATGTCCCTTGCTTAGTCTGACCTTATATTTCTGATTTGAACCTCAAGGAATATTGTCAAACACTTTGTCTACAACCTTCTTCTTTGTTAGAAATGGGTTTCAATTTGTTTTTTCTGATGTTTATTTTGTATTTTGATGTTTATAGTGATTTCAAGTGCATAGAGATTTTAACTAAACTTACTAATGACTGAGATAATAATCATATACTGACTGTAAATGAAAGTGGCCACTCAAATGCACAGTTACAACCACTATTCATTTCTACAAACAATTGGCAAACCAGTGCCCAACTCCATTATATAAATATTGACATTGCAAATGTAGCTTGTTATAATGTTTATCAATTGAAATGCATAATACCTTCACTAAGGACGATAAGAGACAACATTTTATGGCAGCAATACAAAGACTTCAAGCTGTAAATGCAATACATGAAAAAAACTAAATGATAGTTAAATTGCTCTACAAAATAAGGAACCTGGATAAAGTAGAATGATAGACTGTAAAGGAATATCCTCAACAGTCGAAGTTCTTGAATGATGACTCACCCAGCTTATGATGCGACAACTCCTTCTCAACCAACGGTCCTGTGGGTCCTGTATAAACTCATGTCCTGCACAATGACCAATGCCAACACTAACAAACTCGACCTGTGAGTTGTTCACCAAACACCAACCAATCTAGGAATAAAATTGTCCAACTCCAAGTATTGATGAATTCGCCCATAATAGGTCAACACCTCTTTGTCGAATTCCACATGGGTAGATTATTTTTCTTTTCCCCAATTCGTCTCTAGACTACAATTATAATTATATTTGCTTGCCTTACTCCAACTCTCTTGAAGCGTCGACCTGGAGTATTTTATTTTGACTTGGCAATACTATCAAATATGACTTATACGATGAGATGCAAAATTGTATTTGTCTTTTTTGAATTTCAATGATCATCGATTTATTTTGCTAATGCAGTTGCTCTCGATATGTCAATCGACCACCTCTATTTTTATCGAAAATGATCTCAATTGTCTCTTCTATGCGTGGATTCCTCGATAAACCTTTTTGACACCTCAAATATGAAACCATAATGTTTACCAATTTGTCTAATGTAGATTGACTTGAAACACCTTTATCTTTATGCAGCAGGATAAAGTTCAAGCATACGATCTCTTCCTTTGTCTTATCTGTAATCTTTCAAGAAGCGACTCCTTCCAGATGAGTAAACCAATTTATTTTAAATGAAATATGATTTTCTCCCACAATTGAATACCACAAACTCTATAAATAACAAAATATCTTATCTGCTCCAAATTATCGATTGTCTCAAATTTGGCCAAAGGCCATTAAATCTGATAAATATTCAATCCTCCACAAATGATGTAGCAATACCTCAGCTGCCACAATCAACTCAGCTAAGGTAGTAATATGACAACTACTACACCTATAGAATCTCCTCAATGAAGCATAGATTGGACCTCTGAGTGAATCCCACAATTAGCAATAATTCAGGTGATATTTCACAGCCTCAAAATTGCATAACCAATGAGAGTTTTCATTCCCAATGGTTGGAAATGGCAGAAACCCTAGCTAGCTTCCTCACCAAACAATAACATCAAACAAATATCAATTCCTGAATGATTATAAGCTTGGAAAATCCTCTCTTTATACTTTTTTTCCCAAGGAGAGGTCAATTCCTCTAGAAGCTTCTCTTTAAATAATATAATATTTGCACTTTACAAATATTAAAATATGACTTTATAATATAAATTGTAAATATAACATTATAACATAATATTAATTATTAAAGTTACCTTTAATAATAATTAAACATTATATCTTAATAAAACTCCTTATTTCTCCAATTCAACTAAATCCAGAAAATGGAAACCATCAACTGACTAGATATGTACCATAAAGGACCCCCTAACCATGCTCATTAGCCTACAAAGTTCAACTGATAGGCTAATCTTGCTGAGAACTAATGCTCACGAAAATGGGGATATTACATAGGGTTTCTTGGAATGATTAAGAGCAGAACACAAATGCCTTTGTTGGGTTGTCGGACTGGCTGAGAGGCTGGGTAGCTGAGAAGGAAATGAAGAATGTGAACCTCAGAAGCCAAAGGGCTGGGTTGGCCGAGAGGCTGGCTGGGAGAGAGTGGACTAGTTAGAGGAGATGGATCTGCACTGTATGCTATGCGAGGATTCTAAACAGTTATGGTTGTTTTCTGTATTCTCCAGATGGACAAGATGTGTAAACTCCTATAAAGGTTGTAAGCCTGAATTGTATTGTAATGATTTTGTTGTTGAATAATACAATGGCTAGATCTTTTGGAGTGTGGGGTTTTTTACCCATAAGGGTTTTCCCCATGTAAATCTATGTGTCCATTTATGTTTTTCTTTCATGTTGGTCGATTCTGCAAATATGAATCTGTGCAAAGTGTTGAATCTGGTTAAATTTTCATGTGCTTTTCTTAAAAGGGTTAATGTGGGAAATCAATTCTCCTATTTATGCTTTATGGCATAGTAGTTGTGTCTTTGAGGCAATCTATAGGAATTAAAATCACCGAAGGCACTACTGTTCTTAGATGTTTCTATCTGAGATATCCTGAATTTCCCTTATACTTCCATGTATATATGTCTAATCGATTACATTAAGAGTATAAAAGAAAAGAGCTTTCATCGACCAAGCACTTAAAACAAACAAAAAAATCCTAAACCAAAACACTCCCAAATGAGATCACAACCTATCTAACACATGAACAAACAATGTTATGGATAGACTTACCAACATCCAAAATTACGACTTGACTTAACCATTCTATATGTGAGTGTGTGATAGTTCAGTTTAGGCTATGTTAATGGTTTCCAGACCAATCCCTCTCCTGAGTGATACTTTCCCTCCTTATGGAGGCTTGATCCTTGCATCTACATCCAACGAGCAACACATTCACAATAGTAGTTATATGTTCACAATACCATCATATAATTCATCATTTAAAATATCAAATTCAATAAACATCTTTTCCACATATTCATTTCAATATAACATTAATCAAGTTAACATTTATTCATTCATTTCTTTCCAAATGATACAATCAAAAAAAGTACATGCACATTATTTCTAACTCAAAATTGCAAACATAATCATATATTCAATATTTTAACCAATCACAATAATAGTAAATAGGTAAACGCATAATGGGGTGTAACATATCCCCCCCTTGTGAATCATCGTCCCTGATGATTTTATGTAGCAACACAGAATAATTAAAATAAACATAATCATTATTTTCAAGCATTAACAAAAGCATGTAAGACACATGGAAACTTCTACTCAATTTTTGTATAGTCCTCCCAAGTGGCAAAATCTTTTACATACTGGTCCCATTGGACTCTGCACTACAGAACCTCCCTATTATGCAAGAGAAGCTTACGTGTTCCAAGCACCCTGGGAGGCTCGATGGTTACCACTTCAGGGTCCTCTACCTATAAAGCATTCTAGTCAATTACATGATTATCACTTGGTATATACTTCTTTAGGTATGAGACGTGAAAGATGTTATGCATTCAAGCAAGAGCTAGTGGCAACGCAATTCGGTAAGCAACAGGATTTACTTCCTCTAGGACCTCAAAATGACCTACATAGTGTGGGGCTAGTTTGGATGAATTTCCAAACTTGATAGCACTTTTATGAGGTTTTACCCTTAACAACACCTTCTCACCTACAACAAAGTTCCTAGGTACCCATTTAGAATTAACATAGCTTCTATGCCTATCGTTGGCTTTAGCTAGCCTTTGCTTAAGAACTCTAACTTGTTCCTCCATTTTTGACAATATCTCGAGCCCAAGACTCACCCTATCCTCAAGTTTATCCCAACTTATAGGGGTTCGACACTTTCACCCATACAATTCTTCGAAAGGAGCCATCTTAATTGAAAAATGGTAGGAATTATTGTAAGAAAATTCCACCAAAGGAAAATAATCTTCCCACTTGTATTGTTGATCCATGCAATAAATTCTTAGTAGGTCCTCTATGTCATTATTGAGTCTTCTTGAGGAGTGCATTTGTGAAGCATGGCATGGGATGTGTGGATTCATGCTTGGACTCATGGGGATGCATTGGAGGGCTTGACGCTTCAGAGGTATTCATTGTAACTCTTGTATCGCTTTATAGTTGAATAATATGATGGAGTATGGATGCTTTTGGAGGTTGGGTTTTTCCCTCTTGAGGGTTTTCCTAGGGTATATTTTGTGTTATCTTGTGGCTTGTCTATTTGATCTATGCATTTTGGCAGCTTGTATGCATTTTTATCTCTCATGGGTTATGTAGGAAATGGATTAAGATCATGGGTTAAATGCAATAATTTCCTAACACATCGTACCAAAACATTAATCAAGGACTTACATTTTCAAACACCAATCAAGGACCTACACCATCTTTCTGAAACACAAATCAAGGTACAACATTTCAAATCCAAAATACAAATCAAGGGTCCACACCACAATTTCTAAACGCCATACCAAATATGAACATGACGTTTGGGACCAATCTAAATACCAATTTCACTCCAAACAAAACCAACACTAATGCAAAATTTACACATCAATATCAACAAGGTAACCAAGGTCCCATGCCACAAAATGTCAATCCAAATCCAACATATGACCTCAACACCAACACCATAACAAAAAGTCAAACCAACACAACACCATCTCTTGTGGAAACCTTGATGCAACAAATACAAGCCATACAACAACAAATGACAAACATGCAAATCCAAATCCAACATATGACCTCAACACCAACACCATAACACAAAGTCAAACCAACACAACACCATCTCTTGCGGAAACCTTGATGCAACAAATACAAGCCATACAACAACAAATGACAAACATGCAATTGGGGACCAACAAGAAAATTTATTCTATGGAGGAATTGTGCCCCTATCCATTCGACATAAATATATACATGTTGCCCTTTCCCCCTCACTTCACGACACCAAGTTTACCCAAATATAAAGGGAAAGGAGATCCAATGGAACACATATGAGAATTTAATACATGTATGGAAATCACATATGATCCTACTTATTTGATGAGACTATTACCACGAAGTCTCACAGGGCCAACTCTAGATTGGTTCGCACACCTTCCTCCAAGGATTAGGACATGGGGTGACTTGGATGATAAATTTATTAATCACTTTTCCTTTAACATTGAAATTGATGTGACCCTCGTAAAACTATGCACAACTAAACAATAAGGGGAGTCACTTACCTCATTTTACCAAAGATGGCAAGGTATGGCTAGCAAATGTCCTTGCCACATTCCTGAGAAACAACTAGTCCTAATGTTTTTGGAAAACCTTAACGCAGAATTGATGATTGGTCTCCAAATCCAATGTTACATAACTTTTGAGGATATCATGGAGAAAGGTGACTTTGTTGAAAAGGCTCTTGTCGCAAAGGGACTACTCAAAGTGCACAAAGAAACCCCAAAGGATAATAATGACAAAGGTAAAATTTGTTCTTAAAACAAGAATGTCACTAATGATGGAGTTGATGATACTAAAGTGATAAACAAAGGTCCTACCATTCACCTCAAAGGTCCTTCTACATCAAATACATCAAATATATCAAATTCCCAAACACAAGCTCAAGATCAAACATTGAATGTAGTCCAAAACAACCAAAAATGCAGAGGACCTCCGTGTAATAAGAGAGCATATACCCCATTGGGTGAACCCATTGAATCAGTCCTAAAGACACTTTTACAATCCAATGTCATCTAACTACCAGATATCAAGAACTATGAGCCCTCATTGATCAAACCTGACTGGTGGAAGGAAAATGAATATTGTGAATATCACCATGGAAAAGGACATAAGACATCTTCATGCTAGAAAATAAAAAATGTCATTCAAGATCTCATTGAACAAGAAATAATTTCAATAGACAATTCACAAGGAAAGACAAATGTTGATCATACCATATTTAATACTCCCTTGCAAGATCATGACAAAGGAAAAGCCTCCAGTTCAAGGAATAACAATAATGCCAATTATAACCACATCATGCATGATTACAACACTATCGTCCACCACATACGAGCCTTTGATGATCATATTGGCACCATTATCATAAATAAGAAAATTTCAAAATCTGATGTCACCACTTGCAAAGCCAAGGTAAAACTATAAGGGTTTCCTTCCAATCCACAATTGAAAAGCCAATACAATCTCCTAGAGTAGTTAGGGAAGACTCCCACATAGATTTCTATTCTGGAACTCCTTTGCATATCCCCTCAACATAGAGCTATCCTTGATAAAGCCTTGCAGGAAGCATTTGTACCCGTTGACCTAAATGTCAATGAATTTTTGGCCATGGTTGAATACCTAGCTATGCCATACCATGTCACCTTCTTTGAACAAAGAATTTTTTGTACAAAAATTAGATCATAATGATCCCCTACATCTGGAAGTCTACGTAAATAAACATAAGATCAGACGAGTCTTGGTAGACAGGGGAGCGGGTTTGAACATTTTCTCTCTGAAACTAGTAAAAGCATTGGGATACTATGAGAATTGCATAGATCAAACTAAGAATTTTTTTATTGAGGCTTATGATGATGCTGGGCACTCATCTGAAGGAGTAATTTCACTTCCCGTAAGAGTTGTTCTAGCTATGCAAAACACAACGTTTCATGTCTTGGATCTGGATTTACACTACAACCTTCTCCTTGGCCGCCCATGGATTCGTGCCATGAAGGCCATACCATCCACATACCACCAATGCCTCAAATTTCCACATAATGGCATTGAAACTACTATTACTAGTGATCCTGATCCCTTTTAGTATTGCAAAAACCTAAAAGGAACCATTGAGCACCAAGTTCCCATAAATTGAGAGGCCTCATCTTCCACCTCATCCCACTACATTAATCCATCTGACCTCATCAAATCATCAACTCCATTCACCACACCTTCCAAACCCAAAATCCAGATCCAAGACAAAGGGTGTTGAGAATACATCATAAAGAGCCTATTTTGCATTGGAAAGTTGCCTAAATCACCAAAGTCTTATGGCAAGCCACATCTCATGCATCCTAAGGTTATCATCCGCAATCCTCCTACCACCTTCACTAAATGGGGGGAGTTAGCCAAAGAATCTTTGGATGACCACATTTACACATGGCTATATAAAGAAGAGGACATAGAACCTAAGCAGTTGTCTATTGAATAATATCCAAAAGGGTTCCTCTTGATGAAGCAACAAGGATATGATGGACATAACAACCTTGGTCTAAACAAACATGGGATAGTGGAACCCTTACTGCCTCCTAAATTACCAAAGTATAGAGGGTTAGGGTTTGTAGCAACAAAAGTGAGTATCTTAGGTACTAGGTTGCCTTCGAGTGAGACCGTTAATGATTCAAATGAAATCAAGACATCTGAGGACTATTATACTGACTCTGATTCCAATCAATGGGAATGGGGTTCAGATAGATCATTCAACGACTATGACCTTGAAGAAACATTTAGAGAACCTGGTGAGCCTACCTTTGAGGAAATGTTTAATCAAATGTTTAAAATTGGTCCCCCACAGAACTTGTCAAATCCCAAACAAAACATCCCCTTGAAAAGGGAAGCTTGGATTGAAACCTTATGGAAACCCAATGACTCCAGCTCTGTCTTTACCTTACTTGCCTACACCATGACCCTTGACGATTCCGATGATGGTTTACCTCTCGTATACTCGCAATTAATAGATTGGGGCCAAAAAGGACCATCAAGTTTAGACACATTCGAGAGCGATGAAGCAATTGCTGAGTTCATGGGACTTCATGAAGGAATAACAAGTGGGGATCATAAGGTTGCTCTTTGAGATGCTTGAGGGTGGAGGATTGGACAACCTCCATATAGACTGAGAGAGATCACCATTGCTCATAGAAGAGATAAAAGAAGTGAACATTGGGACACAAGATAACTCTATAATCATACAACTTGCAACATCTTTGACCACTAAGGAAAAACCTAAGTTTACGACATTCTTTTTAAAGAGACAAGTTAATTTCTCATGGTCATATGTTGATATGCCTGGGTTGGACCCCAAGCTTGTTTTACATTAGTTGCCATTGATACTAAATGCCAAACCATATAAATGGAAGCTAAGGAAAATGCACCCGCAGATTGCACTCCTGGTCAAGGTTGAACCAAAGAAACTTTTGGATGTCGGATTCATACGCTCTATTGATTATGCAAATTGGATATCTAACCTTGTTCCTGTCACAAAACTGAATGGTCAAATCAGAGTATGCATGGATTTTAGGGACCTTAACAAGGCTTGTCCTAAGGATGATTTCCCTTTACCAAATATTGACATCATAGTGGAACTCACTGCCAGGTTATCACTTATGGATGAATTCTCAGGCTATAACCAGATAAGGATTGCTCTTGAAGATCAACCAAAGATGACCTCTACATGCACTTGGGGAACTTTCTGTTGGAATGTTATGCCATTTGGACTTGAGAATGCTAGAGCTACATATCAGAGAGCCATGACTATCATTTTTCATGATTACATGAATGTACTTATGGAGGATTATGTCAATGATATTCTCTCAAAATCCCTAGAAAGAAGTGCTCACCTCATAGTTTTGGATAATATTTTCACAAGACTTGAGAAATACAAACTTAGGTTAAATCCAAAGAAATATGTTTTCGGGGTCCAATTAGGCAAACTCTTAGGATACATTATCTCCTGCAAAGGAATAGAGGTTGATCCTGCAAAAGTAAAATCTATCTTGGACATGTCACCACCCACCAACATCACCCAACTAAGGACTTTACAAGAAAGACTACAATCAATCCATAGATTCATCGCCCAACTAGTAGATAAGATTCATCCATTTCAACATTTGTTGCAAAAAGAAATTCCCTTCATTTAGATAGAAAAATGTCAGGAAGCATTTGATCAAATTAAGCATTATCTATTGACTCCACCAGTTCTTATGGCTCCAATTAATGGTAGAAATTTGATATTATATGTAACAACTACATCAACACTGGGGGAATTATTGGCACAAAATGATAATGATGGCAAAGAACGAGCAATCTACTACATCAATCATACCTTGGTTGGATATGAGTTAAACTACAGTGCTATTGAACGAGCATGCCTAGTAGTTTTATTCGTAGCCCAGAAATTGAGACATTCTATGCTAAACCACAAGACAAAGTTGATAGCTAAAATTGATCCTCTAAAGTATCTTAGTAAAGTAGCTCTGGCAGGATAACTAGCTAAGTGGGTTATGATTTTAAGTGAATATGACATTAAATATGTTGATCAAAAGGCAATTAAAGGATAGGTGATAGCTGATCAACTTGCAGATACACCGGTAAAAGTAGACCATTCTCTGATGATCGAATTTTTAGATGAATCAATCTACATCATAGAAACACCACCAACATGGAAATTGTACTTTGATGGGTCCTACAAAAGTCATGGTTCGAGAGTTGGCATTTTATTCATCACACCTTAAGGGGATTCCATTCCTAGGTCATTTTGAATAGAATTTTCGTGCACCAATAATATAGCTAAGTATGAAACATTACTAATAGGACTCCGAATGGCAATTAAATGGAAAATTAAGGATCTTCAAGTTTATGGTGATTCCCAGCTAGTGATCAAGCAAGTCAATGATGATTATGATACCAAGGATGAGAATTTAATGCCTTACAAGCACATGGTTGATAGTTTTATGCCGTACTTCAAAGCTATTACCTTTGAGAAAATATTGAGAATCGAGAACAAGGCAACTGATGCAATAGCAAAATTGGATCTCTCTTGGACATCCCTAATAATGCATCATAATATAAGTTCTTGGTAGAATAGTTGTTGGTACCTGCGTTAGATGTCCCTAAAATTGAACTTGTGTGTGAACTTGTTAGTCTTGAATCCCCCTAGTACAAGGACATTTACAACTATCTACATGACCAAATTATCCCTCTTGACTTGTCCCCTAACCAACATAAAACCTTTATTCGACAAGCCTCTAAATATGCTGGATCATCGGAGATACCCTTTACTGTCGTAGCCTAGATAGCACCCTCCTTCGATGTCTTGACTCAAATGAAGCACAAATGGCCTTATAAGAGGTTCACCATGGTATATGTGAAGCTCACTCTACTGGTCCTACCTTAGCCAAAAAGCTTATGAGGACGGGATATTATTAGCCTATAATGGAACATGATGCCTATTACTTTGTGAAGAAATGTCATCAATGTCAAATTCATGAAGATCTCATACATGCACCAGCTCAGGAATTGCAAATGCTTACATCACCATGGCCATTATTTCAATGGGGACTTGACCTCGTAGCAAGGATCCACCCACCTCTGCAAATGGGCATAAGTTTATCCTTGTTGCTACAAAATACTTTACCAAATGGATCGAAGCCATCCCGATGACATACATGACTGGTAAGCAGATATCCAAATTCATTATGAATTACATTATATGCCACTATGATATTCCTCAATCCATCATTATGAACAATGGTCACCCTTTCAAGAATTAGGATGTCCATGAACTCTGTGAGAAGTTTCATATCCAACACCATTTTTCCACACCATAAATTACCCCCAGGGTAATGGCCAAGCTAAGGCATCTAATAAGACTATCCTTAAAATCCTAAAAAAGACTATTAATGACACTAGTCGTGACTAGCATCTCCAATTCAATCCTGCTTTATGGGCCTACCGTACCAGTATTTGTACCCCTATAGGAGCCACTCCATATCCCCTTATCTTTGGATTTGAGGCCATACTTCCTATTAAGGTCAAGTTATCATCCTTGAGGGTGCTTATGCAAGGGTTGATTGATCAAGACGAATGTCGTGTATCCCATCTACATGAGCTAGAGTTATTGGATGAAAAGAGACAAAATGCCTTAACACATTTACAAGCATACCAAAACTGTCTTTGACACAGTTATAACAAGAAGGTTTGAGTGAGAATCTTTGACATTGGTGACTTAGTCTTGAAAGAGAATCCAAAGAATTAGATAGATCGAGAAAATCCCAAAAATTTTGAACCCAATTGGTTGGGCCCTTTTATCATCACAACGACATATGGATCTAACGCTTATCAGCTCTCCACTCCTGAAGGTGAAGCGTTGCCTAAATCCATCAACAACATGCACCTTCACATATATTACACCTAATTCTCAGAGTATCCCATCAAAAAGTCAAAAAATACAAAAAAATCAAAAAGTCAAAAAATACAAAAAAATCAAAAAGTCAAAAATTACAAAAAAAACAAAAAAGTCAAAAAATGGTCACCTTGATGAAAAATTGGAAAACAGGCATATTGGTGACAACAAAAAAATTAAAAAAATTAAAAAAATAGTAAAGAGAAATAATTCGTCCAAAAGTGAAAACCACTCTGGTGGTGCTTTGGATAAGTACCATGGTGAAAACCTGGCAAACAGGTGCCATGCATAGTCAGTCTATGCTCCTCCATCTACTATCACTTTACCTAGTTTTCTGCCTTTCGTCCATCCATTCACACATATCATCCATCCATAATAACGCTTCATCATCCTTCCCATGGTCTAAGAACCATTGACATTTAGCGTCCTTCGCTTTCATGACCATCCTTTGCATTCATCTGCTGCTTCCCCTCACACATAATAAATTGGTCCTATACTTGATTGGGGGAAATTCCTTGACTTATGTCTTCATGGGATCCTACACATGGTATTAGCCTTTTAAAGCATCAAAATCCAAAAAAATCATAAAAACATAAAAAATCCAAAAAAAATCATAAAGCATCAAAATCCAAAATAAATTTCTAGAAAACTTCAAAACTCCAAAAATAGAGTTAGAGTAAGAGTAAGAGTCAGTTGTGTCAGTTTGGTTGAACTACGTTGTCTTTGCGCATTACTACGTAGGCAAGGCCATCACTTGATGGGCCCTTGAGACATTAGGTCTGTCCTTAGGGTTTTGTAAAATCATATCAATTTTGGTCTATGCCAGTTGAACTACAAGGTCTCTTTGTGTATAATGTAGGCAAGGCCATCAATCAATGAGCCCCCGAGGCCCTAGGTCAGTCCTTTAGGATTTGTCGAGTTTGGTCCTATTCTTTGTCTTCGAGCAATCACTATTCAAATCAAATCACAAATCAACATACAAACATATCCAATAAGTCTTTAATCTTTAATCGATCAATTGCCTAATCATCATCACTTTCACCTAAGTAATTGATCTTATATCAGAATGGGGCATTATGTCATTTGTCTCATTTAGTCCCATCACTTGTCTTCTATTAGAACGTGTTTTTGTTGAGATTGGACATTGTCATTGGTCAACCTTGTCATTCGCCTTAAGCAAGATATGTCTTTCCTCAAACCAAATGTTCATCAAAGTGGTCAATCGATCAACTTTATTAGATGTGTTATTTGCCTTAAACATGATATATCTTTCCTGAAACCAGGCATCATCACATCAGTCAATCATGTCAATCAAACCTTATCAAATCAACTCAAGTTAGTCACTTGGTAAATCAATCTTGTCATCTTGGTTGATTACTCTTGCCTTATATAGGATATGTCTTTCCTGAAACCAGGCGTTGTCAATCAAATCAATTAATCAACCTTGTCAATCTATCAATGGGTAAGTGCACAAAGTTGAGTCCATGAAACGTGGAAGTTTTTTTCCTTAGCCAAAAAAATGAAATCGACATTGCAAAAATAGGATCCTAATTTTCATAAACGAGATCCTGAGCCTAAATTCCAAATGAGATCTTGCTTTTTAAAAATTAGGATCCCATTTGTTAAAGGGTCTCGAACCTACGAACGCAAAACAGGATCCCGATTATTACAAAATAGGATCCCATTTTAAGATGGTATTTATTTTTTTAAAAACAAATGAAACTCATTCTGCTCTGCACGAGATCCCGAATTGGCATGGGTGACAACGACAGTGTAACAACATCCAGGTATGCCTCCACCCCCAATTTTTTTCTTTTTTCATTTTTTATTGAAATTTTTAATTCAAGAATAGATTTTAGCATGTTTTTTTCCAATTTATTTAGCGTTTTAAGCATTTTATTTCGTGTAACAGTAGAAATGATGATTTGTAGAAATAGATAAAAAAATGCAATGAAACT
Organism: Sequoia sempervirens; assembly: GCA_007258455.2. Taxonomy (NCBI): domain Eukaryota; kingdom Viridiplantae; phylum Streptophyta; class Pinopsida; order Cupressales; family Cupressaceae; genus Sequoia; species Sequoia sempervirens. The sequence continues at coordinate 297,238,355 of VDFB02000015.1, forward strand.
TGAAGATAATGAATAGAAAGGAAAAAATGAACCTTAAATTGTATTTTAAAAACAAAATTTAGCTTTTGAAACCTAAATTGTTCAATCAAACAAAAAAAAATTGTATTTGAAAACCCTAATCTAAGGAAACCAAAAATTGCATTTCAAAATCCTAAATTGAAATGAAAAAAGCATTTGAAAACCCTAATTCAAGCTTTTTGAAACCCTAAATTCAAATCAAACAAAAAAAATTGGATTTGAAAACCTTAGTTTGAAATGAAACAAAAAAATTGCATTAAAAACCCTAATTGCTTAGATTGAAACCCTAAATTGAATTGAAACAAAAAAATTTGCTAAAACCCTAAATTGAAATCAAACAAATCATTTTGCATTTGAAAACCCTGATTTCGAGCTCAAGAATATTTGATAATGGAAAAAATTCATTTGCATTGCTTAAATGTTTTTAATTCCACTTGCATTGTATGGAGAAAACAATATGTTAAACTTTACTTTCAATGTTAAATTATAATTAGATTAGAAAACAATATGTTAAAGAATAGTTACAATTCATAAATTTTATCAATGTTTTTTTGCAAATTTATTTAGCAAATTCCTAAATCCTTGTACAATCCATTTCCAATTGTCACTTAATTAGATAATATTTGCATTCATTTCTATTTTATGTTTTGATCTCTCTTAGTCATGCCTTGTTTCCATTTCTTGTTTGCATGTGTTGTCTCTTGTCTTTCGACAAACTTAACTCTCATTCTAGTCAATTAGTTGTTATTTAGGCTTCTAGTTTAGTCTAAAATCTCAATTGGCACTAGTTACCTAGACACTAAAAGAATCTAAGTATTTTTATTTCTTTCTTTTAGGTTCTTTCAATTCCAAATAATCCAATATAAAATAATTGATTCAACATTAACTAATTTTATATTATACATTTTATATCATAAAATTCATTTAAGTGGGAAATATTAATGAAAAAAATGTTAAATAAAATCTTATATTCAATTAAAAAAATATCCAGTTAAAATACACATCAAACTCAATCTTAATAATACATAATTATGTGTTTCTATTACAGAAATAGTCAATCTATTCATAAAATAAAAAATATTCGTAAACTAGTCACTAACTTGCAAGTCCATTATTCCAAGTGCCACTTAAACTTCACCCTAAGTTCCCTAAACCCTAAACCTTGAACTCTATATCTAAACCCTTAACACTAAAGCATTCATTTTGTCCTAGGACCTTAAAATGAAATTTGGTTGCCTTAGGCAACTCCACCAAATTTTATTCCCTTAAGCCATGTCATTTTGTCGTAGGACCTTACTACATAGATCCCCTTAAGCCATCCTATTACGCTAAACCCTAAACTCTAAACTCTAAACCCTAAACCCTAAAGCCATTATTTTTTCCTAGGCCCTTAATGAAATTTGGTTGCCTTGGGCAACTTCACCAATTTTTTTCATTTGAGCCATGTCATTTTGTCCTAGGACCTCACTAGACATAGATCCCCTTAAGCCATCCTATCACCCTAAACCATAAATCGATGTCTTAAGGGGTCCTAATATGACATTTCTTAAGGGGATGAAATAAGTTCTTAAAATTTGGTGAAGTTGCCCAAGGCAACCAAATTTAACAATAATAAGATCGTGCAAGATTATAATATGAATGAGATTTCATGATCTAGGTTGGTCAGTCGAAACAAGAGCTATCTCAATCAGCTGTTCCACAAGAAAATGTTGTTCACTAACTTGAAAGTCCATTATTCCAAGGGCCACCAAAACTTCACCCTAAGTTCCCTAAACCCTAAACACTAAAGCATTCATTTTGTCCTAGGACCTTAAAATTAAATTTGATTGCCTTAGGAAACTCCGCCAAATTTTATTCCCTTAAGCCATGTCATTTTGTCTTAGGACCTTACTACATAGATCCCCTTAAGCCATCCTATTATCCTAAACCCTAAACTCTAAACTCTAAACCCTAAACCCTAAAGCCATCATTTTTTCTTAGGCCCTTAATGAAATTTGGTTGCCTTGGGAAAATTCACTAAATTTTATTCACTTGAGCCATGTAATTTTATCCTAGGACCTCACTAGACATAGATCCCCTTAAGCCATCCTATCGCCCTAAACCGTAAATTGATGTCTTAAGGGTCCTAATATGTCATTTCTTAAGGGGATCAAATAAGTTCTCAAATTTTGGTGAAGTTGCCCAAGGCAACCAAATTTAACAATAACAAGATCATGCAAGATTATAATATGAATGAGATAAATCATGATCTAGGTTGATCGATTTGCGGTTTAGGGTGATAAGATGGCATAAGGGGATCTATGTCTAGTAAGGTCCTAGGACAAAATGACGTGGCTCAAGTGAATACAATTTGGTGAAGTTGCTTAGGAACTTAATGAAATTTGGTTGCCTTGGGCATCTTCACCAAATTTTATTCACTTAAGCCATGTCATTTTGTACTAGGACCTTACTACATAGATCCCCTTAAGCCATACTTTAGGATGTATTAAGGGGTCCTAATATGACATTTCTTAAGGGGATCAAATAAGTTCTCAAAATTTGGTGAAGTTTCCCAAGGCAACCAAATTTAACAATAATAAGATCATGCAAGATTATAATATGAATGAGATTTCATGATCTAGGTTGATTAATTTACGGTTTAAGGTGATAGGATGGCTTAAGGGGATCTATGTCTAGTAAGTACCTAGGAAAAAATGGCTCAAGTGAATAAAATTTGGTGAAGTTGCCTCAGACCTTAATGAAATTTGGTTGCCTTGGGCATCTTCACCAAATTTTATTCACTTAAAAGCCATGTCATTTTGTACTAGGACCTTACTACATAGATCCCCTTAAGCCATCCTATTACCCTAAAACCTAAATCCTAAACTCTAAACCGTAAACCCTATAACATTCATAAATTGTCCTATATTAATAGTTAATTATTTTTTCATTCAAGTAACATGCCTTAGATATAAATGAGGCTTACATATTTTATCATTTGTATTCAATTAGGCCATTTATATTGAATGGTTTAAGGGTATTTCATAAACATGTATCTTACATTTTGAAATTACAAATCTAATGCAGGTTCACTTATATCTTAGAGATCACATGGATCGATTCAATAATATTCGTAATCCACCTCCACGCCATCCATCTCCACCACCTTCACCTCCACCTCCACCCACTCTACCTCATAACCCCCAACCTCCACCACCTGAAATTAATGGTGATCGCTTGCAAGCACGAATCAATGCCAATGTTAGAACCATCCAAGATCAAATCAACATTATTCAAAATGAAGAATGTATTGCACCACTTGTCAGGATGTTTGCATCTAGGATGCAAACCATTGTTGATGCTATTAGGGCTATGGATGGGATCTTAGATGAGCATCGACAATGGCTAGAGGAGAGGAGAACTTCCGATTTTGAAAAGGAAAACACAAAGAAATGAAGAGATGCACTAGAGAGCCATAACAGTTTCTAAATTAAGACAATGATCTTATAGTTATGAATTTATGAATTTGGTTTGATGGATATTTTGTGTGATGAATTTATGAATTTGGTTGGATGGATATTTTTAGTGACGTGAATTTATGATTTTGGTTGGATGAATATTTTTAGTGACATGAATTTATGAATTTGGTGGAATTTATGAACTTATAATGATGAATTTATAATAGTATATATTTTATGACTATCTACTAGATCATGATTTCTTCTGTTGGAAAAATGTAATATATATATGCATTAGACATAAAATGAGCTTTTTGTGAATGTTTCAAGTTTATTTTTTAGTATGTACATGTATTAAAATTGCACAGTTCTAGATCTTAAATTTTGAAATTTGTATGCATGTACATAGTTTAGTTGAATGATGTATGTATGCAAATTATGCATCGTATTTTTTATTTTAAATGTATGTACATGTAAAATTTTGAATTTTGTATGCACATGCTCAAGTTCAATCAATGTATATGTATGTGTATGTATATGTATGCACATCCTATTTAAACAAATTTGCATGTGTGTTTCAAATTTAACTATTTCTTGTAATTTTGTAAGTTTGTATATTAATTTTGCATAATTTAATGCAGGTGCACTTATATCTGATATCATGGATCAATTTAACATTGATGATATCATCAATCCAACATCTTAGCCACCTCCACCTTCCCCTTCACCTCCCCCTCCACCTCCACCCCCTCAACCTAATATCCCACCTCCAACACCCGTTGCATCTAATGAGGCTCGCTTGCAAGCACGCATAAATGATCAAGTTGCATCCATTCAAAATAAAATCAATGCTATGCAGAATCAAGCATTGATTCCACCACACATGAAACGTTTTGTATCTGCGATGCAAAATGTTGTGGATGCCATTAGGACTATTGATTATGATCTAGATAGGCATTGACGAGAGAGAGAGAGCAAATGAGACAATTTTATGCAGACGGTCTCTACTATAAACAAATTTTAGACCTTAAAATAATAAAAGCACACCTAGCCCCTTACTTTCTCGACCTTGTTACTCAACAACCCATTCCTCACAATAAATCTAGAATATCCATGAGGTGGTGTATACATCCACAGATGAGTGCATATTTTTGGGATCGATGGTATATGGTATTTGACAGTCCACCACATGCTAATTTGGAGGTCCCATTGTATTTTTTGAGGAAACTACATGTAGAGTTTTTTATGGGAAAAAGCCCAATTATTTTGATTTTAAATCATTTTAGGGTGTTGGTGGCAGCATGCCACAACAGAGGTTAGGGGCAAGGGTTGATCCCCAATGCCTTGTGCATACACAACCCCTTGTTGCTCCTCTTGGTCCTGCCATTCCCGCACCTGTGCATCAACGTGCAGTGGTCTCAACATTAGGATCCCTTAGTACGCTCGTAGGAGACCTTGATCAACATGCTTTTGCAATAGCGAGTAGGAGGCATAGAGATGACGATGATGGAGGAGTGTTTTATGGAGTTGGTTTGAGTACCACTCCAGGAGTGTCGAGAGTCCCACATGTATGTACTAGTTTCATCAGTTATGCTATGGACCCGATCAGGCCATACCTAGTTCGGGTGGACGTGGAGATTTTGGTGGTTCATCTGGTCACCTCATTTTATTTGTAGAATTTCTTACCGCAGACCATCACCCTAAGGAAACTGCGACATAGGTATAAATATGCATCTACATGTTCATTTTATAATAATTTTAATGAATGTATATATCAAAGAAAAGTTTGCAACATATTTTAACAATCAAACTGTTTGGTGTACAAATGACACTAACGATGGGGCAATCATCTAATCCACCAGTACATACATCGACACCAATCCTAGTTGGCAACCCTTATGGGGTATTTTGATTTCAATTTTTTAAATTATATATGAAATGATTTTTAACTTGAGTTTTAAATTTATAATTGAATCATGAGCATATGTTTAAAATATTTATGTTGGTTTAAGGGAGTCAATCAGCTTCCACGTCGATTCCACCTGAGGGGTTGTCGAGCACTCCTCCACTATTGGGCATCGTAGATCAGGGGTAGGTACATTTATATTGTAAATTGTTTAACTTACATTAGTATAGTTACAATTATGAATTTGAATTCACTATATATCAAATGTGCATGTACACTTGTAAATATTATAAGCATTAAATGTCTACATGTATGTCTAGGTTGATATGACAATGAGAATGGGCATCGGGCAAACATTAGATGTTGCGGCTACTTATGAGGCCTTTGATTTTTAGGTTGTTTAAAAAAAATTCTACACAAAATGTGCAAACTTGAATATATGTATTTTAACCTAATCCAAGTATACATGCTTTAAATTTGATCTTGTAGGACTTTGTTAGTGAGACTTTTTGCCATGACCCAGTCATAGTTACGTCTCCAGGAGGACATGTAGAGTAGGCTCCAGATATCATGGTAATTTAAATTTTTTATTATATTTAAAGTCGATTACAAATTATATATTCTGAATAGCTTTAATTTTAAATTTTAAATTGAATATATATATAATATGAGCTAATACATGTTTTAAATTCTTTTTCTTTTATAGCATGAGACACATCTTGTAGTTGTGCATGTACAAATAGGTCTTGGAGAAGAGGGTGCACAACCTCAGAATATGGTGCAATTAAAATATGATAAATTATAAATTAAATTGAATTAAATAATTTTTAATTGTAGACTTACATCTAATTTCAACTTTCTTTGTCTTGTTTATGTAGATTGATTTAGATAATTTAGAGGTTGGTTCAGGTGCACCAGAGCATCCATACCTAGATATGATGGCAATTTAATTTTATGATGAATTATAAATTAAATTGTCATTAAATAAATTTTCATCGTCTTACATCTGATTTCATCTTTCTCTTGTACAGAGTGTTTCAAGTCATCTGCATAGTCCACATGGTGTGAAGAGGTCTCTTGATTATAGAGACAATACATGACCTAAACATGATTTTATAGGCTATATTTGATTATTTCATGGACTACATATTTGGTTTCTCATGTACTCTATTGGACTTTATACTTCATGGGTCAAGTACTTTGTTGGACTTTAGTTCATGGGTTGTACTCTGATGGACTTTATTTCATGTGCTTAATATATTGGTTTCATGCACTTAATATGTTGTAAATTATGGACTTTATTATTGTCCAATTTTAATTTACACATGTACATTTATGCATTTTATGTTCATAAACAAGACATTAATATAGGACATTAATGTGAAATTAAATATAAATATGAAATTAAAGTTGAAATTAATAGGACATTTTATTATTTGTACTTTATAAATTTAGTGATCCCATACATGATATACATGATATGTACATTCAATAATTAGTGATAATTAGTCAATGAACTTATTCAATTCATGTCAATCAATAATTAGTCAATAAACCATAATTTACAAACAAAAGCAATCCGTTTATATACCACAAAGGATGAAATTTTCAGAAATAAACAATACCATACAAGATTAGAGAACAAAAGCATTAATAAATTTTATAAATAATAGCATCTAACACTAATTTATAAGTTGTCAAAACAAATAATAGCATCCAATACTAATTTATAAGCTGTCAAAACAAATAATAGCATCCAATACTAATTTATAAGCTATCAAAACAAATAATAGCATCCAATACTAATTTATAAGCTGTCAAAACAAATAATAACATCCAACACTAATTTATAGGTTGTCTTAAGGGGATGCCTTAAGGGGTCCTAATGCGACGTCTTAAGGGGATCAAAGGAGAGTATAATTAAGTACAAATATTAAGTGATATAAACAAGTATTATACTTTAGGGTGAGTCAGCATAACAAATGATATAATTCAATATAATATTTAGGATATGTGCTAATACGACACATCTTAAGGGGATGTCTTAAGGGGTCCTAATACGACGTCTTAAGGGGATCAAAGAAGAGTATAATTAAGTATACATATTAAGTGATAAAAACAAGTATTATAAGTTTTAGGGTGAGTCATCATAACAAATGATATAATTAAGTATAATATTTAGGATATGTGTTAATACAACATGTCTTAAGGGGATGTCTTAAGGGGTCATAATACAACGTCTTAAGGATATAATTGATTTAACAATAATTTATGCATGATATTTAGTGATTATACAATCAAATATAAAGTTTCAAAGTAGGAAAACATGCACATTTAACAAACAACATATATATAATATTGATTTTGATACATAAAAGTACATAGAGTACATAATTGTGTTTGTACATGTATTTGTAATTTGTACAAAATGTTTAATTGTGTAAGTATGTATGTACATATATGTCATCTCAAAACAATGTTTACAAAATTTGGATATGCCATCTTAAGAACATCTCAAACTCGTGCCTGGAATGTAGTAGGTCTTCACGCCACCTAATATAAAAAAGGTACAAGCAATATCAATGAAATCATCAAAACATACATATTTTAATTTATATAAAACTATCTATATGTACACAACTCAAGTACCTGCATTTAAAAGTATTCCACACATGTGTGTAGGTTGAATCCAAGCATCCTCTCCTTTTTGTTGCAAAGTATGAGATCAATGCATGATGGCTTAAGGATACAAAAAAGGATAATAAATTAATTTTAACTATTAATGTACAAGCAATATCAATATATAATCAAAACATGTATTTAAATATAATTTAACTAATAATTACCTATTTTTACCAAGTATTCCATGTTGTCTAGGTTGAATCTGCATGGAATAGATCCTTTTTGTGATTATGGCTCAAGGATCTATAAAAGGAAAATTTGAATCAATTTCAACTAATAACACACTTGACCAATATCAAAACATGTATTTAATCTATTTAAAAGGACAATATAAAACTAAAACTATATTTACTTGTATTATTATTCCATTGTACCATATGCATCCTCTCTTTTTTGCAATGCATCTATGATTATCTCATGCTTTTCCATAGAAATTGTCCATAACACTTTATTTGTAGGTCTTCCACGATACTGATCTAGTTTTATATTTGTTGCCACCACCAAATGTGAATAGTTTATAATCTTTTTACACGTTTCATAATCTTCGAATGCAGATAGACCATTCTTCCTTGTTAGGTATTTTTCATATCCAAGTGCCAAAAACCACCACCAATCCTATTGGAAAACATGAAAACCATCATCAAATAAGTTCTCAAAATTTTCTTAAGGGGATCAAAGACTTGTTCTAAAAAATTGCTTAAGGGGATGTCTTAAGGGGATCACCGTACTTGTTGGATAATGATAGCCATCATCATCTTCTCGAGGTGCTATTAACTTATGTTTAGTTTCCACACAATGATCCAACCAATATTTCATTTCCTCTTCATTCCCCTCAGGTGCAACAACAAAATCACATGTCCTGCAAACAAAATTTGATTTAATAACTTGCACATATCCATATAAATAATTTAGTATTACAAAATAACTTAATAAAGTGAAATAAAATGAAATAAATTGAATTAAATTACCTTCTTGTACAAGGTCTGAAACACAGTAATAGTCTTCAGATGCAAACAATTGATCATTTTCTTCAATAGTTCTTTCATATTGATCGTGTGCTTGTGTAGGTGTCAATGATCTTTGCTCCCACTGTTCAACCCATTATGTATTTTCACATGCTTCCCAATCTCCTGAGATACAAAACTGACAAAAACATGCAAGCTCCCTTGTCCAGATAGTCCATGTGCTTGCTGTCGAACTCCTAAATGAATGCAATTTAGTAGATCCACTGTTTGTCTCACAATCAACTCTAGGTACAATGTTCTCTTCTTCAACCAACCAAAAGAATAAATGAACTGTAGAGTACTCACTCGAACCAGGTGCAGATAATATTGTATTGTACCAATCCACAATCCCATGTGCATCTTTAAATTTTACTGCATCCTTGAATTTTAATTGTTCTCTAGCAAGAATTCTTTTGACACACACACCAGCTCCATCATGTTCTCCTTTACCATACCCAGCTTAAAAAAAACTCCATATATGTTGGACATTAAGTTCCTTATGAACCCTACTTAACCAATAGAACATTCGAGTATTCTTGAACTGCCCCGTACAATTATCTAGCCATATGAGGTGTTCTGTCATATGGATTCCTCTTTCTCTTAAATTTCTATAAAATATATTGAAACAATATTGCACAAAATATGACGAGTGTAATCGGTTGTCACTCAAATAAAAATGATACTCCTTCAAAACTTTTATATCATCCTCAGTGCTATCTTTTGCATGTCTATAAATAATATGGAAAAACATAGCTACTTGCATTGAATTATAATACTATGATTGAATTTCCTCTTGCAGAGCTAGAGTATAATTTTTAGCAAAATCAACCACTGAAAGTATAGTACCAATTGGAAATGTGTTTCTACATACGTGCGAAATTGGCCATCAAGCCATCGAGCATGTTGAGAATGCATTACATATTTTGGTACAATCTTATTCTTAAATTCACTCATGAATGCATGCACACTAACTTTTTCTGTAACTAAATCACAACGCTTTCCTATTTTTCCATCTTTTAAAGAATAGTGAACATTCTGAAATCTTTTAACATCTACTAATTGTTGTCCAAAATAATTATCAACACTTTCATGCATACAAATTCTTAAAAATGAAAGATTTCCACAGCTAATGCATTGTCCAAAAATACAAGAACTTAAATAAAACAATTTACCATTAGATCTTTCACAAAACAAACCTGATATAAACTCCCTTATTGCTTCAGGTGGCATATTAATACCACATTCATGTATAATCATGCTAGTATGCAAGGTACAATGATATATATCGAAAAACATCATAAAAATAACGAAATTGAACATGGGTTTTACAACAACAAGATATTCGTTGCTTATTAATTTTTACATACCAGGGTTTACATTTTTCAAAAGACCTTTGCACCTTATTTTAATATTACCAGGTAACACTAAATCACCACAAAATATTCAGTTTGTGTTGTATCTAATAGGTGTTTTGGGTGAGGATCACGAACTCTGGACCCCACCCTTAATTTTAAAACATCTCTAGCATTAGATGATACCCTAGTATTATCATGCCAATATTTTTCAATCAAAGATTTAATTTCAACATTCAATTTCATATTAGAACTCGGAGTTGACCACTGAAACTCCAACATTGGTTGATAGGATCATTTTCTATACTTTCTCTTCTTTTTTCTGCTCTTAGCAATGTTTTAGGATGTATTTTTAAAACTTCACTAATATTGCTTACCATTCTTTTATTAAAAGTTGCTTTATTAACTATAGCAGTTGTTATAGTTCTTCTTGCTTCATTTTTATCTTTAGATCGACTATTTTTCCCAATAGATTGAATAGCACTAGCAACAGTAGACATACCATGTTTTAATAATAGATCTTTTCTTCTTGGTTTAACAAAAAAGCCTAACCTTTTCTTTATTTTTCTCATTATTTGCATTCTCATCAATTGCATCATTAGTTGACATTGAAATGCAAGTTTTTTATGATAAATGATTTTTTTGTATATTCTATTTGCATGTGTTCTTATTTTCCTCCAAGAAATCTTACCAGGAAGATTATCCAAAACATCACTTTCAATTTAAAAAAAAGTATTTTCATTAAATTCAACATCATATTGTTGATTTTCATTTTCATTTTCAACTTCAAAACGATTTACATTTTCATCAACAAAATGGTTTTCATTTTCATTTTCACCAACAAAATAGTTTTCGTTTTCATTTTCAACAAAGAGATCATTCTCATTTTCATTTTCAACAAAATATTTTTCATTCTCATTTTGATTTTCAACAAAAGATTTTTCTTTTTCATTTTCAACAAATTCTATAAAAGTTTCATCTCTCCGAATATTATCAATGTCAACATCGTTAAGTCCAGCATCTTGTAAAACTTCTACATACGAATTTACCATTTCACTAAAATGTGGATTTGAAGACGTACCTGGATTAGTGCCTATTGAAATGTTCTCCATAGCATTGAAAGAGGGATTTGAAGACATAATAGGACTTGATCATATTATTTTCCAAACTGACTTATTGCAAATTAGCTTCGTCTACAACCATGGTCTCCTCAATATTTTCATCTTCAATAGTTGTGGAATTGGATGCTTCACCATCATTCATTGATTTAATTCTCATTCTTCTTTCTCTTTGTCTTTGTTTCTTCTTCTCTCTCATTTCTTCAATTTCTTCAGGAGTCAATGTCTTCCTATCTTTCCTCTTATTACGAGCTTGTGAACCCATGATTATAAAATTCTCAAGCACAAATGAATGTCAATAGTGAAATTCTTCAAAAAATTCAATCCAAATTGCAAGTTGAAGACCTGTAAGGACAAAATTCTTCCTCTTGTGTTCCTCAAAACAAGTAGAAAACTAGCACAATTCCACTTAAAAAACTATTTTCTTCATGCCTCCTTTCAAAAATTCAATCCATATTGCAAGTTGAAGACCTATAAAAACACTGGGTCAGGCTAGTGTGTTCAAGTTGAAGGATCCACCTGAGTGGCTTCCTGGTGGTGTGGCTGAGGATCGCCAGGAGCTTGCTTTACTGTTGTCTAATCGTTCTTGTAATTCTCTTCTAGAGAGGGATGTGCTAGCTTGGGGGCCAAAACCAAAAGGTAAATTTTCTGTTGCTTCAGGCTATCACATTTTGGATAAATAGTTGTTTGGGAGTTTAGTGGTCTCTTGGTGGAAGCAAGTTTGGAATAAGTTTTCCTAGCCTAAGTGTAATTTCTTCACCTAGTTATTGGTGCAAGGGAAGTGTCTTACTTGGGAAAATCTTTGGAAGCATGGGTTTCAGGGCCCGTCTATGTGTGTCATGTGTACTGGGCACAAGGAATGTATTCCTCACCTCTTCTTTCAGTGTTATTTTGTGAAGGATGTTTGGAACTTTTGGTGGAACCTCTGGCAAAAACCATGTAGGCATGGTTCTTCTTTGGAGGATTTTTGGAGGGGTCAGGGGTCTCCTCCTGTTAAGACTCCTTTCCTTCTTATAGCTTGGACCATTGGTCCCAGTTTAATAATATGGTATATTTGGTTGGAGCGTAACCACAAATTTTTTTTGGATAAGAAATTGCTTGTTGGTTAGCTTTGGATGAGAATTTTGGGGGTCCTTCAGGAGACTTTGATTGCTAAGTGCGATTTGGCTATTCTTGTCGACCCTGATGAGTTGGGAATGGTTAGTGTTCTGGGCCTTTTTGATCAGGGAAAGAGAAAATTGAGACCTGGGCGTCGTGGCTGTGGGCGGGAGAGGGTTGGTCATGTTGGTCATTGGTGTCCTCTTGTTTTAGGGGAGTTGAAAATTAATATTGATGGATCTTCATGTGGCAATCTAGGGCATGCTGGAGTTGGTGGTATCGACAGAGATAGTTTGGGAGTTGTGGTTTTCTTCTTTTCTATTTATAAGGGCCAATATACTAATAACCTCATGGAGGCTATTGCTATTCTCCTAGCAGTTGAGTGGGCCTATGCTCTTGGCTGGAGGTAGATTGTTTGTGAGTCTGACTCTTAGGTTATTATTGATATGTTGAATAGGGGGCATTTGGAGGGTGTGAATTGGCAGCTGGCGATGGTGGTTAAGCAAATTATCTCATTGTGCACTGCTTTGGAGTCTATTGTCTTTTGTCATATTCCTTGTGAGTGGAATAAGATGGCGAATGGCTTGGCTAGGTGGGCTTCTGAGCATATGGGGACTTGGAGTGTTGATAATTGGGGCAATCTTCTTGGTGATTTGGCCCTAGTTCTGGAAGATTGGGTTGTGGAAGATATGAGATGCTTATTGGGCGTGGCTTAATTATTGGCTTTGTTGGTTCCCTTTATGGGCTGTTTCTCTTGCTTTGTAATATTCTTTTGATTCAATAAAAAATTTACCCCTCTTTTTTATCAAAAAAAGACCTATAAAAACAAAAGTCTTCCTCTTTTGTTCCTCCAAACGAGTAGAAAACTAACACAATTCCACTTCAAAAATGGTTTACATGATGCCTCCTTTGAAAAATTCAATCCAAAATGCAAGTTCACCACTTGTAAAGACAAAATTTGATGAAAAATAGCCCAATATGTCGCAGTCGGCCGTACATGTGAAGTTGTAGACTTCATAGTAAACTTTGCCAGTAAATTTAAAAAAATGGTTAAAAAGAAATAGGATCCTGTTTATTACAAATGGGATCTCGTTTCATAATCAGGATCCCATTCCCCAATATTAAATGTGGGGACTGTTGACAGGGAAACGAGATCCTGAGTGTTATAAAATGGGATCTCGTTTCCCTGTCAACGGTCACTGCATTTAATATTGGGAAACGAGATCCCGTTTCCAAAAAATTGAAATTCCATTTGCTTTGTGGTAAGGTTTTTGGCTTGTATTTTGGTTTAGAAAAAGCATTGTGAATATGAACCTAGGCCTTCAACCTAGTTTGACTTGCAAGTTGAAGGTCCTAATAGTGTCAGAGAAAAATACTGAGTTTCGACATATGGTTGATGACTTTTTTTGCAGAATTTTCTGATGAAATTAAAACCCATTATAGATGAGACAGTGCAGATTCCAAATATATAATTTTTTTACAATTGGATTATTTTTTCTATTTTTCAATTAATTTATGATGAAATTGGTCCATAAACTTAAATATCAGGGTTTTTTACTATTTTAATAACTTTTTATCAACATAACATTTTCACGAACAAATTGCAAGAGAACGTACTTTAGAGAATTATTTTAAATTTTAATTTTTTTCAAAAAATGATAAGTTTAGGTCATCTTATGCGTGATGTACACGATTTTTCAAAATGACAAATATGGCTGATAAAAATTTAACAAAAAAAATTCAATAAAAAATTACAAAAAAATATCAAAAATGTGCTTCAGTGAGTTACACATCTTTTCCCAAAAGGATTTAGAAAAATACGATAATTTAGGTCAAAATATGGATGACGTACACGTGCATGGGATGGTAAAAAAAATGACTTTTAAACAGTGGTTTTAAGAAATGCCTATTAAAACTCAATTTATACCATCTAGGTATTGAAATAAATTACATATTTGGAAACTAGACTCCGAGTACTACATTTTATGATTAGTGACTTTTTTGAAGATTCCATCAATAAGTGCTTCAAATTTTAAGGTCAAATGTGTCAAATTCTAAAAATTAGGGAAAACACCCACTTTTTCCAGCCAAAAAGTGGACTAAACTTCTTGCCAACACCCCAATCAACTTTGGTCACAAATTAATCAATCAATCAGTCATCTCAGTCATCTACCTTAAACAGGATATGTCTTTCCTGAAATCAGGCATAATCAATGGGTCACCTGGTCAACCTAATCAATCATATCAATCAATCTTGTCAATCCTATCAACAAACATTTATTTCTTTGGCAAACGATCTAATTAGCTGTTGGCTTTGTTGGTCTAAGTTTGTCTTATCTTTTGGTTTATCTTTGATCATGTTACTAGCCACCTTGAGGATGTCTTGTCAAGGCTTTAGAGGAGTGATGATGGATCATGATCTCTTTTCTTTGCTTGCTATCTATGGTTTTTCTTGACAAAATGATTGGGGCAATTGGGTCCTTCGTATGAGTCATGACATTCCTTGTCTTTTGGACTATCTATTTCTTTCAAGTGCATGACCTTGTACACCTTGGTCTATGTCATACCTTCAGTGTTTTTTTTCCATTTTTCATTTTTTTTATCGCCCAATGATGATTAAATGTAAGGCCTAATATTTATCTAGCAAAATATTGGAGTACTTTCTCCATGCTAACATTTCTTCTATCCACATCTTGACAACATCTTGTGACACACAAAAATACCCTGCATACATGATCATGTTAGGAAACATTGTAGAAAGCATTATCATCATAAACATCACCATAATAAGCCACATATATTTGCATAAGAAAATACAAAAAATATAGAGTGCATCTTGTTGGCGTTTAAATTCACACCTCTGGAATGCGTATTTGAAACAGATAGCTATGCACAGATAAACTGCTCTTCAAATTAGGAGGGGAAGCTCCCTCTTGATGATGGTATTCAAGAAAGTAAACTAAAAACTAAGTTGCCTATCTTTTTGATCAGCTAGAGCACAAGGTTTATAAAACACAAACGCCGCAGCTGAGATTTTCTGATTTAAGAACTTCAACTACGACTAACTTAAACTAAAGACATTTCTAACTTCTCAAGTAATAAGCAGAGCAAGAGAAACTAGAAATGAACAAGGTAGATTTTTTGACAAAATACTTCGATAAACTCTTTCTCAACGAACATCTACACACTTCAATGTAAGTTGAAATCAAGATCATAAAAGTAAAACACCAATAACGGAAATCAGAGATTTTATATCAAGGCAAAGGAGGCTCATGATTTTATTACTCGAACTTCTGGAACAAAACTCACTTCTAACATGCCTGGAATAAGAAATTGCAGCTAAAGAGGCTTGCAGTCTTATTCTTACACAATAGAAACAACAATCACACTAACTCCTTGTTGGCTAAAGAGGCTCAACAATTTTCTATCACAACACAATTGAACGACACTTGAATAACAAATAGAAGGCAAAATAGGCTCAGCATTTTGTTATCACTAGCATGGTTAAAAAAAAACTAAATGAGCAAAGGCTCTTATTTATAGAGAAGCAAAGGAGTAGGGAACCCTAAAATCTCCTTGCTTTCACAATCTAGGGCTTGCTCAACAAGCAAGCTTTATTACTAAATCTAGAAAGAAGATAACATCTAAAACCCTAGAAAGCAGAAAAAGTGGGAAACGCCAACTATTACATCTTATCTTCTTTCTCTTCTCAAAGAATGGATAAGGATCATTCCAAGAATAGAAAGAAAGCGGGAAAGAAAGCTTCTAGAAGAAAGCTGCTTTAAAGCTCGATCACATCCGCTAGAAAATTAGAAACTGTGTCCCGGTTCGGTGCATCTATGCCCTCAATAGCAAAACACCGCTTTTCAAGAATATCTTCAGCATCTACAATAGATCTCAGGAAATCTTTGACCTCACTGGCCGCTTTCTCGAACTTTGCTGACATCACTGAAATATGGCCTATCCTTCCACCAACTAGATTGCAACTGCGAACAACACTCTGGAATTGATCCTGCACTTCGTCAAGCCCGGCGTAGGATCCATCTTCAAGAATGTACTGAGAAGGGATCTCTATGATAAACTCACCAATGAAAAGGAGAACTTCAATCACCCTTTGTCTGTAGGCGATGAATTCTTTAGATATTCTTTCATAGGTTTTAACTTTGAAAACATGACGCTCTCTCCAGGCAAGGATTTGTCTCTTGTGTTCTCTTGAACTTGCTGAACCTTAAGTTGTGTCTAAATCAGCAATGATGATCTCATGTCTCAGTTTAACTTCAGCCAGTGTTTGTTCAAATCCTTAGATACCTTGACGTAGCTTATGAGTGTCTTCCCTTAGCTGGAACATCCATGCCAAGATCTCCCTTCCTCTGACAATGAAACTCTTGATCCACTCCTGAGTCTCTTTCCCACATATGACCAACTGTCTTAACTGCTGATGATCAGCCGGTGTCTCTAAAATCTGGGGTAGCAACTGGGTTACCTATGAAGAACCATGGACAAGGTTAGAAATGAAAAGCATGAGTTGCTGATTTTTAGCCTTGAGGGTTGCCTTGTCTTCTCCATCCTTGAGTACTCTTTCCTGAAGATTTTCGGATGCAACTTTGAAGAGACTCAAATCTGCATGTTTGGTATTTCTACCAAGATTGGCCTTGACCATGACAAAATCATCCATATTCACCTCATCCCTATTCTTGTCTTCTGGGGGCAATGTGGTCTCCATGATTATTTCATTATCAGGATTCCTATCAAAGTGAACTTGCTTCTTTGCCTTCTTCTTAGGAGGTTCCTGATAGATGTTATCAAGATCATCAACACTCATCTGATATGAAGGCCTTCTTCTAACCCTTCCTAAGGAGTTCTCAAGCCAAGACATGGTAGTATCTTTACTAACTTCCTCAGGAGGTGCAACTATAATCTCTTCATCATCTTTGATATCAAGGTTGATGTCGATTGGTGAAGAACCTGTCAAAGGTACAGAAACATGTGTTGAAGGTGGCTCCTCTGCTTCTTTTTGAGGTATGGGCTCGTAGGAGGAACTTCTGAATCAGCTATAGGCTGCTCCTGTATGGCTATGCCTAAGAAATCCAACCTTCTTTTTACATTTTTATTCGATCTACTACCTTTGACGCCTTCTTGAGACTGACTTTTACCCTTCCCTTTCGACTGTGCTCTGGAGGAAGAGGAAATTATCCTTGGCGGCTCTGCTACTAGAATGGAGTTTTTCCTTTTAAGGACCAAGAAAACCTTACTATGCTCAAGGACTTGTCTTGTCCTATCTTCGACTGAAAGGGATTCCTTATTAGCCCAGTTGACTTGTGAAAGGGGCTGATCTTCTATTCGTTTCTGAGTATACATCAGGAGAAGCACATCCTCGTCATCATCTGATAACCCTTCTATGTCTTCAATTAAACAATCCTTCATCTGATGGAGAGTAAGTCTGCTGTAACTACGTCTCCGTACCTCGAACTCATCTGTACAATTAGCCCAAAAATCTTCAAGTGCAGGTATATGATCATAGTTCTTCTCAAGTCGGCTAGCGTAGAAACCATTAGGATCAAATGATCGTCTCTCGCTATAGGACTTGAGGTTGAGTTTATATAACTCATCTCCGATTGACTTGGCATTTGCAACCATCCTGCATGTGTATATACCCAACCCTAATGGAAACTGAAGAGAGGGTCTCCTTCTATTTCTAGGACTGTATGAACATCGTGAGCCTGCCTCAAGAACTCCATGAAGACGACCTCGTCCGAAGGGTACCTTGGTAACATGAGTGGAGCACCTGAATAACCATAGACCCTGAGATAGGTGAAAGTGGGAAACTGTATAAACCAATCCGCCCATTCCACCACCGCTGCCCTGACAACTGAAGATATACGGACATGCAACTCATTGTCCAATTCCCGCACAGTGTACATTAGAAAAGCCTCATTCACCCTTTTGTAATGATGCAACGACTTTGTGAACTCCAACTAGGGATAATAGTTATATATGTGCTGTACGCTCAATGATCCCTCGGTGTTCAACCCTCTAAATTGACCTTGATAGGCCACTAGATAGACTAGGTATGACACCATGTGGAATACATGAAATTGGAAGTATTCTGTTATCTATTGATGTAGACAGTCACTGACCAAGGTAGGCCAGTCATAGAACTCAGTTTTCTTCATGATGTGGGGTATGGCGTAAAACATCCAAGGTTGAAACTTGGTGGCATCTTCTGAGCCAGTGACCCTATTGAGCAAGGTGATGATGATGGCAATCTCATCCTTAAACTCTCCTCGCCCGACGTTCTTAGGCAATGTTTTGTGTTTCTCCTTCATCCACCTTTGTGCAATCTTCTTGCTATATTTATCTTTGTGCATATTCCATATCCTTTCACATTCACCCTTTGAGAGAGTAACGCTTTCAGGCCATGAAATGGAAAAAACACTTCTCAATTATATCAGGCTTTAGACTGCAAATCAATCTACCATCTGCTGACTGGATCTCCCTAGTAGCTGGGTTGTAATGCTTAATGCAAGCGATTACGAACTCAAGGCTCTAAACTGATATAGGAATTGACGCTGTTGCGAGGAGTCAAGAATGTCCTAGGTTCTTGATTGAAGTGTTGCCTGCTCTCTCCAAGGCATGTAGATCAAACACTGGCTTAATATGATGCAAGTCTATCTCAACTATTTTGATGTAATCGTGATAGAGAGCTGATTCAGTCTTGAAAACATTAGGAGTGTACTCCATTTCGGAAAACTTGAAGAATGACTGTAAACTCACCTAGGTTCAGACACGTCTTGAGCAATTTCTATTTTTAGAATGCTAATTTTTGTGCTCCAACAATTTTTTTTTTTTTGAAAATTTTTCTGAGATATGGGTTTTGTTCAGAAAATCGTTATAAGACAACCCAAATCGTCCGTTTTTGAAAATTTTGAATTTTTCCTAAAAAAGCAGCAAACCCTAATTTCTTCAATTTTTCCCAAAAAAAGCTCACCTGGGTTTTGTTCAGAACAAGATTAGAAATGGACCCAGTTGATTAGATTTGCAAAACCCTAATGGCTGATTGAAAAAACAGCCAACCCTAGGTTTTGAAATTTTCTTGAAAAAAGCTATGATATAGGTTTTCTTTAGAAGACTGATTGGAGAGGACCCAGATGGTTGGAAATTGAATGCACTGATGTTTTCATTGACATGCAAAATAAAAGCACTTGCTGCAATTTGATGACGTTCTTGAAAAATTCTTCAGAAGATTGAGACAAAAAGACCCAGATGACTGAAAAATGGAATGCCTTGGCCTTCTTGAAAAATTCAATCTTTTGGATGACAAAGCTTGGAAAAGCAAGGGTTTATGCTTGCTGGTCTGAAAAATCTGATATAAAACCAACAACTATGGATTCTTGAATCACAAAAATTCTTCAAACTTGCTGCTCCAACTTTCTCCTTTGGATGCTACCTGCAAAAATAATGAAAAATACATTGAAAAGAGGTGTTAAATAGACTTTAGGGCTTGATTTAGGTTTTTCTTTCTTTTTGCTTTTATTTTCAAAACCCTAAATCCCAACTTCATTGAACTTGGATGCCATCCTTCACTTGGCAATTTTGAAACTTTTTGAAAATCTCAAAAATTTCTCTAAGGCATGAGAATTTGGGCACCCACTTCATCTAGTGTTAATTTATTTTTTGATATTTTCAACTTTTCTCCATTTTGACATGCTACTTCACCTCTGATTTCCCATTGAAAGATTGACCTGACAGGCGAGCTGAAGGTTTCATGGCGGAGCTTGACTGATTCTAAGAAAGAAGTTTTGGAGGCACCTCTGGCAAAATCCTTCATTTCGACCTCCGAAATCATAAGTGCCTTTTCCTTCAAGGGGCGCCCATTTTGTCCAGAGTTAGCCATTTTCATGACCTTCAAATTTCTTCATTAGCTTCTCTTCTACAAATGATTTCTATGAATCTGGAGCTCCAGGCATCGAATCAACTGCCTGTTATGCTTATCGCGAAGCTGACGAGATATAAGGTGGGGTCTTCTGGGATGAACTTTGTCAAACAATGCATTTAAGGCCTTCAAAAGTTTGGGCGCCCATCTTGGCTGGTGGCGCTCACTTTTACCATACTTAGTTTATTTTTTGATTTTTATGTTTGCTTTTAAATCTTCGTTCTCAGCCTTCGTCGGACTCTACGTTCAACTCCTCGTATCTGGTGACTACAGACTCCGATTGACATGCTGGATGTCTCGTTGGAAAGCTGAATCAACCTTGAAGAGATCATATTAGTCACTCATTTGCAAATTCATCTGTTTCACCCTCTGAAAACTTGGGCGCCCTTCTTCACCAGGGGTGCCCATCTTCTCCAGACTTAACCATTTTTTCATGATTTTCGCATTCTAGTCTAAAATCTTCATTCTGGACCTTCGTCTTCGATCTAAATTTGCTGGAAGATGACCAGTTGAATATGCTGACAAAGACAGGCATCGCGAAGCTGGGAAAAATCTGAAGAGATTGAACACTTTGACAAACCCTCACTGCTGAATTAGGCCCTTCAAAAAGCTGGGCGCCCTTCTTGACTGGGGGCGCCCACTTTGTCAACACTTAGTCAATTTTGATATTTTTCAAAATTTTCACTCCGTTTTCCGTGTGAATCCCTCCTATTCGTCGTTGAATCCTGAATGACTGAATGATCTGTTGACTGCACCGTTGGATTCACTACGAAGCTGACAGAAAAGTGAGGAAGTCTGATTGGAGGTTTGAAACCCTAATTTTGACATCTAATGCTCCAAAAAGATGGGCACCCTTCCTTCACTGGGGCGCCCATGTCTGGCAATGTTAGAAAATTTTCATCATTTTTCATCTTCTCCCTCGTTCTTTGTGCATGTTCATCATCTCACCTCTTGCTGAAAGTTTGAATGCTGAAACTGTCACCTGGCAGCCGACTGACCTCCATTGATGACCTCGGAGCTCTTGATACACTGCTGAAAAGCAGAATAGACCCAGTAGGGAAAAACTGATCTTTTTAAAATTCTGACTGCACCAGCCTGATATAGACGTATTTTGAGCCAATCAAAATTAGTTCAGACCCTGTCGGACCAACTTTCTATTTTTAGAAAGTTTTGCCAGTATCCATTTCCAAAGAAACCTAGAAAACATTACTAATTTTAAATTTTTTCTAAAAATAGCAGTTTTCCTAAAATTTAGCGATGAAAAATTGAGATTTAGGTTTTGTTGATTAAGCTACTCTTAGCAGACCCAGATCGTCAGATTTTGAAAATTTTGTGTTTTAACCCCTCATGCAAGACATGCATACCCAAATTTTGACCTTTTTGACTGATTTAACAAGACTTTTACTCATTTCTTCAAAATGTCTAAGTATAACAAAATTTTTAATTTTGGGGTACAACACATCTGTATAGCATTATCATTTCATAGCATCATAACATATTCAACATGTCATTGCATTTTACATTATAATCATAGTACACTTCCATTTATCACATTTCATATGCATTGCATTGACATTTTTATAAACATTGCATAATCATAATCATATCATATATCATATTTTGCATTTACATTATACATTTCTAATCATTGCATGCATAATCCATAGACATCATATTACAAAACATTAATTGCATTCACATATCACATCACATCATAAAATTAGGTCATCTAAACTGTAGTAATAAATAACCATATAGCATAATCACATAAGATTGCACATCATAAATCGCTGCCAAAAACCATATCATATATCACTCAAAATGTGTCATACTACAATGTCAAGATGTATCATATATAATAAAATAGAGCTTGTAAGCTCAATGGTTAAAATACAGTGTCATAATACATAATACATAAATGTCAAAATGAGTCCTAGCCAAAACTACCCTGCTCTCCTAAACTTGGTGATGGTTGCCTGCCCTCTCGCCGTGGTGAGCCTGGAGACCTATGCTCTGATGTTGATGGCCTATCATATGAGGTAGACCGTGTCGGGCATGATACCCTACCACTCTGACCTGATGTGCAAGTGTTGGCTGTGTGTTCTACTCTATGACCTACCCTGAGATTGACTCTAAACCTTTGTGAAGCTCGACTCTCTCCTCTTTGGTGACACTGCTCTCTCATATAAATCCCTGTAATACTGTAACCCCATGCTCGATCTGGCCAACTCTTGTGCCACATCTACGACTGATCCACTACAAGTAGCCACAAAATCTAGCATCCACTGATCTGTCTGATGCTGATTGATCACTACTAGGTCCCTCTCTATTTGTAGGGTGTCCCTCTCGACCCTCAATCCATCCCGCTTTGATCTTAGTGCCCCTATCTCTGCCTCTAGTGCCTGTACATGGGCCTATAAAGTGGCTATCCACTGATCAAATGACCCATCATTAGCTCTAACCCCTACCTCCTCTAGCCCATCCTCTACATCCACGCCCATCACAATCCTCTCTCAGAGAACTCTCTCGGCCTCTCCCATCTCTGGCTCCTTCACATGCTCCTCCTCTACCTCAACCTCCACCATCTTGATATTCTCTAGTCCTACCTCTAGAGCTGGTGCCTCTGCATGCTGCTCTCCCTCCTCCACCACCCTCTCCCTGGGCATCCTCTCCTTTGGATGCTCCTCCTCACCCTCCTCACAGATTGGTGACAAAGGCCTCACCACCCATCATCTCCTATCTCTCCTCCTCCTGCCTTGGTCTCCTGCCTTGGCCTCCCTTATCATCCCCTCCATCATCTCCCCGTCCTCCATCCCCTCATCCTCCATCTCCTTGTCTACCACCCCTCCATCCCGGCCTCATGGGTCATTGCCTCAGTGCTCTATAGGCATTGGCTGATCTGGGTTAGTATATGGAGCTGGCCTATGGGTCAACCACCATGCATCGTACTCTGTAGTCATCCCAGGATCTACTGCACCCCCTATCTAAGCCCACTACATTGGCTATAGTGCATCAATCTCTTGCTCAACTATGGTAATTGGTATCACTTGTCCCCATAGATGTACCTCTTGTGAGGAACGTGCAAACTCTACAGTCCTCGTAGGTACACCCTGTCTCTCCTTAAACTTTCATCTCACCCACTCTGGTAGGTGCATCTTGATGATGTGATGTGACTACACTATCCGACCGATCAAGTATCTAGGCTGTCAACACCATGGAAAATGCTCATCCTCATCCACCAACTATTGGCAATCCCTGTATGGTCTCTAGACAAAGCTCGCCAACACATCTATGTCATGTCTCTAATGTCCTATATCACCTACGTGTGTCTGTATCACTAGATCACCATACATATATGCATACGGCATCCCAACTCCCAACTACTATCTCACTACCAATCGGAACACTACTATGTGCTCCCATGCCCATACCGTCAGTAGTGTCATTCCACAACTCATGCTCTGTCCACCTCGATATGCAATGTCATGCAGATGGAAGTAAAGTATACCTAATAAACATGACCCCCAGGCATAGAATGTCTCATCCTACATCATCCCTGCTAATACCTCTCCCCACCCAATTGGGAAACCATGGCCCTTGCGGTTTTGAATCAAAACATTGATAATCAATGTACACAAAACATAGTCAAATATATCATATCTCTCTGCTAGGGTCTCCCATATGATCTCATAACCTTGCACACCGAGCTCTGACATGTCCTCATAGTCATAGTGGTCATAGATCTCCTACAATTCTCAAATGGGATCATATCTCACCTGCTCCCTGTGCATCGACACTTGCAGTATCCTCTAAACATCCTCCAGGGTCACAATAGCCTCCCTGATCAACAAATGAAATATGAAAGTCTTAGAGTGCCATCACTCCGCAAGTGCTGTCAGCATACCTTAGTTTTCCCTGACAATGGGCATATATGTGACATAAAACAATCCTAGATCTAGCAGTGTGTGCCTCTCGACATTTGATAGCCAATCTCGAAGCCAAAATATCACTGGTCGTGACTCCCAAGTATAGATAGGGGAAAGTACAACCTAAGGTCACCACAAAAGTCATCATATCAATTTACAATCTTCATTTGACCTATTAGACCTAAATTGGACAAGTCCTTTTATCCTAAATTGAGGCAAATTTTTAACCAGTTAATTGCATCATTTTGCCTATCAATTGCGTCGCAGAAGTCCTTCATGTCACTATTCTTGCACATGCGTTGCATAACTGCAATTGCATCACACGCCTCAACTAATGCATCACCAGGGTCAATTACGGTCAAACCCTTGTTAGTTGTGTCATTCCAATATAGCATGCATCATTTCCCCATGCACTTGCGACACTTTCTGTTGATTGCATCATTCCTGGTCATGTGTGCGATGCAGGAAGCAAATGCAACACACCTTTTCAGATGCATCGCATCGCAACCAACCTCCCTATGCCCTAGCAATTGCATCATGACAAGGTGATTGCGATGAACCATAGTCACTTGCATCATTCGCACACATAATTAAGTTGAATGATGTTTGACGTAATTGCCTACTAAATTTTTTCCTAGCCTTAAATGCACGAAAACAAAAAAATGACAAAGTGGGTTTGGAGTACATACTGGGTCTGGTGCTCCCTCAGGTCGGCGGTAGGTGTAGATGCGATAGCCTCAGTGTGTGGAGTGTGGAACTGGTGACATATTCTCAACTTCTCTCTCCTAAAGCTCCTAAACTTTCTAAATTTGGAATGCACAAATGAGCAAATTTCTTAAGAAAATTTGGAATGCACTAGGTATGTGTACTCGACACACTATTTGG
The DNA here is from genome assembly GCA_007258455.2 of Sequoia sempervirens. NCBI lineage: Eukaryota > Viridiplantae > Streptophyta > Pinopsida > Cupressales > Cupressaceae > Sequoia > Sequoia sempervirens. The sequence continues at coordinate 297,263,714 of VDFB02000015.1, forward strand.
CCACTTTGAACCTAAACTTGACCCCCTAGATGACCTCAAAAATCAATTCTGTCACCACCATTGAACTCCTAGCTGTCAAATTGACTTAGTAGAACAATTTTCCATTTTTTTGATTTTTTTTGAAAATTCTCCCGAGGGGGCATACATCCACCTTGCTTTCATCGGGGCATGTTTTAATTGAATTTATTTGACACAACACAATGAACTCCATTATGTTAAAGAGGGGAAAAATGTAGACATTGAAAAATATTTTGGTCTGTGAGCGTCATTTTTCCATTGTCTTGGCCTTCTTCCTTGCATAATTAAATAATTTTAATTATTTAAGTATTTCCATTGATCACATTCCTCTATTAATTAAACAATGTTAATTATTTAATTAATTCACTCTCTTGATCTTCATTCTACTTTGATCAATTAAATAAACTTAATTGTGTCGCTAACACTCTTTCCTTCAATGATTAAATAAATTATCCTTTTTTTAATTATTTGCACTTTTCATTATTTGTCTATAGTTAAATAATAAATATTAATTATTTATCTATTCATTAATCTTTCTGTTCGTCCATAGTTAAATAATTATTGAAATTATTTAATTATCTTTTGTCATTTCTCCACTATTAAATAATTAATCTAAATTAATTATTTAATCCTCCTTTTCTATTTCCTCTTATTTAATTAAATTGGTTGCACAATCATTTTTAATTAAATGCCCATTTTCTTCTTCTTCCATAGATGAATAATTTAAAAAAATTATTTATTCCTCCACTTGGTCAAAGATTCTCCTCTCATGAATTAAATACTTCATTATCCCTCCACTCTCTCATTTTCAAATCTCAACCATTGATTGTCTCTGGTATCCTTTCAATCTTGACCATCCATTTTGTAACAGTCCCTATCCCACTACTCTGTGGTGCATGAATCCTCAATCGTCGATCTGAGAATCTTTCTAGAACTTCAATATCGTCTATCTATTCGAATCACTTTCTATAAAAGAAGGTTTTCTCCTCCATTTTTAATTTAACAACCACATATCTCCAATATTCATGCTTATTGTTTGTAGGTACTTGCATACAACAAATTGAGGGAAACTTGCAAAGTTTGTTTTAAGGAGAGACAAGGAAGGTTATTCAACTTCAACATGGGGAGTTCATTGTTTTATTGCTCATATTTCATTCCTCTTGTTTGATTGTTCTTTCTTGTTTACATTTGGATTTTGACTTAGATTTAGTGCAGTGGTTGTCACTTATCTTTGCTATTTTGAATTCCTATCTTATAGAGAGAAGAATGATAAAGGAAAGTAATAGACAAAACTTATAGAAAGCAAAGATAATCTATATGCTAAACTATAAATAAGACAATGCAATAAAGTAAATGCTACCCTCCCTTCTACGTGCTTGGAGAAGCTGAGAGAGGAAGGAAGAAAAACTTGAGAACGCAAGATGATAGTGCCAATGACGTAGAGCTTGAAGCCTATGAGAAATAATGGTGTAGAAGCTAGAAGCAACAAGAACAATGGTGTAGAATGGAAGAATGGAGTGAGATTGTAGAGTGAATGAGCAATAAGTGAATGCGATTGAATAAATGGAATTCAAAGAGGTTAGTTCAAAATCTATTTTGGAGGCAAAGAGATGTTTTTAGGTAGTTAAGGTTCGCAGGAAGTGTTACATTACACAAGGTGATAGAGAATCATAACGTACCAATGACCACTGATCCAAGAATATTTTCAGGACACTAGCACACCATGCAAATGTCTGTGTGACACGAAGGTGTCCATGACAAAATTCCCTCACCAATGGAAAATGATAAAGAACATATGAGAATGAAGGGTAAAGGTGACACATTTTTTCATTTTCAACCTTATAAGGCTAAGGTGAAGGTGATGTTGTGAGAAATTGTACTAGGTACAATTTTACACCTAAACAAGAAAAAATGAGAATATGGGAGTTGACACTTGTGTTCCAATTTGATTTTGAGCATTGTTGAGAATTTAAGCACAACTAGCTACTGTCAAAATATTAGAATCTACTACATGAGCTAGACTGCATAAAACTTCTATTCCTTGTGAGTTATGGATCAACTTTCTAAGTTTATCCAAAATTGAGATGACTTCTCTAATTAGATATTTTGTACTCAAGTATAATTGGAGACTAGCCAAGTCTATATCTAATCTAAATTTTGGAGTATTTCTTGGAAAACATGTGCAACAAAATTTTCCAACTCTAGGTCCACATGAAAAGATTGTGGTGAAGAGGACATTAGTAAGGTAGGAGTAGGATTCAATGGTAATTATATTGTGATCTAGTTCCTTGAGTGAAAGAGTTAACGACCTCAGGATCAACATCAGAGCTAACTAAAGCACAAGAATCCATAAGTCAATAACTTCATCTCACAAGAGTGTTTGTTATAGAATACTAGATTACAAAACTCATAAATTAACTATAATCTCTAATACACATAAATATTCCTAAGATGAAGAGAAGGAAAGAAAATGATGAGAGGAAAAGAATAGATTAACAGAGATAGAGAACAAATCTAGATAGAAGCTATTGGGAACAAACATTCATTAAAATTTGAGTAAAAATTGGTAGGACAGGGTCGTAGGCATCCTAGTCTAGAGATGTAGTATTTGGAAATTTAAAATGTTCAAACTAATGTAGTAGCATGTCTAGATCTCAGATCACAAAGGCTCATATTTGAGGCTTGACAAAACTCAAAGAATTGATGATACTTTAATTTGTTTATAATAAGTATATAAATACATAATTTAGGGCTTTAAATCATTCAAAGGAGAAAATAGGTTCAATCATAACTTTACAAATGAATCTTTTCAAAAGGAAAAATGTGACCAAAAATGATAACCACTTGGATATATTATTGAGATTTTGAAATATAAAATTTTAATTTTATACTTTATATAAAGACCAATGAGTGAAAATTATTTACTTTTTAAAATTTAAATATAATATGAATGCACATGAGCAAAAAAACCTTCAAATAACCTAATACTCAATCAAATTATATAATAGTTGTAAATTAAATATTGTAAATTAGGAGATGTCAGGTTCACCAAAATTTGAGATGGTGAAATGGGATCTAAGGCCAATGGTTAATCTAAATTTCTCATTCCACCATAAAATATTAGGGGACACAAAAACAACCAAGAGATACTATTTGGCTGCTATCCTCAAGGGAGAGCCAAATAACTGGTTAGGGTTTTGGTCCCCTTTTTATTGGATTATGGTATGTGGTGATGAAAATGTGAAATGTTGCAACTAAGTGAATTAAGACTAAAAAGATGAACTATTACAAAATATAAAGATCTCAAAGAAGAAAGACAAAAAAAGTATAATTGGAAAATGTAGACAAAGAGGAACTTGACATGTGAATTCCATGTAGATTTGGTTATACATGGCCATGGATTCCTTAGTTTAAAATGGTGATTTCTAGGGTTTCAAAACTTGTGCAAATGTATCCCAGTTTGAGGGTCTTTGACAGTCAAGATCAGGTTCTAAAGTTTGATACTTTGTGAGTAATCAATTTGTACTAATTTGATGATGAAAGGTGTTTGAATGCTTGAACTAGGGTTTTGAGGTCTTGAGATCTCCAATCTAGTTGAATCCAATTCATACCTATAACCTACAATAAGGACAAGGGGAGAAGGGAACTATGTTGTATAGGGGCTTGCCTTAGTCAAACCATGTTTTGGTGTTTCCACCTCCACAAATGACTATGATGATAATGATATAGAGCATGTACTCTATGGAGAGCAAAGACAAACGGATAAAAATAAATCATAAATAACATTGTTGTAACTTACCACTTAGATCTACATTCCTTGTAGGACTAAAGTCACTTTGATCATCACATACAAGGAAACATTGGAGGATGCTTGGAGATCCTGCAAATGTTAATGCTCATAACAAATGAATATAAACATAAAACATCTTACTATTCATAAATATGAATTTTCTGACATGTAATTGACTTGAAATAGTGTTGTAAACCTTCTATTTTTTTTTCTCTTGAAATTACATTAATTTCCTTTAGGATGCTAGATTGATATTTAGTTTTCTTAGAAAAACTTAGATGTTCAAATGGAGAAAAGACTTATATTTATACTAGTTTCAAAATATTTCACATTAACCATTATGACAAGCCAACAATTGATTTTGGATTCATAAACATATTGAGTGTTGACAGTAAAAATTTAGATTTAGTGCCTGATTAGGCAGGAAGGGGTATGAGCACCCTGGTTTAGCCAAATTTAACTTTTTAAATGTTTGTTAAATAGAATTCTTATTCAATTTCCCTGACTTAAATTTAATTTCCAAAGAATGATAATTAACAGGTAAATTATAAGCATATTTAGGCACATGCACTTAGGAGGGAGCCAAACATAGTGTGAAATTATCAAGGGTGGTAATTTACGATGCTACAATTAGTTATCTTCTATCAAATACTTGACACTGTTGAATTTGAAACCCTTTTATTATTTATTTATGTACTATAATTTTTTCTATTTACATGTAATTAGAGAGTAGGGCATATAAACTATGGGTATATATGATTATATGGATATATAATATTATAGAGAACTTACAAGGTTAATTTGATCATATTTTTTCTATTTAAAAAAAAAAAGAGATTCCTTTAGATAAATATTCTTGATTCAAATTTCATACTTAGAAAATTAAAATCCAAATATAACCAATGAATAAAAAGTTATGGGTAAAAGTGAATAGGAATGAGAAACAACCTACAAATGAAAATAAGTTACTAGATTGACATAATAGAGATGATAAATCTAAATCAATTATTATTCTAACCCTTTTTGACTCTAAATCATATCATGTGGATCTATAAAAATCATCAACAAAAATTTAGGATAATTTGAATAAAATGTTTGGAGATAAAAAATAATGCAATTTTTTCCCTATAAATTTAACTTTTAAGAGTTAAAATAGAGGATAGAATCACTATGTCAAACCACATAAATAATTTGAGGTCTCTCATCAGATAACTAGTAGAATTCAAGGATCGAGTAGATGATGATGATGTTAAGACTATTTTTTAAAATGGATTTCCTTATAAATATAATAATTCTATTTTTAATCTTAGTCAAATAACTTCTCAAACCCTAGAAGATATCATTTCAACTATTTTAGGAAAAGAAAAGAGAATAAATAAAATGGATACAAAAGTTAATTCTCATGAGAATGTATTATATTCATGAAGGAATAATAAAAGATTAGATACAAAGAAATGAAAATTTGAATATTTTTACTTGTAATAAAAGAGGTCACATAACCTAAAAGTGTTAAATTTAAGCCAATCATATTCTCAAGGGAAAATCCAAAGAAAAATCAAATTAAGCTAAGTTAGTATGTGTTGAGGATTCTAGGATATATGCCATATGTTTTTTTGAATTTTTTATTTTGAAAATACTAGTGATAGCTACTTATTTAATAAGCCTTCATGATTAGAGGCTTGGGGCACTAAAGGCTACATGATTTTTATCATCTAAATCTATATTATCACTTAGAGATGGTACTTTATAGAGAATAATATATTTTTATTTTCTTTCTTGATGGTGATAGTACTAAAGAAGACATGCATTATGAAGTTTGTATTTTGAAGATAAGAAAGGGATTGAGTGTAAACTCAATTGGATTGCTTCTTAAATATTTTAGGAGTCTATGTATCTTAGGAATTAAACCCTTACAAGGTTCATGAGACAAATTTATGGAGAATTATGGATGTATCTATTAGTATGGGTTGTCTAATAGTTTGGGAGATCTATAATTAAGGAGTTTGGGGAAGTGGTAATATGGAAATTAGGAACTTAACTAAGGAGCTATAGATTTATGTTTTGTTGTGTGTAATGTAAAATTTAAGGGGAGCGCTGAAATATTTTGTTTTATATTTTAATAAAGTCACCATAGTGACTTGTGGTTTATTATTGTTTTAATTAAGATAAAGATGGATAAGGTCCATACCCATTATAAAATGAACATGAAACCATGTAGGGGAGCTCATGAGAAACAAGACACCTACAAATTGAAAAAACTAAAGATAGACCAACAAAGAATAGAGATAAAAAATAGAAAGAGGCCGACAAGAAACCAGAACAACTACTAGCCACCTAATAGCCAGAGGCAATTTATTGTCTACCATTCATTCACCAAGAATTACTATTTTCTTCAAATGACATAAGTTTCTTCTTCTTGGTATCACCATTATCGACAAGGGTGCGGTAGAACTATCTACTTTTTTTCCATTCTTCTTGGAGCTAGCAACCTTTGAAAGATCCTCCCTAGATCGCTTACCTTGGTTGTTCCCAAGTTCTTGCTGGAACACTTGAATGGTGACAATAGTATTCTTCATCATCTCTTTGGTGTAGCCCACATTCTCTTGTAATCTTCAAAGGGTTTTTCCTAGTTGCTACGCATAGTGGCCACCTCTTCCTATAGTTTATTTCTCTCTACCGAAGTCCTAATTGTAGACTTAAGCTCCTCAACCTTTATATCCAATTTAGCCCACTTCCTAAAGGTCTTTGCAAGGGCTGAAAGGATATTCCAATGGACCTCATCCTCAACTTCACTTGGCTAGTCCTACTTTTTGTTGAGCACCTTCATTTCCAAAATTTTGATCTTATTTATAGCAAAAAATAATTGGGAAAACAACCATTTCAATATGTCATTTTAGATTTTTGTTTCTTTACTTAATTTATTTATTTTCACTCTTAAAGGAACACAATTTGCACAAACAACAACTTTCGTTTGAGAGTCTTCAAGCACTTACTCTTGGTTCATATTTTAGACTGGGGAGTCTAGGGGGCTAGTAGGGTTGGTGGTTTGGAGGGAATTTTGGGGAGAAACAATAGGAGAGTATTATTGGGAACGAGAACCATTAGGGGAGTCCTCGGGGGTGGGATATCACAAATCATCAAAAATATTGAAATATAAATTTGGGGGGGGGGTAAGAAAAGACACATTTTTCTTATAGGTAAGGGTGGGGTCCTCTAAAATAGGGGAATTATCTTTAAAGGCCCGAGGAGGGTTTCACCTGGTGATTATTTGATTAGTGCTCAGGGATGAAAAATACATAAGGCTTGAGGTAGAAGGAATATCCTCTAAAGGCTTAGTAATTTTTTAAAACCAAGGTAGGATTACTCCTCCTCAGAATAGATACAATGGTTGGGGAATGAACTGCCTTATATTGGTACAACTTGTTCAAATCAAACCTTGGTGTTTAGGGGAAATTGTTTCCCCTTATCCTGAACATCCCTAATCAATTGCTCAAGAGATGACATAATCCAAAATACAAAATTCATTTTAACATTATATCGAAAGTGGTTAAGCATTAGAAAAAAGATGAGCATGAAAAAATTTGAATCTACCTTCCAACATGACATATCTCATGAGAACGTTAGCCATATTTCTTCAAACATCAGGAAGATCATGTCCCTATTGAGCCTATTTTGGAGATGGTTTACCTTCTCCCCCTTTTTGAGGAATCTATCCATATCTTTTTGATAATGGACTTTCAACTTTCTAGGGATACAGGTCCTATCAAGGGAAAGCCCAGTAGCCTTAGAGATGAGATCCATAATGACACTGAAAGAAAGGTCCCCAACTTCAACATAGTCATCCTTCAATGAGTTTACAAACTCCATGGATAAATTAGGGTTGTACCCTATCATGACCTCAATATAAGAGGCCAACTTTCCTCTCTGAAGGATAGTCCATAAATCTTTATCCTTCTTCCATGTTTCATAAGAGGTGGGTTCTTCTTGAACCAAGTCACTTTCCATCTCACTAGGCACTTCAAAAAGAGGATGGGTGGGAGGAGATGATGGTCGAAACTGACTTGTGAATAGGTGGGAGGAGATGATTTAACTTCATGCTAGTCGAATCGAGCCAGTTGTCATAGTGAACCCAAAGGGGGTTCAAATTAATCTCTATTTTAGAGTACTTTTCCATCATTATTGATAAGCCCTCTCACATTTTTCGAGATCATTAAACGATCCTCCTAGATTTTAATCTTCTCCATAAATGCACCCAAATTTACAATCACGTTTTCCACCTTGTTCCTTGCATGAAACACGTGAGAGAATTGAAAATTCCTAATATTCATCATGTCTTGGCGAGCCTTTGTGATGGGATCCTGCAAGGACCAACAAGGGGTTGCTTTGCCACTAGACATTATTATTGTGTTTTCTTTTCCACATGTTGGTAGTTTGATAAGTTATCTTAAAAAGGGTTTATAAGTTTCATATTATAATCAAAGGAGAAAACATTAATATTTCATCTAACATTATTCTTATGTTTATTATTTATTATCATGATGTAGATATTCAAAAATATATATTTTACCATTTCTAATATAGTATCAAAGAAAAAATTAATTTTGTCCTTATGCTTTGCCACCATTAGTGTCATCCACAAATTCTTCACTCATGTTGATATGTAAATTGATTATAAAGAATGAGCCCTAATCTTGAATGTTAAACATTGTTTGCAAGTGAAGGCTTGGGAGACAAACCTAAAGTATTTTGTTTAGAATTTAAGGAGTGCTACCACCCAAGAAGGGTCTACACCAATTTTTGCATAGGCCAAGAAATAGCCATTAGAGGAGGTGGTGTCTTGGCTATGAGGAAAATTAGCAAAGAAAGGGCCATGAATTGCCAATGTCTACAAAAGTTTACAAACAATAAAAAGCCTTTGCTAGCATATAATTAAATTTTGCTAGAGGTAATTTTTTTTTAACTTTTAAATAAGGGTTAGGTAATGTAGAGACGTGATTAAAAAATGCACCAAATGCCAAATGGCTTGCATAATAACTATTACAGTTGAGGCATTATACATGCAATATTAGTTATCTTCTATCAAATAGTTGGTGTTGATGTATTTGAAATCCTTCTATTATTTATTTATGCACCATATTTCTTTTTATTTACATGTAATTAGAGAGTAGGGCATATAAACTATGGGTATATAAGATTATGGAGTTATAAGAATAATTTGAACATCTTTTTTAAATTAGAAAAAAGACTAGAGATTCCTTTAGATAAATATTTTGGATTCAACTTTTATATTTAGAAAACTCAAATTCAATTACAACTAATGAATAAAAACTTATGGCTGATAGTTAATAGGAATGAGCAACCATCTACAAATGAAAATAACTTACTAGATTGGCATAATAGAGATGATAAATCTAAAACTATCATTATTCTAGTTCTTTTTGACTTTGAATTACTTCACGTGGATCTAGAGAAATCATAAGTAAAAATTTGGGATAATTTGAACTAAATATTTGAAGAAAAAGAAATTAATGCAAAATTTTTGCTATAACTTCAACTATTTAAAATTAAAATGAAAAATAGAATCACTTTGTGAAACCATATAAACAATTTAAGTTGTCCATCTACAATTGAATGGCTCTTTCTCCAACATTAACCTATTACATTAGTAAACAACGATTTAAATTTAAATTTCAAATTTCCAACTCCAAATCACTTGCCTAATAATATAGGCCCCAATTGTGTTGCCATTGCTATTGATTACATCTAGAGTCGTTATCATAATTTGACTGATTAAAGCCTAAACACAACTATAGTTTTTCAAAAAAGGAAAAACAAAACAGCATCTATTTGGAATGCAGTTAACATTAGCAATTTAGTTATATTATTATTATGATATTGGTATTGAAATCAGGAGCGGGTGCGAGGGTCCAGCACAGCGTTTAGATCCAATAAGTATGAGTTTGAGTTTGATTTCAGCTTACAATACCCATCCAGCCGTATAGCCACTTTGAATTTGATAAAAACAGCAAAAGCTTGAAATGGAGCCCTCATCATTTACACCATTTAACAGTAACTACACTAAAATTGGGCAGCAACCGATCTGTAACAAGAACGAGAAATCCAAAAAAATTGTGTTAGATCTGGAGAACACGCTGGTATATTCAAGCTCCACAGTGATTCCCCACTACGACTACACTGTCTCTGTTCGAGGTCATCAAGAGCATTCGGCCCCCAGTACTATCACATACTACGTACAGAAAAGGCCTGCGGTGGACCTTCTAATGGTAGAACTGGTAAGAAATAACTACGAGATAATAATCTTCACCTCAGCCACCAAAGAATACGCAGACGCCATTCTGGACAAGCTCGATATTAATAGAGCCCTCATAGACATCCGTCTCTACAGAGACTCCTGTGTTACAAACAAAGATGGGTACGTGAAAGATATTACCGTGCTGGGAAGGAACCTGAAAAATATCATAATTGTGGACGATAACGCGACGAGCTATAAATTCCAACTAGAAAACGCCTTTCCTGTGAAACCCTTTTCCGGGGATTTGAACGACCGAGAGCTGTTGCGCATTGCTGACCTGTCCAAGATCGCGGCAGCCTCCCCCGATGTGTGAGAGACGATAAGAATGTTAATTTCTATAACCCAGCAACAGATTAATTGCACAATAAATTCACAGAAAGAAATCTGATTTATAACAATTAATACAACTGGGTTAATTAACAACTAATAACAACGGAAGCAAAAATAACATGAAGCCAAACACAAAAAGACAATAACACAGATATACCCAGGAAACCCCAATGCGGGGAAAAACCTGCAAATGTTGGATCTTCTATTCAGCCTAACAGCAAACTTTTCTTTCGAAAATACAATATGAGTTTGCTACAGCAATCTTGTATTTATAGAGCCTAGCTGCTTTACTTAGCGTGCAAGGAAAGAATCTTTCCTTGCTTTCTTTGGCTTTATTTACACATAAAATCACTCTAGGATTTATCTTATCCTCACAAACTCGGAAACATTCTATTAAAGAATAAAAATCCTGCTGTTGCTAAAAATCCAACTCGAATTGATTTAAAGCAAATCTTATCTTGAGTTGCTTTAAAGCAAATCCATATCCCACTTTTCTAGCTACAAAAATCAACACTCCCTCTTAGCGAGGAAAGTGTTCTGCACCACACCCAACTTGTCCCTGAAGAATTCAAACTTGCTCTTCATCAAGGCCTTCGTCAGGATATCTGCTATCTGTTCGTCCGTAGGAATGTAATTGAGCTTTTACTATCCCCTTCTCCACACAATCTCTGATGAAGTGGTACTTGATCTCAATGTGCTTTGACTTGTCATGAAATACTGGATTCTCAGAGAGTTTGATGCAACTCTGATTATCACAGTAAATGACTGTAGGATCCAACTCTTGATCAAAGAGCCCAGCTAGAAGTTTCCGAAGCCAGATAGCCTCACATGTAGCCATACTGGCTGCCATATACTCGGCCTCTGCAGAACTCAGTGCAACTGACTTTTGTTTCCTGCTGTACCAAGAGACTGCTCCTGATCCCAAACTGAAACTGCACCCTGAAGTGCTCTTTCGATCAGCTGTACTGCCTGCCCAATCTGCATCAGTAAACCCCTTGAGCTTCACTCCATCCTGCTGAACATATTTCAGCCCATAATCAACTGTGCCTCGGAGATATCTCAAAACATGCTTCGCAGCTATCCAGTGCACACGTTTAGGTTCCACCATAAACTGACTAAGTGAGTTCACTGCAAAACAAATGTCTGGCCTAGTGTTGACCAAATACATAAGAGAGCCTATCAACTATCTGTATAAAGTAGGGTCCACTACCTCTGATCTGGAAGCATCAATCTTCTTCCAATTGGTCACAAGTGGCGTTGACATAGGCTTACAGTTTTCCATCCTGAATCGCTTCAAGATATCAATTAAGTACTTCCCTTGTCCAAGGAAGATCTCTCCCTCTTTCTGCCACAACTCCAATCCAAGAAAGTAATGCATCAACCCCAAGTCCTTCATCTCAAACTCTCCTGCAAGATCCCGCTTGCAATGTGCTATGAGCTCCTCTGACCCTGTGAGAAATAGGTCATCAACATATAACAACAATATGAGAAGTTCACCCTTCACCTGAACATAGTACAGGTTTGAATCTGCCTCACTCTTGATGAAGCCCACACTCTGCAAGTAACTATCAATATGTATACCACGCCCTAGGAGCCTGCTTGAGTCCATACAGTGCTCTTTTCAACCTGCATACATGAGAATCCCTCTTATGTGCTTGAAATCCTTCTGGCTGCTCTATGTAAATCTCTTCCTCAATCACCCCGTTGAGGAAGGCTGTCTTTACATCCATCTGATGAATCCTCCAACCCATCTGTGCTGCTATAGAAATGATAGCTCTTATGGATGAGTACCTAGCTACTGGAGCGAAAGTCTCATCATAGTCGACTCCCTCCTTCTGAGAAAACCCTTTAGCCACAAACCGAGCTTTGAACTTCACCACACTACCATTTGCAGCATGCTTAATCTTATACAGCCATCTCGAGCCCACCACAGACTTATCTTCTGGTCTTGGTACTACCTCCCACACACTGTTCTTCATGATAGAAGAATACTCTTCCACCATGGCATCTTTCCACACTTGGTGCTTGGATGCCTCCTGAAAGCTGGAAGGCTCTACTTCAATTAATTCACTCATAAGTGCAACATAATCTGAATAACGTCTGGGAGCCCTTCTTTGTCTGACTGAATCTTGAGGATCACCTACGTATTCTTGAGCTTCTCTCAATGTCTGCTCAACTGCCCTATTTCTCCTCTTCTCACTCATAGGAATCTGAGGCTGAGGAATTATTTGTTCCTCTATCTGATCATCCTGCTTGTTCTGCTCTCCAGCTTGTGTTACTGAAGTTTGAGGGATTTGTGCTACCTCAACTGTGGATGATTGTTCCTCCTCATTCATCAAGTTACTTGACTTTTGAAGAGCCCTCTCTTCCTCAAACTTCACATCTCTGCGAACCACTGTTTTCCTGAGAGCAGGAATATAAACTCTATAAGCCTTAGAAGTTTCACTGTACCCAACAAGGATACCCTTCTCTGCAGTAGGTTCCAACTTGGTTCTCTTCTCAACAGGAATGTGACAATACGCAAGGCATCCAAAGATGCGAATGTGCCCCAAATTTGGTTTCTTACCAGTGAATGCCTCTTCTGGAGTCAATTTGCCCAACACTTTGTGAGGGCTCCTATTCTGCAAATACACAGCTGTGTTGCAAGCTTCTGCCCATAAGAACCAAGGCAGATCCTGATCATGAAGCATGGCCTTGGCTGCTCCAACTATAGCCCTATTTTTCCGTTCAGCAACCCCATTCTGTTGAGGGTTGTACGGAACTGTCAACTCTTTCTTGATACCTTCCTGAGCACAAAAATCTTTGAAGGCATTCGAGGTATACTCGCCTCCATTATCAGACCTCAGTATCTTGATCTTCTTCCCGGTTTGGTTCTCCACAAGAGCCTTAAACTCTTTGAACCTACTGAAGACCTCATCTTTATTCTTCATGAAATATATCCATGTCTTCCTGGAGAAATCATCAATGAAGGTAACATAATACTCATATCCATTCAAGGATGTTGTTGACATAGGTCCACACACATTTGAGTGTACGAGATCCAAAATCCCTTCGGATCTAGTGTCGCTGCTTGGAAAACTAGTCTTGGCATATTTCCCAAGAGCACAACCCTTGCACACCTCATGCTTTTCTGTCTTCATCTCAGGCAGCCCTGTCACTATTTCCTTAAGAATATTAAGTGCTCCATAGTGAAGGTGAGCCATCCTCCTGTGCCACAATTCTCCTATCCCTTTACAGCTACTAACCAACGCATGTGCTGGCTCAAACTGTAACCGAAACAAGCTGCCATGCCTGACACCAATCACTTTTGCAATCTTGGAATCTTTGGGACGAATATAGACTTTTCCCCTCTCAAAGGTCACAATGTAACCCTTGTCTTCCAAGGCAGAAACTGAGATTAAATTCTTTGTCATGCCAGGGACATACAACACATCCTCCACCAACAAAGGTTTGCCAGACTCCCTCTGAAACTTGACGGTGCCAATACCAGTTGCATGGTACTTGGCATTGTCTCCGAGCTCAATATAGAAATCCAGCTTCTTCTCCTCCAACTTGGTGAAACATTCTTTGACTCCCATCATGTGGCGAGAAGCCCCACTGTCAATATACCATACCCTGTTGGCAATTGAACTTGAGAGACAGGCAATGAGTGAAAACTCATTCTCAAATTGTGATGCAAACTCGTCCACCTCTGCTGTAGCAGCAAATTGCTTCTTCTGCTTGTCCTTATTTTTCTTATTCGGACATTGACTGGCATAGTGACCCATCTGATGGCAGCAAAAACATTTAATCTTGCTCAGATCTTTCTTCTTCCCACTCTTGGAAGAAGAACCTTCCGATTGCTCTTTATTGGAACTTCTTCTTACCCTTGCTTGCAAGAGCAAGATTTTCTTCATCTTGAACCTTCTTTGTCTGATCTCCTCGATGAGCACCTTCACGGATCTCCTCCTGAACAAAATCATCCCAAAGTCTTGCCCAATCAGGTAGCCGATCTCTGCCGACAACACACTTGACAAACACTTCCCAGTGCTTTGAAAAACCATTCAAGGCTATACGCACCAACTCATCTTCTTTAATCGTCTCTCCAACAGCAGCAAGCTCATCCCTAACCTGTGTCAGCTTGGACAAGTAAGAGGTCACACTCTCGCCTTTGGACATCTTGGTATTATGCAATTTGTCCTTGAGCATCATCTTACGACTCTGATAGTCGCTCTGATAAAGTTTTGTGAGCGTATCCCACATCTCCTTGGCGGTGTCTTTCCCCGATAAATGAGGAATTAAATGATCTCTTACTCCATCCAGGATAATCCTTTGAGCTTTGGCCTCTTTGACTTCATGCGAATCTAAGGCAACAGGATCATTTGTTGGTGGAGTCACTTCTGTGCTAGCATAGGTCCATAGCCTGTTCTCCTTGAGAACAGATGTAATCCGAACCTTCCACTGCAAGAAGTTAGACGCACCCTCGAGCCTGTCCTCGTATCGAACACTGGTTGCCATAGCCACAAAAGAATTGGAGACGAAAATCTGATGACTTTTTTTTTCTTGAAATCTGCGTTACAAATCTTGGCTTCGTATTCAGAGTTTAGAGCTCTGATACCATGTTAATTTCTATAACCCAGCAACAGATTAATTGCACAATAAATTCACAGAAAGAAATCTGATTTATAACAATTAATACAACTGGGTTAATTAACAACTAATAACAGCGGAAGCAAAAATAACATGAAGCCAAACACAAAAGACAATAACACAGATATACCCAGGAAACCCCAATGCGGGGAAAAACCTGCAAATGTTGGATCTTCTATTCAGCCTAACACAAACTTTTCTTTCGAAAATACGATATGAGTTTGCTACAGCAATCTTGTATTTATAGAGCCTAGCTGCTTTACTTAGCGTGCAAGGAAAGAATCTTTCCTTGCTTTCTTTGGCTTTACTTACACATAAAATCACTCTAGGATTTATCTTATCCTCACAAACTCAGAAACATTCTATTTAAAGAATAAAAATCCTGCTGTTGCTAAAAATCCAACTCGAATTGATTTAAAGCAAATCTTATCTTGAGTTGCTTTAAAGCAAATCCATATCCCACTTTTCTAGCTACAAAAATCAACAAAGAATATATTTGGCCATAAGTGATAGTAATAATTTGGAGTACGAGTTTAGTGATAGTAATAATTTGGAGTACGAGTTTTTAAGGGGACGGCAGCGCGAACTGCAGACAATAGTGCCGGAAAAGAAGATAATAGTTCTGGAGTTGATGGACACGTTGGTGAAGAGAAGCAAAGAAGTTATGAAAGGTGGGCATGATATCAGTGTTCCAGTTCGGGTATCTGGAGAGTTGCGTATGACTTATGTTCAGAAGCGGCCTGCCCTGGACAACCTTTTGGCTGAGCTCGAGCATTATTATGAGATTGTTGTGTACACCCGCGCCACCCGTGAACAGGCGGATCCTATTCTTGACAAGCTT
Organism: Sequoia sempervirens; assembly: GCA_007258455.2. Taxonomy (NCBI): domain Eukaryota; kingdom Viridiplantae; phylum Streptophyta; class Pinopsida; order Cupressales; family Cupressaceae; genus Sequoia; species Sequoia sempervirens. Next base: position 297,279,635 of record VDFB02000015.1, read on the forward strand.
GACATTGATTTTCATCTCAACCGCCGCCTCTACAAAGACTCCTGCCAAGGTTCTCGATCCTGCAAAGACATTGGGGTTCTCAATAAGGATTTGAACATGGATGCCACTGTCAAGAATGTTATCTTTGTGGACTGTGATCCTTCTGCCTTCCAACATCATCCTTATAATGGGTTTCTGCTCAGTCCCTTCGAGGAAGACAATCTTCTGGATACCGAGCTGTATAAGCTTAAGGGCTTCTGTAAAGGGGCTTATCTCTACGATGATGTACGGGAAGCCATTGCCAAGTTTAAGAAGAATGGAGTCGGGAGGCGTGTGTCCCACTTCCATTAGGGTTAATTTGCCTCTTGTTTATGTTACTATCAGTTTGTTAATTTGCCCTTGTTATTATGAGTTTCAAAAATTAATTTATCTACATCACAAATATCAACTCCATTGCAAATACTGCAGATCATGTGTTTCTTGTTCATGTTACTATCAGTTTGTTTCAGTTGAACTCGAGGTGTTCATTAGAGCTGTCTGTGCCCTTGTTATTATGAGTTTCTAAAATTAGCTTATCTCCATCACAAATATTAACTCGATTGCAAATACTGCAGAAATATCATGTATTACAAAGATGCTGCTGTATTACAAAAATGCAAGAATTTTAACAGAATAGAAAGAAATTCTTCTGCATGCTGTACTGTTATACTGATATGAAACCAAACCCCAATTTTATTTTGGTTGATTTGAATAGATAAAATAAGACTAACATACATATATTAAATATTAATATATAAAATACTCCAGAGTTATCATAATGATGAAAATAGTGTTGGAGCTTGGTTAAGAGTTAGTAATGTTTTTGTATAATTTACTATATAATATAATCTACAATTAATTTATAAATTTATAATAATATAGATTTAATATTTATATAATATAATGATAATATCAAATATGTATATAATTTAATATAGTTTTATAATTGTCTATACAATATAGTTTAATGTTATTTTCTAATTTTTTAATATATTTTTATATTTTTTTGTTATTTAATTTAATTAAATTTTATATTATAATAATTTTTATGTATAGGATAAATAAAGCCATGCAAACTAAACCAAAATATCAACAAAATGTAGACCACATTAATAGCTGTAGAATCAATACAATATAAACAATTAAATTTTTAACTGTGTAAAACTTGCTTCAATGTCGTGACTAATTGTTGACTTGCAAACTGCTGCATTGCTTAAAATTCCATATTAAAAATAGTCATTCAACTTAACTGAATTGTTATACTCCATGGGAGTAACAACGGTCCTCTTGTATTGGACAGAAAAAACTTGTAAGCCACCAGTATTTGGACATAAAATAACAGTCAAAATCAACTCTCAACAATAAGATAATACTTGATATAACCCATATCAATATAGACTAAAAGAAACATTTAAGAATTGTAGTTCCGATAGGACCAAACTTAAATATCCAGTGTCCAAGTAGGTGAGGCAACTCACACTATAATGGATTAGACTATTCTTCAAATAGACAGAAAAGATTATCCAAAAATTATTCATGGAAGCTTTGCTAAGGCATTGAATGTTCTGAAAGGAGATCCATCATAACTACTTCTTCACTTCAAATCTGGTGATTTGTTGATCTGAGTACCTAACATTTTTGAAAGGACTTTGTAATTTGTGAATTGGGCTTCCCAAAACATGTCATCCACATTACTCAAACCCACAAAATCCTTTTCGAAGCCCACACCCATCTCAAAAGCAACCTTGTCAATATAGTTCTCTGAGCTTTGATTTCCAAGTGAACAAGTAGTCATCAATTCCTTAGATCAAGTGAACAAGTGCACGGTAAAGATCTCTTTTCCAAATGGAAACTTTAAACATTTATGCACTACTCATGGGATGAATTTCATGGAGCGAAGCCATGGATAGCCTAAATTCACATGAAATTGGTCTAACGACGAGATGATAGAGAATGGGACATTCAATCTTTTCGGTCCAACTTCTAAAGGAAGAGTTATCAAACCTATCATAGGGAAAGCAAAACCATTATGTTTTTTGATCCATGCTTTCAATTTTTCATAAGTATCTTGATAAAGTTCATGCACAAACAAGAATTCTTCAGTTATCACATGAACTCTACATAGATGGGATCAATTAATATCCCATTAGTAGTCTTGTCATTGATTCTTCCAGCTATGTAAAGAGGACTATCGGGTGCATGTTTAAGTATTTCATTTTGTGAGAAAGTAATTTCAAGGGTCATACTGGTTAGGCCCTTACGAGGTTGAACTTCAATTGTTCCAATCATACTATCTATAGGATTTTCCTCATTACCATTCAAGTTGTCATTATTCGTGTCGACATTCATCACATCATTCTTGTTTTCACTAGCTTTGACAAAGGAGATGTGATTTGGCATAGGATTGGTAAAGATTTACAAATTTTGGTTAGGAGGGGCTACAAAATTATTACCTTGTTCATTAACACCACTAATTTGAATGTGATTAGAATCAATGAGGTCTTGCACACTATGTTTAAGATGCTTACAATTTTTCGTATCATGTCTATTTTGTCGGTGAAAATGGCAAACATAAATTTGTCTATAGTTTATAGGTAGAGGCTTAGTAGGATTAGGAGCTCTAATAGGAGGCAAGGAAATTAAGTTATTGTTTAAGAGCTACAACATGATAGGTTATCAAGTAGAGGGGTAAATTTTCTATTCTTCTCCCCAATTGTATATGGATTTGTTGTCTTTATAGCAACCACTTGGGTGTCAACATGTTGAGTTGATTAAGGAGAATTTGGTTGTATAAAGCCCTTATTTTGTTTCTTGAATGGTTCATAGTTGGTTTGAGGCATGGATTCAGATTTTTCAGGATGGTTAGAGGGAGTTTCACTTCATGAAGTTACTAATTTAATTTTGATAATCATGAAGGGCTATACACAATTGTGTGAAGGAAGGAAATTTCATCATCCCAATATTATCTTAATGTTTATTTACAAGTAAAACAATTGATAACAGGAAATACAGTCAGTGACCTTTTCATCATCCTTTTCCTTACATCTCATTAAATATACTAAGGTCATATTAGGATCCATGTGCACTTGGAAATGGTTGAGGAAGGCATTAGTAAGCTCATTAAATGAATGTATTGAATTATTCAGTAAGGAACAAAATTGTTCCAAGGTAGTGTCTTTCAAGGATCTAGGGAAGAGTTTAGCCAAGAGTTTATCCTAAAAAATGAAGTCACTACATGAGGCTGTGTATGCAAAAACATGACTAACAGGATCTTCTTTCCCATCATATTTCTCAAAATCTAGGAATCTCTATACCTTGTGGCATTTGTATTCTCAATATCTCCAAGGATAAGGGGTTTATTTTGACATATTGTGAAGGTTGGCCATTTTGATTTTGATTCAGTGTAGCAATTTATTGTTGGAGGGATGAAACACTTTGTAAGAGTTGGTTAAGGACATGGTCATTGTTCGTGTTGTGAGATGGAGGTGAATAGGGTAGAGGTGTATATGTATTCAGAGGGAAAGTGAATTATAAGTTTGTGAGGGAAGATGGATTAGGAGTTGTAGACATGCAAAATTAAAATTCTGCATTTGATCAGGTTCATTCATCAACTGAACTAGATTTCGCATTAGGTTCATTCATTGATTGATCAGGTTCACCTTCATTCATTTAGCAGGTAATTTCATTAATCTCCATCTCCTAAGGTAATTTATTTAAAATCAAATAAACATTATCATCAGCTTTTTAATAAATCAAACATCATCCCTTTAATTAAATAGATCAAACATTTATTTAATTAAATCCAATCCATATTTCATCCTTTTTTGATTTAAATAAATCAAATATTTAAATCATGAAAGTCAAACTCACCTAATCAGGATTAAACTAACATAATCATCATTAATTTAATCTAATCCTGATTAAATGCTAATCTCACCCACTTGCATTCTCTAGATATCTCCACTTGCACAAATAAATCAATTTTATTGATTTATTAAAAAACCCTCATTTTCCCTCAACATGGCAAGTTGATTTGTCCCTCCAACATAGCATTTATTGCTGTTTTTCTTGTCTCCCTCTCAAAATTTATTGCAAAATTTGAATTCAAATTCTCCCTCTCATGGGCACTCTTCCCAAATCTTGCACAACCATTGGCCTATCATCACTTGACAAGTGTCATCTTCTCATTGGATGATCTTTAGTCCCACATTCACCATCTTGGCCAATCTCTCATCAAGAAAATCTATAAAAGAAGGCCCTCATTCTCATTCAAGGATCCACAACTTTTATGCAAGGTTACTCTCTTGATTTGAGAACTCATCTTGCCCATCATCTCCATTGCATTTACATAATCTTGAGCTTTGATCAAGGGTTGGGAAAGGGTTACTAGCACATGTAACACCAATCTAATATGGAATAGGTGATTATCTTGCTTTCGAAATGTCTTCTTGATGTTGTTTTTGTTATTTATGGCATTTCCTTAGCATAGATATGTTATTTCATAGAGGTATTTGCAGATTTGTATGTTTAAACTAACCTTTCTAATGAAAATTTGAGGTTGGTCTTACTTGTAGATTTAGGGTACTTCAGGAGTTATGAGATTTGAATGCACAAAGCTAAAGGGGTTCCCAATGGAAACACCTAAGGTAGTATGGATATTGCTAGTAGGTTGTATGGTTTTAGTAATAGTTAGATTAGTGTATGCCAGAATAGAGGTCACAGTTGTGGAAGGAGGAATTGGATTTCCACCTTGACTTTGGGTATACCCCAAAGTTTGAGAACAACTAGCCATTGTAGGGACATGTTCATTAATGATATGAGATAGGCTACACACAACTTATATTCCTTGTTTATTTTCAATCATTCTCCTCATGTTATCTATGACAGGAAGCACAATACCAACAATGTGTTCAGAACTTAGAAAATTTTGCAATTTGTCTAATTCTTCATCCAATTTTCTTAGGTTCTCTAGAGGGACATTAGCAACCTTTTATTCAACATTAGTTGTTGGTAAGGAGGTCATAGAAACTCGGTGTTACTCCAACCAAGATCTCAGTATAGGATTTGCTTCAACTTGTGCTAATATTTATCAAGGTATGCTATAAGGATCCTTGGAAAAATCCTCTTACCTTCTTCTATTAGGTTGATGGATGTTAATGACTTGATAGCTCATATTTTTGTGGATTCATCGAATATTACGTTCTATCCACAAGAACTGTTACCCTGAAATTACAAAAGCAAGCAAATCCTGTAATGATTATAGTCAATATTAATAACATTGGTATCAAATGTGCTCTCGTTGACACTAGTTTTGACTCTCAATGTGTGCAACATAGACTTATTACCCATGATTAAAATTGATTCTTCTTCTTTAGTTATTTCTTCTTTGTATATTCATGGATTCGATAATGCTGGTTGTCAAGCCCTAGGCATGATAATCTTGCATTTGAGGCTGGGACCTTTTACCATACCCACCTTGGTTTATGTGATGTCCGGTCCTTTACCTTACAATATTCTCTTGGGAAGACCTTAGATTCATGCTTTGGGAGCTATGACTTCTAACTTACATTGTTGTATAAAATTTATTGCTAATAACCAAGTGATTATGATCAAGGCCGACCTTGAGGCTGTGCACCTTTGTGAGTTGGAAGCTACTGGTTGGGCCTCAGTTGTTTCCACTCTAAAAAATTGTATTCCATCATTATATTCTAATGTGTTGGCATTCTCTTTAGTGGTGATTTCCTTAAAGGCTTCACCTAAGGTGGATGTCCCTAAAGAAGGTTGGCCCAAAGCAAAGAATCCCAGGTCTTCCGCTTCCACTTCTTCTTCTAAATAAAATGCATGTCCTGGTGATGATTGGGGGTCCTTGGATTTCTCTAAATTCTTCATTAGACAATAAAAATTTGACCCTATCCACCTTGACCTTCCAACAGTTTCATATACCTCTACCATGAAAGTTGATTGTCCTTCTATCAAGAAAAACAATCAAGATCCTGTAAAAAAAAATGATTATTATATCTCATCAAGAAGGATGATTGCGATCTCGTGGATGCATTTGATACTCATTGTTGGAATGACACCCTCTATGTAGATCCACCTCCTCAATATTTACAAACATGTTATGACCCTAGATACAAACTAGTCTTTAAATATTGTTATGGACATAAAGGTTGTGGCCGTAACGAGCAAGGAATCCAGGTCCCTATCCAAGTTAGGCCTCACAAGAGTAACTTGGGGCTTGGTTTCTCTTTTGAATAGTCTAGGTAGAAACCATGGTGGAGTGTCAACATGATTTCTATCAAACCTCTTGATCTAGTTCATCCCAAACCAATTGAGAGTAAAGTAGAATCTAATGAAGTCTCTTTGGATGTTTTCTCATTAGAGGAGTTTCTAGATGAATTCTTTGGTGTCTACTCCCTTCTACCTCCTTATCACCATAAATGACAATTCTTGTATTGCTTGCATAAATAAGCATACTTTGGAGAATCCATTTTGAGCGTGGTTGAGGAGGCTTCTTTATCTAATGTGGATAATGGTGTTCCTATTCCCCATCCTAAAGACCATAGTTCTCTCCTCAAAGGGGATACTATTGATGTTTTCATGGATTCTAAATCTCCTGAAAAGGTGATTAAAATTAGAAAGTGCCTTTCTTCAAAAGAGTCTAAGAAAAATTTAGAATTTTACATTCTCATCCTGATATTTTCACTTGGTCATATGAGGACATGCCCGCTATTGATGTGTTAGTGGTGGTTCACAATATCATCCTATGTCCTGATGCTAAGCCTACTAAATAAAAGATTCAAAAGATAAATCCCAAGGTTGCATTTTTAGTTAAGACTGAGATAGAGAAGCTACTAAAATTAGGATTTATCCATCCTATTGACTATTCGCCTTGGATATCAAATATTGTTGTTGATAGTAAGCTTGATGGCTGTATTCACATTTGCATTGACTTTTGGGATCTTAATACGGTTTCTCTTAAGGGTGTTTTTCTGCTTCCTAATATTAAAATGATCATAGACTCAATTACAGGCCATGCCTTGTTGTCCTTTATGGATGGATTCTTGGGCTATAATAAGATTCATATTAACCCAAAAGATTAGTATAAGAAAATCGTCACTACCTTGTGGGGTACCTTCTATTATGTGGTCATTATGTTTGGATTATAGAATGCAAGCACAACTTACCAATAGGCAATGACCTTAATTTTTCATGATTTTATTCATAAAATTCTAGAAGATTACATTGCTGATATATTGGCTAACTCGATGACTTATCCAAATCACATAGAAAATCTTCATCTTATTTTTGAAAGGCTTCAAATCTATAAGATGAGAATCAATCCTCTTAAGTGTGTCTTTGGCATTGATGTTGGAAATAATTTAGGACTTATAGTTTCCCACCATGGAATTAAAGTCAACACAAATAAGATTGATGTAACTGTTAACATGCCTCCACCTAGGAACATTTCTCAATTACGTAGTCTACAAGGGAAGATTCAATAAATTCATAGATTCATATCTTAGTTGGTTGATTTCACCCTTCCCTTCACGTGTTTGCTAAAGAAAGATGTTTTCTTTTGATGGGATGATGAGTGTGAAAAAGCTTTTGAGTCAATCAAAATTTATTTGGCCAATCCTCCTATCTTAATGCCGACTATGCAAGAGAGACCCTTTCTTCTTTATATCTCTGCATCACGTTATGCTTTGGTAGCTTTGTTAGCTCAACATGATGATGATGGTAAAGAAAGAGTGGTCTACTACATTAGTCGTATCCTGGTTGATTATGAAACTCACTATTGTGCCATGGAGAAACAATATCTTGATCTCATCTTTGCAATACAAAAGTTAAGACATTACCTTCTTCATGTTGAAACTCATGTCATGTAAAAAGTGATCTTTTGAAGCATCTATTTACTAGAACCAATCTTGCTAGAAGGTTGGCGAATTGGGTGATATTTCTTTCTGAGTTTGACATCAAGTTTGTAACTTAGAAATCAATTAAGGGTAATGTTGTTGGTGATCAATTGGTAGAAGCTCCCTCATCTCACTCCTTTCCTAATTTGGATTTATTTCCAGATAAAGATATTTTTACAACTGATCATGAGCCTATATGGGATATGTACTTTGATGGATCAAGATGTTAAGCTAGATCTAGAGTAGGTGTAGTTTTAATCTCGCCTACAGGTAAGCCAATTCCTTTGTCCTTTCAATTGGAATTTCATTGTACTAATAACATCGCCAGGTATAGCTGGCTTGCATTCTGTGATTGCTTTAAACATTAAACATCTTCACATACATGGTGATTATGAACTTATTGTCAATCAAATTATGGGAACATATCAAGCTAAGTAAAATAAGTTTTCTCAGTATCAAGATTTGACCTTATCCTTGCTTGATCTCCTTTCTTCTTTCACAATAGGCAGTGTTCCTAGGAGAGAAAACTGACACGTGTATGCAATGGTGAATGCTAACTCCCTTGTTTCTTTGGATGAATGTATAGAAGAATACCACTTTTTGGTTCATATTATTCACTCTCCTACTGTCTCACATCAACCTAAATTTGATGCTCTTGTGTGTGCTCATGTGGACTCAGAGGAATGGTATTCTAACATTTATAAGTATCTAAAGACTAGAATTTTTTTTGACGATGTGACGAAGAATGCTCACACATGAATATGAAAACTTTCAGTTTGATATGTTATATTGTCAAATGTTATTTATCAAAATTTTTATAATGGTCTTCTTCTTAGGTGCCTCACTAAAGTGAAAATACCCCTTTCCATTCATGAAGCCCACTCAAGCTCTAGGGTGGACATTTTGGTGGTAAATCCTTGGTGCGTAAACTAATTCATATGGGATAATTTTGGAAAATGATGGAGCAAGAATCCTTTTCCTTTGTTAAGAAGTATCTGTAATGTCAACAACATAGCTATCTCATTCATGATCCTACTCAAGAGCCTCAAAATCAAACCTCTCCTTGGCCATTCATAAAGTGGGGGTTGGATATTATTAGAAAAATATCACCTCCTTCTTCTAAAGAACATGTCTTCATCATCACCACTACAAATTACTTTACGAAATGGGTTGAAGCTATTCCACTCCAAACCATGAACGTTGAATCCATCTATAATTTTCTTCTAAATAATATCATTGCTCACTTTGGATTGCCTCCTACCCTTGTCTTTGACAATGGTACCGCATTTAAAAACAAAGAGGTGAAGTAATTCTTGGAGAAGTTTCATATTCAACATCATTTTTCTACACCATACCATCTTCAGTCTAATGGCCAAGTTGAAGCATCTAATAAAACTCTTAGGTTGATTCTATGAAAGATAGTGAACAAACATGGTAAAGATTGGCATACTAAATTAACATATGCCTTATGGTCCTATCGCATGAATGTTCATACAACGACTGGCACAACACCGTATAATATTGTGTATGATGCTGAGGCTATCATGCCTTTAGAGTTGGAAATTCCATCTTTGTGAGTTTCCCTTAAAGGGATAATTAATGATGACACTTACCATGCTAATTGTTTGTATCAACTTGATTTGCTCGATGAGCACCGATTATAGGCCCTTGACCACCTTCAAGCTTATCAACGATCACTTTCTAAACACTATATAATTAGGGTGTTCTTTTGAGGAATTTCAAGGTAGGTGACCCGGTTCTTTGTAAGAATTAGAGAAATGTAAATGCACTGTTTAATCAAAATGGGAAATTTCATCTAAATTGGTTAGGTCCTTACATTGTCATCTCTATGTAAGGTTCTTGTGCTTATGAATTGTCATCTATGGATAGAACGCCTCTAAAAGAACCTACTAATACAATGCATCTTCGTCAATACTATGCATAGTGTCTATGTGTCATGTGTGTTAAGCTCATCCCTTGTGGATTGCAATTTGTTATATTATGACATTCCTTCATTAACACATTATTACATTTTGTGTTATGATGTGAACATGTGTGTGTGTGGTTAATTTATTTAATAATGAGTTACATACATACATGTATTTTATCATGCCATGTGTCCATGCATTGCATTTGATTACATCGTTTGGTTAGGAAATTAGATCATAATTTTATTCAATTAACATACAATCATGTGTGTTTATTAGATCATGATAGAATCTAATCTAAATATACATCCATAAGTATAACATCCATCACATAATCATACATGAAAGTAAAATCATACACATAAAATGAACACCATGATGTTGGAATCAAAATCTCATATATATATAAAATGTATGTCATGTACATGTATTGCACCATTATAAATGATGAGTGGTGATTGCATATCTATGTATGCTTATACATAAAAAATATTACTATATACTATATCGTCGGTATACAAAAAAATGACACATATACAAAATGAGCCTCTAGCCTGTGGGAACATGGATCCTCGAGCCCTCTGGTCCTGGTGGTGGTGGAGGTTCATTTTGGATGGATGTGATGGAGTGTGATTGGTGTGACTGCAAGACTGACATGCTCACTTGTAGTCCCCTGATCTCACCTCACAACTCTGCGATCTCCAACTATGTTCGTCACAACTCCTCTTGCACCTATGGATCAGTAGCTGGCCTCACAACTATTGCCTACCCATTGAGGTCATTGAGTTGGCTTTGTAGAGTGACATGTTCCCTTATGACACTCTTTGCTCACATCATGGTCTGGTCTTGCTCAGTGAGTGCAGTTTGCAGCTCCACCGACCACTGATCCCTCTTCCTAGTGAGAGTGGTAATGTTAGAAGTCCTATGTACAACCTCCACTCATGCCTCCTTGTAAGCTGTTCAAAGATGCACAATAGGCTTGAAAAGGTGGGAATGTTGCCCCGCTGAGGCTGGCATGTATGTGTCCAAAACACTCCCTTAGATTGGCATGACTGGGGCCACCTCTAAGATGCACTAGAAATAAATGTGGTACACTCTTGTGTGCCCACTACAACCACAAAGTAGTATACCCCATCATTACTGCATGATACATATCAATGCATAAACATGTATATACATTTATGAGATGAAACTAAAATACTGAAAGGAAATATTGTAAATAACTTCTATACCTGGCTCTCCAACTTGCTAGTGTGGATTAGGGGGAGGTGTGATACTGGGACCTACACCTCCTAGGCCCATTGAATCTATTGCATGACCAACAGTTGCTAAAGGTGGTGCCATTCAGATTAGGGTAGCAGCCAAAGGAGATGAAAATCTCCACTACCACCTCGGCTTCACTGCCGATCCAATCACTGCCTTTACTTGTTGGTCACCACCACTATCTTTGTCTCCTCTTGCTACTATTGCATGATCCTATACATCGACATCACCCTTGGGGGAATCCATCAAGAAAATTGGGGCATAACTATGTCTTACCCACCAGGTCCTAAAGCCATGGGTGATCCCTACGTCATTGATGACTAGTATTAGGGGTCGATCATCATTGTATGACTCATTATCACTAACAATAATGTTTTCCATGGTCAGATGATGACAGTTGCTCGATATCACCGCACTCTTGGATGCTCATGTGTAGGATGGAGGGGTTTGAGGGATAGTCTGTAGGATCCCAAATTGTTGGGCGACCTTGTGCTAGTAATAGGGCATGATGATGTAGTTAGTGTGGCTGGATAGGAATTGATCACGTTGCATGTGCCACAATTGCTAGCTATCCAAGGCCCATTGCATGCACTTATATGGTCATCATCTAACCTCATCTGATTGTAACTAATTAAATTATAGTTATTAAAATTGTAAGTCTCCAAGCCTCCATTCATGTACCAATAGGTACGCATGGGCCATCAATGTACCAGGGACTATCCCTTGTGGATACTCGACTGGCTGGGTAGAGGTGATATGTGAAAAATCCCACACTTGTAGAAGCGTGCAGGTAGTGAGGCTCATGTACTCATAATGTACAAACCTTCCTAGCTCATGGTACAGGGGTGTGAGCATGCTACGCCCCCATGCAAAGATGAACCACTACTCCTCTATCTCTCTGATAGTATGGATGAGGCCCCCATGAAGGTGAGAACCTTGCTCGTTTATGGTAATTCAGAGGGTGATAGTACTACCATTACCCTTTACAATAAAGGGACTACCACTCAACCATTCTCAAACCAACAGATGTAGATATGGATGGTGCCATCACCAGGGTTTGTGCACCATGTGCAATATTGCATGCCATCAAATCTCTCTTAGACTGAGTGTGTCTCATCTAGGGCCACCCATCATCCATGGATGGGTAGGCCTATGATGCAATAAACATCCTCTAAAGTGACTATCATCTCGTTGGTTGATAGGTGGATGGTGGAAGTGGTGGAGTCCTAGCGCTCCATGAGCGCCATCAATATCTAGTCATGGTACAACATCTCAAGAAGCATGTAGACCCACCACAAGCTTACCCATCAGAGATGATCTTGATCATCAAGGTGCATAAGAGTCACTTGGTCACATAGAATATTGAGCACATGCCTACCTCCATGCTTGCACATCTCAAGATGATCCTACAAAAAGGAAAGAAAGATCTATGTCAGATCCATTTGAATCAAAATATTCTAACTTCTACATCAAAGTTTTTCTAAAAACAACCTCTAGGATGCAGGCACATTGCGCAAATTTTTGCATGATATGTTGCTATCCAAGGTCATCCTCCATTAAAGCTGCTTGGATGCCAATGCATAGGCGATATGATTGTGCTCAAAAAATTAGAAAAAACTAGAAAAAAGGACATAAAATGAAAAGCAAGGGTTGATTTAGACTTACCTCATCTACGTTGCCTCCATCGACTATCACCTAGTGTAGCTGCTCAACCCTCAACTCAAACTCTCATTTGCGAGGCATTTTGTTGAATTTTATATCACAAAATTCAACAAATCCCTCATGGTGACTAGTGAAAATGACCCTTCTTAGGGTCCACCTAAGTATATATAGGGCCCCCGGGGCCCATTTTTCTCGGTGATCATGGTCTTATCATTTTTCCTATTTTCACCCCACATAGTTGGGGGAAAAAATAAGAGGGGGTATATACTCACTTCTTCATCATATTTTTCTTCCAAACCATTGGATTTTTCTTGAGCATTCTTCTCACCTTGGTAGCTTCTTCTGATTTTTGAGTTGACCTAAATTTGAGTTTTATGAAATAGAACTTTATGTCTGATGCTCGGCTTTCTTGCTGAGCTCAATTGCCGAGGGCATCATCGGTACCTACCTGCTTGACCTTTGTAGCCTCTACAATATCCCTTTGACACAAAAATTTGTAAAATTTTCAATTTTTTGAGTTTCCCCTAATGTTTTCTTTTTCTACTTTAGTGCAGTTGGTTTTTTCTCAAAAATTAACTTACTAAAGTGGGGGAAAAATATAATGTCATAAAATTGTACCCCATGGTGATTTCACATTTATACATTTTCCCTCACATTCATGGAACCTAGCTGCATTTATGACAAGAACCTTATGGTTTGAAATTTTCTATTCCAACTCCATAAGGACCAATGATGAAGTGACAAAAATCCACCACCTTGTTTCTCATGAAATTATGATTTGGACGCATGGACATCCATGCGTGGTGCGCTAGCATCCCTATAATTTTTCTAAATTCAAACATGGAATCTTGGAAGTCTTTACCCATGACACGTGTCATCGTAGCAAGATTTTGAGAGTAACGTCTCTTCCCACCCATGTAGCTACACAAAACTCACTTTTTCACTCTCATTTGCAACACTTCTCATTCCAACTTACTCCAACTTGCTCTCTTCTTGCTCTTCTCTTCTACATGATGTCTCTATGGTGAAGCTCTGCAAGATTGAAGTCTCACCAACAACCAAAGCTATCTTGCAAGAACTCAACGTCATGTTTATCAAGCCAAGAGGGAGTAATAGACTGTTGGTAGTGCTCTCTTATTTCTTGTCTATTTGCTAGCATAATATTTATTGTGTCTATATTTTGTGATACAGGTTCTCCTTTGTAGCAGGGTTTTCTCTTAACACTCTTGTGTCTACTTTACTTTGTGTCTATTATTCTCTTTATTTATCTGGTTGTCCATGGAGGTGGGAACACCAAAATGAGGGCTTGACTAAGGAAAGCCTTAAAACAGCTCCCTAATATTTTTCCTCTTCTGCCTTGTGTTCCGGTTGCTCGTGTGGATCTTTGTGGGAGGCTTCAAAGCGTATGAACCTTTGTAAGTTTATCCCTTTCTATCCTTGTCATGTATTTGCATTCTTGCTTTCTGTCAAGTTAGTAGATTAAATAGACCTTGGGTTCTGAATAGTTAAGTATATTATTTGAGTTCTATTTGAGGGTTTAAGTTCTCTGTCCATACGAGATGCTAGCTGTGGTAACAAAAATAATATCCCTTATGCTTTTCCCTTGCTTGTTTGGGCCCTCCTTGTGAACTAGGCTTAATGGTGCCTTGATTTAGTGTTGTAATGTGTTTGACACATTCACATTAGGTCTTGGGACCTTATCAACTGATGAACATGAATGGTACCTTGCTAAAGTGTTGTGAAGTGCTTTAACTCACTTTCACACTTTTCTAAGGTTAAATTATTAATTAAGCCTAATAAACCTCTTTTTGACCTTAATCATGCCTTATCTAAAGTGTTGGTAAAGTATTATAACACACACACACTTTTCTAGGATTTCCATTAATAATTGGGCTTTCCTATGCTTTAATTGGCCCTATTTTGTATCCATAAGCCTCATTTAATGCATCTTTTGAAGGATAATCCTGACACAAATAATTACCCAATCATAATTTAGGTGTTTCAAGCTTAAATGGCCCAGATTTAGTGATTTGGGACTCATTCACCACCTTGGGCGAATGAGTCCCACCTAGAGTTTTTAGGTCCCAAGCCTAGTTTCACACATTTCTAAGCATTTTTAAAAATGGTCCCAAAATTTAGACCTAGTGGGACTCATTCACCACCTTGAGTAAATGAGTCCTATATGGCTCAAAATCAAAATCAATTCAAATTCTTGGTGGGATTTTATCCTCCTAGATTTGACGTCAGATTGTAGTGTTGTAATTTTAGGAATTCTTGCATAATTGAGTATAAATACAAGGTTCTTTCACTCATTTTAACCCCAAGCATTCAAGTATTCATCCTTATAGAAAATTTGAGTTCACAAGTGCATTAAAGAGAATTCAAGGACAAATTATCAAGCATTTTAGAGCAACATTCAAGCATCAAGCATCATGACAAGGACTTCGTGCATCATGTTTTTTTTGAGCTAACAATTGTGATGTAGGATTTTTTGATTGAGGCAAGTGTTCAATTCAAGATCTATCCTATCCAAGCAAGAGTCAAGATCTACATCCATTAGAGCCATTGCATACATGTTTGCAACACTTCATTGATAGGGTTTGGTGAGTTGCAACACCATATTTATTCATTCACCATTCTCCATTACTATTTCATTCTATTTCAAGGTTTGATTACCAAAATGGGGTTTGACCAAGGAAAACCCCTATCCACTAACCCAACATTTTCCCCTCTCCTTTGTGTGTGATTTGTAGGTCTAGGTGGAAAATTTCCTAAGGAGAAAGACTGGAGAAAAGTTTTCAAATTATTCAAAGTTGTCAAAGTTTTCATCAAGCATTGAAGAACATTGGAGAACACCTACAAGTTGCAAATTAGGGTTTTGGATCTGGAAATCAATCAGGAAGGACACAGTAGATAGAGAAGAGTAGGATAAAAATTTGAAGATTTAGAAAACCCTAACTAGACTGATTCACCACTTCTAGTGAATGAGTCCCATTTCCATTCAAAATTTAGATTTTTGCAGATTCAGATACCCTTTTGGCAGATTCCTATTCCCCAACAGAAACCTAGAATTTGGACTGATTCACCTAGCTTGGCGAATGTGTCCCACTCAACATTAAAGGTATATTTTCCAGTGTTTCAGACCTCCATCTACCATCTCAATATTTCCAGGTGCACAAATTCCTTTTTGTAGATTTTTGTTTTGTTTGATTTGCATTTCTAGGTCATTTAGTGAAGCTTTGCATTGAATTAAGGTTTTGCATTTCATCTTTCATTTCAACTTGTATTCCATTTGTCTTTCTAAGTTCTTAATTGGTGGTGAACCCCTTATTAGTTTGCAATCATCCCTTAGGACAAGCCTATTGCAAGATCTCTTTCTCCTTTGCATTGAGATCTCTAGGGCTACCCTTGAATGTAGTTGGTGGAAAGTGGGTATGCTCTATGTCCTAAGTCATATGATAGCATTCAAACCCCATTTTTTAGATACCACACCAATGCATCCCTAGGATGATAGGGAATTGTGCTGAAACCCCACTCCCGCATTGCCATCCTTTGGTCGCTAGCTTCTCCTTCTGTATCATAAATATCTGCAATCTACCCTTCAAGTCCCCTAAGGTGTCTATATGTTATCACTCTTGGAGCTCTGATTTTAATATGTTTTGCAATCTCTTTCATCTTATTCCTTATGGTTAAGCTTATTAGGTAGTTTGAGATGATCAAGGGAAATTCACTCCCTTAAGACCCTATTCATTTTGGTATTTAGGAGTAGCAAATCCCCTCCTTCATAAAAGAATACTCCTTTTTGAAAAGTAAGCAGAGATGAGAGCCCCCCTTTGAATGATGTGTGCTACACAGAGGAGCACATGTCATTCTAAGGAGAGAAAAGAAAGGAAAAATATGTCATAGTACAAGATACATAATGATATGTCTTTATGGAATGTTGTCACAAACGTGAGGGATAAAGCACTGAAAACTGCAACATCATGAAGCAGACAAGTAGAGACAAAGAAATCAAGAGATAGGGGGATGTGATAATTTAGGGTTAGAACTACTCATAGATATAGATAGATATAATATATAATATATGTATGAATTTTCATCAACCCAAAAATGTATTAGAACATGAATAAAAATGAAAAATAAAAATTGGGTCAACATGGACAAGGCCTAAATGCCTCCAACACTTTGCATCATCCCCGACTTGAAAAATCAAAGTTTACAACACAAAGAAAAAGGATAAAACAAATAGAAGAAGATCACGATAGATTCTCGTTCCTGTATCCAAGCACCTATAAGGGTAGCAAGGGTCCTCTAGGAAAGAGCACAAAACACATACATACAAGTATGGGGGAATATAAGCAAGCACACAAATATAATCTATAGATGTAGAAGAGGTACCACCCTAATATGAGTCCACTAGCAAATAATCCCACTCCCAATCTAGATCATTATAAGGAGAGGGAGGGTGAGCCTGAAGGGGAAGGATAGCAAGGGTTGTACTAGCTGAATCACCTATGATAAGGGCCAAGGAAGAGGGCCCATCAAGGTCCTCTTCATCGAGCTCTTGTCAGACTACGATCACTAATCTCTCAAAGATCAATGACTGAGTCGAGATATCCTCCATCGGGTTGAAGATGCAATTAACAGGAGTGCGATATGCTAACTAAGTAGGTGGGGATAGGACACCCAAGAGTCACAACTAACCTCAGGAAGAGGAGAAATGACTAGCTCCAGAGATGTAGGAGTTGCCTCTGTCACAAGTACAACACAATCCAAAGCAGAATCAGACTACATGTAACATGCCAGTCATTCACTAAATTAAAATTTCCTAAGTTTTCACTCACAAGTAAATAAACTATGTAACTTAACCATTTACATAATTTTTTATTTAATAGAGAACAAATGAACATCAATGTCATAACAATAATCAACATTGATTCCATTCCAATATAATAATCCACATATTACAATATTCCAAAGAATGTGTACAAAGTACATACATAGCTCAACCAAGCTTCAACGCAATAGATATAGATGGTCTAGGAACCTCCTTTCAAATCTTGGTCTTTTATCACCTGTTGAGGAGGAGAAGCAACACTCAAGCACTTTTTTTCCAACCACAGACTCATATACGGTCCCCTGCACATCTATCATATGACATATGGCCCTACCCTTCAACGAAGAGATTGGTGGAGTAACCTCATAACAACAACCATTTTGATCTTAGTGCTGTGTCCTACATGACTAGAGCTTGTAAACCCACAATCTAGTACTAGCATGCATAAATGAATCATGGTGAATTGTTAGTGGAGCCAAAGGAAAACACACTACTTTGGTCAAAGTGTTCTCACTCAGTACTTCGAGTGATAGTCATCCTACTCACATACACTACTCAAGCTCAATTTGACTTAAGGCCACTATAATCTAAGCATAGGTTTTTCCTTCAATGGGTAGTCTTTAACCCTAGAGATAACCTATTCCCTTTTCCCAAAACTTAATGGTATTTTTACCTACAAAGTATAAATACAAGTTACCCTCCTTTCCATGGATAATCAAATCCTAGACATAATTTACAAGTTATCTAATCCATTCAAATAACTTAACAATGAATAACCCATAAGCTATCCTTGTTTAATCATATATAGTATATTTATACTAATGACAAACAATCCCTCCTATTATGGCTCGTAGATACAAGAACTTTCACATAAAAGCATAAAATAGCTTATTTTCCTTTCCAAAGCAAATGCTACAATTTCCTAATGCAAGTATTCTCAAATAGTCTAAACAAAGCATACAAAACTCATTCTTTCATAAGTAAAGATAACTAAGAGAAAAATAGATCCTCATGCCTATAATACAATTGATCCAATTGATTGATTTATTGCACAACCTTCCAATAATAGCTTAATAGCTTTACTTTATCCTCTCAAAGTAATTCTCCACTATGTCTTCTTTCACAAGATAACAATATGCTCTCACAAAATACAACTCTCACAAAATATAGCTCTCACAAAATACAAAATAGAATTGTAGAATAATAATGCATCCCAAATGAGAAATCTAACCTCTCTATTTATATAGAAACTTGAGACATTGCAACCAAAAGATAAGGCATGCTAGTCGAAACCTTTCCTCATGCATATCGACTCACTATACACAACAAAAAGGTGGCAGGAATCTAAGTGTAAACTCAACACATTACTCTATAGATCAACCTTTATGGCTTGACAAAAGCTCAAGAACAATTCAATTATGCACATGCTCAAAGATGATAGTCGACTTGTAAGTAAAGTAAACTTCTACAAAAACAAAGTTATTCATATATTGGCACCATGTTGCAACCACTATTCCCACCTTTTTGGCACGGTTTCTCTCTTTGAATCAATCTTCTATTTGTAGACTACACACAAGCTAAGTTGACTTAGTTATAGATTAATTTATTGCTAGAGAAAAGATCAGTCAAATCTTACTTTTAGTGTTCAAACCATGCTTTGAATTAACACGTTATTTGCTGTTGCTTTATCCTATTGTCATACATTTAAAGTACTTTATAATGCAGCCTTAAACATTTCCATCACTTTTCATAAAAGCATTCCCAGTTGAAGTCAATCACTGTTTTATATTAAAGATACATTCCATATGGTATCGACTATGGTTTACTTCCCCATTCAGACTTTATTACTGCACATTACTTTGCATATAAATCAGCCTTTATCTTATGTCAACATATGTATTAATTGGTCCATAATACTTTGTATAGCATATATACAAATCAACCTCTAATAAAAACCATATACATATAAATATATTTATATATATATGTATGTATGTATTTATATATGTATGTATATATATGTATATATATATACATTCATATGTATATATATACATACATATATATGTACATACATATATATATGTATGTATATATATATGTATGTATATACATGTGTATATATATATACATATGTGTATGTATATATATATACATATATATACATACATATATATGTATGTATATACATACATACATACATACATACATATATATTTATATGTATATGGTTTTTATTAGAGGCTGATTTGTATATATGCTATACAAAGTATTATGGGCCAATTAATACATATGTTGACATATATATATGTATATACATACATATATATATGTATGTATATATATATATATGTACATATATATATATGTATGTACATATATATATGTATGTGTACATATATATATACATATGTACATACATATATATATATTACTTTATATATATATATATGTATGTGTACATATATATGCTCTCACATACATATATATATATGTGCATGCACATATATATATATATGCATATATATATACATATATATACATATTATATATACATATACATATATATATATATATATATATACACACCATATACATATATACCATATATATATATATACATATATACATATATATACATACATACATACATATATATATGCACATATATATATATATATATATGTATATACATATACATACATATATATATACATATATATGTATGTATATATGTATATGTATATACATATACATAGATGTATATACATATATTTATGTATATACATACATATATGTATATACATACATATATATATGTATATGTATATTATATATGTATATACATATACATATATATATATTACATATATATATGTATGTATATATATATGTCAACGAATAGAATCAATGCTACATCTTATATATATGTATATGTATATATATTATAATATATATATTCCATTTCAAACAAGTATATATATACATTTGATATACACACGAATATAATCAAGTTAACATTCATATATAACAATAATAATATTGACTATATATATATATATTCCTCTATGTACATGTATATGTACGTATGTACATATGTTGATATATCCGTATGACATTTTTTGTTTATCATACATACGTATGTATCGACACATGTATACATTTTATACATTTATATATATAGATTCGATTGCACAACCAAGCACATACATAATTACTACTTTATTGATAGGAACGTACATACGATGTATATATACATATACACATACACATACATGTTGCTTTGTCCATTTGGCAACACCATGCTCATAAGCAATCCATTATGAATAAGCATGCATAGGTACGTCTACCTATGTATTATCATGTACATGTTCCTTCATGCGTATGGTCTATCGTCGACATGCATATGCATACATATACATACATTCCACGTGTGTTCACCTTATCAATTCAAGCATAGTAATATAAGAAAGAACTCATAAGCTCCAAACAGATAAACATCATCCAAGAATGTACTCAACAATAATCAAGAACCTTACTAATGCAAACACATCATACTAAAGATGACTTACCAATTCCCAACACAATAAATTGACTCAACCATTCTACTGTGAGTGTGTGTGTAAGCTCAATTAGGTTAGGTTACTAGTTACCTAGCCAAGTTCATCTCCTGAGTGATACTTCCCCTCATACTTGGAGGATTGAACATATACCTGCATCCAACTAACACATTCCCATGGTAGTCAGGTGTTCAACAAAACATGCTTTCACATAATATTTCTCCATAGTTAGAATATCTAATTCAATAACCATCCATTTCACATATATGCATTTAATCACATAACATTAAATGAGATAACATTCATTCATAATTCATTGATAATAAAGTGCAAGCACATATATTCTCAATCAAAATTCAAAGTACATTCACACATGCAATATTTACCCTACACAGTAATAGTAAATAGCTAATTACACAATTGGGGTGTGACACTACATAGGAGACAAGGATTTCTTATGACCCTTGCTCAAAGTGAGGTCATCCTCTAGCTTGCACTTCAGTGGGGGATGCAAAATCCCCACAAAGGAAGTAGAAGCGAAAGAAGACAAAGATGGAGCCAAGAGGATACCACCTTTATATGAGGCATGTTGACGGGTTGCAAAAAAGGATGAATGTTAGGAACAAAGGTAAGAAGGGGAGGCTCCACCAAAGTAGTGATCAAAACCTACACACTTTTGGGGTGAAGTTCATCGAGATCTATTGATGAAGCCAAAAGAAGCACAAAGGCGATGGGAATTGATGTAGAAGAAAGAGAAGGAGAAAAATCAACCACAAAAGAAGCAAGAGCAGATACAACAAAAAAAAACTCCCCTGAACTCCGCTGTAAAGCTATGTGATCCTTGTACAGAGCCTTTCGTTGATACTTAAGCTCATGTGCAAGCCAGTTACATCGACTATAGGCACTCAATTACATGACATGAGAAGAGGCTGGTGGTTCCTTCTCTACCATAGGAGCAACCTCCACAACCATTATCGGTGGAAGGGGAGACTCCTTAGGAGGAGTAGGAGGAGCAAGAGACACAAAAGCATAAATAGAAAGATGCGTTTTGGTATCGAGCCTCTTCCCATGCCTCGCCCTAGAGGGAGGCGAAAGAAAAGGTGAAGGTCAAGATGTAGGAATGAGACCATGAAAAAAATTCCCCTTCTCATACATGGTGGGTCAGGACACCATAGGGAGAACATGAAGTTCAAAGACCTGAGGCTTTGACTTCTATAACATAGGCACCTTTCCCTTTCCTACAAAAATCATAGGAGCAGGAATAGAAGATGCCACCAAGGGTTGAGAAGGAGAAGTAGGTGGAACATAAGATGAAATAGGGGAACTAGAAGGAGAAGTCTTGAGGGAAAGAGTAAGCTTGTCCTTCTCGTTTGGAGGGTAAAAGGGACAAAGCCTACTACTATGCACATAAACAAGCCTTCAAAGACATAACATAGGGAGATGGAGGAAAACCATCTTTTAGCATTGAGCCCCCAATCTGATACCTATAATAAGCCTGATACAAGAAATCTCCTCAGGGAGGGAGGGGTTCGACTGGGGTGGACCAAAAATGGTCGAGAGAGAAGCCCCCATGTGCTACCAATAACTTGTATCTAGTGTCCTAGATAACGTGCACTTTACTGTCATGGGGATACTTTAGACATTTATGGATTACAAAAGCAATTGCATTCATAGAGGCTAGCCATGGAATGCCCACCCTTTCTCTAGATAAGTTTGAATTTGGGATCACAACAAATTAAACATCCACTTGAACTTAGAACCAACTAAAACTGACAAAGAAATAGACCCCAATGGGGTGATAGAAAACCCATCATGAGTATAGAGAGTGACCTGCGATTCATCATATTTCTCCTTAAATGATGCCTCTTCTATGATAACATTCACTTGGATTGACAAATAAACCATAACATCTGTCATAATCTTATCATTAATTTGGGTGGGAACATAAAATGGAGAGGGCTCCTTGTTCAAGGGAAAATTGTGTGAGGTAAATGTAATATTTATCAAGAACTATACTCACACATTCTATAGGAAAAATAGGGGTGAATGAGACCACATTCATGTACGTGAATGGGGTAAACTTAGAAGTAGTAAAAGAAGGAATTACCAAGTTTGTAAAGTGCGACGGGAATAGATCTATGTATATTTATGTTGGGAATAGGATGCCATTTAATTGCAATCCTAAACATTATTTCATGTATCTCCTAAGTCCTTGGAAAGTGTTCCCCAACACTAGGATTAGAAAGAGATAAAATTTGAATGAAATGAACATGTTAATTGACATTTGTAATTAATTCTAAATGATAGGAACATGTAGGGACGCCCATGAAGAGCTCCTACGAAATAGGAGCACATGGGGCACCCACATGGAAGGTGGAACTCACCTTGAGTTAAGTTAACTGTTTGGAGTAAAATATAACACTTCAGTAATGCATGTAAATACCCTAGAAGTTAGGGATTGATGTTTAATTTACATGCATGGAGTTTAGTTTAGTTCAGTTCAATTCAGTTTAGTTATGGTTCAATTATCTTTAGTTGCATGTAGTTAGTTTCAGTTGAATGTTAGTTGACTTCAGTTGTCTTGGAATGCATGACTAATGACTTGAGTTGCATGACAGATAATAGGTGACTACTTTCAGTTAACAGGGGATGATCATTCTTGCATGAATTGATGGAAAGATATGTTTCAGTTAACAGAGATTGACTTGGACCCACCTTGGGTTCCCAAGTTGGCATCTTGGAGTTAACACTTTTGCATGATAAGATATTTTATAAGGTTGGGTTAGGTGGGCCCATTCTTGGGTGCCAACTTTGAGGATAAGCTTTGAAGATATCTTCAGAATAAAGGTTGAGTTATGAATTCAATTTGGGATGCCCAAATGGATGAAGGAGTTGATTTGACATTGTTCTTCACGGTAGAACTCTACTTGCAAGGGATAGGTGTAGGTTTTGTGAGATAAGCATTGTGCTTTTTAATTGTAACTCTTTGGAGTTTACAAGGCTGATTATTTCCTATTTATCTCAAGCAAGTTGAAGAGAGTTTATTGCAGGTTGTGAAGAAGAATTGTTGAAGGCAAAAGAAGCATCTCAAGCAAGGATTGATAAATAATTATTGTAATCTTATTCTAAGGTTAAATAATACAATCACTATTGATTCTGGTGGTGGAGTTTTTTCCTGAAAGGGTTTCTCCATGGTATATGCTATGTCACTTCTATCTTCTAACTTCTTATTCTTCTACAATCTTCTGTCTACTTCTACAAATGGTAAAATGAATCTAAATAGATAATCATCCACAAAGAAATTGTAACAAAGAACACTTAATTAGATCTACAGTATAATAGTTTTACAAGTTTTAAAGCTACATAGTTACCTCCATTTTCAAAAATTTATAGTTGGTTGTTAGGCTTAGCTACAAATTTATTAGAATTTTGCTTTCTTTCATCAAGGTGGATGGTCCTATCATTGATGCAGTCCTAAATTGTGTGACATAGGAGAACACATCTTTCCGTATCATGCCCAACAACTTGATGGAATTGGTAGGACTTTTGAGAGTCATTACCATTCAGGATACAACTCAAACAATGGTTGAATCTCAAGTAATGTTATCACTTTATCTTTTAATATTTTTTATAGGATATTAGTGTATGATTTTGATAATTTAGTAAAATTTCTATTATGTCCTATATTGTTTCTATTTAAAGGAATAAATACCATGTTAGCCACGACCTTGCTCTTACCTGAGATCCAAAAATAGGGACATCTTGAGCCTTAGGTGTAGCATAACTAGAACCCAAAGGAACCTTATTTACTTTAATTTTATTTTGCTACTTGGGTATGGAGTTGGTATTAGTAGGACCCGTGTAAGTCATACCATTGACACTCAGGCATCAAGACATTCAACTATTTTCCAATAGTTTTTGAGCCATAGTCTTGAGTAATATTCAAGTTAGAAGTGTAGGTAGGGAAATGGGTATCCACAATATCTACTATCCCTTGAAGAAGTTCTATGCCTTTTCGATCCTTACCCAACATGGTTCTTAATTTCTCAATGACAGGAGCTGACTAGGAAAAGTTATCATCTTGTGCCACGAATCTCTCAAGCTCCTTGAGTCTCATATCTAGGGAATAGATTTTCTCCATAGAAACCTTAAGAGAAAAATCATCCTCCATAGAAGAGACAAAGGGTGAGGTATGGGAGTAGGGATGCGAGTCACCGCCTTACGAAAAGGAGAAGACAATTTGGTAGAAATTCCTGAAACAAGCTCTTCAAAAGTAGGACCGATTTGAGGGGGACTATACCTTCTAGATCCCATTCTAATGTGTCGAAGACTTCTTCTTACAACATATCTATAGGTTGTAGATTAGATCATAAAGTTCATAAAATCTTCACAACACACTATCCGCAACACATCCTAGATGTGAGAGAAGAAATTTTTTCAAACCTAAGAGAAGGAGACAGAAGGTTCACCAAAATGTAGAGGAGGGGATTTGCTACTCCTAAGTCCCAAGATGAACAAGGTATAAATGGAGAAAATTTCCCTCAACTACCTCAATGACAAAGGTAGGAAAATGAGGTGGAAAATGGAAGATAAACTAGACTCTATTTTATGTTTTTAGGGATGGAGGATTTCAAGAATCAAGTGAGTAGACCTAGAGGTCTTGGGATGTTGACTAACTGGCTCTCAGCCAAAGGATGATAGTGTAACATGCTATCATCTTAGGGATGCTCTGGAATCTCATATAGATTGAGCATAGAGTCTATAATCATAAACTTGTAAGGTGTTATGGTTCAAACCAAAAACCTTAATCTAGAAGTTTAAAAAAGAATTGGAAAAATGCTACCATGAAATAAACTAACTACAACAAGAAGAATACTTTAACTTAAAAGAAAATAAATTATAACAAAATGACAAGCAAGGGTAGTAGAAATCCAACTTACAGATGGTCCAACCGCTCGTAAACTCCACATGGAAAAAATACTTGTACACGGAGACAAAAAACTGTTGGGGCTATGTTTTGGAGTTTTCCTTAGTCAAACCCCTGCTTTGGTGTTTCCACCTCCACAGACAACTAATATACAACGATGGAGAGAAGAATGATAAAGGAAAGTAATAGATGAAACTTATAGAAAGCAAAGACAATCTATATGCTAAACTATAAGTAAGACAATGTAATAAAGTAAAAGTTACCTTCCCTTCTATGTGATTGGAGAATCCAAGAGAGAAAGGAAGAAAGCCTTGAGAATGTAAGACGATAGTGCCAATAACATAGAGCTTGAAGCCTATGAGAAATAATGGTGTAGAAGCAAGAAGCAATAAGAAAAATGGTGTAGAATGGAAGAATGGAGTGAGAGTGTAGTGTGAATGAGCAATAAATGAATGTGATTGAATGAATAGAATTCAAAGAGGTCAATTCAAAATCTATTTTGGAGGAAAATATATTTTTTTGGGCAGTTAAGGTTTGTAGGAAGTGTTACATTCTGCAAGGTGATAGAGATTCGTAATGTCCCAATGTCCACTGACCCGAGTATCTTGTTAGGACACTAGTGTACCATGTAGACGTCTGCATGACATGAAGGAATCCATGACAAAAATTCCCTCACTAATGGAAAATGATAAAGAAAATACGAGAATGAAGGGTAAAGGTGACACTTTTTTGCATTTTCAACCTTATAAGGCTAAGGTGAAGGTGATTTTGTGGGAAATTCTACTAGGGTAATATCTTACACCTCAAAAAGAAAAAATAATGAGAATATGAGAGTCGACGTTTGTGTTCCATTTTGATTTTGAGCATTGTTGAGAATTTAAGCACAACTAGCTACTATGAAAATATTAGAATCTACTATATGAGCTAGACTGCATAAAACTTCTATTCCTTGTGAGTCATGGATCAATTTTCTAAGGTTATCCAAAATCGATCTATTACTTCTCTAGTTAGATATTTTGTACTCAAGTATAATTGGAGACTAGCCAAGTCTTTATCTAACTTTTGGATTTTTTCTTGGAAAACATGTGTGATAAAATTTTCCAACCCTAGGTCCACATGAAAAGATTGTGGTGAAGAGGATATTGGTAAGGTGAGAGTAGGATTCAAAGGTAATTATATTGTGATCTAGTTCCTTGAGTGAAAGAGTTAAGGACCTTAGTCTCAACATCAAATCTAGCTAAAGCACAAGAATCAATAAGTCAATAACTTCATCTCACAAGAGTGTTTGTTATAAAATACCAGATTGTAAAGCTCATAAATTAACTATAATATCTAAGAAACATAAATGTTCCTAAGATGAAGAGAAGGAAAGTCAATGATGAGAGGAAAATAATAGATTAACAGAGATAGAGACCAAATCTAGATAGAAGCTATTGGGAACAAATATGGCTCATTATTAAAATTTGAGTGAAAATTGGTAGGACAGGGTTGTGGGCATCCTAGTCTAGAGATGTAGTATTTGGAAATTTAAAACGTGAACTAATGTAGCAGCATGTCTAGATCTTAGACTACGAAGGCTTAGATTTGAGGCTTGATAGAACTTAGAGAATTGAGGATACCTTAATTTGTTTATAATAAGTATATAAATACATAAATTAGGGATTTATATCATTCAAAGGAGAAAATAGGTTCAATCCACTTTACAAATGAATCTTTTCAAAAGCAAAAATATGACCAAAAATCATAAACACTTAGATATATTATTGAGATGTTGAAATATAATATTTTAATTTTATACTTAAATGTATAATGAACAACGAGTGAAAATTATTTACTTTTTCAAATTTAAACATTTAATATGAATGCACATGAGCAAAAAAACTTCAAATAACCTAATACTTAGTCAAATTATATAATAGTTGCTGTGTAAATCAAAGAATTGCAAATTAGGAGATGTCAGATTCACCAAAATGTGAGATGGTGAAATGGGATCTAAGGAAAATCTAGTTAACCTAAATTACTCATTCCACCACAAAACATTAGGGGACACAAAAGTAACCAAGAGATACTATTTGGCTGCTGTCCTCAAGGGAGAGCCAAACAATTGGTTAGGGTTTTGGTCCCCTTTTTATTGGATTATGGTATGTGGTGATGAAAATGTGAAATGTTGCAACTAAGTGAATTGAGACTAAAAAGAAGAACTATTACAAAATATAAAGAGCTCAAAGAAGAAAGACAAGAAAAAGTAGAATTGGAAAATATAAACAAAGAGGAACTTGACATGTGAATTTCATGTAGATTTGGCTATATAGGGCCATGGATGCCTTTGTTTAAAAATGGTGATTTTTAGGGTTTCAAAATTTTTATAGATGCATCTCAGTTTGAGGGTCCTTGATAGTCAAGATCAGGTTCTGAAGTTTGATACTTTGTGAGTAATCAATTTGTACTAATTTGATGATGAAAGGTGCTTGAATGCTTGAACTAGGGTTTTGAGGTCTTGAGATCTCCAATCTAGTTGAATCCAATTCATACCTATAACCTACAAGAAGGACAAGGGGAGAAGGGTTGTGTTGTATAGAGACTTTCCTTAGTCAAACCATGTTTTGGTGTTTCCACCTCCACAAATGGCTATGATGATAATGATATAGAGCATGCAATCTATGGAGAGCAAAGACAAATGAATACAAATAAATAATAAATAACACTGTTGTAACTTACCACTCAGATCTGCATTCCTTGTAGGACTAAAGTCACTTTGATCATCACATACAAGGAGAAATTAGAGGATTCTTGGAGATCTTGTAAATGTTAATGCTTGGAAGATGCTTGGAGATCTTGTAACTGCCCTGATGGATTTGCAACGAGTGTGAACAGGCGGGAATGGGCACGAAAGAGGATTTTTGAAATATTGAGATGTTGGTGACGAGGGAGATGGTGATTCTAATGTGAATGAACCTACTGTAAAGTTTGTTTCTATTTTGTCAGTTGTTATTCTGCTGCATTTGGAGGTGCATCATAGTGATGGTTTCTCTCTGTGATGGTGCCTAGCAGTGTTTGTGGGTGGGGGTGTTTGGGTGGAAGTGTTGCTTCTTTTCCCATCTCCCTTGTTGTTCAGTCCTTTACCTTTGTGACTATGGTATCCTCATTATTTGGGATCAGTTTTTTCCATGATTTTATTTCTTGAAAATGCTCGTGCTCTACCTTTCTCATTGATTGGGTGGATGTGCTCCAGTTTGGTGTTGCAACTCCTCTATCATGTTCTCCTTGATGGGGAATTTGGTATTGTGGTGGTTAGTGGTTGGTTGGTGCTCTGCTCCTCTACGCTCAAGTTGGGAGTCTTGATCTGCTCTCTCCTGGTTGTCTTTATCCCTTCGGTGCTTGTGCTTAGATGGTGGTGCCTTGTGATGATCGGTATCTTTGACGTGTCCTCTTTCTCTATCTATTGGAGGAGAGCGGGTTCTATTTGTAAGAGCCTTTGGTGGTTGTGGAGACCTTGCCCTGCTTTGTTGTGGTGGGTTTTGTGCTTCATTAAGGTTTCCTTTCAGTGGAAGTGGTTGTTAGCTTGGTGTTTGTGGATTGGATGGTGGAGGAGGCTTTGCCCTGGTTTGGTGATGCTTGTCCTTCTCTCTAAAACCTGCTACCATAGGGTAGCTTGGAGATGCCTTGTTCCCTTTTAGGCTTGGTTTTTTCCTTTAAGGGGGTTTTCCTTTATGGTTTATAGAGGGTTCTCTATTTGAGTGGGTTTCCTTGGTTTGGCGGTTGCCCCTTGTGGTGGATGGTGCTTTTTTTGAGGAAGGAGGCTGGATTTACGGTGGCTTGGGTCATTTATATTGTTGGCTAGGAGGTTGTGTTTGTTCTTCTTTTTATTTCTATCCATTTGGATGCCTTTGGAGGAGGTGTCCACCTTTTCTATTGGAGTTCTTTCTTGCTACCATGTTCTACAATCATGGTATTTCATAGAGGTGAATATTGCTCCTATTGAGGTGGAGCTAGTGGTTGTGGAAATGGTGGGAAGTGTTTCTCTCTTTTGCTAGTTCCTATCAAGGTGGATTGTGCTTGCATAGGAGGGAGGTGTCTTTGGTAGTTTTGGTTCCCACTTCTTCCTCTCATATAGAGGGGATCCCTATCCTTTTGAGGTGGTTTTGGGGTTGGTGTCTAGTTGGATGGTGCAATTTGAAGAAAGTTCCTCTACAAAAATTAGTGCTTCTTACCCCTCTTCGGATGGGAATATGTTAGGACCAGTTTTGTAAAACTTGAGCAGAAGGACTGCTATAGCCCAACTGCTACAGTTGGTTTGTTTCCTAGCTATCTCAAGCGGTCTTCAGGGCTCTTAGTCCCCTTGTTTTGGGTTTAAGTTTTTTGGCTCAAGCATGTGATGTTTCTCTGTCTTTGACTTAGGACTGTTGTTTTATTCTAAGTGTTTTGTTGCTCTTGGTTTGGTGCTAGGAGTTGGTTGTTAGTCTGTTGTGTTTCTATAGTGTTTTTTCTATTTTTGGTTCTCTATTTTGTTGGAAAATTTTGATACTTTGGTGTTTGGAAGTTTCCTTCTCTTAGCTTTGTACAAGGTTTTGGGCCCTTTCAAAACCTTTCTTACCTTATCGAAAACAAATAAACATAAACATGAAACGTCTTACTATTCATGAGTATGAATTTTTTGACATGTAATTGACTTGAAATAGTATTCCAAATCTTCTTTTTATTTTTTTCTATTGAAATTACATAAATTTACTTTAGGATGCTAGATTGATATTTAATTTTCTTATAAAAACTTAGATGTTCAAATGGAGAAAAGACTTATATTTATATGAGTTTCAAAATATTTCACATTAACCATTATGACAAGCCAACAATTGATTTTGGAATCATAAACATATTGAAGTTGACAATAAAACTTTAGATTTAGGGCTTGATTAGGCAATAAGGGGTGCAAGCACCCTAGTTTAGTGAAATTTAACGTTTTAAATTTCGTTGAATAGAATTCTAATTCAATTTCCCCAACTTAATTTAATTTCTAAAAAATGGCAATTAAACAAGTAATTTATAAGCATAATTAGGTACATGCACTTAGGAGGGAGCCAAACATAGTATGGAATTATCAAGGGTGATAATTTACAACACTACAAATAGTTATCTTCTAAAATGCTTGGCACTGTTGAATTTGAATATTATTTATTTATGTACCATAATTTTTTCTATAAATACATGTAATTAAAGAGTAGGACATATAAACTATGGGTATATATGATTATATGGATATATAATATTATAGAGTTGCAAGGTTTATTTGATCATTTTTTTTTAGATTCCTTTAGATAAATATTCTTGATTCAAATTTCATACTTAGAAAATTAAAATCCAAATATAACCAATGAATAAAAAAATATGGGTAAAAGTGAATAGGAATGAGAAACAACCTACAAATGAAAATAAGTTACTAGATTGAGATAATGAAGATGATAAATCTAAATAAATTATTATTTTAACCCTTTTTGACTCTAAATCATATCATGTGGATCTAGAAAAATCATCAACAAAAATCTAGGATAATTTGAATAAAAATGTTTGGAGAAAAAAATAATGCAATTTTTTCTCTCTAAATTTAAATTTTTAAAGTTAAAATAGAGGATAAAACCACTATGTCAAACCGCATAAACAATTTGAGGTCTCTCATTAGATAAATAGTAGAAGTCAAGGATTGAGTAGATGATGATGATGCTAAGGCTATTTTTTAAAATGGATTTCCTTATAACTATAATAATTTTATTTTTAATCTTAGTCAAATAAATTCTCAAACCCTAGAAGATATTATTTCAACTATTTTAGGAAAAGAAAAGAGAATTAAAAAAATGGATACAAAAGTTAATTCTCATGAGAATGTATTATATTGATCATGAAGGAATAATAAAAGATTAGATACAAAGAAAGGGAAAATTGAATATTTTTACTTCTAAAAAATGAGATCACATAGCCTAAAAGTGTTAAATTTAAGCCAATGATATTATCAAGGGAAAATCCAAAGAAAAATCAAATTAAGCTAAGCTAGTATGTGTTGAGGACTCTAGGATATGCCATGTATGTTCGGTTGAATTTTTTATTTTGAAAATACTAGTGATAGCTATTTATTTAATAAGCCTTCATTATTGGAGGCTTGGGGCACTAAAGGCTACATGATTTTTATCATCTAAATCTATATTATCACTTAGAGATGGTACTTTATAGAGAACCATATATTTTTATTTTGTTTCTTGATGGTGATAGTACTGAAGAAGACATACATTATGAAGTCTATCTTTTGAAGATAAGAAAGGGATCGAGTGTAAAATCAATTGGACTACTTCTTAAATAGTTTAGGATTCTATGTATCTTAGGAATTAAACCCTTACAAAGTTCATGTGACAAATTTATGGAGAATTATGGATGTAGATTAGTATGGGTTGTCTAATAGTTTGGGAGATCTATAATTAAGGAGTTTGGGGAAGTGGTAATATGGAAATTAGGAACTTAACTAAGGAGCTAAAAATTTATGTTTTGTTGTGTGTAATGTAAAATTTAAGGGGGGCATTGAAATATTTAGTTTTCTATTGTAATAAAGTCACCATAGTGACTTGTGGTTTATTATTATTTTGATTAAGATAAAGATGGGTAGGGACCGCACCCATTACAAATGACCATGAAAGCCACATAGGGGAGCTCACGAGAAATGAGACACCTAGAAATTAAAACAACTAAAGATATACTGACAAAGAATAGAGATAAAAAATAGAAAGAGACCAACAAGAAACCAAAATAGCTACTGACCGCCTAACAACCGAAGGCCATTGATTGTCTGCCATTCATTCAACAAAAATTATGATTTTCTTCGAATGACATAAGTTTCTTCTTCTTGGTATCACCATCATCGATAGGGGTGTGGTAGAACTATCTATTTTTTTTCCCTTCTTCTTGGAGCTAGCAGCCTCCGAAAGATCCTCTACAGATCGCTTACCTTGGTTGTTCCTGAGTTCTTACTGGAACACCTAAACGATGACAATAACTTATTCTTCATTGTCTCTTTGTAGTCCACATTCTCTTGTAATCTTCAAAGGGTTTTTCATAGTTGCTACGCATAGTGGCCACCTCTTCTTATAGTTTATTTCTCTCTATTGAAGTCCTAATTAAGACTTAAACTCCTCAACCTTTATATCTAATTTATCCCACTTCCCAAAGGTATTTGGAAGGGTTGACAGGAGATTCCAATGGCCCTCATCCTCGACTTCACCTGGGTAGTCCTACTTTTTGTTGAGCACCTTCATCTCCAAATTTTGGACCTTATTTTAAGCAAAAAATAATTTGGAAAACAACCATTTCAATATGTCATTTTGGATGTTTGTGGAATGTGCCATGCAAATTTTTCTCTAAATTTGATGTATTGGCCCCTTTGGAATTCTATCCAACACTTGATGTGCGAGCTGATTTTATGTTGTTATAATTGGCTGATTGTTTGCTTGGTTTGAAGGGAACTCGTTTCATCACATAGTGGTTAATGTTATGCAAACACTTAACAACATTATGTTGAGTATAATAGAACCTATTACAAGATAGCTTTAAGCAAGAAACAAGTATAGTGCAGTTCCTAGAACAAGATTGTAGACTTAACAAACTTTCATAAATTTAGATCAGATTCTTCCATACTCAGTAAATTGACTTAGAACTCCCATGACAAGGTGCATTCAGTGCTATGGACTATAACCAAGGAAACTAATCTCAAAAAATCGTTATCTAGAATGTTACCAGGTATTCCCAGTTGAAATTTTACAATTTTAATCATTCAATTCAGACTTAGCAAACAAAAACAAGTTACAATATTTTACCAGCCATGAGAAAACAAACATTTACTTTTGTTATAGAATTGCAAGCTCAGACAGATGCTATGTTGTCCCCATATTTCATTGGCGACTTCAAGCTAGAACCCCCACCCATTGTATTTTCAAATATATGAGAAGATTACAGTATGATGATAAACATTCACTTTCAGTAATGGATTGCAACCCTGACTGTAACAAGCTAAGGATGACTAGGGTTTAACTGGTGAGATATTTCTTGAGTCTACATTACCTAGAATGGACTTACATCTTTATGGGAAATGCAATAGATGCTAAAAAAGTCTAGAATAATAAATCACAGACCTGAAACAAACACTTGGAGATCAGAACTATTTTGGAGATCATCTTCAACATGCTGTGAGTCATCTGTGCCAAGAGGGATAACTCGTCCAACATAAGATAGTTGCAAAAACCTTCCCAAAATGATGCGAATCAGCTCCCAACAAGACACCTAGCTAAAGGCCTTAATAAACACCTTCTACAATCTTCCAATGTCAAGCACGCACCAACAAAACATGGACATCTAAATCACCATACCTAGAAAATCGCGTCATACATTGAGTGCCTCGTTTTTGCTCAAACATGTCCCAAGTCAAGAGTTTAATGTATGAAGAAGAAACGCCTAGGGTTACTCCATAATGGATGCCTTCAAGGATGTATGGAAGGAGCTTAGATTTGACCCCTTTGATGAAGCAAGCTCAGACTAAAATAAACAAAAAAATCTGAAATGAATCCCCTCAGCTAGGTCAGATGATTTCACTGACGAAACTGGTATGGCTTGAAACCAACCATCAAGAAGCGCTCGAGCTCTTCCCCTAAAAGTTGCAAATCATAATAATCAAAATGTAGAATGTCGATTTATTTCATTTTTCCCTTTTTGTATTTTCTCCCTCATAACAAAGGTGACCTTTTTTTATAAAGTGATATTTTAAATATTTCATAACTCATAAATCACTTAAAGAACATTTACACATACTCACTTTATAAAGTTGATTTAATTAATTATTTAATATCCCCCCCTTTTAGATATAATTAAAGGCTTGGGAAATATTAAATAACTAAATCACTTCATCCAAATTTTGGGGACATTATAGTCCTCCCTTCCCAAGGATTGCTTGCCCTCAAGCAATCTGCAACTACAAACTAGCTCAACTACCATAGCATCTGGAGCCAAAATGAAAAACCATTGCACCTATCCACCAACCACCTGGATCCCAAGTGATCCTGCAACATGTGTTAATCCATATTCTCTATAGGTAGTTGGAACCCAAGATACTGCCACTCTCTGTCAATTGATGAAAGTAACCATCCCACAATGAAATTCTTGGATCCCAACTCTATAAATCATCCCTGTCATGCCAACTCCCAACACTATGCTGATACACCTCAGATATCATACCTAGATCCCCTGGATAAGTTGGAAGACCTCCAACACCAATTGACTTCCGCTGCACCACTCTGATAACCCCTAGAGTCCAATCGAACTGAGTCTCAAACACCTGTTGCTGGAAACATCCAACTAGAGAAATCAAAGTGAGAGACTTATCAAACTTGGACCCATCATTTGAAATATGAAGCATGCCATTCCAGAGTGAATCCGAACATCTCTTATTCAACCTATCTCTTTGTGTCATCAATGTCATCATCAAACCCTGTACATGTGGGTTGAAAGAAATCTGGTGAACACACTTCATAATGCAATCGAAGTGAAATTATCCTACCTGAGCTAATGGAATACTAGAGTAATCATGCATATCCCATCTAATACTACCATCATTAGAGGAAGGCTCACAACTGACAACTGGAAGAGCTAATTCTTCAAAAGTAAGAAGGGTATCATCATGGATGTCAACAACCTCTTGAGAAGAAGTTGGATCAAAACCAAAGTCCAACGTGCAAGTCCTAGGAAAACCCACCTTCTTCTGATAAAACTGACCAGTGTTGATCTCCACGGTACAGTAGTGGAGCCTGGTGCTCAAACCTCCTATGTGCACATAGATCAACTCCCTAGGCCACAAAATACCACTATTGTAACTCATGCTAGTAACAAGAATGAAATCATAGGTGTCAACATACTCATACATATTGAGGAAATCCATCAAATATTCAATTCCCATTAAATAAACATGCCTCCACACACTCCCAAGAAACTAAATAGCTGGTGTAGAGTATGAAAAGTCAGAAAATGCAATGTGAATCCAACTAGGGCAGTCACTAAACCATAATGAATCCATGAATATGGAGTCACCAGTCAACAAATAAATCATTGTCATGCCATGAGAAATAGGTGAAAAACCCAAAGGTGTAGCATATATGTCATCAACACTCATCAAAGAAAACCCTTGAGTGGATGGCCCACTAGGAATGTCCTCCACAAAATCATTATCACCATCCAACAAATAATCAACAACAACTGAATTTTTTGAATTAGTCAACCTTTGATGATCATCATCTAAAAAATGGTGCATATCACAAATATGTTGAAGCTTGGCTTGTTGAGCCAACAACTCAATTTTCCCTACCCTCCCTAGCCAAACATCATTCAACATTTGGGACTGCTCTAAATCAGCTGCTCCAAAGTGTTTAAATTCAGTCCTAAGGTGCGATGCATCACATAAATCACCATGACCTATGCATGCTTCTTGAGTACCCACCAAAGTAGAAACAATATCATAATAAATCAATGACATAACCAAAGATGTGTTATGGATGCCTTCAACACCCATCAAACACAACTCTTGAGTGGTTGATCCACTGTGGATGTTAAGAACCAAATCATCAACTCCATGAAGGAAATGGTCAACAACTAAAAATTCTGAATTATCCTCATCTATCCATGTGTCAAAACATATAGGTATTCTCCTATCATGTTCCATCATGCTTGAAGTTTTCACTAAACCATCCAAATGATATGTCTCATCAATCTCATCACTACAAACATGTGACCAACATGAAATTTCTGATTCATATACATTCATTTGCTCATTGTGTTTGGTTGTCATAAGAGGCATGTTCACGACATGTTCAACCTCAGTAACATCATCCTTTTGAAAGAGAGATTTAAGATAAGCCTCCCTTTGTTGTTTTTCTTGATCTAAGTGGTGAGCTTGTTCTTTGACTCATTGAAGATGTTGTCTTTCATGAGCAGCCACTAGCTTAGCCTCCTTGGCCTTTTGTGACCATATATCACACCAAATTTGTGTCCTTTCCACATCCTCCCAAGTTTGATATACAAAGTTAGAATTCTTATGATTTGAATTCACTAAACAAAATCCATTTTCAACACCCCATTTTTTAGCACCATCCATAGAAAGCTCTATGGTACTATCATCCTTAGGTGAACTTGTTACCTCATGATGGAGTGAAGGAATATTATAGCTATCATAAAAATCAGTATACCTGTCATATTCTTGTGCCATGTCTTTCAGCTTCACAAGTGCATCTCCATTGAAAATTTCAATCCCAACACTTACACTTTGGGTACCGACACTTGTAGAATCATTTTCACAAGTTCTTCCATGTGTAAGAGTAGCAATCTCATAAGAATGAGGAAGAATATCGCTGTCCCAAATCAGGTATTTGGAAACCTCTTTTATGCTTACATTGTAGTCATCAAACACCACCAAGTCTTGATTTGTCTCATCTTCTTCCCAAGTGATTAGGGGTGGAAGTGGCTCAAAGAAGCCTTCATCACTAAATGTCACTAGGTTGCAAGGTACCTCATTGTATGATTCTTTAATCCTTTCCTCAATTTGTACAACTCCTACACCATTTACCTTGTCATCTTGTACCCTAGGAGTAGCTGCTATAAAGGACCGACCTTCTAAATTGTGAAAGGAGTGATTACGCCCATTCAAAAGTAAACAAGGATCAACAATCTCTCTATCTTGATCTTTCACCAATTGGACATCCATGTCTCTATATCTAGCTATTTGTAAATAGTCTTATTTTATCAACTCAACATGCTCTTCTTGCAGGCTTACCTTAAGAAGTTCTTCCCTTGTATACTCCACATCCACACATTCTTCCTTTGGCAGAATTAAGGATCTAATGTGTGACTCTCTTTGTCTTCTTGCATTATCTATTTGATTGCATCCTTCCTTGGCTTCTTGTAATTGTTGTCTTGCTTGGGTAGCAAGCATCTTGGCCTTATTAGCTCTTATAGACCACCCAACACACAACCATTGTGTCCTTTTAAGAAGATCATAACTATGATTATGTCTTTTTGATGTGTCTTCCTTGTCTTTCCTTGTATCTTCTTCATGGATAGGTTGCCCCTCCATGAGTGTTGGTCTAAGAGGTGTGCCCAGCTGAAAGTTATGTGTTCTTCTAGCTACCGTAGTTGTCACAAAATTGATCCCTATTTTCACATCCTTAGCTGAAATGAATTTTTCTCCCATCCAACTCCATGGTGTTGGATCCATAACATACCAAACATTATCAAATTGTAGGATTTTCTTGTTAGGCCATCTCTTGGTCTCCACAATCCACTCTCTAAGGCATGAAGCCTCATATAACCTTGAAAAATGTTCCTCCATGGTGTAGAATGTATGTTCAATCCAAAGGGAATCACCTACATCTCCCTCTACATGTGTAGGTATAACCCTAGTGGCTAATCCACAGAGTGTGTGCCCAATACCACCTCTGATTTGAGCCTTCAATGGGTTATCTAAAAATGAAAACTTATGAACCTCGTGATGCAAGCTAGATACCCAAACATAATTTCTTGAATCATGCCTCTTCTCTTGTTCACACCCCTCTACGTGTTCTTCTTCAATCTTGAGGTCATCATGAAGTGTCATGTGCTCAAATTTTTTCTCTATGCAAATCTGATTTTTGCTCTCCTTAGGATCAATTATAGGCTGATCAATAATTGTGGAAGATTCATCATAGAGACTTCGAGATATGTCACCTATAGATATATTGTGTTGCTCCTTTTTGTTTTGAAATGTGGAACCCTTTGAAATGGATTCGCCTCTTTCCTTCAAAGAAATAGTTTGTTGAATCAATGGTTCCATCATAGCTACCTTTGAATTGCCGAAGAAAGGAAGGTCATTCCTGAGCTCTTGCGGAAGAGTAAGGTACTCTTCATAGGCAGATATTATATCATCCATGACTCACAACTGAAATTTCTGATCCGAAGTTGATTGGCTGTAACAAAGACCAATTACCCAATAGGCTGGCAAGAATCTTGGCTCTGATACCACTGGAATGTGCTGTGCAAATTTTTCTCTAAATTTTCTGTATTGGCCCCTTTGGAATTCTATCCAACACTTGATGTGTGAGCTGATTTTATGCTGTTATAATTGGCTGATTGTTTGCTTGGTTTGAAGGGAACTCGTTTCATCACATAGTGGTTAATGTTATGCAAATACTTAACAACATTGTGCTGAGTATAATAGAACCTATTACAAGATAGCTTTAAGCAAGAAACAAGTACAATAGTTCCTAGAACAAGATTGCAGACTTAACAGACTTTCATAAATTTAGATCAGATTCTTCCATACTCAGTAAATTGACTCAGAACTCCCATGACAAGGTGCATTTAGTGCTATGGACTATAACCAAGGAAACTAATATCAGACAATCATTATCCAAAATGTTACCAGGTATTCCCAGTTGAACTTTTACAATTTTAATCATTCAATTCAGACTCAGCAAACAGAAACAAGTTACAATATTTTCCCAACCATGAGAAAACAAACATTTACTGCTATTATAGAATTGCAAGCTCAGACAGATGCTATGTTGTCCCCATATTTCATTGGTGACTTCAAGCTAGAACCCCCACCCATTGTATTTTCAAATATATGAGAAGAATATAGTCTGATGATAAACATTCACTTTCAGTAATGGATTGCAGCCCTTACTATAACAAGCCAAGGAAGGCTAGGGTTTAACTGGTGAAATATTTCTTGAGTCTACATTACCTAGAATGGACTTACAGCTGTATGGGAAATGCAATAGCCACTAAAAAAGTATAGAATAATAAATCATAGACCTGAAACAAATGCTTGGAGATCAGAACTATTTTGGAGATCATCTTCAACATGCTGTGAGTCATCTGTGCCAAGAGAGACAACTCGTCCAACATAAGATAGTTGCAAAAACCTTCCCAAAATGATGTGAATTAGCTCCCAACAGGACGCCTGGCTAAAGGAATTAATAAACACCTTCTAAAGTCTTCTAATGTCAAGCACGCACCAACAAAATGTGGACATCTAAATCGCCATACTCAAAAAATTGCGTCATACATTGAGTGCCCTATTTTTGCTCAAACACGTCCCAAGTCAAGAGTTTAATGTATGAAGAAGAAACGCCTAGGGTTACTCCATAATGGAAACCTTCAAGGATGTACAGAAGGATCTTAGATTCGACCCCTTTGATGAAGCAAGCTTAGACTAAAATAAACACGAAAATCTAAAATGAATCCCCTCAGCTAGGTTAGATGATTTCACTGACGAAACTGGTATGGCTTGAAACCAACCATCAAGAAGCGCTTGAGCTCTTCCCATGAAAGTTGCAAATCATAATAATCAAAATTTAGAATGTCGATTCATTTCCTTTTTACCTTTTTGTATTTTCTCCCTCATAACAAAGGTGACCTTTTTTTATAAAGTGATTTTAAATATTTCATAACTCATAAATCACTTAAAGAACATTTCCACATACTCACTTTATAAAGTTAATTTAATTGATTATTTAATATCCCCCCCTTTGGGATATAATTAAAGGCTTTAGAAATATTAAATAATTAAATCACTTCATCCAAATTTTGGGGACATTACAGTTTGTTGCTTTACTTAATTCATTCATTTTCACTCTCAAAGGAGCACAATTTTCACAAATAGCAACTTCCATTTGAGAGTCTTCAAGCACTTTCTCTTGGTTCACATTTTAGATTGGGGAGTTTGGGGGGAATTTTGGGGAGAAATAGTAGGAGAGTCTTCTTGGGAAGGAGAGCCATTAGGGGAGTCCTTAGGGGTGGGATATCACAAATCATCAAAAAATTTTGAAATATAAATTTGTAGGGGGGGGTGGTAAAAAAAGACAAATTTTTCTTATAGGTAAGGGTGGGGTCCTCTGAAATATGGGAATTATCTTTAAAGGCCCAAGGAGGGTTTGACCTGGTGATTCTTTGATGAGTGCTTGAGGATGAAAACTGAATAAGGTTTGAGGTAGAAGGAATATCCTCCAGAGGCTTAGCAATTTTTTTAAAAACCAAGGTAGGGTTACTCTTCCTTAGAATAGAGGCAATGGTTGGGGAATGAGCTGCCTTATATTGGTACAACTTTTTCAAATCAAACCTTGGTGCTCAGGGGAAATAGTTTCCCCTTATCTTGAACACCCCTAACCAATTTCTCAAGAGATGACATAATCCAAAATATAAAATTCATTTTAACATTATATCGAAAGTGGTTAAGCATTGGAAAAATATGAGCATGAAAGCATTTGAATCTACCTTCCAACGTGACATAACTCATGATCACTTCAGCCATATTTCTCCAAACATCAGGAACATCATGTCCCTATTGAACCTATTTTGGAGATGATTTACCTTCTCCCCCTTTTTGAGGAATGTGTCCATATCTTTTTGTTAATGTACTTTCAAATTTCTAGGGATGTAGGCCCTGTTAAGGGAAATCCCAATAGCCTTAGAGATGAGATCCATAGTGACAGTGAAAGAAAGGTCTTCAAATTCAACATTGCCATCCTTCCATAAGTTTACAAACTCCATGGATAAATTAGGGCCGTGCCCTATCATGGCCTCAATATAAAAGGCCAACTTTTCTCTCTGAAGGATAGTCCATAAATCTTTATCCTTCTTCCACATTTCATGTGAGGTGGGTTCTTCTTGAACCAAGTCACCTCCCATCTCACTAGGAACTTCAAAAAGAGGAGGGGTGTGAATAACACTCTTGAAACACAAGTTTCTATTAATGATCATGGTTGAAATTGACTTGTGAATAGGTGGGAGGAGATGATTTAACTTCATGCTACTCAAGTCATGCCAGTTGTCATAGTGAACCCAACGGGGGTTCAAATTAATCTCTATTTTAGAGTACTTTTCCATCATTATTGATAAACCCTCTCCCATTGTTTGAGATCATTAAATGATCCTCCTAGATTTTAATCTTCTCCATAAATTCACCCAAATTTATAATCACATTTGCCAC
Source organism: Sequoia sempervirens (assembly GCA_007258455.2). Classification (NCBI taxonomy): domain Eukaryota; kingdom Viridiplantae; phylum Streptophyta; class Pinopsida; order Cupressales; family Cupressaceae; genus Sequoia; species Sequoia sempervirens. Next base: position 297,321,785 of record VDFB02000015.1, read on the forward strand.
CTTGTTCCTTGTACGAAACACATGAGAGAATTGACAATTCCTAATGTTCATAATGTCTTGGCGAGCCTTTGTGATGGGATCTTGCAGGGACCAACAAGGGGTCACTTTTCCACTAGACATCATTATTGTGTTTTCTTTTCCACATGTTGGTGGTTTGATAAGTTATCTTAAAAAGGGTTTATAAAATCAATATTGTAATCGAAGGAGAAAACATTAATGTTTCAACTAACATTATTTTCATGTTTATTATTTATTATCATGACGCAGATATTCTAAAATATATATTTCACCATTTTTAATATAGTATCAAAGAAAAAATTATTTTTTTCCTTATGCTTTGCCACCATTAGTGTCATCCACAAATTCTTCACTTATGTTGATATGTATTGATCATAAAGAATGAGCCCTAATCTTGAATGTTAAACATTGTTTACAAGTGAAGGCTTGGGTGACAAACCTAAAGTATTTTGTTTAGAATTTAAGGAGTGCCACCACCCAAGAAAGGTCTACACCAATTTTTGCATAGGCTGAGAAATAGCCATTAGAGGAGGTTGTGTCTTGGCTATGAGGAAAATTGGAAAAGAAAGGTCCATGGATTACCAATGCCTACAAAATTTTACAAACAATAAAAAGATTTTGCCAGCATATAATTAAATTTTGCTAGAGGTAATAAAATTTGAAGTTTTAAATAAGGGTTAGGTAACGTAGAGACGTGATTAAAAAATGTGCTAAATTCCAAATGGCTTGCATAATAGCTATTACGGTTGAGGCATTATACATGCAATATTAGTTATCTTCTATCAAATAGTTGGTGCTGATGTATTTGAAATCCTTCTATTATTTATTTATGCACCATATTTCTTTTTATTTACGTGTAGTTGGAGAGTAGGGCATATAAACTATGGGTATCTATGGAGTTCTAAGATTAATTTGATCATATTTTTTAAATTAAGAAAAAGGCTAGAGATTCCTTTAGATAAATATTTTGGATTTGGCTTTTATATTAAAAAAATTCAAATCCAATTACAACTAATGAATAAAAACTTATGGGTAACAGTGAATAGGAATGCACAACCATCTACAAATGAAAATAACTTACTAGATTGGTATAATAGAGATGATAAATCTAAAACTATTATTACTCTAGTTTTTTTTGACTTTGAATTACATCATGTGGATCTTGAGAAATCATGAGCAAAAAATGAGGATAATTTAAATTAAATGTTTGAAAAAAAGAAATTAATGCAAAATTTTTGCTATAGCTTCAACTATTTAAAATTAAAATGGAAAATATAATCACTATGTTAAACCATATAAACAATATAACATCTCTCATAGATAATTAAGAGAAATGAGAGCTCTAATAAATAATGATTTGATATCATATTGAACATTTTTACCAATGCTCTACCACTGAACTACTTATCTTTTGTGATAAGTCCTATAGACATGCAAAATTAGCATTATGCATTCATCAAGAAAATCAGGCTTCATGCGCATCCACTTATTCAGTTAATCAGGTTCACCTTCATTCATTTATCAGGTAATTTCATTAATTCCCATCTCCTAGGGTCATTCATTCAAAATTAAATAAAACATTATCATCAACCTTTTAATCAAATAAATCAAACATCATCCCTTTAATTAAATAATTCAAACATTTATTTAATTAAATCCAATCCATATTTCATCCTTTTCTGATTTAAATAAATTAAATATTTAAATCATGAAAGTCAAACTAACCTAATCATCATTAATTTAATCTAATCATGATTAAAAGCTAATTTTACCCACTTGCATTCTCTAGATTTAACCGCTTGCACAAATAAATCAATTTATTGATTTATTAAAACTCTCATTTTCACTCAACATGGCCCTCAAATTTGAAAATCATGACAAGTTGATTTGTCCCTCCAACATAGCATTTATTGCTCTTTTTCTTGTCCCCCTCTCTAAATTTATTGCAAAATTTGAATTCAAATTCTCCCTCTCATGGGCACTTTTCCCAAATTTTGCACATCCATTGGCCTATCATCACTTGACAAATGTCCTCTTCTCATTGGTGGATCTTTAGTCCCACATTCACCCATTTGGACAATCTCTCATCAAGAAAATCTATAAAAGAAGGCCTTAATCCTCATTCATCCATCCACAAATTTCATGCAAGGTTACTCTCTTGGTTTGAGAACTAATCTTGCTCTTCATCCTATTTGCATTTGCACCATCTTAAGCTTTGACCAAGGATTGGGAAAGGGTCACTTGCACATGTGACACCAATCCACTATGGGATAGGTAACTTGTTATTGCTTTCATAATGCTTTTAATTTTCTATTGTCATTTGTTGCATTTTGAGGCATTTACAAGGTATTTCATAAGAGTGTTCTTGATAGATTTGTAGGTACTAACCCATGTTTGAAGTTAGTGTTACAGATTTTGAAAGCATGCTCACAAGTCCATCTACAATCAAATGGCTCATTCTCCAACATTAACCTGTTACATTAGTGAACAACGATTTAAATTTAAATTTCAAATTTCCAACTCTCTTGGCGGCCAAATCTCTAAATCTCTCTCCAAATCGCTTGTCTAATAATAATGGCCCCAATTGTGCTGCCATTGCTATTGATTACATCTAGAGTCGTTAACATAATTCAATTGATTAAAGCCTAAACACAACTATAGTTTTTCAAAAAAGGAAAAACAATACATCATCTATTTGGAATGCAGTTAAATTAGCAATTTAGTTATATTATTATTATGATATTGGTATTGAAATCAGGAGCGGGTACGAGGGTCCAGTACACTGTTTAGATCCAATAAGTCTGAGTTTGAGTTTGATTTCAGCATACAATACCCATCCAGCTTTATAGCCACTTCGAATTTGATTAAAACAACAAAAGCTTGAAATGGAGCCCTCATCATTTACACCACTTAACAGTAACTACACTAAAATTGGGCAGCAACTGATCTGTAACAAGAATGAGAAATCCAAAACAATTATGTTAGATCTGGAGAACACGCTGGTATATTCAAGCTCCATAGTGATTCCCCACTATGACTACACTGTCTCTATTCGAGGTCATCAAGAACATTCAGCCTCCAGTACCATCACATACTACATCCAGAAAAGGCCTGCGGTGGACCTTCTAATGGTAGAACTGGTAAGAAATAACTACGAGATAATAATTTTCACCTCAACCACCAAAGAATATGCAGATGCCATTTTGGACAAGCTCGATGTTAACAGAGGCCTCATAGACATCCGTCTCTATAGAGACTCCTGTGTTACAAACAAAGATGGGTACGTGAAAGATATTACCATGCTGGGAAGGAACCTGAAAAATATCATAATTGTGGATGATAATGCGACGAGCTATAAATTCCAACCAGAAAATGCCTTTCCTGTGAAACCCTTTTCCAGGGATTTGAACGATCGAGAGCTGTTGCACATTTGCTGACCTGTTCAAGATTGCGACAGCGTCCTGTGATGTTCGAGAGATGAAAAGAATATATTTGGCCATAAGTGATTGTAATAATTTGGAGTACGAGTTTTTACGGGGATGGCAGCCTGAACTGCATACAATAGTGCCGGAAAAGAAGATAATAGTTCTGGAGTTGATGGAAACGCTGGCGAAGAGAAGCAAAGAAGTTATGAAATGTGGGCATGATTTCACTATTCCCGTTCGGGTGTCTGGAGAGCTGCGTATGACTTATGTTCAGAAGTGGCCTGCCCTGGACAACCTTTTGGCTGAGCTCGAGTAGTATTATGAGATTGTTCTGTACACCCGCGCCACTTGTGAACAGGCGGATCCTATTCTTGACAAGCTTGACATTGATTTTCATCTGAACCGCCGCCTCTACAGAGACTCCTGCCAAGGTTCTCAATCCTGTAAAGACATCGGGGTTCTAAATAAGGATTTGAACATGGATGCCACTGTCAAGAATGTTATCTCTGTGGACTGTGATCCTTCTGCCTTCCTACATCATCCTTATAATGGGTTTCTGCTCAGTCCCTTCTAGGAAGACAATCTTCTGGATACCGAGCTGTATAAGCTTAAGGGCTTCTGTAAAGGGGCTTATCTCTATGACGATGTACGAGAAGCCATTGCCAAGTTTAAGAGGAATGGAGTCGGAAGGCGTGTGTCCCACTTCCGTTAGGGTTAATTTTCCTCTTGTTTATGTTACTATGAGTGTTAATTTTCCCTTGTTATTATGAGTTTCAAAAATTAATTTATCTACGTCACAAATATCAACTTCATTGCAAATACTGCAGATCATGTGTTTCTTGTTCATGTTACTATCAGTTTGTTTCAGTTCAACTCTAGGTGTTCATTAGAGCTGTCTATGCCCTTGTTATTATGAGTTTCTAAAATTAGCTTATCTCCATCACAAATATCAACTCGATTGCAAATACTGCAGAAAAATCAAGTATCGCAAATATCCTATATTACAAAGAATTTTAACAGAAAAGAAATAAATTGTTTAGCATGCTGTATTGTTATACTGATATGAAAACCAAACCCCAATTTTAATTTGGTTGATTTGAATAGATATTAATGTTTATATGATAAAATCTTAAATATGAAATATATATATCCTTTGATATAAAAGTTATTTTCAAAAATAAAATTTTAATTGGAAGTGGAAGTTTACAATATTATTTTTGGCTCTAGGAAAATTCACCATCAACAATTTACGGATGGAAAATTAATCATCAACAATTCACCGTGGGAAAATTCACCTCCATGGAAAATTAACTGCCAAAAATTCATGCAATTAACTTTTTGCGCGGTGGATTGTCATGACGGTGAAATTTCCCATGGTGAAATATTGGTGGTGAATTTTCTATCGATGAATTGTTGGTGGTGAATTTTCTATCGATAAATTGTTGGTGGTGAATTTGCCATATGCCATTATTTTTGAAATAATTTAAACAAGTTTAAAAAAGTTAAATAATAAATTTAAAAGTAATTAATTTTAAATTAATGAATTATAATATTAATTGGAATGTAGAAATATATTTTTAATTGTTGATTTAGAATTTACATACCAAACTAATGTATAAATATAATTTTTTAATTGTAGATTTAAAATTTAGTTAGAATTTAATTTCATGTTTAATTTGATTTGGTTTAATTATAGATTGTTACTTCAATATAAATATGCATTGATATTAGATTTAGTTTTAGAACAAATTATGAAAAATGGTCAAGATTGATTTTTGTTTTAATTTAGATCAAATATGTGTAGGCATATCTTGTTAGTGTAGGTTTTTTTATTTTCCTTATGTTTGGGGTATTTATTTTTTCCTACACCTATCATTTAAGCTTGCTTAGGTTTATTAGATGTGGTAATATGAGGACATGTGGAAAAATACAATAGCTACACGTGTCACTCTCTCCCCACACATGGGTAGTTGAGTTACACATCCTCTTTTGGCTTGTTGTGCCACCTCTCATAACCACTATTTTGTTTTTTACTTGAGTAGTTTATGGGGTAGTTGGGTTTCTCACCTTCTTTTGGATTTATGTGCCATCTCTCTCCTGTCTTCACTTGAGGAGGTTATGCCACATGTCTTGTCATTTACCAAGTAGGTGATAAATTCTCACCTTTTATGGGTAGTAGGAGTTAATGCACCTCTTGGTTGTATTTTCCCTTATTCTTCTATATATTGAGCACTCTCCTTTCACCTTCACTAGTTCAACTGGTTCAGCTAGTTCGGTGATCATTTTGTGAGAGTGATGAGAGTTTTATCAAAATTCTCTTGCAGTGTTGTCTCTATTTTCTCTCTTTCTCTTTTTTAGATTTCTTCTCCATTCTACTATTTTGATTTTCAATCATTTGTTGAGTGGAGTGTATATGATCTACTATCGACAATAGATCCTGTCTTAGTTATTGCAGAATCCAACATGGTATCAGAGCGAGTTTGTCTGGTATAGCTCATTATTTTTTCTGAGTTTGTTTTGAGAGATTTGAGACTAATATACTATTGAAGTTTTCCTCAAAAACCAAGTATGCTCTTCCCTGCATCCTCAAATGACCTGGAGAATCATAACAGTTTAAAGGAAAAATAAACATCTATTTAATCTGGTTTATATATGTATGTGTTCCTGTGAGATCTGGGTGATTGCAAGTTTTTGGTAATATTGGAGGCCTTTTCAACATTTCCAGAGTGTCCAAAAGGCTTTAGAAAGTCAAGATTGACTTTTACTTCACCAAAATCAAAGATTGGAGGACATAGTAAAAATCAGAGTAAATTTTTTCTAACTTTTTACTAGAGCCATTTTCATTTTGACTTCAAAATTCTAGCTTTCACTCATTTACAGAAAAATTGATTTATGGGTTTTATTCCTAGGGTCGAAAAACCATTTGGGTAGTCATTAAATTTTGCAAAAAGTTGATAAATTGTGCAGAAATCAAGTCAAAAATAAGTGTGAGTCATTTATAACGGGCATATTTTGCACTGTTCTTCGAAGTTGCATAACTTTTGCCTCGGGTGTTAGATTTTCACAAATGAGTACTTGATGGAAAGATGAAAAGGAGAACTTTCCATTCACGAAGGTATTGATAAAAAATTGGCTCTTTCTATTAGATATTATAGGTTGAATCTGCTGCATTTTTTTACCTTTAGTAAATCATATCTTTCACTTTTGTAATCACTTTTGAAGGGTAAATCACAACTACAAAGCTTTCTTTTTCATATTTTATTTCAAAATTAATTTGTACATCAAATATTGTAATTTTGGCTATAAAGAGCCTTATAAGCTTTGTAATATGGAAAAGCCTTGTAAAAGCACTAATCGTAAAGTGCCAACATTGTAATGTTTGGGGGGGTGATTTTTGATACTAGTGGAAGGGGGGGTGTCTCGCGTGTCTTCTTTCTTCGCACTTTTCTATCTTCTTTGCAATCTTCTTTTTTGCTCTCATGGATGCATCTACACTTGCAGTTTTAACTCCATATAACTATTTTGAATGGAAATATAAGATGATAATATATCTGAAAAGAGATGGATATCATCATGTTACAATGGGACTTGAAACTGAACCAAAAGATGATGCAAAAAAGATTAAATGGTTCAACAAATGTGATGAAGCCTTTGGTACTCTGTGCATGTCAGTCTCTCCTGACCTTATTTTTCACATTGAATTTTCCACTACACCAAATGAAGTGTGGACTAAATTGGAAAGCCTCTTTGGTAAGCAGGATGGGTTAAGAGGTCATCAATTAGAGAATGAACTCATAGGGTTAAGTCCTAGCAGTTTTGACACTATACAAGACTTCTTCACAAAATTGAAGGCCATTAGATTACAGTTAGAACAGTGTGGAATCAAGAAGGATGATAAGCAACTGATCTTGAGTATCCTTTCTAAGCTTGGTCCTAACTATTATGTATTTTTTTCTACATTCTATGCTACAAAATTTGCCCTAGGTTCAACCTATAGAGCTCACTAGGGAGCAAGACAAATTAGTTCTAATGGGTACAATTAAGCCCTCTAAGTCACATGCCTTAGTTTTTAATCAAGCCACAAAAGAATAGAAAGGGCCTAGTAAGCAAGATAAGAAACAAAAGAACCAACGAGAGAAGAAGAAAGATCATAAATTTGCTACTTCAAAAGTAGATAATCAAACCTTTTCATCGAAAGGTGATTAACCTAAGAAGGAGAAGGTCAAGTGTTCTTACTGTAAGAGGCCTGGTCATGATGAACATAAGTGTTTAAAGAAGCAAATTGATCAACTTTATCATCTTCTAGAAAAGAACAATATCAAGGTGCCTGATTCAGTCAAACAGAGTTCATTAGAAGGGTCTTCTAAGGACATAGAAAAAAGCAAGGGGAAAGGAAAGGGTAAGGTCCTAGTTGTTGTTGTTTCAAAACTATAGTCTTGGATCATTGACTTGGGTGCTTCACACCACATGGCCTCATCAGAGGATAATTTTACCTCTTTGGAGCCATGTTCTATGCCTACCATATTAATGGGTTATAACACTCTTGTTGAAGTGCATGGGAAAGGGTTTGTTGATGTGTGTGAAGGGACATTTGAGGATGTTCTTTGTGTTCCATCTTTTTCAAATAATCTCCTATCTATTTATCAGATCACTCACATTGGTACGAGAAAACAAGTTGAGTTCACTCTAGATATAGTGGTAATCAGTGAAATGCATAATGGGTCTACAGTTGCTGTGGGAAAAGCAGATCATTAGTATAGACTATATCATTTTTCTCACTTTGTTCCTGACTCTCCTTCGACAGCCTTACTCACTCATGCAAATGAGGTGAGTTGTTTGTGGCATCAACGGTTTGGCCACTTGAACTACTGTTACTTGTAGCAACTCAATCAGTACGATATGGTTACAGGGTTGCCTTCTATTCAATTTTCTGATGGTGTTTTCCAAGGATGCATTCTTGGTAAGCATTTTGAGGAGAAATTTGATAAAGGCAAAGCATGGAGGGCTACTTAGCTATTGGAGTTGGTACATAGTGACTTGACATGACCATTTCCACAACCATCTTTTAGCAGGGCTAGATATGTCTTGACATTTATTGATGACTTTTCCAGATACACTTGGGTTTACTTTCTCAAATAGAAGTCTGAGGTCTTTGAGCATTTTCAAAATTTCAAAGCTTTTGTAGAGAAACAGTCTGGGAAGTTCATCAAGATTCTGCATACAGATAATGGGGGTGAATATGTTAGTCATCAATTTGAACAGTTTTGTGCTTTAGAAGGTATCAACATGCAACACATAGTTCCATACAGTCCTCAGTAGAATGGTGTCACAGAATGAAAGAATAGGTCCTTAAAAGAGATGGCTAATTGTATGATACACTCCAATATTTGGCACCTCAATACTAGGCAAAGGCCATCAACTGTGCATGTTACATCCATAACAAAGTTCCTCACAAAGCAATAAAGGGGGTAACTCCTTTTCAAGCTTGGACTGATCAGAAACCCACAGTTAAGCACTTTAGAGTGTTTGGCTCTCTTGCATGGGATCACATCCCAGTAGAGAAACACAAGGCTATGGATCTACAGAGCAAGCCTTGCATATTTGTTGGGTATCCAGATGATGTCAAAGGCTATAAGATTCTCCATCCTACCACTCATGAGTTGTTCATTAAGAGGAGTGTTTGTTTTGAGGAGAGCCCTTCGAGTTCTTCTCTTACCACTTCTCCATCCACTATCAGATTGGAGCCTATCCATCATGATGATAGTTCTTCAGAGGATCTTAATCCTCCTAATCTTGATGAGGAGTCTTCTTCCTCCACTTCAGATGATGGCAATGATGATGTAGATTCACATTCTTCTCCTAGTCATCATTTAGAGGGCGGTGATTCTCCTCCAGACTCTCCATCCCTTGCACCTCTATGGGCTCATCAGACATTAGAATCAGCAGGTGATTGGGTTGGTGATCCATTAGATACTAGAAGAACTAGGTCACAGTTTTAGCAGGTTCCTCATCTCTTCGTTGCTTCAGCTTTTGATCCACAGTCTTTTCGAGAAGCCTCAGGTATTCCTGAGTGGGATGCTGCAATGCAGGAAGAGTTTAATTCCTTAGAGAGGAATCACAAATAGGATCTAGTCCCTCTTCCTAAAGGAAGGAAACTTGTTCGATGAAAGTGGATCTATCAGACAAAATTTGCAGCAGATGGGTCGGTTGATAAGTATAAGGCTCACTTGGTTGCAAAAGGATTCTCCCAGGTTCCCAAGATTGACTACTTTGAGACTTTTGCACCAGTTGCTAAGATGAATTCCATTTGACTTGTCCTTGCTATAACTGTAGCCCATCATTGGGAAGTTCATCAGATGGATGTGAAGAGTTCCTTTCTTCATGGTGACCTTCAAGAGGAAATCTACATGGAGAAACCATAGGGGTTCATCTAGAATCCTTCGTGCTTGTGTGTCATCTTCGAAAGTATCTCTATGGCCTTAAACAAGCTCCTCGAGCTTGGTATGCCAAGATGGAATCCTTCCTTCTGAAAGTTGGGTTCACTCGATGTCATTCTGATTCGAACATATACATTTTGTAGCAGGATGACACTCTCACATTTTTGGTTCTATATGCCGATGACTTGTTGATCACTGGGGGTCACTCATCCACCATCAAGGCAGTGAAAATTGCTCTACATAATAGATTTTTTATGTCAGACTTGGGTCTTTTGCATTATTTCTTGGGGATTGAGATCACTCAGTCATCTTCAGGCATCTTCCTTAGACAACCCAAGTATGCACTTGACATGCTCTCCTGATTTTGCATGGCTGACTATAAGCTTGCACCGACTCCATTTCTGTCAGGGGTCAAACTTGAGGCTAAGTGTTCCTCACCTTTGGTTGATGTCACTTTATACCAACCGCTTGTTGGGAGTCTCATCTACTTTACTCATATGAGACCTAAAATTTCATATGTTGTGGGCATGGTCTCTAGATTCATGCAGGAGCCACATGAGTTGTATTGGAAGGCATCCAAATGGATCCTCCACTACATTAAGGGTACTCACAGTTATGGGATTCACTATGCAACATGTGTAGATATTAACTTGGTGGGACATACAGATTCAGATTGGGTAGGTGATTCTTAGGATCGTAAGTCTACTTTTGGGTATTTCTTCTCTCTTGGTTCTGGTCCTATTTGTTGGTCGAGCAAGAAGTAGTCTGCAATTGCTCTTTCATCAACAAAGGCTGAGTATCGAGGGGTAGTTAATGCCACCACTGAGGCTATTTGGATTCAGAATATTCTCATTGAGTTTGGCATTCCATTCAAAAATCCTACAGTCATCTTTTGTGATAATCAGTGTGTTATACAGATCTCAAGGAATCCAGTTCATCACCAGAGGACAAAACATATTGAGATACATATGCACTACATTAGGGAGCTGATTCAGGAAAGCATCATTGATCTTAAGTATTGTTCTACATCAGAGCAGACTGTGGACATCTTCACCAAACCCTTCATAGAGAGAAAGTTCCTTCATCTGCGAGCTTTGCTAGGGGTGTGACCAGTGTCTACTTCAGGAGGGGCTTCTTAGTCCTTCTTTCTACTCTCTATTTTGGGGGGGGTATTTTATCTCTCTATTTAGGGGGGGCTATTCCTCTTATGGGGGGTTTGTTCTTTTGGGGGGGCGTCTCTATGTACATGGGTACCTAACATGGCCTCATTTGCTGGGACACATCTTTTCACCCACCTAAGCTACGCTTAAGGGGGGGTGTTAGTGTAGGTTTTTTTATTTTCCTTATGTTTGGGGTATTTATTTATTCCTACACATATTATTTAAGCTTGCTTAGGTTTATTAGATGTGGTAATATGAGGACATGTGGAAAAATACAACACACTCTCTCCCCACACATGGGTAGTTGAGTTACACATCCTCCTTTGGCTTGCTGTGCCACCTCTCATAACCACTATTTTATTTTTTACCTGAGTAGTTTATGGGGTAGTTGGGTTTCTCACCCTCTTTTGGATTTATGTGCCACCTCTCTCCTATCTTCACTTGAGGAGGTTATGCCACATGTCTTGTCATTTACCAAGTAGGTGATAACCTCCCACCTTTTATGGGTAGTAGGAGTTAATGTGTACCTCTTGGTTGTATTTTCCCTTATTCTTCTATATATTGAGCACCCTCTTCTCACCTTCACTAGTTCAGCTGGTTCAACTAGTTCGGTGATCGTTTGTGAGAGTGACGAGAGTCTTCTCAAAATTCTCTTGCAGTGTTGTCTCTATTTTCTCTCTTTCTCTCTTCTAGATTTCTTCTCCATTCTACTATTTTGATTTTCTATCATTTTTTGAGTGGAGTGTATATGATCTACTACCGACAACAAATCTCATCTCAGTTATTGTAGAATCCAACATATCTAAAGAAAATTTCTCTATAGGATTAATCTAAGTTATGAGTACACTTAATACAACCCTTCAGACATGGTTAGGGCATGAAGGTATACAATATTAAATTGGGATGGAATAGCTCCTAATTCCCTCCAATTTGGTAAGGTAGTTACATAGGATGTGAATGAATCATGTGATCACAATAATGTAAGATATAACAGTGATGAAGCTTGTATATTTCGTATGGTTATCTTACATGATCAATTAACACCAGAATAGAAGCAATTTTAAGACCCTAAAATATTATGAACCTACAAGATAATGATCAAATAGACATTATACTCAATGAAATTTATCTAACATTGCTATGAAGATTCAATTAACATCAAAGAAACCTAATTATAAAATTATGAATCAAATAGAAAGAAAACCTCCAATCCCAATGTAGATTGATGCAAACTTGAAGTGACATTTATTGCTTAAATTTTCCTAATCCATGTGCAAATTCTTAGTTGGAGAGATGATTCACAAAAAGGTTCTCAAATTGCTCAAAGTTGGATTAAGAATTTGAGAGAGAAAGGATGCTATGAATTGTGAATATATGAATTCATGTTGAAAAGGCTTGCTTTTATAGGTTTTTGGAATTATGATCAATGGTGAGGATTAAAAATTCTAATAAAGAGATGAGAAAAGATCAAAGAGGTGAGTACGGATTAAAGATTAATCAATGGTTCATAATCCATGAGTTGTGGATCAAGGATTAAATCAATGGTTCATAATCCATGAGGTGTGGATCAAGGATTAAATCAATGGTTCATAATCCATGAGAGTTCAAAAATATCCTTTATTTCATGGAAATATGTTGGAGATATTGTGTATATGGAGGGAATAGTTTGAAAAGGGAATATTCTTTGGGTAAGTTGGAAGATTGGAGGAAAATTAGTTAATTAAACAATTTATGAAAATTATTTAATTATGCAAGTTGGAAGAATTAAGACCTTTAATTAAATAATTGAGAATTACTTAATTAAAGGGGGAAATTAATATTTTAATTAAATAATTTAGAATTATTTAATCAAAATATAGAAATTAGTATGAAGATGATGAATAAACATGAATTAATCAAATAAAATTAATTATTCAATTAATAGGGAAATAAAGTGAATTTAAAGTTAAATAATTGAACCTTATATAATTAAATGGATGAATTAGGTGAATAATGAAGAAAATAATGTTAGTAAGTGAAATCATGATTGGTGATATGATTATAATTTTTTTAGGTGTCTACATTTCTCCCTCTTTGAAACTAGGTACCTTCTATGTTGTTTCAAAGACTCGATGTTGCTTAGAATTTATTTTAAAAATTTCCTAGATTTTACTTGATGCCCTACCATGCCCTAGTGAAGGAATGTTGGTGTGCTGTCCCCTTGAGAGATCGACCAAAGAAACTAATTTTTTAGGTTGACAGTGTGACAAGGTTTATGAGAGTAGTTTTGTTGAGAAAAGGATGAAAAATAAGTCCTAGGAAGCCTTAATACTAATATGGACTTATGACCTAGAAGAAAGGAGTTACAAGGAAAAATCATAGGTTTGGCTAAGCATATATGTTTATTTTGGTGAATCTCAACCTCATTTGCAGACTTCACTTTGTGAGATTTGAGAGTCCTTGAGAGATTTTTCTTTGAGATCTTACAGAGACACTCTAGCTATAGCACACACTATTTGATTTGTACACCACATAGACTAGGTTCGTGATTTCTTGTGGCCAACCAACTCAGGACCCCTAGTTATATGTACTACTTTAATTTTCACTTGCACACATTTTTAGATAGCTAAAGGTAGGATTGAAGTAGGACAAGCAAATGTATCATAGTTTTGTGTAACACTTTCGTAACCCACTAGCATGCCTTTGTAACATGATGTGATGCCTTTGTCAAAAGTGTCAAGGCTTTGCAATAGTGTTGGGATTTAGGAAGAGAGTGATGCCTTTGTAATAAGGCAACACTATTGGTTGGTTTGACTTGATGCCTTTGTAAAAGGCTCATGCCATTGTTTTTTCTTAGTAGTGCAATACCCTTGCAAAAGCATGATGTATTTACAAAATTTCAAAAGGCTCACTTTTGTTCTTTAGACATTTTTTACTTAAATTTTTGTAATTTTTTTAGAAAATTGACATTGTGGGAACTATCCTTGTAGGGTATCTTAATCCCTCTTCTTTCTTGGGAGTGAGGACCTTAAATTCTAGCTTGAGGATCACTAGCTTCACTATAATGGAGGTTGAGTTTCTTCACACAATTGGTCTATACTATATCACTAACATGCCTGAGGTGTGGGCTCATCTTGCATTTATGACACTGTTGGTCGAGCGATGACACTAAAAGACCTCTTCTTTTCACTTTTTGACTGGCAAGGCCACTATCACACTTGAGGATGTGTGACGCATCTTGAGGGTGCCGATTCATGGTGAGAGGGTTGTGTATGATCCATACTTAGGATTTGAGGTTCTTGAGAATGTTTTGATGGATGAGAAGATTCAACTTAAGGATGGATAGGTAGATCTTAGGGCTTACATCGATAGAGTGACTGATATTACTCTTGTTATTGTAAGATTGATTTGCAGACCCATCATGCTAGATAGGTGCTCAAGGAAATTAAGCCTTGGATGGGGGATAGTACTTGAGATGATCTTGGAGGATGATGTTGATTTTTCTTGGGGACCTTATATCCTAACACACTTATACCATGACATGCATCAAGTCATGTATAGGGGTGCGACTAGCATATCTTCCATAGCTATTTTGTTTCACATTTGGGCATGGGAGCACATTACTGTGTTGAGGCCTATTGGGACAAGCATTGAGATCCCAAAGAACCTTTTGTGTACAATCGTGATGACATGCTTATACATCACCATATGGAGGAGGCTGATATATCTCATTAGAGATGCATTGTTGATAATATGATAGAGTTTAGTTGGAGACCTTCGATGGAAGTGGAGGCCTAGGAGTAAGACTATGAGTAGCTTGCCTATACTAAACATACCTGATGGATCATAGGCTAAAATCCTTATATCTTTGAGAGATATTTACCAGATAACATTTGACGATAGTTTATGGAGTAGCAAGATGCCCCACTAGATGACTATGTTGCCATTTTGCATAGGTAGTTTGAGAAATTTTGGAGTGGGGGCCAGTAGTGGCACCTCAAATAGGCATTGCAGATTTTGACCATTTATCTCCCCTTCCCTAGGAATATTTAGGTGGTGCTACTAATCCAATGACCACCTTTGCTTATGATGCTTGGTTTGCTTCATGTCAACCTCTTTGTTTCAAGATCTAGCTAGAGGGGGTGTTGATAATAGGAGGATGCATAGAGATGAGTTTGATAAAAAATATTGATAGCAACAAAGAGCCGAGGGTGAGGGATAGGATCCTAGATAGGGACCACCACCATAGTGACCACCACAAGGTCCACACAAACACCAACAAAAAGTGGTAGTTATCGTAGGTTTACCAGATCAGAGACTGTAGATTGCACTCCAAGAGAGGGATCATGCACATCAAGAGCATGACAATTTTGGACATGAGAGAGACATTCTCTCTAAATAGCTAGCCCAAGTGTAGATAGAGAGCAATTAGATTCGTATAGAGCATGATTAGATCAAGAATCAGTTGGATGTAGAGACTACACATAGGTAGCAGATAAAGCTACAACTAGCTTAGGAGATAACACATAGGTAACAACTTGAGGCTGTTGCACAAGTGTAGGGGAAGGTTATACCACTTGCTTAATACACATAGGCTATTAGTGAGTCCACATATTATAAGACTTTATACCATATGGTAGTTCTGGCTCATAGGTAATAACCTAATATTTCTCACAAGAGTCCTCTAGGTCTGAGAAAATAAAAGAGATCAGTGGGTAAAACCTCACAGGCTCTATTGGATGGATAGGGACCATGATGATAGCCAATGGGGCCACCACCAGAGCAACCTCCTCTCATCCAAGAGGATCGGGGGAGCTCAGGGTAGCCTATGATGTATATAGATATTTTTTGTATCCATAAGTTGATGTAGACAAGCTTATGATGTGTACATATTCATTAGCTATGGAAAGCCTCATGTATATTTTGATGTATATCACACACTTTCCAAGTTGATGCATAAGGTTCAGTGGCTAGACTCGATGGTGGGGATAGAACTAGAACATTCCTTACAACCAAATTGGAAGTTTGGGTGCATCAGTGTAGGAGGTTTGGGGATGAAGAGCTTAGTTGAGAGCCCATCTATGCACAACAAGCTTCTTTTTGGAAGTCAACCAAGGAATTCTAGGCAAGAGACGTGGTTGTAGTGACTTTTCTAGGGGATGGGATCACCTTGGAAGTCATTAAAATTGGGTCAATCAATGCAAAGGAGGTTGTTTTTTCCTATTGTGTGGGTGTAGTTTCATAAGGATTAGAGATGGGTTGTGCCTTTTAAATTGGGTGCAATGCCATGGTTATGGGGGACTTGGGTTCTCACAAGAAGTGGGGTCTACGGGTGAGCCAAGAGTCCTACCCAGTAAAGTGAAGTAACTTGGCCAACATGGTTCGGTCCCAAGTAATGTTGCTAAGGGGGCTGAGTGTTGGTACTCATTGCGTAGTGGGTGAGGAACAAGGACAAAGAGGGGTGCACTAGGTCCATGGACTAAGGGATGAGTCTAGGGCACATAGCTAGGTGTGTGCATCCTAGCAAGAGGAACATAGTGCTACTTGGGGTGCTTGCCCAAGGGGTGCAGTAGGTCCATGGACTAAGGGATGAGTCTAGGGCACATAGCTAGGTGTGTGCATCCTAGCAAGAGGAACATAGTGCTACTTGGGGTGCTTTCCCAAGTATGCCAAAGGTGTGAGTTATAACGGGGTCAAGGAACCCATTTTCAAAGGGAACTAAGTGGGAACCCAAGAATGGGACAGGGTCTCAAAGAGGGTGCTCAAGATGGAGCTAGCTGGGTAAGTGATTAGGTGGAAAATAGTGTGGAATATATCACCTTTCTCCAATAATCGTTCAACATGTCCTAGGAGTCCTAATTAGATTGACTATCAAACTCACAAGGTGAGTTAATTCTCAAAAAGGAGGACCTAGGAGGGGGTTCTTTTAGCTTTTAGGGGTTCACCACCAAGCAAATGCTTGGAAAATACAAATAAGCATTCAACTCACAAAACCTAGTAATGCAAGCTAAATGAGGGATGCCAATGATGAAATTATGTAATAGGGAGTTAGGATATGTGTACCTGGGAAGTATGAAAATGTAATGAGGATTTTGAAAATGCAAAGAAGCTATCAAAATATGCTATGGAGGACAAAGATGCCCTTATTTTTGTCTTAGTCCCATTGTTGTTTTTCAGGGCGGATGCAAAATCTTCAGATGTCAAAACTAGATTTGGAAGAATTTTTGAAAAATATCTTCGGGAGGACTAAGGTGCCCTAGGTGGCGACTTAGTCCCATTTGAAATTTATGGAATCTCTGAATGTAGTCTTGAGGCTTTATGTCTGCACTTCCTTCTCTAATCTTAGGTTTTGAAACATCCAGATTTGGCTTGTAGGTGAGTTTTTGTGAAGATGAAAACTTTGCAATGCAACTTTTCCACTTTGTAACTTTTCAATTCAAATGACATAGCATCCATCATTCAAAGTGCTTTACAACAAGTTCCTATCCCTTCTAATTTGTAACCAAATGACATAGTGATGAAGGCCACTTCGCCCAAAACTCACAAAAATCACAACAATAGATACCAACACAAAAGATGCAAGACAAAAAATTGATTCACTTTCAATTATTTTTAGAAAATGAAATTACAGATTCAAAGCTTACATGCTACAGCCTCATGGGCTTGATTCATTACAACAAAATCAACTCAGAAAAGAAAATCTACAATTTGGAGCCACAATTTGCACTATCAGGGCCACCTTCTACAACCCCCACTTAACCCTTTTTATTTTCCCCAATAACCACCCTAGAATGTTCTAGAAAGATCAAATTTCCCCTTTTTTTTGGTGCCAAAAGTCCCGCCATTCGATTTCTAGCCCAAGAAGAAATTTTTATGAAATTCACTTTTTAGAGGACCAACTTCGTGGGGCCATAACTTTTGATCCGGGTGTCTGATTTGCTATTATTGCATATTGTCGGAAAGCTCTCGACAAGCTCTACAATAGGTGAACCACCATAGGTCGATTCAATCACTTTTTGAGCTATTTTGGGGCCTCTAAAGTTAATTTTATATTTGAATTTCAAGTTGCATTGGAGAAATTTCTTGGGACAAAAACTTTAATTTCTCCCAAACCGTGCAAGGTATTGAAGTGATTCTTTCATGACCAGAAATGTTTTCTAGCTTTCTCCTTGAGGTAAATTTTCACGTCCATACAAGCCCATTTTGGATGACTTACTAAAAAAAGTAAGTGCTTATTTTTTTCCATTTTTGATGCTTGACAATCTTATACCCCTCAAGTGCTATCATGGGACTCAAAAAAACTAAAGAAAATAAAGAAAATAATTTTTTTTGGGTGATGCAAGATTTCCCTGCACCGCTAGATGCTCCTGCATCAGACACCTAGGGTAATTTGAAAAGTGACCCTGTCAGTTCTCAAGAGTTAAAGGGAAGCCAAGACGATTAACCTCAGCCTCAGATAACCATGATGAATCTTCAACAAGTCTTCCTCTCCATTTCACCAAGTACTCTGCATATTGCCTGTTTCTTTTGCTTCTACCCACACGACTATCCAAAATTTCTTCTATCTCTTCCTTCTCTAACGTAGGTGCTGGAATTTTCAACTGTTCATTTATCAGTCCCTCCTTTATACCTTCATGATACTTTGTCAAATTAGCAATGTTGAACATAGGAGAAATGTTTATTCCACTAGGAAACTCTACCTCATAAGCATTTCCTGAATCATGCTTCTTCAGGATCTTGCATGGTCCAAACTTCATCTTTAACTTGTTGTATGTACCAATTGGAAACATTTCCTTTCAAAAATGAACCATGACTTCATCTCCTACCTGGAACTCCTTATACCTCCTTTTCTAATCTTCTTGAGCCTTATATTGTGAGTTCATCTTGTTGATGTGTTTCTTCACTTCTTCATGCAAATTCTTTAGGTGCTCAACAAAATCTTTAGCCTCAGCACTACTCTTCTCCCCCTTATCCATCTTTATCATTTCAGAAGTAGTTCTTGGACTACTTCCATATACAATTTGGAATGGTGATTTACTAGTGCTCCTATTTGCAGAATTGTTGTAAATAAATTCTACCTGCACGGTATAATCAAATCCCATCCGTTAGGCTTATCTCCTACTAAGCATCCTACCAGGTTACCCAAACTCCTATTCATCACCTCTGTTTTTCCATCAGTCCATGGATGGTGTGGAAAACTAAACTTCAAATCTGTCTTCAACTTCTTCCATAATGTCCTCCAAAAAAATCAACAAATTTGGTATCTTTGTTTGAAACTATACTCTTTGGTAGACCATGTAGTCTCAGCACCTCTCTAAAAAAAAACTTTGCAACATGAACAACATCACTGGTCTTATGACATGGAATGAAATGTGCCATCTTTGAAAATCTATCCACCACCACAAATATGGAATCATGCCCTCTCTATGTCCTTGGCAAGCCAAGAACAAAATCCATGCTAATATCCTCCCATGGCCTCTCAAGTACAGGTAACAGTTGACACAATCCAATATTCTGACTTGTTCCCTTCACCATTTTACATACTCTACAAATTTGTACAAACTTCTTCACATCTTGTTGTAATTTTGGCCAATAATAATTCTCATTGACAAGAGCAATGGTCTTATCTCAACCAAAATGTCTAGCCAATCCTCCACTATGCTTCTCCTTGATTAGATTCTCTCTCATAGAACTCCTTGGAATGCACAATTGGCTTCCTCTAAACAACATCCCATCTTGGATTAAGAAATCCAACCATTTCATCCTATCCAATGTAATAGGTTCCGAACAAGCCTTCCAAGCTTTTGTAAAGTCTGAATCTTCTGGATACAAACTCTTGAGTTCATTGAACCCAACAACCTCTATATTCATTTCTATCAATAAATTTTGCCTTCTACTTAAGGAATCTGCAACTTTATTTGACCTTCCACTCTTATGCTTCAAAACAAAATTATAACTACAAAAACTCAACCCATTTTAAGTGCCTTTGATTTAACTTTCCTTGGCTATTGAGATACTGCAAAGCCTGGTGATCAGTATATAAAATAAATTCCTGTGGTAATAAATAGTGTCTCCATTTTTTCAAAGCTTGAACTATAGCATAAAACTCTTGATCATAGACATAATATTTCTTCTTAGCCTCATTTAAATTCTCACTAAAATTGGCAACAAGCTTACCTTCTTGACTCAAAAAAACTCCTATGGTAGTGCCACTAGCATCACAATCTACCTAAAAGACCTTATTGAAATATGGAAGTATCAAAACAGGTTGCTCTGTAACTTTTTTCTTCAACATATCAAAACTTTTGGCTGCTCCTATAGTCCACTTAAACTCTTTTCTATCCCCTCTCATCGCTTTAGTTAGAGGTTCACAATTACTACTGAAATTCCTAATAAACTTTCTGTAAAAACTTGCTAGACCATGAAATGATCTTGCATTTGTAATATTCCTTGGGGTAGGCCATTCAATGACAGATTTTACCTTCTCTGGATCCATTTTAAGACCCTTTGCTGAGACAACAAATCTTAGATACACCATCTCTCTCTTCACAAAACTATATTTCTTCAAATTAATCAATAACTTCTCCTCCCTTAGTTTCTCAAAAAAATTTCAGATATGCATCAAGTGCTCCTCCAATGTCTTACTGAAAATCAAAATATCATCCAAACAAACAATAAGAAAATTTCCTAAAAATTCTTTCAATACCTCATTCATAAGTTGCATAAAGGTGCTTGGTGCATTGGTTAGCCCAAAAGGCATGACTAACCACTCATACAAGCCTTCCTTGGTTTTGAAGGCTATCTTCCATTCATCTCGTTCTCTAATCTTGATTTGGTGATATCCACCCTTCAGATCTATCTTCGTGAAGTACTTAGCTCCACTCAAACAATCCATAATATCATCCATTCTCAGCAAGGGAAATCTATACTTGATGGTGATCTTGTTGATGGCTTTAGAATATGTACACACCCGCCATTCCCCATCCTTCTTTGGTGCTAGTACTGTAGGTATTGCACATGGACTCAAACTCTCTCTGATCAATCCCTTCCACAACAACTCTTGCACCTGTCTATTCAACTCTTCACTCTCTGCTGGAGTCATACAATGAGCTACCTTATTTGGAAAATTGGCTCTAGGAATCTGGTCCATTTGATGACTAATATTTATTACAGGAGGCAAACCTTTAGGTACATTATTAGAAATAATAGCTTGAAACTCATTCAACAAATCTGAAACCTCTACAGGTACCTCAGTAGTATCTTCTTTATCAACTCTAGGGATCAATGCAAAACACATATGATCATGCTTCATACCTTCTAGGAACTTTCTTCCATCAACCAAATAAATTCTTGCATTACTGCATACCTTTTCCTCTGCCTCTTTCAAGGGCTTCAACTTATGACAAACTCCATCCTTTTTCAAAGAATAGGTGTTGACATTTCCATCATGTATTTCTCGTTGATCAAACTTCCATGGTATGCCTAACAACATATGAAAAACATCCATAGGCATAATCTCCCATAATATCTCATCATGGTAATTCCCAATCTTGAACTTTACTAGACATTGTTCATTTACCAAGGCTTTATGGTCTTTTTGCAACCAAGCAATCCGGTATGGGTTCAAATGCCTCCTTCTCTCCAACCGCAACTTACTAACCATTTCTTATGAAACAAGGTTATCCATACTACCTCCATCAATAATAACATTGCAAAATTTACCTTCACACTTACATTTGGTGGGAAACAAATTCTTCCTTTGAGTTGGCTCATTCTCCTAATTCAACAAGGCTCTTCTAGTAACCAGAACCTCTCCTCTTTCTGTATCCTCAAAATTTGAAGACTCAACATCTTCATCTACATGTGCAACTTGTGCATTACCCTTAGGTCTTCTATTTGTCCTTCCTTAATGTTGAGGACACACATACTTGCTCTATGTCCTTCTCCACACTAGAAACAGGTTGCATGAAAGCCTCCTCTTCTCGGTCCTCATTCAGACTTTCCCCTTCCTCTTTGGTCTCCATTATTTTGATCACGAGGATGGTAGGTGTTATCTCCTTTCTGGTTCTGGCTGCTATTGGAGCCTTCACCCTTCTTTTGATTTTCATTTCGACCTCCATATGACCGTCCACCGATCTTTCCTCCATGGCCTCCACCTCGTTGTTTGTTCTCAAACCTCTTGTTGAATCATTCTTCAACCTTCAGAGAAAACTAGTAAGCATCCTCAATGGTGGTCATTCTTACTAGTGCCAATTCTTCTTGTATGCTTGGCTTCAACTTGTTAATATAACGAGCAAATTTCTCTTTATTCGCCTCATAATGTCCTATCTAAATTAGGAGCTTATGAAATTCCTCCGTGTATTCTTTCACTGTCCTTGTCCCTTGCCTCAAGCTCTACATCTTCTTGAGTAGCTCCAATTTGTAATCAATTGGAATAAATTATTTCTTTAGTTTTGACACCATTATGTCCCATCTAGAAATTTTATCTTTCCCTTGTCTTCCTCTTTCTAACTGAACCTCCTTCCACCATATACTAGAGCGACCTTTCAATTTTGTCTTTACAAACCTCACTCTATGAGGATCTTCAATCTCCTCAAACTCAAAAAATTCCTCCATGTCATTGATCCAATCAATCAATTCTTTAGGATTCATATTTCCACTAAAAGTTGAAACCTCCATTTTTGGTCTCTTCCCAATGCTTGAGATTGATCACAACAATCTTATTTATCTAGGATCTATTGAATCCTGCTCTCCCTCTTCCATTTCCTCTTTTGTTTCATCTTCACTATCATCTCTGTCTTGTTGCACATCTCTTCTTCAAACATCTTGTTGCAAGGTTTCTAATTTCCTTCTAAGGGCTCTGATTTCATCTCTAGGTGGACCTCCTCCACCTTGACCTCTACCTTTGCCATGCTAGGCAAGTCTTGGAGGAATTTTGAATTCAACCCACACTCATAGGTCTTGCTGCAACTGCCTCATGTTTGACACTCTGTTACAGGCTTAGGAACTCCTACTCTGATACCACTTGATGAAGGCCACTCCACCCAAAAATCACATAAATCACAACAAGAGATACAAACATAAGAGATGCGAGACATAAAATTGATCCACTTTCAATTATTTTAGAAAGTGAAATTATAGATTCAAATCTTACATGCTACAACCTCATGGGCTTGATTCATTACAACAAAATCAACTCAGAAAAGAAAATCTACTATTTAGAGCCACAATTTGCACTATCAGGGCCACCTTCTACAATGTCCACTTAATTGTTTTTATTTTTCCCAATAACCACCCTAGAATGTTCTAGAAAGATCAAATTTCCCCTTTTGTTTTGGCATCAAAAGTCTCGCCGTTCGATTTATAGCCTAGGAAGAATTTTTTATGAAATTCACTTTTTAGAGGACCAACTTCACAGGGCCATAACTTTTAATTTGGGTGTCTGATTTGCTATTATTGCATATCATCAAAAATCTCTCGACAGGCTCTACAATGCATGAGCCACCCTAGGTTGGTTTGGCCACTTTTTGAGCTATTTCAGGGTCTCTAAAGTTTTATATCTGAATTTGAAGCTACATTGGAGAAATTTCTCGGGACATAAACTTTAATTTCTCCCAAACCATGCAAGGTATCGAAGTGATTCTTTCGCGACCATAATTTTTTTTAGCTCTACTCCTTGAGGTAAATTTTCATGTCCATACGAGCCCTTTTTGGCTGACTTACTAAAAATAGTAAGTGCTTGATTTTCACCATTTTTGATGCCTGACTGTCTTATACCCCTCAAGTGCCATCATGGGACTCAAAAGAACTAAAGAAAATAAAGAAAACAATTTTTTAGGGTGATGCAAGATTTCCATACACCACTGGATGCTCCTGCATCACATAACAACTATGATTCAAGGAATAAATGTTGGCATTGTTTTCTATCAAAGTGAGGTCCCTCCTTTGGAAGTGCAAAAAAAAGTTGATGCTTTCACGGTAATAGTTCAACATAATAGAACAAGCATAAAGTGAACCCTTGTTGATAATGGCTCAACTCTTAATGTTTGTAGTATAAACCTTTTGGATAGACTTGGCATGGTTAAATCAAGAATTCAACCTTATTCTTTATCTATTCGGGGATTTGAAAATGTAGGAAAACAACTGCTTGGTGTGATCACTTTTCCTATTATAGTTGGAAAGGCCACATCAGAGACATTGATCCATGTTATGCCTCACGATCTTTCATATAATATTATTTTAGGAAGACCATGGATTCATGCAATGATTGGGGTGCCTTCTACTCTTCATCGTATAATGAAGTATGTCTACAACAACAAAGTGTACACACTTGAAGCCAACCCTGAACCAAATAGTTATTTAAACATTGAGAAAAATAAGGAAAATCCTTTGAAAACATTGACATCAACTACACAAGTAGAACCTATGCAAGAAGAACAAAAAGATAGGTGTCCTAAACCCTTCACAATGTTATCACTAGATGATTTGGGATTGTTGTATTTCACACCTACATTCATGGGAGAATACAAGATCATAACAAAAGATTTTGAAAAGGGAACAGAAAAAATGGTAATGTCAACACAAAATTCAAAAGAACCTTCAAAAGCATCCACCTTGAAACCACTTTAGAAAACGAAGAAAATGATACAACAAACTTTGATGAAGCTGATTATGAACTACCACTGACTCCAAAAGAAATGAAAAAAATTATGGAAAAGGTTATGAACTTATGAAACAACTTGGGTATAGTGGGAAAGGATGTGGTGCTAGAGAACAAGGTATCCATGTCCCTATAGAGCCTAAAACACAAGAAAAGACTAGTGGTCTTGATTATTGTCCCTCGAAAGAAACAAGAAATCCTTCACTTAATATCAAAATTATTGCAAAAGATTCTTATAAACCAACTTTAATATTAGTGCATCTTGAATTGATAAAAACTATTGGTATTGATTATTATCCTTTGAAAGAAATGAAATAAATAGAGAAACCAAGACTCTTAATATTAATTTCATCACAATATTAATGATTGGAGTTCGTTAGATGTTAGACCCTCCTTTCAAGGAGAGAAAAAAATATTGTAATCTAAAGAGTCTTGTGTAAGTATGACACATTGTACTAAGCAAGAGGAATCTTTATCATAAAATGAAGGAACACCTTCTACTTTTGATCAAGAGAGTTTCGAGACTCTTCCAAGATCACTTGATATCTCTCCCTCCAAGAACATGAAAGAAATTTTACTACAAGATTTCATTTTGTGCATATCATAGAGTTCATGGTCATTCTACTAATGAATGTAAGGATTTGAGTAATAAAATTCAACATCTTAAGGATTGTGGTGCTCTTCCTTGTGTTGAAGCACCTAGTTCCTTTAATTGATAATAATTTTCATCAATCATCTCAGCTCATCTTTGTCCTGCACTAAGTGGGGGAAAGGGGTTACGTTATCCCTGTCCTTGTATGAAACTTGTTGTTGTCTCTTTTGGCTAGTTGACTGCTTTCCATGTACATATAAGAGAAAGCTTGGGATGTGGATGACATTCCTTAAGCTTTATGATATTGCTATCAGGATTCAACCGTGTAGTTTCGAGTCAAACTCATTGACCCATGTTTCATGAGTAGTGGTTCACCGGAACCCATCTCTCATGATATCGAATGGTCCACTCAGCACTCATTGCATCTAGGTGATGCTTGTGTTTCCATAGCCCGAGCTCAAGTTAGAGTTTTTTTATCGTTTTCATATGAATTTGTTGAGGTGGGGAAACATGGACTATGAAACATGGGTCAATGAGTTTGACTCGAAACTACATGGTTGAATCATAATTTGAACTGTGGAAAATACCTCCTACTTATCAATTGATGAGCTAAAGGGCTCTATAATGAATGGTCATAAGGCACAACACTTAGGTTTTGCAATGGAACTGCTTAACCTTGGAGAAAACTCTGCTTGAGCAGCTGGATGGGTGACCTCCCGGGATGGACCTGCCACCTCTGAGCATCACCTAGATGCAATGAGTCTGAGTGGACCATTCGATATCATGAGAGATGGGTTCCAGTGAACCACTACTCATGAAACATGGGTCAATGAGTTTGACTCGAAACTACACGGTTGAATCCTGATAGCAATATCATAATTTGACATGCTATGGAAAAATACCTCCTACTTATCAATTCCTTAAGCTTGCTTAGATGTGACGTACTGAGCTATCTTTACTATTGCATTCAAGACCAACCCCTTATTCATGATGTAGTTCATTCGGAAACATATGACTTGGAATAGGGCTTTCCGAATAAGCTCTCATGTCTTCTTCTACTTTAAAGAAATTGCTCACAACAATGGTGTTAGAAACCGCTTTAAAGTGGGGGAATACATCGACACTCATGTTTCATTGTGCGATTTTTCTTTATTCTTGCGATACATCCTTTTCTTGGTTGTGTCATTGGGTTTTATGTCCTCCAAGAGTGCGATATTTCTTAGCATATGAATTTCCTCTTAGTGGTGATGCGATGCACTGCATTCCCTAAGTTGTGAATCTTTTACTCTTGATTTGTCCTCTCTTGGAGACATTAGGAAAAATGTTCCCTAAGAAGAGACCTTACATGAACTAAGTAGAATCCCTTTGAACATACCTTCCACTATTTTGCATTTACAATAACTGTTATATGGCCACCTTGCATAACACACTTTGCTTGCCTATGGATCCATCCTTCTTGTTCATGGGTGTCAAGCATATGAATTTTTGCTTGCCTCATGGATACTATTGCTCATATTATGTGGTACCTTGTCAATGTTACAGGAGGTATAGATTTGGTATGGTTTGTGTATAATGAGAAACCTAAATGTGGGCATGAATTTATCATTATACGATGAGAAGCCGATACAAAGGCATGAATTTCTCACTAAGCCACCCCTTTTTGGATAATCACCTAGCAGACAACTTAAAGTTGGACCACTTCCTCAAAGTGAGCGTGCGTTTTGGACAAATGGCTTAGATTTGATCTACATTGTGTTGGGAAAATGGTCAATGCTTGATCCACCATTTTTATTTGGTTTTTATTTTGTTTTCCTCTTTCCTTTCTTTAGGTCTTTGAGATTGCATGTTTGTGTATCTTGATGCTGCATATCATACACCTTGTGTGTGTCCCTTTGTGCTTATGTTGGTTTGATGTAGGGTCTTGGATCTTGGGGGCTTAGCCACCTCATTTTATCTTTGTTATCCTATACCATCCACATTTGGACCCCTCTTGAATGTCTACTTTAGTGTGAGTTTGAAGCAAGTTCCTCCTCTCACTAAACCGGGGGCTAAATGTAGTGTAGGAAAAAGTATCCCTTTTTCACACTTAATTTGGGAATGATTAACATTAAAATGATCCTAATGTTGCCTTGATCTAGTGTTGTAGTGTGTTTTACACATTCACATTAGGTTTAGGGCCCTTTTAAGCTAAACAGACCTAATTTTTCCTTAATTTAATGTTGTAAAGTGTATTTATTTACACTTTCACACTAAGTTTTGGTCCCTCTTGCATTTTTTACCTTCACATCATCATTAATAGGCCCTTAGGACCTTTATTATGCATCTTGAGGCTTATTTCAATTGAAATCTTGACAAGATCAATAAATACACCTAATTTTTTAACCTCCTAACATTTCCTTAGCTCGAAAAGCCATGGTGGAACCCATATGCCACCTTGGGTGTATGAGTCCCCTAGTGGGACCCATACACCACCTTTGGTGTATGAGTCCCATTTGTCCCCTTTTTAGGGTTTTGAGCGAGAAATCAAGGTTTTGAATTCTAATTTTATGAATGTCGGCATTTGGTATCTAATAAATGGTAAATTAGATGAAGTGCATATATAAACAAGGTTTCAAATCATTATTTTACCTAAGGAATCAAGAATCAAGCATCCTAAGATTTCACAAGAGCATTACAGAGTCTTCAAGAGAATTTGAAGAGCATTCAAGGGTAGATTCGTAGAAGATCATTTCAACAATTCAAGATCCATCATCATGTCAAAGGCATAATGCATCAAGCATGTTGACCTACTGTTGTGATGTAGCATTCAAGATTTTAGTTAATCATTGTTCCACATCTAATTCAAGATCAAGATCTACATTATTCATGGCCACTTCATGTTAGATTGCAGATTTACATTTCAAGACATCATTCAAGGTATCATTGTTCATGTTTCATGTTTCATGTTCATGTTTTATTGTTTCATCATAAAGTTTAATTACATAAATGGGGTTTGAGCAAGGAAAACCCCCATTTCCTAACAATCAACAAGTTTCTCTCTCTCTCTCTCTCTACATGTGTGATTGTAGATCTAGGTGTCTTGGAGCTTGAAGATCCTTTGAAAACTAAGTTGTAAGATTGAGGAAAGTTACATCAAGTTTTCAAGAGGTTGTCATCTTCATGGAAAGTCACCTACAGGCCATAATTCAAGTTTCAAACTTAGATATCTAGTAGGAGAGAAGATACAATAGACCACTAGAGGATACCTAAGTTTTAGCCAAACCCTAATACTGGGACTAAATTGCCACCTTAAGTGTATGAGTCCTAGTACAACATTTTTCCATTTTTTAGAAGATCTAGATCAGTCATTTTGAGATTCCAGTTCTTGCCCAGAAACCCTAGTCTGGGATTAAAACACCCAATCTGGCGTATGAGTCCTAGTGAGCTTCAAACAATAAAATTTTAGGTTTTTGGTGCTTATTTTGATCACATCTTTCTTCTAGGTACCCCTCTATTCATTCTTAGTTTATTATCCTGATTTTCAATTTTGTTTCCTAGGTCCTTTAGTTAGGTTCACATAATACTTTCATCTCTTTCTTTCTAAGCATTAGCTTAGTGGTGAACCCCCTTTTGACTTTAATCACACCCCTAGGACACACTATTTCAAATCTCTTTTCCTAATTCCATCATTAGATTGAGATCTCTAGGGATTCATTGAGTGAAACTATTGTGAAATAGGTGGAGGAACCCTAATTCCCCTTTAGTTCCATCTCTCGAAAGGTGGAACACTATTTCCAAGGTTTCACTTGATTGTTTTAAAGTTAAAATGTTTAAACTGGACCAAGCCCTTTATGTTTAACAACAATTGCACAACGAACTCTAGGTGAACCTAGTGGGTCAAGACCTGACATTCTTGAGCCTTCAGATAGCTAATATTCCCTTTAAATAGGAATTTCTAGTGATTCTTTCAAGAAATATAGGCTATGTTGTCAAATTAGCAAGGATTTATCTACATGTTGTGTGTGTAATAACCACATCAACATAATTGGCACTTGAAGGGGGGCAAGAAAAATGACAAAGTATATCTTTGAAAAGGAGAGTCCTAGGGTTGAAGCTAGCCTTAGAGAAAATTACCATGATACAAATTCTTCCCTTGTTTAGAAAGCCTTAAACAAAAGACTCTAGAATATTTTCTTAGTTTTGGATTGACGGACAGGAGTAGAATCCACAACACAAAAGAGAATAATAAATTTAATTGTATAATTTTCTTAACTAGGATGATCTTGGCTGTCACCAGAGTAATCCCCTTAACCAAATCATTTTTGTACAAGAAATGAGATAAGGATCTGTCAAACCTTACATTAGCTAAAGAAAAAATATGGAATCCTAGTAGGATTATTGATATTACAGTCCCAAAAATTAATAAATTTGATTGTTACAAGTGCATAGATTTTAGGTTATCCATGGAAACTGAGGAGAACCTACATGAAAGAAAGTGGAATATTACAATACCTTAGAAGCGTAGGGAAGAACATGAACTAGTGAGGAATCAAGAGGAAATTTCAATTAAGGATGAATACAAAGACCCCTAAATTGATGAATGAAATTCAATGCAACAAGAACATTTAAAGCCATATTTGAAAAGGGAATTTTTTCATAATTTAACAGTACAATCAAAATATCAATTCTTTACTTTCCCAATTCATGATAGTTTCAATCTTGATATGCAAGAAGAAATTAATGAAGTTTCCTTTGATAACATGCTAATGAAAATATGGTTTGATGATAGGAAAGGTAAGAACCTCCATCTAAAGCTATCAGTAGGAGTGGAAAAGGATTCTCGATAATGGACAGATAAATTCAAAGAGAAAAGCATACTCCTAAAATTTAGGATAGGGATTTGTATCAAGATTTGGAGATCAATTGTGATAAACACTACACAAAACAAATGACTACTCAAGTTGTCTAGATATCCACCTTATAAAAATAATTAGAAAATATGCTTTTAATTCCAAGCAAGCTCATTTCACAAATATAAAATTGATGTGTATGTGAAAGTATATACATGATAACTTAATTAGAAAATATACATCAGAATTTAAAGATAAATTTTTTAAACACAAAAATAAAAGTTTAATTGAATTAGTGCATGAAAATGAAATACCTCTCTTCCTAAATAATTGTGCCTTACTTGGAACCATTTATTATAATTTAGTAGATTTAGTGTCAATTTAGGGTTAGTCTAAATTAGTATGCCTTTAGATTTTAGGGTTAGGTTAGGCCGGGTTGGAGTTTTGTCCTTCTAAATTTTGAATCCTCTATTTTAGAAACTCCAATGGCACATGTGAAAAATCACAATCTTGGAATTACATGTAATCATAATATTAAAACAACTACACTAGATTCTAAAAGGGAAAACAATGTCAAACACTCCAAAAAGGGTTTATCATTAATTTTATTTATACAAGTATCATTTACAATAATGATAATACACCAATTCTACACGTAATACCTTGAGATCTTTTAAAAGAAAAAAAAAAAAAGCAATCTCTCCCAATGTCACAATCCTAGTCAATTTTCCTGACTTCATGGAAGAGAAGTTAGTCCCTAGCCTTGCTTGGTTCCTATGTTCCTCTAGTGTCATGTTGGAAAGATTTTCAATAAAGGGAAGCAAAGGAATTTCCACTCCATGAATATTCCTAACTATATCCTGGGGAGCTAATATGCCTACCCTAGGTCTGGCCATTGCTAGGATGTAGTCTAGGTTACCAAGATAATCCTCTCTAATCACCAGGGTGGAAAGAGTGATAACTTATTCTATGTGGACCCTAATATCCAAGAGAGAATCCAAAAAATGAGAATCAATATCAGAGTTCACATGGTATCACTCGCCAAGGCCATGAAGTCATTACCAAGCACCATTCAGATACCTACCCAAGTTTGGTGCATCTTGAGAAAAAAACTTTGTTTAGCCACTGGCTTGTGTCCTTTTGAAAAAGGTGGATTACCACCTAGGACTTGTTAAGTAGACTGTCGTATCCATGTTTTAGAATAGAAGAAGATAATTTGTGTTGGTTAATTCCAAAGTAAATTTATCGGGCTAGGGAAGGCATAGTCGCATCAATTGGGATAAAAATGGCATTGACACATAATTAATGATGTATATTTTGTAAAATATGGATATGTAATTACAAGGATTCAAAGCCTCACATCTCAATGCCATGGGAATTAATTAATCAAGATCTGTTTATAAATTCAGAGCAAATTTAGTAGAATTGAATAATGTTATTCATACAAAATTATGGGTTTTCACTCAAAATTTGTACTTGTAGCCATCCAATTCTTGATTGCAAGGTGAGGACATCCATATTTGAGCCAGGTGTGCATCCCTAGATCACATCCAATTAATTAACTAAGAGAATGAGGTTGGTCGAGCACAAGATTTAAACTCATCAATTAAATGCACATATGAATAAGTGTGAAATAATTAAGGATAAGGTGGTAATTAAGTGAAAGGTTTGGTAATTTGAAGATTGGAAAGTACATATGATAAATAATTTGTGATTTGGAAAGCCACAACATAAAAAAGGTAAGCCTCCATTTTTAATCCCAAACCCCTTTTAAATAATATGATCTTCAATCTATGTGAAAAAAGGAAACATCTAGTGAGGTGGTGACAAACTAAGTTAATTCTTAAAATGACAAGAATTTATTTGTGTCAATGTGAATGGTTGATCTAGACTTGCTCAAACATGAACAAAAAATCCAATGTTAGTCATTAAACACATCTAAAACAATCATTCCCCATGCAATTCATTTAAATGCAATGAACAAGAAAACAAAGATGGAATATCAAATGAAAGCTTATTGAAATCCTATTCAAAACATCCAAACCAACATCCCATGGGGGAATTGGTGCTACTTTGATGTGGAAAGCAACCCTTTCCTAATTCCTTGCAAGCTTTGATGATGAACAATGTGATCCTTCATGAAATTTGCAATAGCCTAGCTAAGATTGATGAAAACTATGAAAATGGTGGATGAACTTTGCTCCAAATCTGTAGATAGTGATCTTGCATAAAGTTGTGGATCCAAAATCAATAGAAGAGTCCTCCATTTATAGGAAAGAGGGATGGAGGAATGAGAAACATGAAGGATGTGGGACTAAAGATGAACCAATAACAATGTGCCACTTGTCAACATGCTATTGAAGAGAGGTGGAGCACATTTTGATCAATTGCATGATAAATGCAATTAGGTGGAATTTGAAATTTGAAAGATGGCTTGTGGAGGAAGAGTTGAAAGATGAGTTAATTCCACTTGGCTTAAGAAAAAGGACATGTAAGAGTTATAAATGCCAAGTAGGAGGACAAGTTCCTTTGGGAGGGAGATTTCAAAATGAAGGAATATTCCAAAGAGATGCCCTTTTGAATGAAAATAGAATAATTTATAAATCAAATAAATTGATTTAATTGTGCAAGTTGCAAAATCTAGAGGATTTGATGGATTAGAGTTAGAGTTAATCAGGATTTAATTAACTTAGATGGAGATTAGTTTGATTTGACACTTGACTTAGATATTTAGATTTATTTAAATCAAATGGGAGGAATAATGAATATTAGATTTAATTAAATAAAGTTTGATTTATTTAATTAGAAGAGATGATGAGATTATATTTAAATCAAATATTTAGGTTAATTTATTCAATTTAAAGGAGAAATATGACTTAATCAAATAAAGTGATTTATTTAATTAAAAGAAGAACATCAGGATTAATCAAATAAAATGATTTATTTAATTAAAAGAAGATGATTTAATCAAATAAAGTTGATTTAATTAATTAATAGAGGAATTATGATGAATTAATTAAGGATCATTTAATTAACTGGTTAGTAAAGAAGTGATTTAGGAAGAACTTATGTTAGTAAATTAGGATCAAGTGCATGATATCAATCAAGATAATTTGAACATTTACATTTTGCCCCTCTTTGAAGCAATGTACCTGCTGTGTTGGTTGAAAGAATAAACTTTCTGGGATCAAAATTCAAAAAAATTATAATTTTTTTAGATGCCCCATTGCTGCCCCAGCAAAAGAATTATGCTGGTATACTGCCCCCTTGTGAGATCAGATGGAAATTTGGATTTTTGGGTGATCTCATGAAAAAAAGAGAACAAGCTACTTGATGGGCCTAGAAAGGCTCCAAGATGCTAAAAATGTGCCAAAATGCAAGGAAAAGAATTGAAATGAGCATTGGTTGGGAAAAAATAGGATCAAGGGCTCAAAATCCTAGTTTTACGGCCAAAACGAGGCAAAAAACCCTAATTTTCATGCTTAAATAGCCTTGGAGGGGTCATTTTCCATTCATTTGCACATTCACACCTTGAGATTTTCAGTGTTTTGAGATTTGAACCTCCTACA
The DNA here is from genome assembly GCA_007258455.2 of Sequoia sempervirens. Taxonomy (NCBI): domain Eukaryota; kingdom Viridiplantae; phylum Streptophyta; class Pinopsida; order Cupressales; family Cupressaceae; genus Sequoia; species Sequoia sempervirens. Next base: position 297,355,454 of record VDFB02000015.1, read on the forward strand.
AAATGGCACAAAGAATGCTTCCCCAACACATTTCCAAGCGAGTTTGAGTGTACCAACGACCTCCAGGCGTAGGACCAATGGTATGTGATCCTAACCCAACCTTTAATTTTGTTTTTTGAGCACATTTATTATGGTTAAAAGGTCAAACTTTGTCCAACATCACTATATAGCGACACTAGAAGTGCAGAATCAATGGCGCTATGGGCCAAATAGCGTCGCTATTGTTTATTGTGGTGTCGCACCACAATTTAGCATTAGGGGTCCAAACTGCAAAGGGCGATGGCATTGTGAATGGCGATGCCGCACTTTTGTTAGGTTTTTAGGGTTTTTGGTCAAACATGCCTCTGTGTGCAAATAGCAATTCCACGACTTGATTTTCAGTTTGAAGGCATCAAGCATCACTGTTTGGAGCTTCCAAAGGGTGACACCATTGCAAATAGTGACGCAATCATGGTTCTTGAGTTGAAAAATCCAAACGAGGTCAATTTCTTTTTATGAATTTTGACGCTTTGACTTTATGAGTGCAAAAGGTCAGGGAGGTCGTGCTTTCACATGAGCATCAACCCTCAGTGTTGGGTCAATTGAGAAGATTGCATGAGTTGCGATTGGAGTACCTTAGCAAGATCGACCTATGGTACATTGTCTACACACCCACCGTGAGGACCCATTTGGTGATGATGATGACATTGGCCGAGCGGTGGCATAGCGAGACTTCATCCTTTCACCTTCCTATTGATGAGGCCATTGTTACACTAGAGAAAGTTTGGCATATCTTGCGATTTCCCATCCATTGTGAGAGTGATTTATGATATCGATGCCGGTGGTGATGCATGCTTTGAGATTCTGGAGGTTGAGGAGCTCACACTTTCTGACGACTAGCTTGATCTGGACTATTACATACATCGGCCATGTCAACATTGATGAATTTCTTGCACCTAATAGGGTGTCCAAATCTCCCAGATTTTACAAACTATAGGTCTAATGCATGTGCATTCACTAATGAGTTTTTTTATGAGGCATATTTAAGCAACAAATTTGCCATTGTCAAACTATGCATTTCAATTGGACCAACTAATATTTTCTCCTGGAATCCCAAAATAATTTAATAAAACACCTACATATTCTCCAATACTATTAAAACAACATTGTATCATGACCCATTTCACCAATTAGAATTTACAAATAGTTGCTTGTGAAGACCCATTTCACCAATTAAAATTTATAAATAGTTGCTCACGAGGACCTATTTTTCCAATAACATTAAAAAATAATTACATTTGAGGACACATTTCACCTTGAAAAATTACAACGTATCGTTGTATAAGCACACAAGATTCACCAAATTTTTAATATACCATTTAAAAATATCACGAAATTTTCCAAATATGGAATCATGGATTGATATAAATACAATCGAAAGTGTCATTTATTCTTACACATTTTTTTCGGTTTTGAGGTTCTACTTCTTGATTTGGAAGTCAATGAAAGCCAAAAACATAGACTTAAAGGTGAGAGATCATTTCTTCATAGTGTTATTAGTTATAATAATAAGTTTTCTATATCTCTTTTCCATTCTTGCTTCAACAAAGTGAACCTTAGAACCCACTTTGAAGTTTCAAAGTTTTTGAAACCTTCGACCCACTGATTAGAAAGATGACCAAGAAAGACTTGCAACTCAACAAAGTGAACCATCAACCAAGTCGGGAATTGGGAAGTTATGAAAATTTAGAACTCCGCGACAAGGTTATAAAACTTTGAGGACTAGCGACTAAGGTTAGGAAAAGCCAAAAAAATTATGTTGTATTCCTTGGTATTGAATTTGATATGTGATTCTGCATCATTTTTAAAGAACAACACTTATCACACTACTTATAAATTCCTATTGCATTGCCATAAATTATAAGTTATAAGCTAACAGAACCTAATAGTTCAACATCCATAACTTATAAGTTATAAGCTAACAAAAGCTAACATTTCAACATAAATAACTTATAAAGGCATCCACCCAACTTAAACAATAAAAGCTTAAACTACCAAATCACCTAAATTATATTGAGAAATCCTTATGCATCCATCACCATAAATATTTATTCATAGATAAACATTCCACAATAATGAAACTATCCAAAAATCTATCATTCCAATAATAGACAATCCAATCGAAAATATAGAGTTTTTTTTGTCTTGATAACAGTTTCTTGAAGACAACTATTTTAGAAATTAAAATAAAAAGTCTTTGAAGTATCAAGAGAGCCAAATTAAAGAAAATAACATAAAAACTAAAAACTAAACAACGATCCCACTCCCAGTACCGACTCCTTCGCTTTCAATTATGTCCGCTTCCTTCTTCTTTAGTAACGCCTCTTGTGCCTTTACTCTTTGCCTGTATTCCTGGTACTGGGTGACAATTGTGGTGATGTTTTTTCTTCCTGGAGTTGTAGTAATCTGTAACTTGGTTCTCCATTTTCCCAAAACATTTTTAGACTCAACCAACATCTGAGATCTTTTCTCTTCTCCACATTTATAAGCCTTCAAGTGGATCTCCATTCCACTGAGTTTTGAGGACTCCCATGTCACTGTAGTAGGATTAACTATTTCTTTGTTGAATATCTCTCTAAACTTCAAAGAGATCTCTCTTATATCTAGAATGTTTTCATCAAACTCATTAGTAATTTCCACTCCCAGAATATGACAATCTTCTGTAATTTCCACCAATATTTCATAATATTGATCAAGTGTATAAATTAATTTCCTTCACCAAATTATCATACACATTCAATTTCTATTCCAATGAAACAAACCAACAAGGGTCTAGCTCCTTAGGATTATTCACAATTTGCTCACCAATTAATATCTTTGGATCCATAGAGTTCAATTCTTTCATTTCCTGAGAGAGCACATAGAGACTTGTTTGATCTTTTCTGAGCTGCTGAAGTTTTTTTACTAACTCCTTCCTCTTGTTAACAACTCGAGTGTAAAAGAGCATAGATTTATTCAGAAAGAAGATAGCCTCTTGAGATATTTTATCGGTCCCCTCACAAGCAACTTTGGAATAGCTCAAATTATTTTTAATTTTCTCTATGGTGAGCACATTGATGCCCTCTACCTAAGAACTTGAGGCTTCATCAGATGTAGGAGGAGTGGCCATGGAAGAAACAAAGTTACTCAATGCAAGGGCTTGAGATTCCAGTTTAATATTTTCTTTCCTTTGTTCTTTCACTATTTTAATCAAGGTATTGACTAAATAATTGGCATGGTACACATCAACTTCTAGTGTTAGAGGCCCCATATCAACATGTGTGACTTTGTAGTCTTCCTCCATTATTTTACCTTCATTTAAATCCTTCACAGGCTCAACAATTTCTAACATTTGATTTCCAAAAGTAGCATCAATCACCATCCTTGACATCCTCCTGACTTTCTTAGGTTTTGAAGAGCTTTGAAGTTGTAGATGCGGTGTTTTGCATGCTTTCTCAACACAGGTAGTACATGGATGCAATACCTCTCTTGAAAGGAGACTTCCAACAAGAAGTTGCTACAAATTGCCCCAAGGTCTCTTGGGTGTCAAGTCATGACTCACAGGGAATTCCTCAGTTGATAGTTGATGTGATTTTGAAGGTAATCACAGGGAAAACTTACATAGATGGATTGAATGAATTAGATCTTGTGAATTGAAGTTTCTGGGATGGAAGTTGATGTGCACTTTGTTGTAGGTTCGAACAACAATCTGGAATTCCAATGTTTTCCTTAAGTTTTGGCTTTACAATGTGCAACGAACCTTAGCATAGACCATTTTTTTTTTTTAAAGAAAAAGGGTATGGCAAGGGAAAGTTTCCTGGATCTGCAACTAACTATGAACAATGATCATGGAGTTCCTACTATGGATAGCTTCCTTCAAATAGAATTTCACTTAACCAGAAAATTCATAGTCTCATGAAATTTGTGCTATCTTCTAAGGTTTGCAAATATTTCACCATTCATTCACCATATACATGCATGAACAAAGATAAAATTTTGAGGTAACTTTAAGTTTAAGTCTAGACTAACTTTACATAGCCATTTACCAGCAACAAAAAAGAAGTATGGACTAGGAAGACATCTACATAGCATAAATTTTCATAACCATAGAACAACATCACCAAATCTATCAAAGCAATCTAAAACTAACTAAGACAACAAAACAAATCTAACTAAAACATTTAACTATTGGGAGATGAATCATGAAACATGTACACAAACTCAGAAATGCACCAAAGTCAATGTATTTCTATTAAAATTTATGTAGCATGTCATTACAACAACTCAACTCCCTTTTTGAAAATGAGAGGAGACCCCCTATTTATAGTGTCCAAAAAGTAGAATGAATGGCCAAGATTAATTTGCACTGTGTGGCCAAGATCCACTACAAACTATGGTTCTACCTACCCCGCAATATATTACATTTTAAAATACAATTTTGTCTTTATCCCTATTTTGTCTTTTGTGACAACACTATAGCATTTTGTCTTCTAGCTGATTTCTCTTTTACTGTAGCTACTTTGTCAGGAATTCTTCACCAATAATAGGGTTTCCTTCTTGCTTCTTCAAAGCAACATACTCTATGAACTTTAGAATTAGTGGTCAGAGCTTATCAATATCAATGATTTCGGATCACAACACTTGATAAGTCCATTCTTGGGATTGTTCAGTGAGCTTTTCCCAGTCTTCATCATACTTGGTAGTGTGGTCTCAGAACAAATCTGATAGGGTGAAGGCTCGGGCAACAAAGCTCATGAAATTAGTGGTAATTTCATCTGACATCCCATCCTCAATCTTCTTCTAGAAGTGGGGCTTTATCTTCTCTAGGTCCATCTGTACAATATGCATATCATATCCTATCATTAGTTTCAAGTACTAGATGCAATCAACTTTAATTTACTTATCCCATTCAATGTCTAGATACACTTTGTTGAGCACTTGCTGCAACCTCTCCTTTCGGGTCATGAAATCACACTTCCATACATTCACTAGCTAGTGGTCATCCTTCTTAAATGCAAGCTCCTTCTCCCAAGTCGTGCTTGGCAGATTAAGAATAGCCTCAATATTCGGATAAGTGAAGTCATATCTCCTTGGGAAGTTAGTGCAAAGTTTCCTTGTACCCTCAAGAGACTATTGTAAATCCAAGAACTTGTTTGCTGTCCTAACAGTATGGCTGATGCCCATGTTCCCTATGTGAAAGACCTATCAGAACCAACTCTCTGTGGTCTTGTCCAAGTTCTTCCTCTTTTTGAGCTTATCTATTTGCTCCTTTGAAAGCAACTGTGGTGGGGCCAAAGATGTGGTAGGCATTTCCTCTGTTGAAGACCATTGTTGGATGTAAGCTATCAGATCAACTACCTGTGCCTTAAGCTCTTCTTTTGAAACCTTATCCTACTGAATTAAATACACCACTATGGCGATAAACTCTTGGAGGTGCTCCACTTTTTTCTCTCTAGTAGATGTTCCCAAATCAATGGTGGAGACATTATAACTTATCCCCTCTTTTCCCACCACTGGTGTGGCTAATTGCATGGTCCTTGATCTAGAAGCATCCATCATCACCTTGGATCTAATTTTAGGCTTCTTCTCTTTTCTAGCAGTGATTTGTGCTCGCGCTAGGATAGCCTCCAATCTTGCTTTCAAATCACTCAGGGTGGGAGCCTTTTTCTCAGGCTGCTTTTCCAGCCATTCAGGCATCTGAGTCTTTCCTTTGGGTGATTCATTGTCATCTTTTTCTTCATCCCTTATGACTTCAATTTCTTTATCTTTGGAAGTTCCCTTCTCCACCCTAGTGTCCTCTCCTTCCTCTTCATTAGAGTATCAAATGAATGTTAGGTGCTTGATTGGGGTTTGGTGGGCAGGCGTTCTTTGGGATTTTCTTCCCTCTCAGCCTCCTCTTCTTTCTCTTCTTCACATTCTTCTTCATGTTTGTGCTCCTTGGGCTGCTCTATTTTGGGGCTCTTATCAACTTGGATCTCCTTGTTAGGCTGATCTTCCTCTTTATCCTTTTTTTCCTTACGTAGAGGTGACACATATCCATGTTCTTCCTGCCCTCCTGAAGGAGGTACCCCTTCATAATGTTTGGGGCCTTCATCCTGTTGTTCACCTATTGGAGGTTCCATGTTTTCCTCCATCTTATCATCTTCTTGCCCTTCTTCCTCAGTAGGTGGTCTTTCTATTTCTTCTCTGACATCCTCTAATTGCTGGGCCAACTCTTCCTAAAAGTTAGGATTGAAAGTTTGCACAATTATTTTTCCGTTGGCGTCTTCTTCTTCATCTCCACTTTTAGAGGATCCTATTTCTTCTTCACAAACCACCTTGTTAAATTGTAGGTGCTCATATTTTGAATGTTCATGGTACTCATCTGCTTCCTCCTCCAATGTTTTTTTTGCTTCCACCTTTGGCCTTTCCCATTCCGTTGATATTGCCATCATGGCATTCATCTTCGGGGGCTTAGTTGGAGTCTTTAAAATTGGAATGATGGTGAGGACTTGCGCTAGGGAAGCCTAGATGTCTGGATTTAGTAATACTTCAGAAATTTCTAAAGGAGCAGTTTGCATGTGCCGGGAAAAAGCCTCTGGAAGCGAGAGTGTTGGTATTGGAATCGTTGCTATTTCCATCGAGAGCGACGTGGTTGGAGACATGGAGGCGGAGGAGAGTGGAGAAGTTGTGGCGAAAGAAGAATAAACCACCACAACTGGCCCAGTTGGTGAAGAAGAAGCTAGGTGGATGAAGATGTCCACCATAGGGAGGGATGTGGCGACCATGGCTTGAGAAATGGAAGGAAGGATAGACATATCAGGGGCAGCTGGTGTGGACTTTGGCTGATTCATTTCCATTTCTTCTCCTTCATGAAGGGTATCCTCTTGAATAGCGGGAAGCCCTATAGTGTTTCTTGACCTTTTGTGTTTCTTTGAGGAATCACCCTTCGAAGCTTTCCTTGCATATACTTTTGGATTTGGCTTTTGCTCCTCAGTCTCTTTTCTTTTCCTAGATTGAGTGAGTGGAGGAGATTTGGATGTTTCGCCCATTGAGGTTGTAGCAACTCCATCATCTGTTGCACTAGGCTCACTATTGAGCCCTTGATAGGTTAGGACAACCCCTTGTTGCTTTAGTTGGGCTACTTACCCATTGACCCATTCTTTGGTACGAGATTCGATTGGCTTGGTTATGATATCGAGGTCATCGACCTCTTGCTCGTCCCAGTCTATTGAAGGCAGTGACAAGTCAATGACTACATTGTACCTAGGATCCATAATTGTACTTTCATCTTCCTCAACTTGATCAGGTATAGGGAATAAGTTCACCCTTTTTACAAAGTAGGTAGTCATTCACATGTAAGGTCTCATGCACACCTCCTTATCATCTTGGAAATTCGCCCAAAAATCTTCAACATGATGTAGATGGGCATAGTTAGGTCCAAGTGCTTTTTGTATATGACCATAAGGGTCCATTCATGGAAGGGTGGTGTGAAGTTGGAAATGATACTTAGCCAGCTCCTTTTCTGAATTTCTAGCACAATGAGTGGTTTGTAGCTTGTACATCCCTTGGGAAAAAGAAAGGGGATAAGGGATCCCTGCCAAATGCTTGCTACTGAGGAGAGTATGTACATGCTGCAGCTGCCGAGAGAGTTCTAACAATATAATCTAATCATTAGGATACCGGGGCAGCTTGTTTGGCATTTCTATGTAGCCTTAGGCGCAGCTATATGTGAACTTGTGATACTAAATGAATAGGAAGGCATATTGTTTGAGGAAAGCTTGGGCACTATAGGAGACTCGCCTTTCAAAATCACCTCTGAGAAACCTGATAATGTGACCTATGAAAGTGTCATTTACCCTACAATAGTCCCTTTTGAAATTTCTAAACTGCAACTAAGGGTATCTGTCATAAACCTTCAATTCCTGACTAGATTCTTCATTTGGAGTCCTAAATTTTCCACTATATTGCCTCCGTTTAGCCAGTGAGTAGACAAGGTAAGATGTCATATAAAACCTGGAGGTTTTCTTAACATTCATGAACTTCTCATGGAAGTAGTAACTTATTATTTCCCCCCAGTAGAATGTGGTATGTGTGGCACCACCTTCCTTCCCATGAAGAATATGATCAACAAAATAAACCATCCACTCCTGGAAGTACATAGCGGTTGGGAGGCCCATCACTCCACTTAGCAGAGTCACCAGGTCAAGATAATCTTCATAGAATTTGTTGCGGAAAAGTTCCTAGGGAACCTTAGTAGCGCTTCCCTACTTCTCTTTGAGCCAATACTGGTTTATGAGTTTCTTGCATCCAGTTGGATCCTGATCCCATATTGCCTTGTAATTTTTGATGGTAATGTTCTCCATCTCCCCAAAGGTGGGAATGTAGAAATTATTTGTTATTTCCTAGGGAGACATGTCAACTAGAATCTTCCCATCTCTGTCTACTATTGTCCAGGTCTCGGGCTGGTATGCTTTCCTGCAAGCCATGACTAGTTCAAGAGCTATAAGGGAAGGAGGGAAGCCTACAACTTTGGAAATTACACTTCCTCTGATCAGCCTGAAATTGTTTGTGGTCGGGTTGACTCTGACCCTCTATTTAAATTCATTAATATCGACATGGTTGATATTGGTGTCTGTAATCTCCTTCTAGTTTGTAATAATCTTTGAGTGCAACGGCTCCCCCTAGAATTGGTACTTCATTTGGTCCTTGTCTTCTTTCCCATGAGGAGCTCTTCCTGATTTCTTTCCTTTGTCCTTTTCTGCGACCGCCCCCGAGGGTCCTGCACTTGATTCCATATATCCTACAAACAAAGGCATGATGAGCACAATCAAGCATGAAGACACCGATGTTAGCCAAAATCCCTATTGGATGAAGTCTGGTTAGATAGATCATCATTCATGAAATCAAAATTTTATTTTGAGATGTCATTAGTAGTTTTTAGAGGGCAATTTGGTCAGCCCGGGCCCTAAGGGCCGAACTTCCTTGACATGAATGCTGTTTTGAAGGGTGAACAAGGCAAGGAAATCCATATGGTTTCTCCTGACTTTAGATTTGGATGATTTGAAAAGTCCATGCAAAAGAGGGTTAAATTTGAGCACGTGGGTCAAGACTTGTTTCCAGATTGGAGGTCATTTAGATCATCGTTGGGGCACTCAGAGCTACATGGAGGGAAAATCGTATAAGGTTTGCTGTTTGAAATGGTAGGAACTATGTGAAATTCCACTAATGGAGTTCCAATGGATTGGACCCAACACTATGTTTGGATTTCATGTTTCCTTCATTATAACGCTACCGACGATAAGAGTGGTGGGCCCTAGGGATCGGAAGGACATGTTGATTTTTCCTTTTGTGACGGCTGAGATGGGACAAAATCTCGATAACAAAAACCCAACAGACGAGAATCGACAAAGACAAAGGCACTAGATTCTTCATTTGATGTTCAAGTAGATTTGGGACACTCAGGACTCGAAGGGAAGAAAGCGGTCATTAGATGGCCGTGAGAAATGATGAATCAAGAGCGGAGGTCTGCATACGGAACTCTGCGAACCAGGACTCAGAGGATGCTAGGGATGTAGCAGTTTGTTTTTTTTAACTTGGGCGACGAAGGACAAGTCGGGTTCTGAGGTTTGAGTGGATGGGGCCATTTTGTTGTTTGAAATGATGAACACTATGTAGAGTCCTGTGGGAATAGGCCTGGGAAGCCTGAAAGGAGGTCGAGAGTTTAAATTTTGGTTGAGTCTTGACGACGAACCATCGAAGGAGATCCAGGGTCGTGGGCCCGGGAGAACATGTCACTATTTCAAAGTTGTTTGAGTTTTGAAGTTTTCTAAACAGCGACGGGGAGGCTTAGGTCTGGAGGGCATAGATGCTCTATGGGAAGAACGACACTGAGGTGATACTGTTCCGAATTCAATTTTTATGATGATTTGGCAGTTTTCTTGAGATTTTAAAACAAGGGTTTTTTAGGTCTAATCCTCCTTTATCAAATGAAATTATTTTAACCCTATTTTTTTCATTGTTTTAAATGTGAAATCACCAAACAACATGAAGGAGGGTTGAAGGAAAACCTACCTTAAGAACTTGATGAAGGAGGCTGCCAAATCTGCGAAGAATTGGTCGATGAAGGTAATAGGCGCAGGGGCAGCGAATGACGAAGACGTTGGATTCTCCTAACTCACTCTGAACTCTTTTGGTCAACCAAACATGTGAAAATGACAGGTTGAGCTAAATATTTATACCCCTAATCACATTTAATACATCTTATCAATGCTAGTACGGTGGGCTCAAGAGGTTGGTAAATTCAAACTTTGAGACGACAATAGGAGGTTCAAGGCCCAAAGGCCGGAAGGACGCGAGAAGATGACCGCTTCAAATGTTAAAGTGAAAAAAATTGGCAAGAGGAGGCATAGGGTCAGGTGGCCAAAACTCCGATGAAGGATGGCCGTCTCGAAAGGGAAAATTTATAATAGAGTCTCGGGTAGAGAAGTCCGGTGGATTGGGCCCGAGGCAAGTGAAGGATGGAAACTTTGCAGCACAAGTTATAAGGATGGCAGTCAAGGAACCAGGCCCTAGGACACGAGAAGGTGAAGGAATTCAGTCGTTTGAAATAGCAAATCTAAAATGGAAATCTGGTGAGGGAAACCCGCCGGGGTGGACTCAGAGGACCCTAAGGCCATTGGTAGAGGCACACTACCAAAGGAACCCCATGAAGACTTGGGACTTAGCAAATTTTGAGGGGATAAAACATGGTCAATTCAAGATAATACTTCAGAGACCCATTGACCATCTGGGACACCAAAATTGGGGCACACAAAATGAGGCAGTGATAGAATGACTTGACAAGGCAAAGAAAAGAGAGGGTCCCTGTTCCGAATGGGGCGTGTGTGTTGAGGGCACAAAAAATGATGACTCTATTGGGAAATGCTCCTGAGCATTCTAAAGGTAAGCATTCATTTAGAACTCAGAATCTCTGGTTTTGCAAACTAGGGGCCGACTACCATAAGTGAACTAGGAGAATAGGGTTCTTAGTTGGATCAATCTACAAGACGTCTCATAAGTGTGTGTAGTGAATTCATTCCCTCGGGAACTATAACAAGAAGTAGTTAATCAAATGAAGCGAGCTACTTAAATCGTCCAACACCAAAAGTAACCTGGACATTGCCTTGCTACTAGTTAGGCATCCATAGCCCCAATGGAGTTGTCGCTGTAACCTCATGAATATTGCTCTACTTCTAGCCAGGCGTCCATAGCCTTGGTAGAGTGTTATTTGCACACCCATACGGTTCCTTGATTTTTAGAATCATTTATTTTTTCTTCTTGTCTTTTGATATTTCTTTTTCACACTTTATCTTTTGCTCAACTATGTAAGCACTGAAGTCTACGATAGGTTTGAGATTCATAGTGGTCACTAGAGAGGACTTAAGATTTTTCACTCATTAGGTTATCATAGCAACCATTGTACAACCCTTTGGAAATAGTTAATATGCATTTTGGTGCAAGATTTGAGATACATGTAGAAAGATCCAACCAAGAATTGAGTTTTAGGACAAAGTTCAGATGAGGAAGTCATCCCCAAGTAGCTATTAGGCACCAATAGTTGAGAATGAATGTTTAACCAAAGAACATTAAGGACGGGAAACAAAGTGAACTGTTCATTGAACGAGCATGACCACTGTATCAAGAATGTGAAACCCCTTGCCAAAGTAAAACAGTTAGGAGACGGGCAAAACAAAACAACACAAAACAACAAAAAAGAAAAAAGGCAACCTAACCTAACCTATGTAAAGGTATTTACAAGAACAACTCTACACGAGCTCAGACTTGGAAGTAATGCTTCAAATTTTGTCCGTTGATAGGAAATGAGACATCTTCACTAGTAAGGGTCTTTAAACAGAAAGCATTGTCTCCTATAATTTTAGCTATTTGAAAGGGGCCAAGCCAAATATTTTCAAATTTGTTATGTCCCCCTTTATTCTCATGGGCCTTGTACCAACACGAGACTAGATCCACAATTCTAAAGGCCTTAATTTTGGCTCGTTGATCAAACCAACATTTGAATATGCCCTAGTGTTTGGTGAAATTTTCTATTGCACAGTCTCGTATTTCTTCTAAGTGCAAAAGCTCAGCTAACCGAGCTTCTCTATGGTCTCCCCCTTTGTAAAATTCATTGATAAACGGAAGAGTAGGAATTTTTATGTGGATCAAAAAGATAGGCTCTAAGCTATAAATCAAATGAAATGGGGAATCACCAAGGGCGGCCTTGTGATGAGTGTGATTTGCCCAAAGGGCGAAATGAAGCTGAGTATGCCAGTCCTTGGGATTCCTATCTAGTAATTTCTTCATCACAGTTATCAAATTCTTGTTTGTGGATTCAACAAGGCCATTGCCCTTGGGTAGTAATTGGATGAGAACTTGAGGGATATCCCATAATAAAAAACCCAACCAACAAATTTTAATGAAGAAAATGAGGGTCCATTGTCACATACCAATGCATAAGGGAAATCAAAGTGATTTAAAATAAAACTTTCCAAAAATTTAGTAACTACCTCAGTTGTGCATTGTCTACAAGCAATTGCTTCTGTCCATCTAGTGCAATAATTAGTAGTGGTTAGAATGTACCTGTGTCCTGTAGATGATGAAGGGCTTACCAGACCAATGAAATCAAGGCCCCATTGTGCAAATGCTCTCACCTTCAAAACTGGTTGCAGCAGAACAACAAAATTCTTCTCCTTAGTAGCAACTATTTGACATGTGTGACATGAGCGAACGAGGCTATGTACATCCTTGAAAACTGTCAGCCAATAATATCCTACCCTTAGTAACTGATGTGCTGTGGATGGTTTGGATCCATGACTAGTGCCAAACTTGTCATGGAACTCCCTCAGGACTTGATCTTCTTCTTCTTTGCCAAGGCACCTTAGGTAGACACCTTCATGATTCCTTTTGTATAAAATGAACCCTTGTAGCATGTAGCTGCTGCTTTTTAGGTGAAGTGCACGCCTTTGAATTCCCTGTAGGTGGGGCAAACACTTATGATTCAACAAATAGTAAATGACATCTTCGTACCATTCCCCTGGAGAAACATCCTCCAGTTGATATTGCTACATGGTGAGTTCAGGACTTGCATCGGCTACTGCCTCAACAATTGTTTGGGTAAGTGCTTGTCCTCTCACTAACTTCATTGGTTAGATTTCCATATCGTACTCTTGCAACAACGTGACCCATTTCGCTCTTTGTTCACCTAATTCATTCTGCATAGGCAACATCTTCACAACCGGATTAGGAACTATGGAAAACACTTTATTACACAAGATTTAATGCCTAAAATTCTCCACCCCTCTAACAAGGGCATATGATTTCTTTTCTACATTTTGGTAGCATAATTCAACATCTTTCAAGGGAGTGCTCATGAAGGCAATCGGGTGCTCATTCCCTTCGTCATCTTTTCGGGTCAGAATGCTGGCGCATGAATGGTCTGAAGTGAACAAATAGATGTAGAAAGGCTTCAGATAGTCTAGGCTAACCAACACAGGTGCTTTAGCAATTGCTTACTTAATTTCTTCAAAGGCCTATTTTTCTTTGGGAGTCCACTCAATCTTGACATCTTGTTTCAGCATGGCATTGAGAGGCTTGACAATTTCTACAGAGCCTATAATGAACTTTCGCACAAAGTTAATCTTTCCAAAGAAGGACTTGAGCTCCTTCTTGGTGCCTGGTAGCTAGATATTTAGTAGGGATTGAATGCATTTTAGGTCAATGGAGATGCCTTGCTTTGAGATAACATGCCCCAACAGCTTCCCCTCCGTAACCCCAAAGATGCACTTCTTGGGATTAAGGGAGACACCAAACTCTCGACACCTCTGGAAGAATTTGCACAAATTGGAGACATGATCACTCCACTTCTTTGAAAACATTGTCAGATCATCCATGTAGATGATTATGCATTTTCTGATTAGATCTTTGAATGCAATGTCCATGGCATGTTGGAAGGTTGTGCCGGCGTTAATAATCCTAAAGGGCATTCGCTTGTATGTGAAGGTACCCCACTTTGTGGTGAACACTGTCTAATGATGGTCTTCATACTGCACCATTACTTGATTATACCCAGAATAGCTATTGAGGAAGGACATCATCTGTGAACCATTAACAATCTGCAACACCTCATCCAACCAGGGCACATGGTAATTGTCCTTTTTTGATGCTCAATTCAAATTGCAGAAGTCCACACATAACCTGATTTCTCTGTTCTTTTTTCTAACTGGCACCAAGTTCGTGACCCATGTGGAGTGCTGCATTGGAAAGATAATCCTTGTTGAAAGCAGCTTCTGCACTTCTTTATAAATAATTGGCTCCAACAAGGAGTTTATAGGGCGCTGTCTCTGCCGGAAGGGTCTCGCATTAGGCTTGAGAGGGATGGTGTGTGTGATGATGGAGGTATCATAGGTTTTCAAGTCTTCATAGCTCCATGCAACCACACCATGATACTTTTGAAGAGCATCCATGATCCCTTTCTTCTCTTCAATGGTGCACACCTTACTAATGAAAATATTTTTGATTTCCTCAGTAGTTCCGAGGTTGTAGACATCACATTGATTGGTGATGGATTCCTTCTTGGCCTGTTGGTCTTGGTCTCTGATCTGATCCAAATAAAATATATGCTCCAACTGAACCATACCTATAGGAAATGTTGGTCTTTAGGTTGATAAATCCTTCTATGCCCAACTCAGCCTCTTCTAGATCAGCTTCATCAATTATTTGGGCGACAAAGACATTAGAGCTCGTGATGAACTCGAGGATGTGCTTATCATCATTAAAAACTTGAAAGTGAGTGACATTATCTGGAATAGATGGAGTGGATTTCAACTCAATTGTAAAGTGCTTGAGGCTCGAAAGGGCAAGTGGCTGCAATGTGCTAGTTGCTTGAGCCAAAGCATTAGCTATGTGATTTTGAGAGTGAGGGATCAACTAAATATTGAATGCGTCTAATCCTTCTAAGAGATCTCAAACCCTATGTTTGTAATTGGCAAGTATTCTTTCATGGTAGGAATATAACTTTCTAACTTGTTTGACCACTAACTCGGAGTCACCAAAAACTTGTAGCATTTTGAAATTTTTCTTTAAAGCCTTAAGAAGGCCATGCACTAAGGCTTCACACTCTGTTACATTATTAGTGCAATAAAATTGCAACCTATGGGCAGCAAGAAAGGTCTTACCCGTTAGGTTGATGAGTTTCGAATCCGGCTCTAGCTCCTTGCTTTGACTTAGATCTATCAAACTGAAGCATCCAAAACTTGGAAAGCTCCTTGATGCCGGGTCCAACTAGGCCTTTGTTCTCCTTTGGCTTGACAGTTTCCTCTGTATCCTTTAGAAACTGTGTCAATTCAGCACGATTGGCAACATGTAGTTTTGTTGGCATATCCTTTGACAATTCTCTTGGAGGAGTGACTAATCCCTTGACATGTTCTACTACTGTTTGGCACAAGTAGCAATCAAACTCGAAGTGGGTAGCATTGTGAATTCTGCACCAATTTGGTAGGAAGAGATCCTAGAAATCCATACGGGCACCCAGACTAAGTTGATCCTTTGCACACTTTTCCATGAATTCCTAGAAACCATTGAGTAGACCCAAGTTATCATCTTCATTGGGTTTATCATTTGATTCTACCAACATCTCTGTACTCTGAGGCATTTGAGTGAAGTCAGTTGGAGGGCTGCATTGCACCAAGAGTACTTCAGCAACAAATTCTTCCAGGGGTTGAAATTCGTCTTGATAGGCAAAGGGATAGTAATTTCATAATTTTGTCTGAACAAATAACACCTCATTGGTATTGTTATACTCTATGATCATGTACTTCATCTGAGGTTCACAATCTATACGAATATGGTTAGGTAGCCCTTTCCATGGCAGCCACATATGAGAATGATCTGTTGCAGCATATCTGTTCAACATTTTGGTGAATTCTCACCAGAGGATTAGTCCATAGGTATCAAGGATGTCCACCACTTGAATATCAATGACTTGCTGTATCCGTGGATCTACAAAAATTTGCATTGGAATATGATTCATCTCTCCCACTATGTTGATCTCTGTTTTGTCTAACTGGGTCACTTTCCTCCTTGAAGGTGTGGGAGTAATCCCAAGAGCCTTGCATACTGCAAGAGGTATGACATTAGTGGATGCTCTTGAATCAAGTAGGAAATTATGAAAATTCTTTCCAAATACCTGAATGGTAGTGAGGAAAGGCGGAGTTTCAAACTTTCCCTAGAAAAGGCCTGTAAGCATGTCTATTTGAGCTACTTGGGCCTTATTCCTATCACAAATTCTATCCTTGGTCTACCCTGAAGGATGATCCTTTGGATTTTTCCTGTTGTTCTGATCAGATTCTTTTGTGGGCTGCTTACATATAAGCTGATTAGAGGGAATATCCTTCATTTTCCCTATGATTTCTTGAATCATAGGTTCCTAACTAGGTTCTTCAAAGGTAACCCTTTTGGCTGATGTTTCCTGCATCGCTTTGGAGGAAGGGGTGACATTAATTATCCTAAAGAAGGCATGCCTTACAACAGGGACCTTAATAACTCAAATACAGACATACTAATTTTAACTTTCTTGAACTCCTCAACAACGCACTCACCCATTTTCTCAATTTCAGATTCACAGGCCCTACCTATGGTAGAGCTGGTAGGCTAGGTTTGTGTTTGATTCGACTAATTTTGGGGTTGGCCTTGAGCCTAGTTTTGCGGATGATTATGGGGCTAATTTAATGATCTATCCTTACTAAAATATTGAGTGGGCATGTGAGGAAGACCGAGATTGCTACTAGTATTTGGATCCGGTGGGGTAGTGAAGTAGTTTGGTGGGGTGGATGTAGTGAATGGCCCCCTTGCTTGCCTATTCCTTAAATAATATGGAGTAGCTCTCTGATGGAAAGTGTGTACTTCATCCTCATAGGGTTCTTCATCATCTAAAGGACCATTATCTACTGAGTCAAATAACTAAGATAAGGTTTCACCATTACTTACCTCCATCACTTCTTTGACCTTTGCGAAGGTAGGCTCATCCTCAGGCTTGTTACTTTCACTTCTCGGGAATGGGACCTAGTTCACCACAAGCACAAAGGAGTCGTATGGATCGAACAAGACTATGCCACAACATCCAACATTGTCCACAACATTCTGGATTTCAACTTGAAAAATCTCTACAGCTGTAAGGAACTCAAGATAGTCCAACTCAAAGTGTCTGCTAGTCTTATGAATTCGACACCATCCGAAAAGAGCTGCTTCAACAAGATATACACCACTAGTTGTCCTTTCTGTGCTACCAGGTTGATCCAACAGATTAGGAACACCCCCATTGTTGGGCCTTGTATTCCACATCCGATTCTGTCTTTGGGAAGGCCTCCTCTCAAAGTTATGATTTGAGTTCTACCCTCGGTCATAATTCAGTCCGGAAGAAGTGTTAGCTTGTCGATCATCTCTGTTATCTTGATTATCTCTATTGTCCTTATGGAGATTGGTGGGTAAAAGAACAAAAGTGTGTCACACTTTTGGCCAAATTTATGGTTCCGAGTGAACAATTTTTGACTGGAAGACATTAGGCTGAGTCACTTTCGGCCGAAACATTGTGGCACTAACGTGTCAGGCATGTTTTTGGCCGAGAAGGTTTCGGCCGAAACCCTCTCGGCCGAATATAGCTGGCCAAAAACATGCAAAAAGTGAGCAGATCAGGTATTTATGGCTTGGAAATATCAAGACATTTTTGGCCGAGAGTGTTTCGATTGAAAATTTCTCATCCGAAACCCTCTCGGCCGAGAATGTCTAGTTGGCATCCTACATGGCAGCCAACTCATCATTTTTCAGAATTTTCTGTAATATTCAACTTTGGCAAAGTATTTCTCTAGTTAGAATGACCTTTCCGCAAAAAAAAAAAAAACCCTTTTGTAGAGCTCAGAGTGAAGAATCCAAATATATATATATATATATTTATATTTTGATCAGTTTTAATATATTTTATTTTTAAAATAATGCAAGTAGGTTTTAAAAATAAAAAAAAGAGGTTGATTACAAATAAAAAAAAGGATAGTAAAACTTATTAATTTTTTTTAAATTTTATATGAGGCAAAAGAGGAGAGAGTCTTCTTCAAAAGGGTTTTTTAAAATGATTAAAAAATTGAAAATAGTTGACGGTCCGTGAAAACTGTCAAATTCTCGATGTTTGACTTTGAAACGTTATTATGAGAAAAATATACATCAAATTTGATTTTTTTTTCCATGCACAAGATATTGAAGTTACCTATTTGGAGAAAAAAAAAATAGGGAGAAATGATGTTTTTTCCAATTTGTTTCTTGATGGTCTGTGAAGTCACTCTTTTTGAAATTTTCAGCATTCCAAAATTTGTCCTTAAATTGATAAAAACATAATGATTTTTTTTTTTTTTTAATTTAAAAATTACAAGAATAAACTACATCAAAAGTTCTACATTTCATTAGTTTACACCATTTTGAAATTCAAAATATAAATACCACTTTTATGTGGTCGAAGTTCAGAATTTTTTTTGCTGTTGGCCGATTCCTTTATAAAGTGTAACACAGGTTTGTGCTTTTACCCTAGCTTGTATACTTCGTTGGGAAGCCTGCAACTGGTTGTTCTGATTTCACAAGTGTGTCATCTTCATGGAAATATTTTAGATCATTTTTGTCAGCTCATCCATTCAATCCTTCTCTATGTTGCTTGGTTGCAACACTTGATTATGTAGGAAAACTGGTGGAGCAGTAGGCTGGTTTTGCTTTGTGAGAGGGAATTTTGACACTAGAAAGTATAGGGGCACTTGAGGTTGTTGTTGATATGTCTGCTGTTGCAGGGGAGCTTGATGGTAAGTTTGTTGCTACTGAGGTTGCAAGTAGTGGGGCACGGGAGGTGCCTGATTCATGGGCTGCCCCGGGTGAGGGACTATAGGCAGTTGTAGCACTTGGTTCATTAGAGGTGTATGTTACTGTAGCGCTTGGGTGATCCCACAATAGTGGTTTACAATTTTTGGCCAAACTGGACATTGAATTTTTTTTAACTAAATCTTCACATTCGGGCACCTATAGCGGTTAAACCATGAGAAATTTGAAGATGATGCAAACTAAAGTCTCATCACATTTTTCTGTAGATTCTAAAAATATTTTTTTCAAATTTTTTGGAATCAGATTGTACTCTTTTTTCCATCTCCCACGAAAACTTTTTTTCTTCAAAAAACAACATTTTTAAAAAGTGACGCACACCGTATAACACATAGCTTTTTTTTCCTTGAAGGATAAAATTATAATTCTTTTGAATTTAGATTTTTAACTCCAATATCTAGTAATTCCACTTGGTTAGATTATTTTTTATTGAATATTTTTTCTTTAATCAAGTTTGAAAGTTAAACCAATTACAATTCAGACATAACGCGACTGTATAATGCATAACTTTTACTATATGTATCAATTTCTTATTTTTTATTTTTTAATTTTTTAATTTTTATTTTTACTTTTTATTTTTTTCTATTAGATCAAGGACTTCAATATCTGGTGCACTCATATTTTTCAAAATTTTTTCTTGATAATCTTCTATTTTCCCACATGTGTAGAACATAGAGTTTTGTTTTCAGTGAAAAACCTATATTTAATAAAACTTAAAAAATAAATAGATAATAAAATTAAAACATATTAAAATTATATTCGTTGGATAGCTCATTTTGAGGGAAACTTGATACTAGTTGGGTTTCTGAAATATCCTCCATTTTCATTCTCAAATTGAGCTTCGAAGTGCAAAATTCTGAGCAATTTTGGTGCCTGAGAGGGTGGAGGTGAAAATAAGGGGATTCGGTCGAACTTGTGTTCAGTTGAACAAAAATCAAATGTTCAGTTGAATGGGGGTTTGACCGGCTTGGTTGATCCCTTGAATCTGTGTAGGATGAGCAATCTTCCCCAAAGAAGGAAGCGAGCCGTAAATATTCTGTCCCAAGTCTGTACTGGCCTTAACAACTTCAACATAAGCATCTACTTATAGTCTAGTAGGTGGCTGATTCATCCTTTTCATGAACGTTGAGGTAAGATTGTCCAGAGCATTATAGTAGATGGGAAAAAGAATGACACCATTAAGTGCATAAGGAGTTTGCAACCTTGAATACGCTCAGTGGAATATGTCATTGAAGGAACCTATTGGCTCATTGACTTGTCTACGAATAGCCATAAATTGCTGGTACAACTCTGAAGGGCTGATAGGAATCTAATACTTCTGCAGGAAGGCGTTCACCAGTAAGTCCCAAGATGTGATGGAACTGACCGATAAGTTGACGTACCAATAGAAAACTGCCTCCCCCAATGAGTAGGGAAAAATTCTGCATGCCACATCTTCTTGATTAATCTGCATGTCTTTCAACATTGTTTGGAATATCCTAATGTGCTCTTCAACTGTCCTCTATGGGTCATGAGGACTATTTTTTTTGTAAAAGCTTTCAATATTTTTGGGCATGTCATGATAGGCATTGAAGTGCAACAGAGAGGGATTTTGGGTGAACCAAGCAATGAGAGGTGGTGGGGGTGGTACTTGTGGTTGAGGAACAACAATCTAGGGCTGTACCTACTATAGGATAGTGGCCTGGGATTGTGCATAGGCAGTGGCTATTTGGAATGTGCCTTGGACTTGGACAACTGGGAGAGGGACAACTTCCTGGCTATCTGAAGGATGAGGTTCGATGGTAGTTTGGAGTGGTTGAGTGGAGAATGAATGAAAGATGGTGGAAGGTGAAGGTAGAAGGGAAGTGGATGGAATGGAGGAAGAGGTAGAGGTAGAATATCCTCCCTTAGTTCATTTAGCCCTTGTGGGGGGCTCCAGCTCTTGAAATTTACCTTTGTTTGGTGTAGACCTTAAAACTCTTTGGAATCTTTCAGGGGAGAATGATCTGATTCGATCTAGCTTCACAAGGCACCCTCCTTCTAGCGCTAGTTCTATTAATGTGGTGTTTTGCACACTTTCTCAACATAGATAGTACATGGATGTACTACCTCTCTTGAAAGGAGACTTCCAACAAGTTGCTAAAAATTGACCTAAGGTCTCTTGGGTGTCAGGTCATGACTCGCAGGGAATTCCTTAGTTGA
Organism: Sequoia sempervirens; assembly: GCA_007258455.2. NCBI lineage: Eukaryota > Viridiplantae > Streptophyta > Pinopsida > Cupressales > Cupressaceae > Sequoia > Sequoia sempervirens. The sequence goes on from VDFB02000015.1 coordinate 297,376,580, forward strand.
TATTTGATGTGATTTTGCTGGTAATCACAGGGCAGACTTACATAGCTATATTGAATGAATTAGATCTTGTGAATTGAAGTTTCTGAGATGGAAGCCGATGTGCACTTTGCTGCAGGTTTAGACAACAATCTGGAACTCCAACGTTTTCCTTAAGTTTGCACTTTACAATGTGCAATGAACCTTAGAATAGACTATTTTTTTAAAAAAAGGAAAAAGGGCAGGGAAGAGGAGAGTTTCTTGGATCTACAACTAACTATGAATAGTGATCATGGAGTTCCTGCTATGGACAACTTCCTTCAAATAGAATTTCACTTAACCAGAAAATTCATGGTTTCATGAAATTTGTGCTATCTTCTAAGGTTTGAGATATTTCACCATCACCATATACATGCATGAACAAAGATAAAATTTTGAGGTAACTTTAAGTTTAAGTCCAGACTAACTTTACACAACCATTTACCAACAACAAATAGCAAAAAGTATGGACTTGGAAGGAATCTACATAGCATAAATTTTCATAACCACATAACAACATCACTAAATCTATCAAAGCAATTTGAAACTAACTAAGACAACAAAAAAAATCTAACTAAAACATTTAACTATTGGGAGATGAATCATGAAACATGTAGAGAAACTTAGAAATGCACCAAAGTCAGTGTATCTCTATTAAAATTTCTGCAATATGTCATTACAAATCAACTCCCTTTTGAAAATGAGAGGAGACCCCCTATTTATAGTGTCCAAAAAGTAGAATGAATGGCCAAGATTAATTTTCACTGTGTGGCCAAGATCCACTACAAACTATGGTTCTACCTACCCCACAATATATTACATTTTAAAATACAATTTTTTCTTTATCCCTATTTTGTCTTTTGTGACAACACTTTAGCGTTTTGTCTTATAGCTGATTTCTCTTTTACTGTAGCTACTATGTCAGGAATTCTTCACCAATAATAGGGTTTCCTTCTTGCTTCTTCAAAGCAGCATACTCTATGAAATTTAGAATTAGCAGCTGGAGCTTATCAACATCAATGATTTCGGATTGCAACACTTGATAACTCCATTCTTGGGATTGTTCGGTGAGCTTTTCCTAGTCTTCATCATACTTGGAAGTGTGGTCTCAGAACAACTCTGACTAGGCGAAGGCTCAGGTAGAAAAGATCATGAAATAAATGGTAATTTCATCTGACATCCTATCCTCAATCTTCTTCTGGAAGTGGGGCTTTATCTTCTCTAGGTCCATTTGTACAACATACATATCATATCTTGTCATTAGTTTCAAGTACCAGATGCAATCGGCTCTAATTTCCTTAGCCCATTCAATGTATGAATCCACTTTGTCGAACACCTACTCCAACCTCTTCTTTTGGTTCATGAAATCATGCTTGCATACATTCACTAGCTAGTGGTCATCCTTCTTAAATGAAAGCTCCTTCTCCCAAGTCATGCTTGGCAGCTTGAGAATAGCCTCAATCTTCAGGTAAGTGGAATCGTATCTCCTTGGGAAGTTAGTGCAAAGTTTCCTTGTACCCTCAAGAGATTGTTGTAAATCCAAGAACTTGTTTGCTATCCTAACAACATGGCTGATGCCCATGTTCCCTACATGCAAGACCTACCAAAACCAACTCTCTGTGGTCTTGTCTAAGTTCTTCCTCTTTTTGAGCTTGTCTATTTTCTCCTTTGACAACAACTATGGCAGAGCTAAAAATGTGGTAGGAATTTCTTTTGTTGAAGATCATTGTTGGATGTAAGCTATTAGATCAGCTACCTACGCCTTAAGCTCTTATTTTGAAACCTTATCCTGCTAAATTAAATGCACTACTGTGGCGAAAAACTCCTAGAGGTGCTCCACTTTTTGCTGTCTAGTAGCTATTCCCAAATCAATGGTGGAGACATTATAGCTTATCCCCTCTTTTCCCACCATTGGCGTGGCTAATTGCATGGTCCTTGATCCAGAAGCATCCATCGTGACCTTGGATCTAATTTTAGGCTTCTTCTCCTTTGTAGTAGTGATTTGTGCTCGGGCTAGGATAGCCTCCAATCTTTCTTTCGGATCACTCGGGGCGGGAGCTTTTTTCTCAATCTACTTTTCCAGCCATTTTGGCATTTGACTCTTTCCTTTGGGTGATTCATCATCACCTTTTTCTTCATCGTTTATGAATTCACTTTCTTTATCTTTGGAAGTTCCCTTCTCCACCCTAGTGCCCTCTCCTTCCTCTTCATCAGAGTCTTAGATGAATGTTAGGCACTTGATTGGGGATTTGGTGGGTAGACATTATTTGGGATTTTCTTCCCTTTTAGCCTCCTCTTCTTTCTGTTCTTCACATTCTTCTTCATATTTGTGCTCCTCAGGCTTCCCTATTTCAGGGCTCTTATCAACTTGGATATCCATGTCAGGCTAATGTTCCTCTTTATCCTTTTCTTCCTCACATAGAGGTGACACATATCTGTGTTCTTTCTGCCCTCTTGAAGGAGATACCCCTTCATCATTTTTGGGACCTTCATCCTATTGTTCACCTGTTGGAGGTTCCATGCTTTCCTCCGTCTTATCATTTTCTTGCCCTTCTTCCTGGGTAGGTGGTGTTTCTATTTCTTCTCCAACATCCTTTAATTGTCGAGCCAGCTCTTCCTCAAAGTCAGGATCGAATGTTTGCACAATTATTTTTCCACCAACATCTTCTTCTTCATCTCCACTTTAAGAGGATCTTGTTTCTTCTTCTTCATGAACCGCCTTGTCAATTTGTAGGTGCTCATATTCTGGATGTTTATGGTACTCATCTGCTTCCTCCTCCAATGCTTTTGTTGCTTCCACCTCTCGCCTTTCCCATTTCGTTGATATTTCCATTATGGCCTTCATCTCCAAGGGATCAGTTGGAGGATTTGAAATTGGAACGTTGGTGAGAACTTGTGCCAGGGTAGCTTGGATGTTGGGATTTAGTAATACTTTAGAAATTTTTTAAGGAGCAGTATGCATGTGTCGGGTAAAAGCCTCTAGAAGTGAGAGTGTTCGTATTGGAATCATTGCTGTTTCCAGTGAGAGCGATGTGGTTGGAGACATGGGGGTGAAGGAGAGTGGAGAAGTTGTGGCAGAAGAAGAATCAACCACCACGACTGGCCCAGTTGGTGAAGAAGAATCCAGGTGGACAAAGATGTCCACCGCAGGTGGGGATGTGGTAACCATGGCTTGAGAAATGGAAGGAAGGACAATAGTTTCAGGGGTGGCCAATGGGGACTTTGGCTAATCCATTTCCATTTCTTCTCCTTTGTGAAGGTGATCCTCTTGAATAACAGGAAGCCCTATTGTGCTTCTTGAACTTTTGTGTTTCTTTGAGGACTCACCTTTCGAAGCTTTCCTTGCATATACTTTTGGATTTGGTTGCTCCTCCTCAATCTCTTTTCTTTTTCTGGATTGAGTGAGTGGAGGAGATTTGGATGTTTCTCCCGTCGAGGCTGTAAGAACTCTATCATCTGTTACACTAGGCTCACTATCGAGCCATTGATACGTCAGGATGATCCCTTGTTACTTCAATCAAGCTACTTTCCCATTAACCCATTCTTTGGTACGAGCTTCGATTGGCTTGGTTATGATATTGAGGTCATCGACCTCGATATGCAAATCCCAGTCTATTGAAGGCAACGATAAGTCAACAACTGCATTATACCTAGGATCCATAATTATACTTTCATCTTCCTCAACTTGATCAGGTATAAGGAACAAGTTCACCCTTTTTACGAAGTAGGTAGTCATTCACATGTAATGTCTCATGTGCACCTCCTTATCATCTTGGAAATTTGTCAAAAATATTCAACATGATGCAGATGGGCGTAGTCGGGTCTAAGTTCTTTTTGTATATGCCCATAAGGGTCCATTCGTGGATGGGTGGTATGAAGCTGGAAATGATACTCAGCCAACTCCTTTTCTAAATTTCTAGCACATTGAGAGGTTTGTAGCTTGTACATTCCTTGGCCAAAAGAAAGGAGATAAGGAATCCCCACCAAATGCTTACTTCTGAGGAGAGTATGTACATTACGCAACTACCGAGAGAGTTCTAACAATATAATATGGTCATTAGGATACCAGGACAACTTGTTAGACCTTTCTGTGTAGCCTTGGGCACAGATGTATGTGAACTTGGGATACTAAATGAACATGAAGGTGTATTTTTTGAGGAATTCCCAAGCACTGTGGGTGACTCGCCTTTTGAAATCACCTCCGAGAAACCTAATAATGTGACCTATGACAACGTCATTTACCCTGCAATAGTCCCTCTTGAATTTTCTAAACTGCAACTGAGGGTATCTATCATAAACCTTTAATTCCTGACTAGATTCTTCCTTTGGAGCCTTGAATAGTCCACTATATTTCCTCCATTTAGCCAGTGAGTAGATAAGGTAAGATTTCATATAAAACCTAGAGGTTTTCTTAACATTCATGAACTGCTCATGGAAGCAGTAACTTATTATTTCCCCCCAGTAGAATGTGGTCTGTGTGGCACCATCCTCCTTCTCACAAAAAGTTTGTTCAAAAAAGTAAACCATCAACTCTTGGAAGTACGTAGTGGTGGGGAGGCCCATCACTCTGCTTAGTAGAGTCACCAAATTGTGATAATCTTCATAGAAGTTGTTGCGGAAAAGTTCCTAGGGAACCTTAGCAGTGCTGCCCCGCTTCTCTTTGAGCCAATACTAGTTTATGAGTTTCTTGCATCCAGTTGGATCCTGATCCCACATTTCCTTAAAATATTTGATGGTAGGGATCTCCATCTCCTCGAAGGTGGGAATGTGGAAAGTCTTTGTTATTGCCTGGGGAGACATGTTAGCTAGAATGTTCCCATCTCTATCTAATATGGTCCAGGTCTTAGGCTGGTATGCTTGCCTACAAGCCATGACTAGTTCAAGAGCTATAAGGGAAGGAGGGAAGCCTGCAAATTTAAAAATTCCACTTCTTCTAATCAACCTGACATTGTTTGTGGTCGAGTTGACTTTGACCCTTTGTTTAAATTCATCAATATCGACATGGCTGATATTGGTGCATGTAATCTCCTTCTAGTCTATAATAATATTTGAGTGCAACTGCTCCTCCTGGAATTGGTACTTCATTTGGTCCTTGTCCTCTTTCCCATGAGGAGCTTTGCCTGATTTATTTCCTTTTTCCTTTTCTATGATTGCCCCTGAGGGTCCTACACCCGATCCCATATATCCTACAAACAAAGGCATGATGAGCACAATCAAGCATGAAGACACCGATGTTAGCCAAAATCCCTGTTGGATGAAGTCTGGTTAGATAGCTCATCATTAATGAAATCAAATATTTATTTCAAGACGTCATTACCAGTTTTTAGAGGGGAATTTGGTCAGCCTGGGCCCCAAGGGCCAGATTTCCTTGGGCAGGAATGTTGTTTTGAAGGGTGAATAAGGCAGGGCAACCGTATGGTTTCTCTTGACTTTAGATTTGGATGATTTGAAAGGTCCAGGTAGGAGAGGGTTCAATTTGAACACGTGGGTCGAGAATTGTTTCCATATTGGAGGTCATTTAGATCATTTTTGGGGCACTCAAAGTTGCGAGGATGGAAAGCTGTCTAAGGTTTTCTATTTGAAACGACGGGCACTAAGATGAATTCTGGGAACAAAGTTCTAGCAGACCGAACCCGACACTGTGTTTGGCTTTCAGGTTTCCTTCATTATAACTCTACTGGTGATCAAAGTGGTGGGCCTCGGGGATTGGAAGGATGGGTTGATTTTTCCTTTTGCAATGGCTAAGATGGGACAGACTCCCGACATTAGAAACCTATTGGACGGGACCCGATGGAGATGAAGGAACTGGATTCTTCATTTGTTATTAAAGTGACTTTGGGACACTCAAGACCTGGAGGGTGGAAAGAGGTCATCAAATGGCCATGAGAAATGGAAAAGCAGGAGTGGAGGTCCATGGATGAAACTCCACGAACTAGGACCCAGAGGACGCAAGGGATGTAGCAGTTCATTTGTTTAACTCAAGGGGTGAAGGATGAGGCGGGTTCCGAGGCTCGAGTGGATGGGGCCGTTTTTCCGTTCAAAATGATGAACACTATGCAGAGTCCTGAGGATGGAATCCTGTGGGAACGGGCTCGAGAAGCCTGAAAGGAGGTCGAGAGTTTAAATTTTGGTTGAGTCCTAATGAAGAACCGTCGAAGGAGTTTTGAGGTCGTAGGCCTGGGAGAACATGTCTCTGTTTCAAAGTTGTTTGATTTTTGAAGTTTTCTAAATGGTGATGGTGAGGCTTGGGTTCAGAAGGCATAAAAGCTCTGTGAGAAGAATGGCACCGAGGTGATAAAGTTTCAGATTCAATTTTTATGATGATTTGGAGGTTTTCTTGAGATTTTACAAGGAGGGTTTTTTAGGTTTGATCCTCTATTAAATGAAATTATTTTAACCCTATTTTGTTCATCGTTTTAAACATGAAATCACCAAACAATGCACAGGAGAGCAAAAGGAAAACCTACCTTGAGAACCCAGTGAAGGAGGCTTCCAAATCCGCAAAGAATCGGTTGATGAAGGCAAGTGCAGGGATGACGAATGACGAAGATGCTGAATTCTCCTAACTCACTCTGAACTCTTCTGGTCAACTAGACATGTGAAAATGATAGGTTGACCTGAATATTTATACCCCTAATGGCATTTAATATAGCTTATCAATGCAAGTACGATGGGATCAAGAGGTTGGTAAATTCAAACTTCGAGATGGCAGTGGGAGGTTCAAGGCTCGAAGGCTAGAAAGGACCAAGTAGATGACTGCTTCAAATGTTAAAGTGAAAAACACTGGCAAGAGGAGGCACAAGGTTTGATGGGTGGAACTTCGACGAAGGATGGCCATCCCAAAAGGGAAAACTCACAATGAAGTCATAGGCAGAGAAGTCCGACAGACTGGGCCCAAGGCGAGTGAGGGATGGCAACTTTGCAGCACAAGTTATAAGGATGGCAGTCAAGGAACTAGGCCCTAGGACACAAGAAGGTGAAGGCCTTCAAACTTTTGAAATAGAAAATCCAAAATAGAAATCCAGCAAGGGAAACCCGTCGGGCTGGACCCGAAGGACCCCAAGGCCGCTGGTAGAGGAAAATTTCCAAAGGAACCCTGTGAAGACTCAGGACTTAGCAAATTTTGAGGGGATAAACATGGTAAATTCCAGATAAGAATTCAAAGACCCATTGACCATCTGGGACACCAAAATGGGGGCACACAAAATGAGGCAGCCATAGAACAACCCATCAAGGCGAAGAAAAGAGAGGGTCTCCATTCTGAACGAGGCGTGTGTGCTGAGGGCACAACAAAACTAACTTTGAAAATGTATCCACTCCAACTGTCATTGTAGGAATATGCTTTCTCTTCTTCTCCACTACTTTTTTTAGCTATCCTAGGGAGGCTACTACCAGACCAAAATATTCATTTCCACTAATACTTTATTTAGGAGCACTAAGCCTAGGAGTGAAAGGTGGATTATCAAGTGGAGAAGAAGGAAATTTAGATAGAGGAGGAAATATATTATCTTCAATGATCTATTGAAAGATAGCTTCAGAATCTGCAGCCACAAGTTTTTCTTGATTGGTCTTCTTCCTAGGGGTAGGAGAAAGCACACTATCTTGTTCACAAATTCTCTTCAACTTGACTATTTCTTATGGCCTATCACCATCACCACCTCACTGAGAATTTGCACTAGAGGACCTAACAGAGGGTCTCCTCGATGATATACTTGCACTAGATGCTTTTGTAGACCCCTATTCATTCTTCTATGATGAATTAGGCTCCTAAATAGGACCAACAACTTGCCACCATTTCCCATCCAACAAGTCTCGAGTTCTTTTAAGCACTGGGACAACACTCACCCTCATATATAAAATTTCACTTTGGCTCCAATCAACCCTAGGGTGGGATTTATCAAGCAATTTTTCATATGCAGGATCTATGATTGTTGAATCCTTAGCTACATTTTTAGGAATGTGAAATGATAAACTGAGAGCCTATATCTATTTTAGCATTAGCCTCATAGAATCTCTTCTCAAAAATTCATTCTAATTGACACAATCTTTTTAGAAATCTTTGATAGATGGGTGATGCCAATATAAGCTCCGTCCATAGAGATTCTATTTCACAAAACCCTTACTGTCAAAATTAGCTCTCATAAATAGATTCTAGAGGTTATATTCCTTGATAATTCCTTCAGCTCCGCTTGCCATCTGGTTTTTTTTTCACACAAAAGAAAGGGTCTCCAATGGGAAGACATACCCTCGTTTCCCCATGTTTGTATACTTAATATTAACCATGGCCATTTGTCGACAAACTTCCAGAAATATCAGTAAATCTTCAAGATACCGAGGTAATTTAAATGGGGCTTTCTGGAAGCACCCTATTCTCAGATAGGAAAACTTATAAAATTAGATATAAAAACTCCCAAATTTTGATACAAGAGAAATTGATTCAGGGAAAAGGCGCAATTCTGGATTTCCATCTAGCTTCCTCACAATCTCCATTAAAAATGCATCATTAACACGACAAAAATCACCCATTCTAAATTGTTTAGTGAACTGAGGAAAGCGTTTATACACAGAAATATCAGAAACTAGAGTTCCTTGCAGCTCTAACCTAGGCCAAAAGGACCTCTGACTACCTATAATGTATGCTAGGCAAGAACACATACATAAAGTAGTAGTCTTATGGAAATTAATTAATTGCTCATTCAAATGGAAGCAAATAACTTCATCCCAGTCAATGAAAATGTTCTCTTCACAAAATATCAAGATAAACCAACACATCCAATCCTCAAATAACTCAACTTGTGCATTCCCAACAAAATGGTGCTTTAAAGAATTAACATCTACAATTTCTCCCTTAAAATGCACTCTTTTGAGTTTACTTGACAATTGTGACTTACCTTTCTTTTCATACTTCAACTAGGTTTTGGCCATGTAGTTCTTACACCAGTCCTTATTCAATTTGAAAAATTCACTTTCCATTGCGACAAACATATCTTCTATAGGTTCCCTTTCTGGAATCCCTAGCGCGTGGGAAACAACTTCAGGAGAAATTTTTGCAATTGCAATTCCGTCCACGGCTTAAATTTCCTGTGTTTGTGGAATGTACCAAGTCTCACATGTGCACTTATTAGGTTCACACTCAAAAACTTCTGGAAACCCTCCAGTGTGAGCTAGCCTACTTTCTAAGAGTTTTATATCTAGCTCAAACTTGTCATCCCTCTCCAAGCACGCACAAAATTCATCTAACTTAAAAGGTCTGAGCGTCATATCCCTTACGCCGACCCAATTTTCACTCTACATGAGAAAAAAATCACAGAGAATGAATGTTTGCACATGAGATTTTGAGAAGTACTGGCCCTGGAAAAGAACAAGAATGCAGGCTAAAAGTTTGAGTAAAAATAATGTTTTCACTTGAGAAGTACTGGCCTTGGCAAAGAATGAGAATGTAGGCTAAATGTCTTAGTAAAACTTTGCCACCAACTTATGCCATAATTTTTGATAGGATGTGCTTTAAATACGACATTCAATTTCATTCCTAAAAAAAATAGCCTTTAAACCTACATGCTTTTATAAATTCCTGAAAAGACAACTCAAGTTTATTCCGTACATAGCATTCAATGAGATGTCAAATGACGACGCCTTTGAAAGAAAGATAAGTCCATAATGTCACATGGTCATTGAAACTTGGAACCTTAAAACCAAAGTATGAAGTTTCAAAGTTTTTGAAACCTCCGACCCACCGACTAAATCCGAACACCATAACTCAAAGGTTATGTATGCATGAACTTAAGCTACTCAACATAGTGAACCAAGTTGAGGAATTAGGTAGTTATGAAATTTTAGAACTCCGCAACAATGCGACATGTCACATGGTTGTAAAACTTATAGGACTAGTGACTAAGCTTGCTTTGCTCTCTTATTTTGAGTCTACAACCATACATCAAATGTTCATCGAACGGTTGAGTAATTTATGATATAAATAATAAACTCGTGTTTTAAAGTTTTTTTAATTTTTAACCATTAATGTGCTTGAATTGACATCAAGGCCTTTATAAAATGAATTACAATGTCACATTAATAGCACAACCATTAATAGCACTAAACATAGTAACACTTAACGTTGCAATTGCAAAGGGCTTAATAAAAGGAATTACAATGTCACATTAATAGCACAACCATTAATAGCACAGTAACACTTAACGTTGCAAAGGACTTAATAAAAAGAATTACAATGTCAAATTAATAGCACAACCATTTATTTTATTACAACTAAATTATAATGTCACATTATCACATAGTACAAATACAAATGTAAGCGCAAGCGACAAGCTTCTGCTGGAACACTAGTGAAAACATAAATGTAATACATGTGTGTTTGAAAATAAATGGGACTTGTTGGGTCAACCATGCGCTCTAAAAATAAATGCATGGGACTTCCACGATCAGCCATGGTGTTTGAAAATAAATGCATGGGGAAAGGCGGGCTAAAATCAAACTAGGGAAATGGGAGTTGTGAAGATACAAAGTGTACTTCTCCCCTTTGAAAATCAGAGTCATGCAGAAGATGAGGGGTTGTAAAACTGCTCCCATCTCCTACTTGTAGCTTCCATGCACTAGGAGATAACTTATCTCCATCAGAGCTCCTCATCGTGGCTCAAAACCTGTTTGAGAAGTCAAGTGAACCAATCAACTTCTTTCCAATTCCACCCATTCTAAACTTGAAGGAAATTGGTCTTTTACTCTGTAACTACATAACTGCAAGCAAGAGAATTTAGAGTATCCCTAATAATTCCACATCATCTTCTTCCTTAATCCTATTCGTTATTAACCCTACAAAATGAAAACCCTTATGACAATTCGAACATTGCACTCAATAGTAAAGCCTTTAGCCTCCAAATGAATGATTTCAGTTTTAAGTTGTGCTCACTATCCTTATTTATGAGAAATAGTTCCACCAATAGTGCCACTACCAGCTTGGTCCCTGTGTACACCTTACACATGTCATGTGTGAGGTTAGGTATAATCATGATTCATAATCACGATTCGCGCAAACCAAAAAACCAACTTAAATTTTAATCAATTCATGTAACTTAAGCCTTGCATTTATTTAAATGTTTAATTTGATTGACATTTGGACTTTGACAGCTTCACTACATGCAAAATGTACCTCAAGCTAACAAGCTGTCAATTGTCAAAATTGCTAGTGCCACTCAATGTTCAAACGATATGAAATCATTACAAATCTTGTTTCACTAGCCATTTAGTCTTGCATTGGCAACAAATTCTAAACCATTGATCATTGTAAATCTAATGGTTAAAGGGTAATTCCAGAGGTTTAAGTTCGCAAGACTAGCACTCTGTGCATTTCATTCTGGGGTGAAACTACAACCATACATCAAATGTTCATCGAACGGTTGAGTAATTTATGAATTATGATATAAATGATAACATGTGTTTTAAAGTTGTTTTAAACTTTAATGTGTTAAGATTGACAACAAGGCCAAGGGGCCGGTAACTTAACGTTGCAAAGGACTTAATAAAATGAATAATGATACTAGGAACTGGGGGAGAAGGTCAACAAAAAATTAGAAATCAATAAAAATTTTGTAAACCCTAACAAGAGTGACAACTTTTAGTGTTTATAATGATTTTTTGTCAATTTGATGGCAACTTTCTTTTTCATTTGTATTGCTTTGTGTTTTACTTTTAAATCTGCATGCAATTATTTCATAAATAGATAATACTTAATTTCTCAAAGGAAAAAAAATGATTTGAATAGATTCATAAACACTGAACTCAGAAAGTAACTCTTTATTGTAAATTTATAACAAAGATTAACACAAAACAACCATTTATTTTATTACAACTGAATTACAATGTCACATTATTACATATCCTTTTAAAGATGAGTTGCTGTAGAGTAGACAAGCTCTTGTTTTGTATAAATAACATAAGTCACTTTACATAGACATAATTTATTCCAAGCTGTTGCTTATGACAATGGATTACAAATTGATTCCGATTTCCAAGGTTTTTCCGGTGACAATGTAATACAAATGTGACACTAAAAATAAATGCATGATTCCAAAGCTTTTGTTGGTGAGAACGTAGTACAAATGTGGCACTAAAAATAAACACAAGGAAGTCACCTGGAAAACCATGTTGGGGAAATGGGAGCTGTGAAGATACAAAATGTGCTTATCCCCTTTGAGAACTAGAGTCATGCAAAAGATGAAGGGTAGTAAAATTTCTCCCATCTTCTACCTGAAGCCTCCATGCATTGGGATAGCACTTATGTCCCGAGAAGTCAGGTGAACCAAATCAACTTCTTTCCAATTCCACCCATTTTGAACTTGAAGGAAATTGGTCTTTTACTCTATAACTACATAACTGGAGGTAGGAGAATTTAGAGTACCCCAATAATACCACAACATCTTCTTCCTAAATCCTTATTAACCCAAAAAAATGAAAACCCTTATGATAATATCCACTATCACTAACCCTATTTAATAATTTATGGGCCACTAGTGCCACTACCAGCTTGATTTGTGTAAACCAAAAAACCAACTTAGTCGATTCGTGTATCTTAAGCCTTACATGTACAATTAAAATGTTTAATTTGATTGATGTTTTGCTACATGCAAATTGTACCTCAATCTAACAAACTGTCAAAATCACTAGACTTCAGTCAGCATTACCAGTGCCACTCAAATGATATGAAATCATTACAAATCTTGTTTCATTAAAGCTATGAGCTGTCCAATCAATCGCTTCAGATGTTCAAAAGATTGAGAATTTCAATTAAATGAAATGTAATACATCAAGGCATTGGAAATAGAGAAATGAGCCTTGATCTTTCCATGTGTTTGCATCTAATGGTTCTAGTGTTATTCCAAAGGTTTCAATTCACAAGTCTACTACTTCAAAGATTTACTTCCAAAATGCAACTATAGCTGTCCATCAAAAAATCATCGAATGGTCATGGTTATATTAATTTACCTTTACATCCTTTGTGTAAAAAATTCTTAAGTTTTTAAGCCTTGGTCCTACGTTCTTCCTAGGCGGTCCCTCTTTTAGAACAAACTTTCTGCACGTGCATATTTCTACCACTTAAGTTCTTATATCGCTCATCACCAAAATCCAACCCATCAGGTTCATTACCATGATGATGAGCCTTGATCTCCCCACGTGTCCGCATCTAATGGCTCTAGTGTAATTCTGGAGGTTTCAATTTGAAAATCTAGTGTTTGAGAGATAATTTTGGAATGCAATTAGAATTGTCCATCAAAAATTCATCGAACAGTTGTGGTCCATAATGTCGCATGGTCGCTGAAAATTGGAACATTAGAACCAAAGTTTGAAGTTTTCCAAACCTCTGACCCACCGACTACAAAGATGACCAAGAAAGACTTGCAACTAAGGTTAGGAAAAGCACCAAAAACTTGACTTTGGTGAATTAAGATAGGAAAGGTGGAAAGGACGGTTCATTTATGAAGTGAAGAGTGTGGGAAGATTCAAGTCAGTGGACATGATTATATGATCAATGGGTAATTAATATCAGTATGTGCGGGGTTTGGAAAATTATTACCTCTTGGCCCTTAATTAGCGAAGTTAATAATAGAGTTTGGAGTGGAGAAGAAGGAACACATAAAGTCTGAAAGAGTGGTGGTGGTGGTGGTGTAGCTGCAACATTTTTCAAATGTAGTCCAACTTCACTCTGTGTTTGAGGGGGCAATTAAACCCATTTTTTGGTGACGCTTCTGACCAAAGATTAATAGGGATGTGTTTATTCACTAATGGGAGGTTGGTACAAAGTTGTGTGGATGATTTTGGGAAATCCTTTAGAAATCTGAGGCATAGATATAAGACTAACATGGATGTATACTCCTTGATTATAGCATGGGGTTTGGACTTGGGGGAATCGACAAGAACATTGAGAGAAGTGATGGAGATGATTGTGCATAGAGATTTCTTGGAAAGATTAGAATCAATACTTGAATGGGTAGTTCCAGGTGAAGGTTTTGACTACCGGGAAGGCTTTGAAAATGTGGAACTAGAAGGGGCAGAAGGATGCACCCCTTTCATGCATTGGTTGGAGGATGAGATTAAAAATCAATGTAGGGAAGAAGAAAGGTTAGGCTAGCAAGCATTGAAGCTCTTTATAGAGCTGATGAAGGTGGAAGCAGTTATAGCATAGTTGAAAGCATAGGAGAAAGTGAAGGAAGAGCGCATGGAAGCACATGTGAAAGCGGAGGAAAAGTGTATGAAAGCAAACAGATAGAATGCGAGGAAGCAAAAGATGAAAGCAAAAGGATAGAATGCGAGGAAGTAGAAGATGAAGGGCAAAGAAACAAGGAAAGTTGTTTATGAAACAAGTAGCACTAGATGAATTTGTGGTTTTTGTAGGGTTTTTGTAGAATTAACACAAGACTAGCTAGTACTAAATTTTTGGCTTACTAGGGGTTGAACCCTATTACGGTTGTATAGTGTGAATAGTAGGAAGGGTAAAAGAATGATTGAAAATATTGTTGAAATATGTAAGGTAGTAACAGATAGTTGTGGAACTAGTTTTAGTTGGGTAGGGTTGCTTTTGTATGGTTGATGAAAAGTAAACAATGAGGCAAATGATGTAATATTTATTTTCATGCAATACAAAATACTATTATCGACCAAAAAAAAATTCTAATAGTTCTAGTGTTATTCCAAAGTTTTCAATTCGCAAGTCTACTACTTCAGAGATTTACTTCTGAAATGCAACTACAACTGTCCATCGAAAATTCATTGAATGATCGTGGTTATATTGATTTGCATTGACACTTTGCCACTGCATTTTTTTATTAGTTTGATATTATGTTTAATTCAACAATGTTTTTTCTTAATCATTTTTAAATAGGTTTAATTCGCCAATGAATTTTATTTTTTAGTTTGAAAAAGAGTTTTAATCGCCAACAAAATTATTTTTTCTGGTTTTTAAATAGGTTTAATTAGCCAAGGGAAATATTTATTGGTTTGAAAATAGATTTTAATCGCCAATGAAAATATTTTAGTGGTTTTAAAAAAAATGAATTTTGCCAGGATTTTCCACAGACTTCTAGTGATTAGAAAAGATCCAATGGAGATTTTTTTTTCAATGAAAAATGAAAAAATTTGCCACTAAAATTAATATTTTTATTGGGAAGTATACAATATTCACCAAGATTTTACACCTTCGCCGAGGGGGAGTTTCTTAAATTTTCCCTACTCCAGATCGGCGAGGCAGATATTTTAGCCTAGGATGAGGCCTAGCTCAGGAGTGGATGCTGCAAGAGAGGACACTATTTGCTTGGGGACCAATGATGCTGGCCTCTTTATATCACAATCTTCATGAGTTCGCTTACTGTGATAGCAAAGCAATTGGTGCTGGCATCACACTATTACACATTTGGGCCTAGAAGCACATAGTCGTGCTCCGATCGAGGGTTACTGTGGCCGATGTTGAGCCTGACGACCCAGTAGTTTGGAGGTATAGGGGTGGCCTCACCTTCACACACACAGGACAACTCGACCTACCTCACTAGTGCCACATTATTGATGAGATGACAGTTTTCACTTGGTGGCCATGGTTGTACATGCTTACTTAGTATGATGATGTTCAACAATTGTTTTACACTAGACAGGATCAGCTTATGTAGGGCTATGAGCACACCATGATTGAGTGCTACCTACTCAACAGGGTAGCAAGATAGTTTGGGGATATTCAGGATTGTCCTGATGATCACTACATGGTCATCTTCGCACACTCATCCATGGAGACTACCTGGGGTCAGACAATCCCAATGTTAGATGCAGTTGATTCTTTCAGACAACTGGTAGCTAGGCCATGGGCCTACGCATAGGGACAGGAAGACTCGGGCACCACACATGCCTATGATGACTGGTTTAGGCCTCCAATTCGGCTCACAGTCCTAGGGATAACATGACCACAAAGGGGACAAGTGGGATAGGTTCTAGGAGCACTTGGAGGTGGAGGAGGAGGACCACCTCCATGATAGTCAGACCAGAGGGATTAAAGAGATGGGCATCAGTAGAGGGATTAGCTCAAGGATCAACAGCCACCACAACCACCTCAACCCGATCCATGCGACACTCAGATTCAACAACTTTAGGGTCAGGTACAGGGGCTTCAGGCTCAGATACAAACTCTTATAGCAAAGAGGGACTAGGCCAGACATTAGGTCTAGGCCCTCATGATAGAGCAAGACCAGGAGTGCTAGTAGAGGCCGGTGACAAAGCTGCAGTTGGCCTAGGAGGTTGGCAGGCGATAGCAACTGGAGAGTATGGCTGCATCTTCATAGGGTAGGATAGTCCTAATATGGATGTATCGCGAGGCATTATGAGAGGCCGAGTATTACTAGTTTCACTATCAATAGGCTATACCCTCAACAACTAGGGTACTAGAGTAATCCTAGCAGACCGACATGAGATGAGTAGAGGACCAACTATAGAGGTAGGCAGGTGAGGGGAGCAGCCACTAGGGCTAGCTACCACATAGTTTTGACCAACACTTGATTTTTTTTAGGATCCACAGGCTCCATTTTTGATAGCCCCGTGGGAATTCGTACACTAATTGATATACATACATGATCCTGATTTGTACCATGACAGTTACATTTTTTGATATATATATATATATATATGATATGATCAATTCATTATGAGATGTGTCTATTTTTTTATGCATTTATGGATGGATGTATTTGATGTTCTATATGCGATGTGATGTGATTCTATATGATATGATGTGATGTATGATTATGTAGATGTTTATGGATGTCATGGATGTTTTTTTTTTTTGTATTATTTCTATGCACTTTTATGATGATGATGTATCGAGTATGGATGTATGGATGCAAATGTTTATGATATGCAAATGATTTTTCTTTAGACTAACATATTTATATTATGCCCCTAATGGATGATGTTATATGTTATGATTATGGGATGTATCAGATGTTATGACATGCTCTTTTTATTTTTCAATATCCTTTTCATGTATGATATGATGATGTTTATATGATTATGCAATGGATGCAAATGCATGGTTTATGAGATGCTTAGAATAACCAATCTATATTATGATGCAAATGATGGAAATGCAATGCATGTGAGATGATCAATGTTTCCTATTATATGTGATATGCATAATATGCAACATACTGATGGTTTGTGGATGTAGGATGGATGCATTGGTGATGTTTTTGATTAATTATCACGATACCATGTTAGAATAGAGAGAAGAAAGAAGAAATGATGATGACAAGATGATCCAACAAGTCCATGATCTACAAGACTTTATTAGAGATGAGGATGATGATGATGATGTATTTCTTATCAGCAATTGGGATTTTAAAAGGTCTTACTTACCTTATGTTTGATAACACACGTAGGCACGATGCATCAAGGTATAAAGAACCAAGATGGCTTTGCACCTAGTGTGATGGACTGACTCGACAATCAAATAGGAGTATTCTTGTCCACACCTGGCATATGGAACCCTATTTAGAATGCAGTCTATATATTTCAAATATCTTGGACCAAAACATAGAAAGGAAAGCATTCCTATGTGGTCAACAAGACACCTAAAAAACCCTCCCTACAAACCAAACAAAGCACGCATGACCAAGGTTATATTACAAAAATATCCAACAAAGACAGTAGACAAAAGATAATGATCGTTGCCCCATTCCTTTCTCTCTAAATCCATTCATTTGGGACATCATAGAGAGGTCTTTGGAATGAGCACAATAAGATAAATCAAAAGACAAAGATCAAGTAAACAAACAAGCTAATGTTCTTCATACTGCTAGCCAATACTAAACTACAGTGATGCCTGATGTTGATGTCCATTGTAGGAAGGATGCATCCTAGGACATGATGTTATCATATGATTTGGGATTGATTGGATGATGGGATATTAGTACAAAAATTTGACCAACTTGTTTACCTACCGACCTAGACTTGAGACCTTGACATTTTGTGTTTTCACTTTCCATTTGCTAGACTTGTTTCTGACTGTGTCACCAAAGGTTGAGGATGACAATGATGTATTACGAGTGATGTTTATTGTGGGTGATAGTGAGATGAGGTGGATGGATTTTTTCAAATATTTGGATGTTCTTGATGTTTTGAAATGTTTTGAGGTTGTTTTTGGTATTTTCAAGATGTTTTACAAATGTTTTGATTTTCAAATTTTGCAATGTTTTGGTGTTTTATGAGATTTTGACCAAGAGACTAACCTAAAGACCTATCCTAGGGGCCTCGGGGGCTGATCAAAGATTAGCCTTTCCTATGTTATACATGTAGAGACCACGTAGTTTAATTGACACAAACTCAATTATTTGATGAGATATGAACAAATGGATTGCTAGTTTATTATGACACTCCTAAAGGACTGACCTAAGTGTCTCAGGGGATGATCAAAGATCAACCTTGCCTACGTTCAGAGCTCAAAGACCCGTAGTTTGACTAGATGACTCTATTTTTTGACTTCTTCAGACCTTTTGACCTATTTTTTGGATTTTTGATATGTTTTTAATATTTTTGGATTTTTTGATTTTATGAATGTTTTTGGATTTTTTGATTTGAAGGAAGAATCTCAAGAATATACATGAATCCGATCCAATGTAGGTATAAGAACATGCCCCCAACATGATGCAATAGACTACTATGATACAGGTAGGAAAAATTGACCTTAGGAATGGGCTGAGTAGTACTAGGAGGGATCATGATACGAACACAGGATCAAGCAATGATGCGAATGTGAATGGGTGATGGATGGAAATGTGGAAGCATGATGGATGAATGGCATAGAATGAGCCAAAGAGATCATGGTGGATGGAGAGTCCTTATTTACACAAGGCACCTATTTTCTAGGTTTTCACCAAGGTACTTGCCTAAAGTGCCACCAAAGTGGTTTTCACTAGAGGATGATTTTTTTCTTTACTATTTTCAATCCTTTTTTCCATTTTTTATAGATTTTTATGTTTTTTTTTTTTTGTATTTTTGGATTTATACCTTGTAAGATTAGGCATAGATCTTTTTGAGATGGGAGATATTCATGGGCTCCTATAGAGGCTCCCCTTCAGATGTAGATAGCTGATATGCCCTTGACTTGTAGCTTGTTGTGACAATGAAGGGTCCCAACCAGTTGGGTCCAAACTTGCTCTTGCTATCGAGATTTGGTACATTTTTTTGATTTTCCTTCAATACAAGCTCTCCGACTTGAAAGGCCTGACTCTTGATCTTCTTGTTGTAGCTCTGCTTGAGATGATTTTGGTAGACTTGTAAATGGTTTAAGGCATCCATGCATCGCTCATCCAGTAATTCCAACTCGTTCAATCATGATACCTGATATTCTTTATCAGTGATGAGATTTTGCAATGATATTCTTAGGGATGGGAGATTGATCTCAATGGGGAGGATGGCTTCTGTTCCATAGACTAGGGAGAAAGGGGTTGCACCTGTTGGCGTTTAGATACTTGTTTGGTAGGCCCATAAGGTGGGATTTAATTGCAAGTACTAGTCACGACCAAATTCATTGACTGTCTTCTTTAGGATTTTCAAGATGGTTTTATTTGTAGCCTCAGCTTGGCTATTTCCTTGAGGGTAGTATGGAGTGGAAAAGTGATGTTGGATTTTGAACTTTTGGCATAGATCTCAAACATCCTAGTTTTTGAAAGGTGTCCTGTTATTTGAGATAATGGCTTGACGGACACTATAGCAACAAATAAGGTAGTTTAGGATGAAATTTGATATATGTTTTCTTGTGATATATAGGTCATGGGAATGGCTTCTACCTACTTCATGAATTACTCTATGGCGGTAATGATGAACTTATGTCCACTAGATGAGGTGGCGATGATTTTAGCAACGAGATCGAGCCCCCATTGTGAAAAGGGCCAAGGTGTAATGATTGGTTGGAGCTCTTGAGCTTATGTATGGATGAAATCCCCATGTTGTTGACACTGCAAACATCTTTAGACATAGTTGTGAGCTTCCTTCTCCATTGTAGGCCAATAGTACCTAGTCCTCAACAGTTTCTTAGCCAAGGTCATACCACTCGAATGTGAACCACAAATGCCATTGTGCACCTTAGTTAAAGAAGTCAAAGCTTCCTTAGTGTTAAGGCATTGTAACAAGGTTCCCTCAATACTCCTATAGTATAGGGTGTCTCCTAAGATATCAAAGTGGGATGACTTCTTGGCAAATGTTCTTTTAAGGTTCGGGGTGATATCAGTGGGGAGGACTCCTATTCTCAAGTAGGTGTATATATCATGATACCAAGGATCACTGTGACCAACGATTTCATACACATTCAAACTCTGGTACCTTGAATGCTAGTATGAGAAGTTGATCTACAAGGAATTCTTGCTTTGGGACGTTGTGTGGGACATCTAGTAGCAATCCAATAGTTGCCATAGCATCTTCTGCTCTGTTATTTTCTCTTGGTATCTGCTCAAATGTAATATCAATGAAGGACTCTTTGAGGCTTTCTACTAGTTTCTTGTATGAAGTCAACTTGTCATCCTTCATTTGGTAATCATCATTGACCTAGTTGATGATAAGCTACGAATCTCCATAGACTTTGAGTGCCATGATTTTCCATTGTACTACAATTATGAGCCCTATGACAAGAGCCTCATATTCTGCAATATTGTTTGTGCAAGGGAAAGACAACTTATATGATCTGGGTATGCAATCCCCTTGTGGTGTAATAAAGAAGACTCCAGATCTTGACCCATGTTGCGTGTAGGATCCATTAGAGTACATTTTCCAATGATCTGCCACACTTAGGTTCAAGATGGAATCATCAGGGAATTCCAATACAAGTGGATTCTCTGAATATATCGGTGCTTCTGTCAGCTAATCTGCAATTTCTTGTCCTTTAATGGCCTTTCATTCTACATACTCAATGTTGCGTTCTGTTAGGATCATAACCCATTTAGCTATTCGCCCTATGAGCATTGCTTTAGAAAGCAAATACTTGAGAGAGTCTATCTTTGCAATGAGTTTTATCTGGTGTGCCAACATATAGTGTCTGAATTTTTGTGCTACGAACATGAATGCTAAGCAAGCCTTCTCAATGGGTGTGTAATTCAACTCATGTACCACCATGGTTCTACTGATGTAGTAAATAGCTCTCTTTCCCATTTTCATCATGTTGTGCTAAGAGAGCACCAAGGGATGTTGTTGTCACTGGTATATACAAGATCAGGGGCTTTCTTGGAATGGTGGCATAAGAACTGGTGGTGTGAGAAAGTACTCCTTGATCTTATTGAACGCCTGATCACATTTCTTGTCCCATTTGTATGATACCCCTTGTGGAGTAGATGAGAATATGGGATAGCCTTTTTTGCTAGTTGTGCTATGAATCGATAGATAAACTGGAGTCTTCCCTACAAATACCTTAATTGCTTCAATGTCCTTGGTGCCTCCATCTCTAGAATTGCTTTGACTTTGGCAGGTTCTATCTTGATTCCTCTCATGGATACAATGTACTTGAGGAGATTTCTTGATTGTACCCCAAAGACACACTTTTTTGGATTGAGTCTGACCTTGTACTCTTCTAGCCTTTCAAAGATGGAGCTTAGAGCTGGTATGTGATCTTGACATTTCTTTGACTTGGCCAATATGTCATTCACATAATCTTCCATAGTTTTGTGAATCATATCATGGAAGATTAGTGTCATGGCCATTTGATAGGTAGCTCCTACATTTTTCAACCCAAATGGCATCATATTCCAGCAATGTGTCCCCCATGGACAAGTGAAAGTTATCTTGTGTTGGTCTTCCTTAGCTATCATGATCTACCTGTACCCTGAGAATCCATCCATTAGTGATAGCATTTCATGTCTTGCTGTCATATCCACAATCATATCTATGTTTGGGAGAGGGAAATCGTCTTTGGGACATGCTTTGTTCAAATCTCCAAAGTTAGTGCAGATGCAGATGTCCCTAGTGGGCTTTGAAATAGGTACTAGATTCAAAACCCACTCTAGATAATCAATTGGCCATATGAAACCGACATTAATGAGTTTATGTAATTCCATCTTGACCAATAATGCTATTTGTGGATGCTTCTTTCTCAACTTTTGTCTAATTGGTTTTGCTTGAGGATATACAGCTAGGTGGTGAACCACAACTTCTGGATCAAGCCTAGGAATGTCGGCATAGGTCCATGCAAAGTTTATATTTCTTTCTCTTAGGAACACAACTAGGAGTTCCCGTTCTTCTATCAAGAGTGATTCTACATAGATGGTGATATGTGGCATTTCTTCTGTTCCTAGGTTGATTGGATTGCACTTCTCTACTAAAACTGCTGACTTCTCCCGATGAATAACAATAAGGGGAAGATTGAATCCTTCATCCTTTGGTGCCTTAAAGAGGTTTTCACCATTGGATGCATCCTTTGTTTTTACTATTTTTGGGTCTGAGAGTGCCACAATGTGGTTTTCACTCAAAGACCGAGATATTATTCTTAAATTTTCACTTTTGCAACTGAAGGACTCAATCACCTCCCTATAATAGGCATGTGTGTCAAGCTCAATGTAGAATCCAACTTTGTGATCTCCATATGGTATCATATCCCACAATCCCATGAATTTCAAGAGAGCCTCATCATTTTTGAACATGTCCAAAATTGGTGGTCCTTGTTGGTCATAATTGATGAGTTGGGTATAGACTAAGTTTAGCTCATGGGTTTGGCTGTTTGACTCAAAAGATAGGGTACTAATCATGAGAAGGGAGGAATCCTCGAATAGCATGGGTAAGTTAGTTATAGGGTCCTCATCATGTCAAAGGTATAGTTGTCTAAGGGTAGACTTGTGGATACCGATAATTGAGGGGGTGCTTTGAATTTTCTAACTAGGGCACCTTTGCCAAG
Source organism: Sequoia sempervirens (assembly GCA_007258455.2). Classification (NCBI taxonomy): domain Eukaryota; kingdom Viridiplantae; phylum Streptophyta; class Pinopsida; order Cupressales; family Cupressaceae; genus Sequoia; species Sequoia sempervirens. The sequence continues at coordinate 297,399,510 of VDFB02000015.1, forward strand.
TATGGTTACTTTTGGAGGGGTACATTTGAGGCCAATATTTCTTATACTCTTCTCAAGAATGAGCGGTACTAGAAGACTATTTTCATTTTGTCCAAGTTTCTTATTTCTATTATAGCCCATACCAAGCATCATTTGCAGTCCTTTGCAACTATCATCCATGGGAAGATCAAGCATGGGCCTTTCATCTTGGTATAACAAACTTGATATGTATTTTTCATCTACCACTTCCCGACTTAGGTCCCCCCAACATCTGAATCTGGAGGGGTCTACTTTGAAGGTTTGGGATGATGTTTCAATCGGTTGGGGTTGCTCGCAAGACCTAGGAGATTGAGGTAACTCTCCCACTCTGAAAGAAATCTTCTTCATTCTATAATCCCCACACCCATTGTCTTGGATAATGACTTTGATTTAAGAGATGCCAAGAATGGTGGGTGTCTTTGTCTTAGATGTGGAGGCTAAGGTAATTGGGTCTACATATGGAGTTAAAGGGCCTTCATCATGCTTTGGGACTTGAGGGATTTGTTAGTACTTTGCTACCAAGTTCTTGCAATAATAAAAGGGCTCGGGATCACCATGGAATATGACCTCTTTATTTTGGTAGGGAAACTTGATGCATTGATGGAAAGTAGATGCAACTACTTGCATCCCATGGATCCATGGATGCCCCAGGAGAATATTATAAGGTAAATCAAGGTCAAGGACCTGACATGTGGTTTCTATGATGGCTGACCCTACTTGAATAGGGAGTTGAATAGTTCCTTGGGACACTCTTCCTGATCATCATACGCCCTAATTGTAATACCTTTACCTTTTCCAATGATGTCCTTGGAGAATCCCAAATTATTTATCAGCTTGAGTCAACATATATTTAGACTTACACCCCCATCCACCAAGACCTCAAGATGGAGTGCACGGTTATGAGATGGTTGTGTTGGGAGGTCTTGATAAGAAAATGTTAGGAGATGAGGTGTGGTGACGTTTCTGACCATAGCTTGGAATTGATCTGCATCAAGATCTTTGGGGACAGTGGATGAAGCCAATGCTTCCTCTAGGATCTTCCTATGTGCGGGTGAGATCTTCAGTGACTCCATGATGGAGATCTGAGTGAGGGTTCTTTTCAGTTGGTCCAAGACATTATAGCCAATGGGAATGAATTTTGAATTAGAAGTTGATGCCTTTGGTGGTTGGGATGGTCCAACAATGGTAACCTTGCCACCATGTGTGGTGACTCCACAATCGGGTTTGGCTCCCTTGACGTTAACAATAGTGACCCATTCATCTAGAGATGCGATGACATGATCATAAACATGGTTTACATTGCCATACTTTGTATTTTCATGGTTATTTCCTTTATTATGATCTGGTATCCGATTCGTGTATATCTTTAGGTCCTAATTTCTTGCAGGTTGTTCAACGTTTATGACTTCATCATCAATAAGGTCTTGGATCAAATTTTTTAGTCTCATGCAATTCGCCATCGTGTGTCCCTTGATTTTATGAAAACCATAAAGGTGGTTTTCATTGTACCATGGTGGTTTCAATTGGGGCTCTTGATAATTCTCATAGGCTTGGATTTTAATGAGATTCTCTTGTACCAGTTTCTTCATGACAAAGTCGATTGGTTCCCCAAGGGCTGTGTATTTTTGTTTGGGGGGATATTTGTTTCATGGGGGTTGTCCCCCTTGATTGCTTAGATTGTTTACTGCTTGATTATGGGGTGGTTGTGATACCACATTGGCTTGTGTGTTGTTTCAATTGTTAGTTTGTGGTTGTTGATATGATTGCATGTTTTTCCTTGGGGCATTAATGATGACCACTTTGGCATTGACGACACCATCATCGGTGACATTCTTGTTCTTTTCCCATGTGCAAGGTTTTTTGTTATAACTAGTTGATGGGAGGTTCTCTTGATTTTCTTGATATGTGGGTGTCCCCCCTTGTGCAATAAGGGCTCTTTCAATGTTGAGTGCCTTGGGGATCAACTAGTCATATGTGGTGATGCATTGCATTTTTAGATGGAAATACAAGGTTTTCTCGAGATTGGAAATGATAGTGTAGATTTGTTGTTCCTTTGGCATCGTCCACTTGCTCTTGTTGGCCTTGAATCGCCATCATTGCAAGAAGGATGTGAATGTTTCCCCCTTAGCTTGTTTGAGCGTAGATAGTTCCTCTAGACTCACATTCATACCTATGTTGAATGCATCCATAATTTCTTGGAATTATTTGATTCTAGGAGGGAGGCAGGAGAACCATTCCATTGCTGGTCCAACCAAACTTCAAGGGAATAGTTGCATTAGATATGTGTCATCGTATGCAACTTCCATGCAATGTACCTAGAATTCCTTGATATGATCTTCAGGATTACCCATTCCATGATATTTGTCAAATTTAGGGATTTCAAACCCTTTTGGGAAGGGTACCATCACAAGGGTTCTATCGAATGGATAGGGGCACAAATTGCTTGGTGTTTTTGTTATTTTCCCAGATTAGAGATCTAGCACTTGTTGGGAGAGAAATTTTATTTATTCTGTCACATCATTTTGTGGATCAGGAGGTGGGATGAATGTGTTTTGAGGTGGTTTGATCATTTGAGTGATGGGTGGGGTGTTTTGCATGTTTGAGGGAGGTTTTTGCAAGATTTGTTGAGCGATCAATGCTTGTTGGTATGCTTGCAATTACTGCTATGCCAACAACACTTGTTGTTGGTCTTGCTGCTATTGTGCCAACAATGCTTGTTGTTGGTCTTGCTGCTATTGTGCCAACAATGCTTGTTGTTGGGCTAATAGTTGGGATGCTTCTTGTTGCACTGGGTACTATTGCAGGGCTTGCTGATATGCTTGCTGCTGAGATGCTTGCTGTTGTGCTTGCGCTTGAGCTTACCAGGCTAGATATTGGGCTTGTGCCTGAGCTTGAGCTTATTGAGCAGCTTAGGCAACTTGGGCAGCCTATGTGGCTTGAGCAGCTTGAGCTTCTTACACAGCTGGGGAAGCTTGGGCGGCTTGTTCTTGTTGCAATAAAGCTTGGGCTTGGGAGGCCTGTTGTGATTGTTGTGCTAGTTGTGTTTGCACTTGTTGTACAGCTTGTTGATTTTGAAATTGTTGGAGTGCCTTTTGATTGGCTTGTTGGGAAACTTGTAGTGTGATGCTATATTGGATTTCCATGTTTAGTTTTGGTGGTGGTGGTGGAGGATTCATAATTGTGTGAGTCGATGTTGTGATGATAGGTGTTGTTGGATTGATTTGTGTAGTGGATGCTATGATTGATATGATAGGTCCTTGGGAGACCACATTTTGAGATATTTGGGTTATTGTAAATGATGTGTTGAATGATTGTGTTGTTTGGATTGTTGCCACCTATTGTTGTGATGTCAATGGAACAATCAGAGGATTCAATATGATGGTTTGATTTATGATTCCAGAGGATTGTTTTGATTTTGTTGATTGAGAATTGGTAAAGGGGGTTTCCCTAAACCGAGGATAGGTTCAAATGTTAGTGGTAGAGGTGGAAATGGTGGGAATCTGGGTGGTGTATTCCCTTGAGGAAATGATGATGACGAGGGGTCAAAGATTCCCCCTTGTCCAAATAGTCCACTTTCTCCTTGTGAAGTCATGGGGAGAGAGACTTGTGTGTTAAGAGGATATGCTGGTGTCATGGAGAAATGGGATGGATTTTTGGTGTCATGAAAAACAAGCGGGACATATTGGTGTTTTGGATCTAGTGGGACAGATTGACCCAAAATGGTGTTTGCATCCAATTTTTGGTTGTTTAAAAGGGGATATGTTTGAAGGGCATGAAGCAATGAGCTCCCCTTGTTGACAATAGGTGGAGTTGGAGCAAGAGATGACGTGGGTTGTGGGATGGTTTAAGTGATGCTTTGAAAGGAGGGTGTGAATGAGACCAGTGGCATAATCCCAAGAGGTTTCTCCACAATAGTACTTACATAATAATAAGAAGGGATTTAGCCTCTTATTTTTCCAATTCTAGCATGTATTGTGAAGGATTAAGTTTCATCATGGCATTGGCAATTTTGTGAGTCTCAGGATTTTGGACCATTTCTATGATTTCATCTTGAGTCATCCCTAAGACATTGTTGGTGTTGTCCTCTACTTGGTTTAACCTTCCTCTTGAGGATCTTGTGGTATTAGAGGGAGATTGGGTTGGGGATTGTTAGATCCAATGGGATTGATTTTAGGAGCAGTTTGACTCAAGTCACTTGAAGTAGATGTTTCTTTTTTCATTTCCATGTTCTTCTTGTGTTAAGATCTAGTTTGGGCCATAAAATAAGGATCAATTTTTAGGAATGTGGGAGGTGAACCTCTAACTTCTTGGATTGATCTAAACTTTAGGTACAAAAAATAAAGTCTAAGATCTTAAGGATCAAAGGAGGGTGATGAATGATGGGTGATGTGAATGATTAAACTCTTAAGAACCTGGAAGGAGATACTAGACTTTAGGAATTTGAACTTTGGACTTTGGATTTGATTTGGTTTTAACTTGGATTTGATTTGGGTTTAATTTTGGATTTGATTCTGGATTTGATAATGAACTCATAAACTCCATGAGGTTAGATGTTATCTTGGAATAAATTTTTCCACAAGGTGATAATTTAACTAAGTGAATGAAGAAGGATGCATCCACACACACTTATTCAAACAAGATGATTTTGATTTGATTTTCCAAAAGTCTAGTATGAAGGATTTTTCCAAGATTCTAAGAGTTGTTTGTGAGATGGATTTGATTTGATGTTTGAGGATGGATGAAAGTGTTTGACTTGATCTTAAGTGAACCTAGAGAGACTTTTGTTTACAAAACCTAGGTATTGAAGAACATGCTATACTTCCAAGAAATTTTCAACCAAGAAGTGGTTCAAATTGAGCATACATATCGGGGTTGTTCAAAGGAATAAGTCTATAAAACCTTGTGAATTTATTTCTTATCTTGAGATGTTTTGGTTGCACTTCCTAATGTATTTCTTGATGACTTTTTGAGTATGACACCTAAACTTTTTATCTTGCTTAATGAGTTCTTTTTACCACAAACACTTTTCTTGCTTAGCTTTTGAACTCAATGTTGAATGTATCAATTTATTTTCATCCCACAAGGTCCATTATGTGGAAATCAAGGAAATCAAGGAAATAGTTCCCTAATGTTGACTTTAGAGAGAAAACTGAGAAACAAATCCAAATACTTAGAAGCCTCTAAGGATAAAATCCCAAAGGAAAAGCAGTAGCACTTTGATTCTCTCAAAGGTATTTGCTCCTACTAATGGGTTTGAAATTTGAGGACCATTGTTGAATGTTTTTTTTCAAGATTTTGGATCCAATCAATGTGTTTAACTGAGTCAAAATTGCACAATCCTAGGATGAAAGAGAAAATATTTGTTGAATTTACCACTTGGATAAATCTAGCTGCTCTTATTCAGAGCAGATGACTAGAAGCTTGACCACACTGGCTCCCCTCCACGAAAATCACTTCTATGGGTCAACCAATCTTTAGTTCTCATGAATCTCTCATGATTAACTTCTCATATCTACAAAGAGTCACAAGTATGTGGGACGACTCCAGAGGTCCGACCTAACGCCAACAAATATTGGGATTTTTTGCTACTACACAATGGTTCGTAATAAAGGAATTTGGTTCATAGGACATGATGATAAACTCCATCAAGAGGTCTCCCAACCATTAGAACAAGGGCTTTACGCATCATAAAGATACTAGGGGAGAGCTATCATGCATCACTAAGTTGATTGCAAACTTTCCTTGCAACCACAAATTTGTATAGCGGTTTGGAAGATCCTGACTTATGCTCGTTACCTCTTGAGTTGTTCCCTTGGGGTGAGTAATTTTTCCCACCAAGGTAAGCCCTCTAAAGGTAAACAAAAGCAAATAAGCACATCCATAGTTCGATCAATATTTGTTTGTGTGAACAAAGAGAGAACCCATGCAATGTACTCACTCACACTCGCAAGATTTTGTTCAATTTTAAAAGCCCAAATTGAAGTGTGGAGGAAATATTTTAAACAACCTAATATAACCAAAATAATTTTTGATTCTCAAGATCTCCGTGAAGCGCGAGAGAAGTGCATATGCCTTTTAAATGATATTAACTTGTAAAAAAGATTACAAAACAAAAAATACACATGTTCATTTTAAACCTCAAAAGAAGTAATGGATTCTCTTTATAGCACCAAGATGAAATGTTTGGAGTTGCTTGTTCAATTATTAGATCCAAAACCAACTTTAGTAAGTTCCTAGTGTTCTTTTTAACCCTTTGATTATTCTTTTTAAAACCCAAAATAAATTTATTTGAGCCCTAAAAAATTGAAGATAACAAAGCCTTAAGAATGGGATTATAATTGTTCCCCAAAGTGTTTAAAAACACTTGTTACAATCAAGTGATAATTCCATAATAAAAACTTCCCTTTCATTTCCTCCTTTCCTTCTTGATCACTTCAACCTACAAAAACTGATTAGCCTATAGAAAACAGAGCCACAAGAGGAGTTAAAAGTCAAAGGTAATCAATATAAAAGGCACATGTTAAAATCAAACGAAAAAAATGACCTTTTACCCAACTCTAGCGTCACAATACACAGAGGCATTGCGGTTTGAGGAAATCAACGTCACTCTGGTGAGGTCAGCGTCACTCTATGGAAAACTAGAGACTACGATTGCATCCCAATTTTCACCCAACGTCGCCTTTGGAGTTTGATTGGTCCAGCCTCAGGAAAATAACTTTAGCGTCGCATTTTGGAGTGTTGAAAATATCACTAAATAGAAACATTGGACTGATAGTGTCGCTATTTTACCTTCCTAGCATCACTCTTTCCTGAAGACAATTATTTTTTTAAAAAAGCAAAATTTTGACAAAAAATGTGTTAATTTTGAAAGGTGTTCCCTCCTTCTAGGACCAAAATGTGAGCGGTTGATCTAGACCTGCTCAAACATGAACAAAAAATCCAATGTTAGTCATTAAACACATCTAAAACAATCATTCTCCATGCAATTCATTTATATGCAATGAACAAGAAAACAAAGATGGAATATCAAACAAAAGCTTATTGAAATCCTATTCAAAACATCCAAACCAACATCCCATGGGGGAATTAGTGCTACTTTGATGTGGATTGTAGCCCTTTCCTAATTTCTTGCAAGATTTGATGATATTTGATGATGAACAATATGATCCTTGATGAAATTTGCAATAACCTAGCTAAGATTGATGAAAACTATGAAAATGGTGGATGAACTTTGCTCCAAATCTATAGATAGTGATCTTGCATAAAGTTGTGGATCCAAAATCAATAGAAGAGTCCTCCATTTATAGGAAAGAGAGATGGAGGAATGAAAAACATGAAGGATGGGGGACTAAAGATGAAGTTCCGATTGGAACCCTCATGAAAACTAGGGCATAGCAGAGAAAGGTAGAAATGAGAAAAGGGAAGGCTAAAACACAGCCTGCAGAAATAAAAGTGCCAAGTCCGAAAAAGAGGAAGGCTGATACTGCTCATCTTGTAGCCAAAGGAAAACGTGAAACACCTCCTAGAAAATCAAGACTGGTCTGTCCTGTGATTGTTATGCCTTTGTAGGAAATCCCTAAACCTGGTGAGACCTTACCTAAGGATCTTGAAGCTCCAATGGAGAAGGAGCATGTTGAAAAAGAAGAAGACATATCTAAGGGAGCAACAAACATAACATTGGTCGATCTTGATAGTATTGTAGAGGAATTGGAGGAAAATCAAGACTTCCTGTAGCATGAGCAAGAAGTCCTGCAACATGAGCAAGAGGTCTTGTAGCATGAAGTACTACAGAAATAAGAAGAAGAAACAACACCCTTACAGTTGGAGATAAATGGACAACTTGAGTCCATGAGAATAATGCCATATGAGGAGCCACCATCAACAAAGAGACTAGTAGGAATTCATAACCCTCCTAGTTTTATAGTACATGCAACAATTTTGAATTTATGGAAAGAGATAAAAAGATGGGAGGAAGAATGGAGAAAGGAAAAATGAAAGTTGAAGGAGGAAATTCAAAAGAAGGATGAAGAGATTGAGGGGAAAAATGCAGAAATTGCTACCCTGAAGCAGAGGGTAGATGATATGGCAGCTTTGGCGCCCAAGATTCTTGAATGTAGAGAACCCCCGAGGATCTATGCTCTACTCCTAAAAGAGAAGTATCTCTGTTTTAAGATGTCGAGACTTGCCTTAGGTTTGAACCCTTCTATTGATACCCCTATGGAAAATTTCAATGCTTATAGGATTGCCTCCCTTGAAATTAAGAATTTGTTATGTGAATTTTATTTACATAATTATGCTATCACAAAAGACCACGATTAGAACCCATTGCTATATGTTGGGGGATGTTAAATTGAGAGTATTCATGTCTTGGGTGCAAAATGAAATTAGTTGGGGACAACAACATGGTGCTTATAAACAATTGGAGTCTGATATTCCTATGCCTTTTAGAGATGAATCAAGCAACCCAAGGGATATTTATAGAGAATGGCATAGACTGCTGCTCAGACCAAGCTATGGTAATAGGATTATGCCTTGGATTGAGGTAGTTTATATAGAGTATGAAGTAAAAACAACAACAAAGGAGGAAACTGTGAGGAGATATTTATCTCAGAGATGGAATAGTTTGATTGATGAGTTGAAACAAGATGAGCCTCATTCCATCCACAATTATGCCGCAACATTAAAAAAAATTGAGAGACATATTCAGATTGGGAGAACTAAGGGATGACATTGGCTTCCCCTGACTTTTCAGCCACCCATGTTCATGTGGCCTGTGCCAAATTTCAAATTCTACCAGAGTGACATTGCTATAGAAAACCAGAGATGGAATAGGTTTGACAGATTGGGAGGATTCTATTGGGATCTTGACTCACGCACTACAACCACTGATGTTGGATAAGTCTCAGTTGCAAATTTTAGAACTTTGACTAGGCAGAAGAACAACTCTTCCCCTGTTGGAGGAGCAACAAGACATTAGGTTGGGGGGAGTGATGAGCCTAGTTTTTGGTATAATTTTGGGTATAATCTCAAGTCTATTTGATCATAGATATCATGGAATTTAATGCTTAAGTGTTGGAATTGGCATAATGTTTCTCTAAAACCATTGACATTTGACATTACCCTATCTCTGCAAGCTTTAATGATATTTGGCATAATATGTGGGTCATCTATATTGATTTTTGCATGTGATTAATGAATGTCTCTTAGAGTGGTTATTGATGTGCAGTTGTTATGCGTACTAATCTTGACATGCAGATTTAATATGCCAAGTTAAGGAAGATGCCACCAGTTGGGCATGCACCATAACGTCCAGTTGAGAAATCACTCCAAGTCAAAGGCAGCTGACAACAAAGACTCTTCATGCAACTAAACATAACTGCCTTGCAGTGGACCTTAATGATTGAGCATGCACAAGCATTACTACTATGCTGAATCTGTGCTTGACTTGCATGTCTGACCAGATTCCCTGCATGCCTAAGTGTCATCACTCCATTTTCCCCAATTTTTCCTAAATGGGATCCTCCCAATCGTGGAGTTGACTGCCTTGTTTAACAGTAGTATAAATAATAATTTGATGCTCCTTTTTCAAAAAAGTAGGTTGTAGGATTTTACATTGTACTCTCATTTTTAGTTTCAACAATATAGATACATTACCCTTTGTATGCATGATTTACAATGAATAAAATAAAGTTCTGAGTTTGAGCATCTAAGTTCTTGCTGGTTTAGAGGTCACTTATCCAAGGGGGCCCACCTGGTGAGTAATCCGTCTTCTTTGTTTAGCATTAACTTAGTATTACTTGTTGTTTGATACTTAGTTTGAAATCTGGCATTGATTGTTCCTGCAACCATTAGAAATCCATTATGTGTTTGTTCTTATAGCCAAAGTGGACAGAGTAGTCCCTATTTTTCGCATAGATTTTCATTCTTGCTTCGCATTTCAGCTGAAGCATAGTTGTTGGTTGATGTTTAACATTTGCTTTATTTCCTTTCAAGCAATTTACTTTCAATATTGTGTTTCTTAGCTGTAGTATACAATGACTACTTGAGCCCCTAGTGCACATACAGTGCTAACCCATTTCAAGTTCCCATCCCTGGGTTGACAAGTTAAATACACCTTCATGATGGTTGAATGGCTATTTAGGTTAGATGTTCAGTCTCTGAATTATGGCTGTAAAGGCTTAGTTGTGAGGTCATTATAGGAGGCCAACATTTTTAGCACCGTTCTTGAGGATGGTGTCAAGCTAGGAAGTCTTTTGGAGTCATTCATAGTTATTCTTGCTATAGTATTTTGAAAGTTGTTCTTAGCATATCCTCATATAGGAAGTAATAACCCCCCTGATTCTTTTCCAATTCTTTGTGTGAGCTGACTGATAGTGAGTGATACTGCATGCATAGAGGAAGGAGAAGAGACTTTTATGGGAGATTCCTTCCTAACAATCCTCATCCATTCTAGCTAGTTGAGCTCCTGAACTTGCCAAAAGAAGAAAAAGAGGATGCCACTTTTGACATCTTGGACCAGCTAAAGCATATATGTGTTCAAATACCTCTATTTCAGGCCATAAAAGATGTTCCAATCTATGACAAAACTATTAAGGAAGCTTGTCTTAAGAATCTAGGAAGGAAGAAGAAAGACCCAACTATAGTTCATGTGGTGGGCCAGCTAGCTGATATCATGTTGGGAAAAGTGACTATTCCTAAATATAATGACCTAGGCAGTCCTATGGTAGTAGTTTCCATAAACGAGATTCTAGTGAAGAATGCTCTGATTGATTTAGGGGCAACAACCAATGTAATGACCAAAGAAATCCTGCAACAACTAAATATTGCAAGCATGAGATCTACTCCTATTGTCGTGTAGCTTGCAGACATCTCTATTGTTAAGCCTGATGGTGTAGTGGAGGATCTTGTGGTAGTTCTAGACTCTTGGGAATATCCAACAGATTTTATGATTCTTTCTCCTAAGGCTACACTAGGCGGGTATCCCATTATTCTTGGAAGACCTTGGTTGGCAACTGAAAATGTATACATTGGATTTCAGTTAGGTGACATGACCATTTCAGATGGAAGGAGTACTAAATTTTTTATTCTTTATCCACCTACTTAGCCATCTCATGATGAAGAAGATTCTATATGGCCACAAGTTGGTGAAGAGGCTGAGGAAGTTAATTTTGTGGTGCAACTTATGATGCTAGGAAGAAGCTCTTTCATGCAGCTCCAAGATGAGGATGAGGTGTTGATTAACATCATTGAGAACCATTATGGAGTGGAGGAAGCATCATCTTATACTTCAGTTAGGACACTTCTTCCTGTTCTTCCTGCAACCATCATTCCTATAGCCACTGTTCCTGCAACCGCTATTCCTGCAGCAATAGGTATGTTCCATACATTGATTCCATATGAACTAAAGGTACCATGTGTTAATGAAATAGCTATGGTAGAGTTAACTACACAAGTACAGGTGTCAGAAGGAAAGTATCTGAATGTTAATATTAAATTGAGTGAAGCACAACAACTGTTGTTGGAAAATATATTAGGGTCCCATCAACATGCGTTTGCGTGGGATTATCATGACATGAAGGGACTGGATCCTAAGCTTTGTACCCACATAATTTATATTAAAGATGATTGTACTCTAGTAAGACAACCACAAAGAAGGATTAACCCTGCACTAAGAGAAATTGTGAAGGGAGAACTGCAAAAATTGCTAGATGTAGGATTCATCTATCCCATTTCGGATAGTTTGTGGGTGTCTCCATTAGTGATTGTTCCCAAGAAAGGAGGGAAGTGGAAAGTCTGTCTTGATTATAGAGAACTTAATGTTGCCACCAAAAAGGATCATTTTCCTTTACCCTTCATTGATTAGGTTTTGGACACACTTGCAGAAAAATAGTACTTCTCTTTTCTAGATGGATTCAATGGGTACAACCAGATCTAGATTGCACCAGAAGACCAAGAGAAGACCACATTTACCTATCCATGGGGGACCTATGCCTATTCGGTGCTCCCATTTGGCTTGTGCAATGCACCTGCAACTTTCTAGAGGGCAATCATTAGTATATTTTTAGATATTTCACATGATTGCATGGAGATTTATATGGATGACTTCACCACTTATGGTGCTGACTTTGATCAAGCATTGGAAAATCTCAAGAGAGTCCTACAGAGATGTGAAGATCAAAACTTGTCCTTAAATAGTGAAAAGTTCTTTATGATGATGCAAGAAGGTGTAGTTCTTGGCCACTAAATCTCCCATAAGGGAATTCAAGTAGATCTTGCAAAAATTGAGGTAAGCACAAATCTTCCTATACCTACAAAACAAAAGGATGTTAGGAGTTTCTTCGGTCATGTAGGGTATTATAGGTGTTTCGTCAAAGATTTCAGCAAGGTAGCAACACCATTATATACCCTTCTCACTAAAGATGCCGAGTTTTAGTGGACCAAAGCTTGTGATAAGGCATTTTTTGACTTGAAGGTAGCTTTGACTCATGCTCCTATACTCAAGGGAGCCAATTGGGAGCTTCCCTTATACATTCACACTGATGCATTAGATTATTCCATAGGAATAGTTTTAGGACATAAATAGGGATTTGTTGAAAATGCTATCTACTTTGTCAACAAACAAATGCAAGGAGCTGAATTCAATTATACCGTGACAAAGAAAGAGATGTTGGCAGTAGTTTATGCATTTAACAAATTTAGACATTACATAACGGGATACCAAATCTTCATGCACACTGATCATGCAGCCAATAGATATCTCCTGAATAAACCTTTGATCACAAAAAGATTGGAAAGATGGTTATTATTGATGAGGGAGTTTGATATAACCATTGTAGATAAGCCAAGGAAAGCCAATGTTGTTATAGATTTTATCTCAAGGCTAACTACATCAAAGGACAACTAGCTCATAGATGACTCTTTTCCTAATGAACATCTATTCTCTCTCAATGTAAAAGTACCCTGGAATGCTGACATAGCCAACTACTTGTCTACAGGTAGAATTCCTTCTCACTTCTCCCCAAAAGGAAAAAGGACACTCATTGAAAAATCCTTTCCTTTCTCTTGGATTGCTGGATGTTTGTTTTATATTGGACCCGACCTTGTCATGAGAAGATGTGTGAAATAAGATGAGACATATGACACTTTGCATGCATGTCATAATGAACCATGTGGAGGGCACTCTACAGCCAAAAGGAAAAAAATGAAGATCTTAAACACATGATATTATTGGCCAACACTCCACAAGGATGCAGGAAGGTATACCAGAAAAATGTGATTGATGTCAAAGAATGGGTCGATCAACCAGATCTGATGAGATGCCACTTTTCCCTTATATAGTAATCACTCCCTTTGACAAGTGGGGATTAGATTTTGTGGGAGCAATTGAACCTCCATCAAATGGTAAGTCTTATATATTGGTATGCACTGATTATGTAACAAAATGGGTAGAAGTTAAGGCCATGAAGCATGCATGAGATAACAAGGTTGAAAAATTTCTTTATGAGGAGATTTTCACAAGATATTGAGTTCTAAGAGAAATAGTGACTGATCAAGGACCACAGTTCATGTCAACTCTTGTTGCAACACTGGTAAATGAGTACAATATCGGACACAAAAAGTCTACTCCTTATCACCCCCAGGCTAATGGCCAAGTTGAGGTGACATAGAGAAATTGAAGCAATTATGACTAAAATAGTAGCTATCCATAAGAAAGATTGGGCAAACAGATTATCTGAAGCTATTCGGGCCTATAGGACAACATGGAAAACAACTACGGGCTTCACCCCATTTGAGTTGCTTTATGGAAAGATAACTATGATGCCAATCAAATTTGAACATAAAACTCTGCAAATTGTAGTGGATTTAGGGATGGACATTTCTGAAGCACAGAGAGAAAGAATCATGCAGCTAAATGCTTTGGATGAAATGAGGAGACAAACCATGCAACATAAAAAACTAGTGCAAAATTAGAGAATCAAGTGGCATGACAAATTTATCAAAGAAAAAATGTTCAAACCAGGAGATTGGGCCTTGCTCTATGATTCGAGATACTAGGACAAAGCAGGAAAATTGTAGACAAGGTGGCTAGGACCATACAAAGTTGTTGAGGTCTTTCCCAATGGAGCCATTCAGCTTACCACCATTGACCCTATCAGGTTCAAATTATGTGTCAACGGTCATCGCCTCAGATTATATCGTAAGCTAGCTTCTAAAGAATAATTCCTACAACAATTCACCCAACACTTAGAGCTTCCTGTAGCTAAAGGTGGTGGACCCAGTGTCCTTCCTTCAGCCTAATTGAAGTACATACTTTTCTTAATAAAGACTTTCACTTATGTGGAAGTCCATTTCTTCGCCATCCACCCATCCGTACCACCTTTCTCTCTCTTCCATCACTTCATTCCACCTCAATCCATTCCACCTCACTCCATTCCACCCCATCTTCATTCATTGCTCACTTCATTTTCCAACAAGGTGAGTGTTACTTTATCCATGATCCTTGTAGAAAATCTTCCACACATTCAAGTATGTGTGCATTAATTGCTATCTTTGATCATCTTTTAAGTATGTTCATTTAATCATTGGAAGTTAGTATAGATATTCACATAAATTCCATCATTTCCTATCAATCACCATTCCATCTCACATGTGTGGAAACATGTCCAAATTTAGGTTGGGGGGAGGGGAACGAAAAAGATGTAAATATTTTATTGTCCATGTGTCAAACCATATTACCTAGGCTACGTCAGAAATTTTAAAATGAGTTGATTGCATGTAGTGACAATAACTACAACCGCTAATTCTTCCTATCATAATTTCCCTTTATCACTCCCTTTCTTGCTATTATTTCCCTATCATAATCTTGAGTTGCAAGCAAAAAGGGAAAAACAAAAGAAAGGAAATTTAGTCGATGCCGACATTGGAAATTAGCATACACTACAGGGAAGTGCATTTGATATTTAGAAGGGGAATTGTAGGAAAAGAAATTGCAGAGCATTTGTTTGATTTAGACAATGGGAGGTGGGTTAGTTTGAAATGAACCCACAGTGCATGATATTTTACTATAGGATGTACAATGCTTGGACGAATTTCAAAATTGTGGTTGGATATATTAATTTTTGAAGTTGAACGGTTTTGATGAAGGCATTGCCCTTGAATTTTCCCAGTCATTTTCAGAAGGAAAAGCCATAGTAAAAGGGTTAGAAGTTGTGGCAACAAAAGAAAGAATTGTAGAAGTTACAGGGTTACCAACTGGTGGTGAAAGTTACCCTATTTCTAGAGACACCAGGTCAGCTAGGGCTGAATTCACAGAGCTAAATGACCCCCCATTGGCCATAGACAAGCAAGGTGCAAAGAGAATGTCTCTGCCTGAGCTGTGGAAGCAAATAGTTGTGTATGTCATCAAAAATATCACTTGTAAGGGTCACCAATCAAATTTGCATTATGTCCATTTCAAGATTTTGAATCACATGAGGCACGGGAGGAGGATGAATGTGCCCAATGTGCTATACAATCTTTTGAGACCCAGAAAGGTAGGGATAACTCTGTCTCTCACCATTGCTTGATTAAATTGCTGGTTGAAAAATCTTTGCGTGATGTTTCTAGAATGAATTAGGAAGATTTTATTAAGGTTGATCAAGATTATCACCAAGAGGAGTTTGTAGATGTTAAACATTTTCCACCTAGGGCTATACCTTGATCCCGTAGATCTAGCAGGGAACTAAGCACAACTGAAGCCATTCCTAGTGCTTCAACCTTTGGTACTGGCTCTAGCATGAATCCTCCTCCAGTTAAGGAAACCATTGAAATTAGTTCTTCTGGAAAAAAGCACTCAGAAAAAGAAAGTTCTTGCTTGGATTCTGATGATGAAGTTCCAATTGGAATCCTCATGAAAACTAGGGCACAATGGAGAAAGGTAGAAATGAGAAAAGGGAAGGATAAAACAAAACCTACAAAAATAAAAGTGCCAAGTCCGAAAAAGAGGAAGGTTGATACTGCTCATCTTGCAACCAAAGGAAAACGTAAAAGACCTCCCAAAAAATCAAGACTAGTCGGGCTTGCGATTGGTACACCTTTGCAGGAAAGCCCTAAACTTGTTGAAACCTCACCTGAGGATCCTAAAGCTCCAATAGAGCAGAAGCATGTTGAAAAAGAAGAAGACATATCTAAGGGAGAAATCAACATAACACCGGTCGATCTTGCTAGCATTGCAGAGGAATTGGAGGAAAATCAGGACTTCTTGCAACATGAGCAAGAAGTCCTGTAGCATGAGCAAGAGGTCCTACAACATGAAGTTCTGTAGCAAAAAGAAGAAGAAATGACACCCTTACAGTCGGAGATAATTGGACAACCTGAGTCCATGCAAATAATGCCCTATAAGGAGCCATCATCAACAAAGAGACTGGTAGGAATTCATAACCCTTCTAGTTTTATAGTAAAAGCAACAATTTTGAATTTATGGAAAGAGAGAAGAAAATGGGAGGAAGAATGGAGAAAGGAAAAACAAAAGTTGAAGGAGGAAATTCAAAACAAGGATGAAGAGATTGAGGGGAAAAATGCAGAAATTGCTACCCTAAAGCAGAGGGTAGATGATATGGCAGCTTTGGTGCCCAAGATTATGGAATGTAGAGAACCCCCGAGGGTCTATGATCTAATCCTGAAAGAGAAGTATCTCTCTTTTAAGATGTTGAGACTTTCCTTAGGTTTGAACCCTTCTATTGATACCACTATGGAATTTTTCAATGCTTATAGGATTTCCTCCCTTGAAATTAAGAATTTGTTATGTGAATTTTATTTACATAATTATGCTGTTACAAAAGACCACGATTGGAACCCACTATTGTATGTTGGGGATGTTCAATTGAGAGCATTCATGTCTTGGGTGCAAAATTAAATTAGTTGGGGACAACAACATGGTGCTTATAAACAATTGGAGTATGATATTCCTCTGCCTGTTAGAGCTGAATCAAGCAACCCAAGGGATATTTACAGAGAATGACATAGAATGTTGCTTAGACCAAGCTATGGTAATAGGATTATTCCTTGGATTGAGGTAGTTTACACATAGTACTATGAAGTAAAAACAACAACAAATGAGGAAACCGTGAGGAGAAATTTATCTTAGAGATGGAATAGTTTGACTGATGAGCTGAAACAAGCTGAGCCTTATTCCATCCACAATTATGCTGCAACATTAAAAAGAAATGAGAGATATATTCATATTGGGAGAACTTAGGGATGACATTGGCTTCCCTTGACTTTTCAACCACCCATGCTCATGTGGCCTATGCCAAAGTTCAGATTCTACAAGAGTGACTTTGCTGAAAAAAACCAAAGATGAAAGAGGTTTGATAGATTGGGAGGATTCTATTGGGATCTTGAATCACACACTGGAGCCACTGATGTTGGACAACTCTCAGTTGCAAATTTCAGAGCTTTTACTAGACATAATAACAACTCTTCCCCTTCTCGAGGACCAACAAGATGTTAGGTTGGGGGAGTGATGAGCCTAGTTTTTGGTATAGTTTTGGGTAGAATCTCTAGTCTATTTTCTCATAGATGTCATGGCCTTTAATGCTTAAGTGTTGGAATTGGCATAATGTTTCTCGCAAACCATTGACATTTGACATTGCCCTATCTCTACAAGCTTTAATGATATTTGGAATAATATGTGGGTCATCTATATTGATTTTTCATGTGATTAATGAATGTTTCTTAGAGTGATTATTGATGTGTAGTTGTTACATGCGTACTAACCTTGACATGCAGATTTAATATGCCAAGTTAAGGAAGACGCCAATAGCTAGGCATGCACCATAATGTCCAGCTAAGAAATTGCTCCAAGTTAAAGGAAGTCAACAACAAAGATTCTTCATGCAACTGAACGTAGTTGCCTTGTAGTGGACCTTAATGATTGAGCATGTACGGGCGTTATTTCTATGCTGGATTTGCGCTTGAATTGCATGTCTGACTAGATTACCTACATGTGTAACCGCCATTGCTCCATTTTCCCCTGTTTTCCCTAAATGGTGTCTTCCTAGTCGTGGAATTGACTGCCTTTTTTAATTGTAGTATAAATAATAATTTGATGCTCCTTCTTCAAAAAAGGAGGTTGCACGATTTTACATTGTACTCTCATTTTCAGTTTCAACAATACAAATACATTACTCTTTGTATGCATGATTTACAATGAATAAAATAAAATTATGAGTTTGAGCATTTGATTTCTTGCTAGTTTAGAGGATACTTATCCAAGGGGGCCCACTTGGTGAGTAATCCATCTTCTTAGTTCAACATTAGCTTAGTATTACTTGATGTTTGATACTTAGTTTGAAATTTGGCATTGACTGTTCCTGCAGCCACTAAAAGTCCATTCTATGTCTATTCCTGCAGCCAAAGTGGACAGAGTAGTCCCTATTTGTCGCATAGATTTTCATTCTTGCTTTGCATTTTAGCTTAAGCATAGTTGTTGGTTGATGTTCAACATTTTCTTTATTTCCTTTCAAGCAATTTACTTTCAGTATTGTGTTTCTTAGCTATAGTATGCAATGACTACTTGAGCCCCTAGTGCACATACAGTGCTGACCCATTTCAAGTTCCCATCCCTGGGTTGACAATTTAAATGCACCTTCATGATGGTTGAATGGCTATTCAGGTCAGATGTCTAGTCTATAAATTATGGCTGTAAAGGCTTAGTTGTGAGATCATTATAGGAGGCCAACAATTTAATCAAATAAAGTTGATTTATTTAAATAATAGAGGAATTATAATGAATTAATTAAATAAGAATCATTTAGTTAATTGGTTAGTAAAGAAGTGATTCAATAACTGATGTTAGTAAATTAGGATCAGGCGCACAATATCAATCAAGATAATTTGAATGTTTATAATCAAACTATAAGTTATAGTTATTTTTCAAGATATCTTATCAGGCTTATTCTAGAGGCTAGTATAGTTCCTGTGAAACTTGAAAAATAATTACACGTTTCAAGAATTGAACATATCTTTGGGGAATTAATTAAGAGAGGAAACACATATCTATATTAAGTGAAAAATATTTTTTTTTCCCTTGCTACTATTATGATTCCTAACCTAATAGGATGCTTCAAAACTATCAAGTTGAGCAAAGTTCTTACAAAGAAATATAAAATAAAAGCAAAAATTAAATATCAAAAAGAGAAATTAACTCTTTAGGTGACCCAAGTATCTCTACCAGGGCTATGGACACCTAACTACAATAGATCTATGTTTGAAGGGAATCATACAGATAACCTTTTTGGGGCTATGGATGTTTGATTATCAATAAGGAAATATCCAAGGTTGGCTCAAAGGGATAAACTAAACTATGTAGCTTGATATAGGTGTCCCAACTTCCTCTATTAATTTTCAAAGAAGAGAAAGCAATCAAAGAACATACTCATATTATTTAAGGATTTTTATAGTTCTTATACTGAAAAATGGAATGAACTCAACGAGTTACCTTGTGAGAATAATTATAAGTTTTAGTTTAGTATGTACTCGATTCCACTTATTTAAGTTTATTTTGTTGGTTGCTATTTATTGTCTAATAGTGTCAGTTCTTGTAGGAAACAATGAAGAGTGAAATGGTAAAAATGTTCTAATGATTGAAATAAAACTTTATGTGAATCAGTTGAGGAAATGTCTGAAAGGCGGATAGCGAGAAATTGAAAGAAAGATCTGATTTGGGTTTTTTAGATGAGCTGGTAGGACCAATTTTTTTTCTCAAATTTCACTCCCAAGTTTTTTTCAAAAGTGAAACTTATCATCAAAATCAAGAATTTTGCAAGAAAAGGAAGACATTATGTTCCACCAGTTTTGAAGACTAAAAGAACCCGATGTTCTTTTATTTGTAATTTCAAGCATCAAAAGGGTCATCACTAGAAGTCAAAGGATCAACCTTAACTATAGCTTCAGTGACTGTGAAACATATCTGTTGGCATGCTAGTTGTGCTCTTATGTTGCATGTTCTATTTTTATTGGCTCATTCTTGTTGAGCCATGTACCTTTGTATTTGACTATGCCTTGTGTTCTATAAAAGGCATGGAGTTGTTCTTTTTCAAGGATCAAAATTTATTGAGCTTATTAGACTTAAAATTGGCATATCACCAATGTTACATTTATATCATGTTTTCTATTTAATTCTAGCATAAAAAAATGTATTTACAGTTAGATATTTTTAATATCAAAGCAATTTTAAGGTTATTCCAAATCATAAATCTTGCATAACTGTATGTTGTTTAATCCTATCGAAAGAGTCAATTTTTTGTGGTAAATTTTGGTACATTTTGATACTATTTCAATGGTGAGTGGTTCCTTTCTTTAAACTTCTTGCATAATTATTTTGTATGTAGCTATGAAGTAATACAGTAAAATACAAAAAAAATGATGCTTTGGTTTAGTTTTTTCTTTGTAAATACGTGGATAATAACTGGGATCCTTTAATTTCTTAGGCCATTTTCTTCTTAAATCTAATCTTTTAGTAGTTTTCTTTATGAATGACTCAAGGAATATTGAAATGTGAAAAGGTAATGCTTGTCATAGTTTCCAAATATTTATATTACTTGATTGTTTGAGAGTTAAAAGATTTAAACTAGCATGCCCTTTATGTTTAACAATAATTACGGGTAGGAAAAGCAGGATTTCAAATCTATGAACAATGGAGCAAGTCGTGGAGCAAGATCTAAGGAATCCCAGGTGGAATTGGCACATGTTCCAAGTGAGGAGAAAGGTAAGGATGAATTAGATGAGAAGGACACTAGAAACAACATTTAGGTGGACAAGGGAGGGAAGAAAAATTTGGGGGGCTCCCCTGAAGGACAAAAAGGAGAAAAAACCAATGAAGTGGTAGGGACCACTGATAGGGAAGGAGCAAAGCGCAAACCTTGGTCTTCACTGTTTGGTGTTAAACCAAATGGAAAATCCGTCTTCCCTCCAGTGTGTAATTTTTCTGACCCAGTGGAAGGTAAGTTTTCCATCTTTGTGCTTGATCCAATTATTGATCATAATATTGCTTTGATGGACAAAGTTTTGGTCGGTAAGTTTATGGGCCCTAAACCAAATGTTGAGGTGGTCAGGGAGTTTGTCAAAAATAAGTGGAGAATCAATGGTAAGGTCATGGTGGCCACTCTTCCTAGAGGTTTCTTTTCTTTTGAGTTCACCTGGAAGGAGGACATATTGGCTGTGAGGAGTGGTGGACCTTGGGTCATAGGAAAATCTTCCCTGGCCCTTAAGAAATGGACCTCTCGTCTAGATCTCTTTGATTCCATTTTTGAGAATGTTCCAGTTTGGGATAGACTCCCGGGTCTCCCTCTGGAATATTGGAACAAGGATGTCTTCAATGGAATTGCTAGTTCTTTTGGAGATCTGCTATCTATTGACCCTATGATAGAAACTAGAAAGCGGTTGGTGTTTGCACGAATCTGTGTTGGAGTTTCACAAAATGCTGACCTTCCTTCTTCAATAGATATCCAGTCTAAGTTGGGAACTTGGACACAAGCTATAGAGTTTGAGTCCATTCCCTTTGCTTGCTTTAAGTGCACAAAAATGGGGAATTGGGCTAAGAAATTCCCATTAAATGCCAACAAAGACAAAGAAAATCTCTAGTCTAACCCTAAGACTATTTGGAGAAAGAAGCCTGAAGGGGAAGGGAAAGCAAGTAGTACTAATACCCTTAATGAGGAATCTGGTAAGAAATATGAATCTTAGAGAAATTCCACTGGAATCAATGGCGAAACAAAACCCAAGGAATCTGATGTTCAGAAGAATCAACAAATAGGGGTAGAAAATATTTTTGGTTCAAAGGAAGAAGGAGAAGAAATCTTGGAGAATGTTGGGGCTGGTAAAAGGGATAAGGACTTTTTTTCTTCCACTCTCAATATTTTATCAGAATGAAAAGACAATGGGGATCCTGGACTGGAGGATATTCCTATCTAGGGTTTGTCTCTGAATATTGGCATTCCTATCCTAACTACTACTTCTGTAGAATGTTTCCCTTTGAGTGAATGTCTTAAACTCTGGGAAAAAAAACTCTGGATTTTGTCAAGGACACCTTTGAGAATCTGAGCCAGAATATCAAACTTTCAAGTGACAATTTGAACCAGCTCAGGAATGGCCTGATGGATACTCTCCCCTGGGAGCAAAGAAGAATGTATGATAAGGAATGGGAATCTGGGAGAGAGTTGGAGAGTCAAGAAGATACTGATTGGGAAGACGTCCTCTCTCAATCGAAGAAAAAGGAGAGAAGTAAACAACATAATAATCTGAGTGGAGTTGTTACTAGAACAAGAGAAAAGGTGGATTATGGTGCTACTAAGTATAGCCAAGGAAGAAGGTCAGGAAAATGGAAGAGAGAGCATGAAAGATTTCAGGACATAGTAGATGGTGTTCAAAAGACCATTCTGAAGATTCTCCAATCCCTTGGTAAGATATGAAGATTATGTCTTGGAATATAAGAGGGCTTAATAGCCTTCATAAGAGGGATGTTTTGCACAATTTTGTTAGGGATCATAAACCTGATATTCTTCTCATCCAATAAACTAAAATGTCTAAAGATAAGGTGGAGAATATTAAAATGTTTCAGAACTGTGGAATCCAAGGAAATAGTTTATATGGTGCGTTAGGAGGAATTGCTAATTTTTAGAACAAAAACATTATTAAAGGGGAACCTTTGCTAGAGAGTACTAATCATGTGGCTACTAAATTCACACATATCAGAAATAATTTTAGCTGGATTCAGTCGAATATCTATGCTTCTAATGGGAAAGGAGCTAGAAAATCTTTCTGGAATGAGCTCTTTGCATTTCATAGGATCTTTGATAATGACCACTGGGTTGTAATGGGCAACTTTAACACACCCCTTCTGAATGAAGAGAAATTTGGAGGATCTCAGGTGAATTCAGAGAGCAGATCTGATCTTTTGGACTTCATCAACAACAAGGCATTGATTGATCTTGATTTGCAAGGAGCTGTATATACATGGTCAAATAGAAGAATCAGTAAGGAACTGATTCAAGTAAGGTTAGATAGAACTTTAATTTTTGATTAGTGGCTTATAAACTATTACTGTTCTCTTAAAGCTCTTTCTAGAGTGGGCTTTGATCACTTTCTTATAAGTTTTGTGGCGAACCCTATAAAGGTGAAGAGGAACTCTCCCTTTATATTTGAAAGAATGTGGTTGTCCCACCCCCATATTTTTTTATGAAATTAGAAAATGGTGGAATACTGATGTTCCTAGAACTGCTATGTTTAGAATTGCTAAGAAACTGAGGGAAGTCAAACACAAATTAAGAAGCTGGAAAAAAGAGTCCTTTGGAAATATTTTTGGCATTAAATCTGGACTTCAAATGGAGCTTGCAAAGATCCAAGATAAAATTCAGAGGGAAGGATACATGGAAAATATTAGGGCAACATAAAATGAGCTACTGGTGAAATTGCATGATATTATAGCTAAAGAGGAGGAGTTCTGGAGGTAGAGATCTAGAGTGTTGTGGCTCTCAGCTAGAGATAGAAACACCAGGTACTTTCGTATGTCTGCCTCAAAATACAGGGTTTCCAATAGAATTTCTCACATAGAAGTTAATGGCATGAGATATGAGGAAGAGGAAGACATCAAAAATCAAGTTGTCCTCTTCTTTAACAACCTTCTCTCGGTGAAAGGGGAAGTCAACCATAATGACCAAGATTTTCTATTAGAGGCTATCCCTAAGGTTGTTGGGATGGAAGATAATGATAAGCTTGCTACCATCCCCTCTAGAGAGGAAATTATGAAAGCTATCTTTTCTTTTGAAGGAAACAAGGCCCCTGGCCCTGATGGGTTTCCTATGCTCTTTTTTCAATGGTTTTGGAAGATTGTTGAAAAGGATGTTGTGAATGTTGTTAAGGAATTGTTTGGATCTAGAAGTCTTCTTAAGGAATTAAATGTTAATTTTGTGGTCCTTGTTCCCAAGAAACTTGGGGCTATGGAGTTTGAGGCGTTTAGGCCTATTAGTCTCTGCAACTCTTTCTATAAAATCATGTCTAAGGTTTTGACATCAAGGATCCATACTATCCTTCCTTCGCTGATATCCCCTCAACAGAATGGTTTTGTTCCAGGAAGGCAAATCTTAGAATCTATAGTTACTGTCCGTGAGAATATCCATTCACTTTTGAAATCTAAAATAGAAGGGTTTCTTCTTAAGTTAGATATTTCCAAAGCTTATGACCATGTTGACTAGGAGTTTTTATTCAAAATTCTTAGGGTGTTTGGTTTTAGCAGCAGAGTCATTCAGTTGGCGAATCAGATGGTTACTACTGTCTCCACTTCTATCATTGTGAATGGGTCTCCTTCGATATTCTTTCATAATTCAAGAGGCCTAAGATAGGGTGATCCTATCTCTCCTATTTTGTTCACAATCATGGCTGAGAGCTTGGGAAGGAATATTAAAATTTTGATTGAATAGAGGTCTCTTGCTAGTCTTAGTCCTTCTACTAATTTGATTTGTTCTCACCAACAGTTTATTGATGACACTATGTTGATGGGAAGATCAACGGTGACTGAGGCTAAGACTTTGAAAAAAACTTTAGATGTGTATGAGAAGGCGACTGGACAGATGGTAAACAGATAGAAGAGCTCCCTTTTTTTCTTTAATACCCCTGAGCATAGACATGTCAAGATTTCAAGAATCCTTGGTTGTAGATTAGAATCCTTACCCTCTACTTATCTTGGACTACCTCTATGCCTTAAACCTCCGGATTCCTTTTGGTGTTCGCTAGTTGATAGGTTCAGTAAGAAGTTGGCAGGATGGAAAGGAGTTCTTCTGAGCCAAGTTGGAAAAATTTAGCTCCTCAAAGCTTCTCTTTAGAATCTCTCAGTTTATGCTTTAAGCCTCTTCAAAATTCCTGCTAAATATGTGGAGGCCATTGAAAAGATCCAAAAATGATTCCTTTGGTTTGGTGTGGAGGAGAGAAAGAGGATGCCTCTTATAGGATGGGATTTGGTTTGCAGACTAAAAACCTTGGGGGGATTAGGTCTTAGAAAAACTAGAATGATTAATAAGACTCTTCTTCCTAAACAAATATGGAGATCCTTCTTGTCTATTGGAGAATGGAAAGATATTTTTTGAAGTAAATATATGACCAATTGTGTGTCCCTCAAAGCCTTGCTAGATTCTCCTATTCTACCCCATGGTTTAGCTTGCTGGAATGACATGATTGTTGGTAGAAAGATTCTTGAATTAGGGGTTGGATGGCACATTAGAAGCGGAAATCTAGCTAGATTATGGGAGGATAGATGGCTTTTTAAGGATCCCCTAATCAAAATTGAAATATTCAACAGATGGGCTGAGTTTTGCAAAGCAACTTTTGGAGAGTATGTTAAAGATTATTGGAGTGAAGGAGATTGGGTGGATTTGTGTGTGGTTAGTCAGGAGTTGGCTTAGCTTCAATCTTCCTTAAGGGCTATCATATTGGGACAAAAGCAGCTGGATGATCATCTTGTCTGGATGGACAACCCTTCGGGTAACTACTCTATTTCTTCGGTCGTTTCTCTGCCGTCTCTTTCTCAAGCCCCCCCTCCTTTCTGGTCTAAAGCATGGATAAAACACTTGACTCCTAAAGTCAACATTTTCTTCTAGATTCTGCTTCAAAATAAGGTGCAAAGTGTGGATAATCTTTGCAAACAGGGATTACAAATCCCTAATAGATGTTACCTTTGCAAGAGTGAGGTGGAGTCAGCAAACCATTTGTTTCTTCACTATTCGTTTGTTGCTACAATTTGGAGAAATTTTTAGCTCTCTAGAATATCTCTTGGGTGTTCCCCTTGTCCATTGAAGATTTCTTTTCACAATGGAAAGCTCCATCTCAAAATCCTTTCATTCAAAGGTTATGGGCTTTTATTTTCCATTTTTTTTGTATGGGGAGTGTGGAAAGAATGTAATAACAGACTTTTCAAGGATAAGGAGATGTCGGAGACTAATGTTTTTGAAAAAAAATTTAGGCTTATAAAGCAAAACTTCAATGTTATTCTCCAAAAATCTCTTAATCTTGAAGCTGTGGTGTGCACTCCCTATGATCTAATGATATCCAAGGATTGGAATGTCAAAATGGATGTTTTTAAGGCATCCAAGCCAACTAAGAAAAGTAGGGAGGGTGTGCGCTGGACCTTTCCTCCAAATGGTTGGACTAAAGCCAACTTTGATGGTGCTGCGAAGGGTAATCTGGGGATGGCCGGAAGTAGAGGTGTGTTAAGGGACTCAAATGGTAACTTTATGGTAGCTGTGGCAATTTACCTAGGTCATCAAACCAACCATGTGGCAGAGGCAATATGAGCTTTTCAAGTTTTAAATTTAGCACATAATCTGAATATAAAATATTTATGGCTTGAAGGGGACTCCAAAAAATCATCGAATATCTCCTAGGTAGGACCCCTCCCTCTTGGTCTATTAAGAATTGGATTGAAGAAGAAAAATATATCTTAGATAAGTTTGATAAAGTTAAAATCTCTCATGTCTACAGGGAAGCTAACATCATGGCAGATTACTTTGCGAATGAGGGGGTTAAGAGGGGAGGTCTGAACATGTGGCAGAATTTTAGGGACTTGGGAGCTAAAGTCAAGGCCTTATTAGATTATGATGTTACACATGGAAAGAGGAAAATATCTTTAATGATGATAGGGAAAAGGGCTAAGTACATCAAAATCAAGAGATTTGATGGGGCTGTGTCAAATAACTTAGCTGGTAAGAAAAAGTGGCACGCTTTGTGGGTTCATTGGAATGGCTACGTAAATTTGCAACAAGTTTTCGGTGCTGGTAGATATTGTAGTGAGGTGCATACAAATATGGGGGTGATAGGAAAAGAATCTAGCCAAATAGCTA
Organism: Sequoia sempervirens; assembly: GCA_007258455.2. Classification (NCBI taxonomy): domain Eukaryota; kingdom Viridiplantae; phylum Streptophyta; class Pinopsida; order Cupressales; family Cupressaceae; genus Sequoia; species Sequoia sempervirens. The sequence continues at coordinate 297,426,398 of VDFB02000015.1, forward strand.
CAAAATATACACGAGGAATGCTAAGGTCTAGAAACAGGTTGAGCGAGGTGGTTTAGTTCCATTCATGGAAAAACTTCATGGGCCTGATCCTATGGCTTCTGACTACTTTGAGAAGAACTGGAATAATGGAGAAATAATCCTCTTTGGGACAAAGGTGAAACTGGATGAGAAAATCATAGGAGAGGTGACTGGAACGTCCATTGAGGGCATGAAGTTTTATTATGATAGAAGGTTTTCAGATAAGGCGGTAATCAAATTCCCTAAGAAAGAAAAGGAGAAAATGAAACTTGTCAAAGTTTCCAACAACTATTTTGAAATTGACACCATCAAGGCGCTTTAGAGAAAGGTGCTTCATGTCATAATGAATTATATTACCTTGGACAAGAGATTCACCAGAGTTTATGGTCATTGTTTTGCTCTCCTTAACCACTTCCGCCATAAGGTATGGATTTATCTGCCTTATTATTTGTTTTATTCATTGAGCAATAACCTTGAGGACCATAAGAAAAATCCCAGGAGATACCTTATTCTTCATCTTGGTCTTATTAGGTTAATCTATGAACATTTTCAAAGCCTGTCAGCTTTATCTAAACCGGTTGCCTCCACGACATCTGAGGACTATGATAAGGACAATGGTGGTTTAGAGAATCATTCTAAGCCTAACCCAGAGAGAATTGTTGAAGCCCATATGTCCCCTATCCTTTCTAGTAAGAAAACCCAACTTTGTAAACCCCAACTCATGAAAGCTAACCCTGAGATTTACCCCGGCTGCCCGGTTCCTTTAAAGAATCCTACTCTCAAGGGTTCTCCTGCCAATAAGTTGGTTTCCTACTCTACAGACTCTCTAGAGGACAAAACTGTGAACCCTGAAGCTAGCAGAAACTCTGTCTCTACCCCTCCTGCCTCTTTTAGAGATGATGGTACCAGATTTCCCAGCTCCCCTAACCTGGATGATTTTAACCTCATTTTAGATTGGGATCAGTCTGGAGATATCGTTGCCTCTACTAGAAGTGGTGTTGGTGATATTTTTCAGGGTTATGAAATGGGCCTATCAAGAAATTAATGATCTTAATCTCATAAATAGGGTTCTAAAAAGCAAGTTGGAGGAACTGGAATTGAAACTGTCCGCTCTAAGCAATGAAGAAGGAAAATAGAAAATGAACAATACTGAAACGAGGATGATGACATTGAGGACACGTATAAGACTCTAGAAACTGAAAGTGTTAAAATAAAAAATGATATGAAAACTATTGTGAAACAAAACCATAGAATGACAAGGCACAATGCCATTATCATCAATGCAATGTCTGAAAAGTTGGAATGGTCGCAATAAGGCTTGCTGGTTGTTGATCTAGAAGAGGACAAGGATAAAAGCAAGAATGAGGACCAAGGAATATCGAAGAGGACCCATGCCAACCTTAAAAGGAAAGTGCCTCCTACTACCCAGATGGTTCAGATCTTAAAGAAGGGGGTTCAAGAAATGAATGACATGGAAGTTGAGACAACGGAAATTTTAAAGTCCCAAGTTTAGTCACTGCTGGCGTTTTGTCTAGTCTTTTTGGGCCTTTTTTGTGGCCCTTGCTAGCCTTTTTTTGGTGGCTGTGGTTTTGTAATTTTTTTGTCCTCTCTACAACCTCTCTATTTACGGGGTCTTTGACGATCTTTTCTTTTGTTTGTAAACTTTGTGGTTTCGGGTCCCTATAAAACCCATTTTTCCTCTTTCAAAAACAACAATTACACAACAAACCCTAAGCAAACCTAGTGAGTCAAGACTTGACATTCCTTAGCCTTGGGATAGCTAAGATTACCTTTAAATATGAAATTCTAGTGATTCTTTCAAGAAAGATAAGTTCTAATGTTCAAGTAACAAGGATTTATCTGCATGTTGTTGTGTGTATAACAACCACATTAATAGTGCCCAAATTTTTTTACAGAGCTAACAAAAGATACCAACTTTCTCATATTTGATAGGTTGGTTCTTCACCCCAAAACTAGATCTAAGAGAGATAGACAAAGTTAAAAATTTATTTACTTCCACATTCACACAAATATGAATAAAATCTAGTCTCGACTTCTATAAAGTAACTTTATCAATGTCAAGTAGGCATCCAAAAGAACTTGCTATACCTTGGAGAACCTTAGGGTTCTTGAATTCAAGAGGCAGACCAGTGAAGGTGAATCCAAGTCAAAGTAGCCACACTCAGGCCAACCAAAGGTCGAGACTTGATTTTTATTTACATGAAACATGGTAGTTCCTAAAGTTTTTATCAAATTCCCAAGGCCCTCCTATGTGGAATTTGAGCATATATTCATAGAATTTGAAGCTAAATAGGAAAATTCCATTAGCTATTAAACTAATGGAAAAAATCCCTTTTAAATTCCAAGTAGATTCAATCCATTTCCTAACCTGATCTATATTAGGTCTGAAATCAAGGAACTTACAAATAAGGGAGAGTTGCAGATTAGCGATAATCTCATGCATTATGTCATCTGGAACAACTTCGAAACCATCCACCACATATGAAGCCTTTGAGGAGGGGGTAGACCTAGAAAACCCCAAACAAGAGGCTTTACCGCCAATCAACATTTCCACATAGGAAGAAGGGTCCTCACCGGAAAGGAAGGAGTCCAATTTGAGAGAAGAAATAGAATGAGACTTCTATGAGTTTCTGGGCTAGGAAAATGGAGAGGATGAGGATGAACCTTTACCATTAGGAGCTCGAGGAGAAAAAGCTGACAAACTCTCACTTTTACCGTCTATGAAAGAAGAGATAGAGGATGGGGAAGCCCACTGGCGCCCCATCATCTAGGCACATGGTGACGCAAGTGTGAAGAAAGAGAAATTTGAAAAAGCAATAGGTGGTAAAGTTTGTACTTCACTAGTTATTGATGTTGATAAAAACATCCACTCATTATTGGTTAGCACATTTTTACCATAGATTATTCATTGTTCTTGTCCAATTATTAAATAAGTCATTGCTAGTTTTTAAGATGTAATCTTTTTTTTTTTTTAAGAGTTCCTTATTTATTCCAACTACTTTATTTTTTATATATTTTTTAACATTAATAATTTTATTATTATAAAGTTATGATTGTCTATTAACAAGTTGGTTGGAAGGTTCTTCTAATAGATTTTTTTTATAGAAGTTTTAACTCAAAAATCTCTCTTCATTCAATGAAATTCAAGTTTACCTTTATAATGTGCTCATTCCAACTCAATTTTCCAATAGATTTGTGAGCTACAAATGCTATAAATACCCCAATTGAAATGTTTCAATATGTGATGGAGTTTTTAAACATCATATAAGCAAGTGGGTTTATATAATTTCTAAAAGATATTAAGAAGAGCATTAAAAAACTACGATATTCCTCTAACCTTCATGTAAATATGTCTGAAGGGCAGTTAAAAAATTCCACAATTTACAGACATGTCTACCAAAGGCAGTTTCAAATTGATTTTAGGTTGCTATAACACACAGACTTCACTTGATCAGGGTGCTGTTGCACTGCATATTTAACAATACAACAAAACCATAAAATTCCTCTATCCTTACAAAATTCCATAATTTACATACATGTCTATAGTACTGACCCCAACATTTGATTTCATTCCAGTTGGTACCTCTATGCTTTGGTCATTAATAAGGAACCAGGACAATTTGGAATCCTAAGTGGTAATTTCGAATGTAGCGGTTTTGGGTGACAAACTCATTCAAAGCTCCCTTCAAATATAGCAGTAAGATGGCTGTAACCGCTGTCGATTGGAGTAGGAAGATGGTGCACGTAAGCGAAGTGAGTAGCAAGCAAGCAGACAATAGATGCAGGTTAATGAAATCAGAAGATTAGTTAGCTATGTAAATCTATGATACTGTCATAACAACGGAGAAATAAGTGGTCGCCACTTCAAAAATGTATTGCAAAATACGATCAAGCTGGCAAGCAGTGAATTGAGGTAAATCAATCTGGAAGCTCCCTTTAAGTTTTTGCTTACACATGCGTCACATTCAGAGGCGCTGCAAGAAAAATTGCTGGATTCATCTGACAATTCTGCCTGCGTTTGGCGATGGAAGGTGATACGCAATCATAGCATTCATGAAAAATAGAAAGATGGAGAGGATAATAATCATAGTAAGAATAAGAATAGGGCTATGAATCTATTGTAGATGCAAAGCAGTCAATGACAATCGGAAAACACTTGGCTGCTACACTGCACACCTCAGATTTGGAGAATCATGCCGACAGAGCTATTTTTAGATGGGTTTTCCATTGATTTTGCCAATAAAAATCCGATCTTGGATTAGCGAAATCTGTCGTTTCGCATTTATTTCTGCCAGACAGATATTGCTATTCATACATAATAGAATAGAATGAGAATGCAATATAACCCACTTCTCACTGTTTTATTGTTCATACATGGAGCATCTGTTTTAGGATGTCCAACCATTTTATTCATTTATCCGACAGATATTAATTGTTTATATGCATGCAAAATACTCCCTGTTTAGGGCATCCATCGTGGAGACAGCGTAAAAATAGGATGGCTGTGTACACTGGATTGAAAAGAATAAATTTTGCAGAGTTATGTATGTGACATATGTTGTTGAGAGCAGTGGTGGGTGGGAATATCGATGTGGGTGTGGATACAGAGGATACATTTTGTGTATATGTCCAGAAAGATATATCTTATGTGTATGTGTCCATAAGGAAGACATTGACGTATAGCATAAGTTAACCTGCCATCGGAGATAGTTTTTAACTTTTATATAGTACAAATGTGTGTGCACCAGGTTGTCAAGTTACAATATGTGCATGTTCTATTTTGAAAGTATAATCTTTCTAACGTTTGCGTCCGTAGACGTTTGTTTTTTAAGTGATACATTTCAATTCATGTTGCTTCTTGGTTTTACAAAGACAAATTGAGCGTTGGGTCTGAATCATAAACTAGTGTTCTAAACGCGCTTTAGCCAAAGCGGTTTATTGGGCTATCAAAGAATGTCTTGTGTTTTTGCTGCATGATTTCGATTTGATTGCAAATTTTCCTCTAGAATTGCATTTTGGATTTGAGGGCTGCTTTTCTGAAGTGGGTTTATAGATCTCAAGGATATGGATTGCTGGGACAACGAGGAGACGGGGTTTGGACTGAAGCTCTCCTGCTTACCTGTGAAGAGAAAAAGAAGACACAGTTGCACTCTGGATTTGTTCAATGGGAGTTCATGTGAGACTGTTGCTGGAATTACTGAGAGTTTGGGTAATAGCAATAACAGTAGTTCTGTAAATGCTGATCCAGAGGAGGAATTGAAGGAGCAGGACCTTATCAGGTGTCTAATGAAGAGTTGTAGCAGTTATATGGATAATAGTTTAGTTGGTTTCAGCAGTGGTGTGGATTGCACACTGTCTCTGGGCATGCCCCATACTGAGCTATGTCCAGAGGAACATTACCCCATGGACATGTTGAAGCAAAGGACCATGCAAGGTAGCTTCAACGCCATAGAAATAAAGAAGTCTAAACTTCTTTCACCCAAGGTACCAATCTCATTTTATTGTTATGTTAGTACAGAAAGTCAGGTAGAAAATGCTTTTGGGAATAAGATAGCTTAGGGTGTGTTTGAAATTGAAAACATTAACAACGTTATCCTAATTTATTGTATTATGTTTGACTGTAAAAATTTAAGATCTTTAATTTGTTTGAGTTATTTTCACGTTCTGTTTGTTTATTTATTGAAAAGGAAAAGATTTCTGCATTGTTATGAATGTTTCATTCATTTTGTGACCAAGATTTTGATTAGAACTTGCGTAGCTCAGCCATTTCATTGATTGTTTAATTATCCAATAAGCGTTGGAATTGTTCAGCTTATGTTATGCAGCCTTTTTTTTAAAGGGCTTACTAATCACAGATAGTTTAATATTTTTTTAAATAAAAAGTAACAGTCCCGTTACTTTTTATCATTGGAAAAATGGTCAGTAATTGACTAGACAAAATTCAAACCCTGTACCATTCTTTATTTTGAAAAAATTGCAAGCATACAGATTATCAAACAGAACCGTTTCTGTCACATAGACCCTTATTGTTATAATATTCATGAATTTATCTGCTCAACTAAATAGACTTATGCACCTTGCCTTGACAAAGTGGTGACAGCCAATCTATATTTATTTCTTTTTCAAAAATAATAATAAGTTGGAGTGGTTATTAAGTAAATTTAACCATTCAATAGTTTTGGCACTTGAATAGATTGGTCTTGTGTGCCCCTCTTATCATTTTGGTTTCTTGTTTTTATAACAGATAATGAATTCTGAATTGGAAGCTTCACAAACCATAGCTGTTCCATTTGGTGGGTTATACAACATACCACCAGTAAACAATGATGTCTATAGATCCCAACTGTACAAACCTTGTTGGAGTACTGTAGCCAATGCTGCTACCACTTCCCATCCCATATCTTGGTTTCCAATAGCCCACTCCGGATCAAAGTTTATGGATTCCAAGGACATTCTGGCACATAGAAACTATGCAACAGGTTTGGGATCCGAACTATTATCTACAACACCCAAGAAGACAGGTAACAGTAACCCCATGAACAACAATAATGGCAGCTCCAGAAGAATAGTGCAACAGAAGCAGCGAAGTAATATGACTTCAGATAAGGCAGCAAGAAGCTGCTCTACATGCCACACCACTACTACACCTTTGTGGAGGAACGGTCCTAAAGGTGCCAAGGTAAGTTTCATGAAACTTTTGTTTTTAAAATACAATCAAGATCTTTGTTTTTAAATATCTGGTTTACATTCTAAATTTTGATTTGTTTTGATAGTTCATCTAAAATCGCATTAATAGGTGATCCTACTGAAAAAACTAGTATGATTTTAGACAAACGACCTAAACAAATTAAACAACCCTAAATAATTGTACAAAGAATTTGTGTATTGATAGCCTGATATGCCACTATGCTCATCAATTGATTTACAATCCCTTCTGTTTCACAATATATTTTGTTTAACAATACAGTAATATTATCTCTGATTAGACATATGAAGATCTCTGCAGTTTAATACTTGTTTTCTTTGGTGGGTTGATAAACAGTCTCTATGCAATGCATGTGGTATCCGATACAAGAAAGAAGAGAGGCGTGTTGCATCTACCATGGCTGCTGCAGCGGAGAATAACAATCAGTTTGTAAAGGCATCACGCTCCAACCCCATTGTAAATCATAATAATAAGATAACTGTAGTTCCACATCTTAAGCCTTAAAAAAAAATGAAACTCCAACCCATTGGTGCAGATGAATTCCCTTTACTGACTGCTACTTCTTAAAGGCATAAACTCAGGGAATTATTAACATTCCAGTTTTATAGATTGAATTAGAATAGGTTTAAGAATAGGTTTACTAGGAACAGATTTCAGAATTTGTTTGTATAGGGAATCAGTTCACAGATAAATTGCAACTTAGAGGGGGTCTTGGCTTACATTGATATCCCTAAGCTGCAACCTATCATGAACTTCCCCTCTTCATTTGTAAGTCATTTAAAATCCTATCCTTGTCTTCATAAGGTAAAGATAGAAAAAGTTTTCTCAATATGTTTCGCAGAATTTTTCAGAAATTCCTTTCAGTCATGCTTTTGTGTTTTTTTATCACCTATAATGGATTAGATACATGTCATCTGTAAATTACTCTTTAATGATCTTCAATACAATAGTTTAGATAAATGAAAAATCTATAAAAACAAACCATAAACTCTTAAGCTTTCCCTTCTTCCCAAATTAAATTGTTTTCGCTTCAACTTTTTCACAATTCCGTGATGTTTATTTTATTTTTAAAATTGTTATCATTTCAATATTCTGGCATTCAGTTGACAATTATTTTTAGTAGAATGGGATATATATATGATAAAATATTTTAACATTCAGTAAGTATATATATATATGTGTGTGTGTGGGGGGGGGGGCAATTTTAGTTATATTCAATGTGCTGAGTTTATAAGAATTTTATTTCAGAATGATTTCCATAAATTATATTCAAATTTGGATCATAATTTTATAAAAACTAACAAATTAATTGTTTATTTCATTTTATTAAAAAAAATATATTTTAAATATAAATTTAGAGATTAGTAGTGCATATTTCACATTTTTTTTTGTGCATTTTATATTAGGTTTAATGTTTGTTTATACTAAACATGATTTGAATTAATTATGACGCCTTTAAAGTATGAATCACCCTAAACACCTCATTCAAATAGGATATGATTCCTCCACAAAAATAACACCTCAATTCACCCAAGTGCTTTGCACTTTCTTATTATTTGAGACACTTACGCATGCATTCCTATTTGTCAAGATAGTTCCGCACATGGTAGCATCCTATACACTTAAACTTTCCTTTTCCCAACTAAATATTTTTTTCTCCCTAAAACCTAACTCTAGTTTATGCCTATTTGTTAAGTCATCTCAAGATAACTTATTTAAGTGGGATACAAAAAATGGAAACTATTTGCTAGCACCTAGCAACACCCACACACACCTTCTTCTTGCAAACTACTTAGAATATCCTCCAAAGTCAGTATATACACCACTTTCAATGTTACATTAGCACCTTAAGGCCACACACCTCTAATATTTTCAACACTTAAAGTTAACATACTTCCTATAGGCTTGCCCAATGCAAGCTCCTAAATGTGTCATTGGCACCCTTTTTTCCTCTATTCTTTTCAATGCTTCAAGATTAAATATATTGCATAAAGGATTGACCAATAAAATCTTGCAAATGTCTCATAGGCACCCCTTTTTCCTCTACTTTTTAGACATGATAGTTATTTTAATAGGTGGTATGAAGTACTCAAGGAAACAAGCTTTTATATTAGCAAGTATGAAGGATGTGATAATAGGTGCATATGAAACTAATGTGATAGATAAATGCTTATGTTCTTGGGGGATAGATATATACCTAATAGATAAATTTGTGGCTAGAGAGGTAGATTCACTTAAAGACATATCTACACCTATGAGATATTTTAGTGCTTATTGAGACACTTCTATCTAAATCAAGGACACTTCCAAGTATGACAAAAAATAGCCTTTCAACACATGTTTTTAGTAATTTAAAATATTCCTTTTCCATCCTCTCATCCTTGTGTATCTCTTTCCTTCAAAAACTAATCAATTATATATCCCTTTGTTCTTTCCATTCCTAGTGCTATTTCATTCTCATCTCTTAATATTTTTTACTTAATTAAATTTAAAAGAACTTGTTATTGTTTATGAGTTAAAAACATATTAATAATGCTAATTTATTCTTATTAGTAATTAAAAATAACATATTACCTTAGTATTGTTTAATTTTAATATATGTTTTGGTGAACATATGGTTGACCTATTTTCCTTTAATACTATCCTTTTTTTATAAATTTTCAATCATGGATGAATTCTCCTCCTTTCACAACACCCTCAGCACCTTTTCCCATTATATTTATTATGTTGATACTAAACTCCAAGAGTATATTATAGTGAATTGATTTCTTTCCTCTACACTCTTAAGCTTTCTAGCAATACATGTACTCATTCCTCCTTTCCACTTCCCATGATACTTCTTCTCCCAAGGGATCCTATACTTCCATTAATTATGCATATTTTGATGACTTTAATAAATCCTCCCAAAGTGATAGTGAGGTTCATGTGCCTCATGTTGAATATCTTCCCCATTATCCTCCATTGATTCTTAACAAATATCATACCACATCTCACTCACAATATTTCCCTACACATCTCCCTTTATTTGAAGTATTTAGCCACAATACATACCTTGAAGAAGGGGGAACCATAGACTATTTTCTATTTAAATCATTTTGGATGAGCTTCAAAAAATGACACTTACTTCTCCTTAGTCCTAGTATATCTTCCATGTGTAGGACATATTTTCTCACCCACACCATCTTTCCTTCATCTTCACATCTCAAAAAATCTCTAATAAATTCCACTCTACTTCATTCTGATATATCTTCCCCATACACTCATCTATCCATCACTACATCCTTTTTTCAATATAGTACCTCCCCTCCACCTTCACTTTCTCATAGTATATCTTATATAGATAAAAAATAAACTATCCTGAAACCCAATTGTATAACTTAATTTTCTCCCTCAAATATGCTTAAAATTATTATAAAACCTATTTTCTTCTAATATCCTAGCTCATCCTTCTTCTATAAGACATTTGAAACTCTATTTTATATTTTATAGTTGAAGATAGGATCCCTTGAACCATGTGTGAAACCTCTATACTTTATGGTTAACCAATTATACATCCAATGGTAGAATATTTGCTAAGTTATTTCCTAGTATGTTAACCAATTATACCTTGGATTGGTTTCATACCTTAGCCCATGGATTTTTAGATTGTTTTAAGACTTACTTCAAGCATTTGTATAATATTTTCAATTCATTGTTGACCCTAAGGTCCATATTATATATACAATAGTACAATGCAAGCAACACATTAATATGTGTGCAAAATATTATATCTTACTCTTCTAGATAACATCTCTAACAACCTATTTTCATAGGAAATATTATGTCAATTATTCAACAAAAAATTATACTTCAAACATATTTTTTTCTCTTCAACTTATATCTAGAATCCATCAAGGTTGAATAAAATTCACTATAATTTCATCTCTTACATCACAAACACAAGATAAAATAACCTGCATTAAGTGATTCTCTAGAGCATACATATCCATTATATTTCTACCTAGGATGATCACACTACCCCCTTTTACATATTAAAAAGATTTTATCTACAATCATAAACCACTTTATTCTTGCTAATACCATAGGATGTTAGGACATTTTACTATTAAATTTCAAGCCTTATGGAATGAAATCCAAGATCTTATTGATGATAAAACTCTTATCCTTTATTTTACACATGACATGTCTTTAGAATATGAATATGTCACCATTAACATCAATCATGAGAATCTAATGGTTGTAGTGACACATCCTTCACATATTCTCATGGTCTTGCAATGCTAATTTTGTAGATGATTCTAAGAAAATACATGACATTTCACTTCCTCAACAATGGTGCCATTTTAGTGGTGACAATGTTACACAAGACAATAAGCATCAAACTTCAATCCTCAAAAACATATTTCTCATCTCCACTACTAGCACTATTCTCTTGGTAACTTTTCAGAATGGTGAGAGTGAAGTAGAAGGGCATGGGCGGGAAGAGGAGCAACAACGGGAGTTTGAAATCTCCTGATGGAGATGACGAGGGGAGCTTTGATGGAGATGATGATGCATCCTCCTCTCATGTGGTTTTGGATTTTTGGCTGCTTGTGGTCCTCAAGATTCTTTTAGATCTGGGGCCCTTTTTATGGCTGCTTCTGCTTGGCTTGGCAGAGGTTGTGGCTGGTGGGCTTGAGGGGATTCATCCTTTCTTCCTCTCTTTTGTTGTTTGGGCTATGATGCTCACTGCTTTTGTTGTCGTAAGGACTTCCTTGGCTCATTTTCTATCTTGTGTCCCCTCTCTATTCGGGCCTCTTTGTGGTATTTGTGTGAGTCTTTTGGTTGACTCATTGCTATTTTGCGTGGGCAGGAAGAAGAGCACTTTTGGAGGTTTGATACTTCTTGGCTTCTTTGTTGTTGAGGGAAGCATTTTAGAAGATGAAGTCGAGGCTGATCCCTTGGCTTCTCGTGTTGTTCTGGATCATATTGGGCTCTCTTTCAGAACTTTTGGGTATCCTTTGAGGTTGATACTACCCTCATTTTCAAAGGGGGTTGTCATTTGTTCTAGGCTTTGGGATTTCTTTTGGAGGAGCTTTTTGTTGCTGGGTCTGTCTTGTAAGTTGGTGTTTCTTTTGGTTGTCTTTGGGATCCACTTATGCTTCACTGTGCTCTTCTTCGGTTTGGGGTCTATTTTCCTCTGCAAATAGATTTGTATCTATATGATCTGTATTGAGGTTCTCTTCTTGATGGTTGGGTTGCTAACCCAAATGGTGTTTTGCAGTTGGGTATGTGTAGGATCATGGTGGGCCAAAAAGTGGCAATATGATGGGTATGTGGCTGATGACTTTATTTTAACCCAAAATTTATGAAATGAAAAGGGTTTTTAAAGGAGATTCTCAGCTTTCCAGAAATATAAATTATGCTTTACTTTGAATTTACTAAGTAATTATTATTTATTTTCTATTCAAATTAGTACTAAAGTCCTAATTGATAGACTAATTGAAAAACATCTATAGCTTTCAACAGTGTCATATTTTTTGAATCCAAAACATGTGTCACATTATATGATTCACATACTATAGGATTAAAAAAATAAAAATTGAATTTCATGAAGTTTTGACCAAGTTAAGGTGGTAAGACATACAAGTTTTTTATATTTTTTAAAAGTTGTAATAAAAATTTCATAATTAATTATTTACTTGGAAAAAAATTACAAAAAAATATGCATCACATTGGGACATGAGTCCTCTACTCATATCTAAAATCTTGTAAAAGAATATTATCATTTTATTGTGGTTAGGGTGGTCAGACATACACCTACTTCTTATTTTTTCCTGAAATTTAAGTACTACTGCATTGAAATTTCAAATTTTCAACAAAAGATTTTTTTTTTTAAAACAAACCTAGTAGTTTAGAAACTACATTCAATTTACTACAAATTCTATTCTTACATATTTTTGAAATAATATAGATAACTTATTCAAATTTTTATGTCAAGTTGTTTAACTTTGATTTTTCTAATTTTTTTGCCACTTAAGGGCCTATTTTTTCCATGATGATCCTACACATACCCAGCTGGAGGGTCTTTTTTGCTCTCTGTGGGTTGGATGGGTTATTTTTCTTGTCTATTCTAAAGACCCAAATGATTTTTTGTTATGATCTTTTGTTGTCTCTTTGGTGGTCGACTGGGTTAGTTTTATTAATACCTATCTTTAAGATCCAGATGATTTTGTTGTTCTTGTTCCTCTTTAAACTCATGTTGCGAGGTATGCCTAAGGATGGTGTGATTTTTTTTGTTGGTTTGGTGGCTTTTCTCTTGGTTCTACAACCTATTTCTTCTACAGTGTGAAGACTGATCCTATTGAGGTGGACTCCTCTTCTATAGAGATGAAGATGGATGTTGTGGGTCTTGGTGGAAGCTCCATGCTCTGGTTTTCTCAGCTGTTATCCCTTTTCAGGTCGAGTTTGTGGCTATTGGTGATCTCTGGATTTAGTGGAAAAAGTGTTCATGCGATCCTTTCCAATAGAGAGGAGCTCTATCCTTCATTTATGGAGTTTGAGTTGGCATCTTGATTGGAATGGTGTTTTAAAGAGTTTTTTCCTTCCTTTGTTCTACCTTGTATCTCTCATATTGAGGTTGATAATCTTGGTGGAATGATTGTTTTGATTAGGGACTTTTGTTGCCTTCATCTTTTTGTATCAGTGGTACTGTTATTGAGTAGATGGTTTGATGCAACTTTGTTGCTTTGGTGCTTGACTATTTTAGGTTTTTTTTGCTAGTTTCTTTGGGTTCAAGGTCTCGACCAAAACCTGGTTGTAAAGGGTTTAAGGTCCCTTCAAAACCTGTTGGTTGCAGCTAGTATTGATCAAAATATCTTTGTTTGATTGTTGTTGATGGGTTGTGGTTGGTTTGCTGATTATTTCTCTAGTAGCTTCTTTGCCTTGTAAAGGGTTTTAGGTCCCTTCAAAACCTTCTTGTATTTGGTTTTGGGTCCCATCAAAACTTGTTTGTCCCCTAATAAAAAACACTATTCTCTTGGTGCTATAAATTTTGTTGTAAAACCCTAGAGAATTAACATACAATCAAACCCTAAGGAATATATGTCAATTTAGATTAAAATGGTAAGATTCATAATTATGCTACTAGCAATTATAGGCTAAAAATAAAATCAAGAGACTCTTTTACATTTCTAGCTTTTTAAAACCAAGGATGGTATTTTTGAAGATATTAAAAGGACAATTAAAGATAAATTAAGGATATACTAGGTCATTTAGCTTAACCAAACCTTTGTATAAGCATGTCCCAATTATTTATTGCTAAATACCCTTAACACTAGTTTACTAGTCTTGGAGACCTAAGGATCTCTTTTATAGTAGACTAGGTTACAAATATAACTAAAAGATGTAAAAATATTTAATGTACCCTAACATTATCCCCCTTATGGTTTGTGTAATTCATGTGCAACCTAGGAATCCTATGTGCTCTACTATCTAAAGGTATATTAAGAATTGTTGGTATAAATAGGTGTTTTACCTATCTAGTTCTCTAATAGGTCATATTTACATGTTAAGACCACTTAGGTCCTAGGTGCCTTTTCTATAAATTTTAGTTGTCTAGATAAGATCTTATCATATCTTATCTAGTTGGATTTTAATTAATGCTTGTGTCTTAGGTCATTTAATAATGTTGAGGTAGTTGTCTCATTATACAAGATTAAGACACATATCAAGATCTTGTCTAATCATATCTCACATCTTTATATTTATAATCAAGGAATCATATGTACATCATATTCCATTAATTCCAATTTAATTCCAATCCAATAAATTATTAAAATTTTGAGTATTGCATATTGGACATAATCTTGCATCCATTATTATAGATTCATGTTCTTGATTTTCCTTCTTGTAGAAGGTTGTTTTTTAGTTTTTGTAGGTGATCTTGGAGGCTTGAGTTCTTGAGTGACTCTAAGATGATATTAGAGCTATCTATCGGCTCTAACAAGCATATGCTCTTATAATATTATTACTATTTGTATTATTGAGTCATGAAAACTACAAAGATGGTGGAGGATTTTATTCAAAATAAATCCTATCATAATAATATTTAAGCCTTTTATAACTACATAAAATGAACAATAAAAATATAAAAGGTTAAATAGGAAAATAAATGGAAAGGGGAAAAAGGAGGTGAGAAAATATGTTTGTCAACTACAAGGAAACCATTAAATTAGAGACCCTCACCTACAAGAATAATACAAAAAATCAAATCATAATTAGTCCTATCTCAACATGGGGCATATGTTATGTTTGTGAACCGTAGATTTTTGGACTAGGAATGCTTTGTCTCTTTTACTCAATTAGGGTCTTTCACCTAATGGAAAGAGATAGATCCCACACCCAAAATCTAGGGGGTTCACTCAAATTAAGATGTGTGTGATGTTATTAAGGCTGAATGAGATGTTCTGAGTATAAGTAAGCTAAGTAAATGATTGATTACAAATGAAAAACCTAAGAAGCAATTGATGTTTGAAAACATAGTGTTGATTGCAAAATATGAACTAGAAACTTAAATGAATGATAACAAAAATTGATAAGATTAATCAAAGTGCACCTAGGGGAAGATTATTGTTACTGGAGGGTTATAGAATGTCCCATAAATCACTATTAATGACAACTGGGATTGATTCGCCATGCATGGCGAATCAGTCCTGCTTCTGGTAAAATGTCCTAGAAACAGGTTTATGACTACTGTGAGTTAAATTATGACAAAATCACTTTTTAGACCTATAGGTGGGACTCATTCGCCATGGGTGGATAATTAGTCTACCTACAGGAATCAAAAAATTATGGAGTTGACTCTGTGTAGCTAGATCTGCACTTCTACTTCCTACAGGTGTCTGCTTCTAAAACTATGAGATTCGGGTCTGAAAATGACTTTTTGTTGATATTTTTCCTTAAATAAAGAAGAGATGACTTTAATAACTTTAAAATTAAATCTTCAATGATTCCTAAGCCTCCAAGACATCTAAATCTGCAAACAAACAAGAAGAGAAGAAGATATTTTAATTGTTAGGATATGGGGGTTTGCCTTGGTCAAACCTTGTTTAGGTAATTAAACCAAAATGATGAAAAAATGGAATAAATTACCTTTCCATGATGAATGATCTTGAAATTTTGCAACAAAACATGTAGAATCAACCCTTGGATGTCTTAGGAAGCTAAATTGGTGACTTGCAATGTGAAAGACCTAGCTTGCTTGACTTGAGATAGAAGATAGATGATGAATGATGAAGAATGGATGAATGGATTGATGAGAGATGTAAAATTAGGAGAAAAACACTTATTTATACTCATTTGTGCATTAGTATCCTATTAATACCTCATCACACGCTGACATGAAGCAAAATTAAACTCAAATTTCACTTTTTTCCCACTCAAAGGTCAAAATTGAGCCAAATGGGACTCACTCGCCACACACGGTGAATGGGTCCCACCTGGATGGGACTGATTTTCCATGCATGGCGAATGGGTCGTACAGGGGCTATTTTGACAACTCAGATACCAAGAGATAAGGAAATAAGGTCTAAAGTGCAACCTTGTCGGGTACTTGATCAATTTAAGCCTCACGATGCACAATATGGGTTAATATGAGACTATTAGTGATGATGTAAATGTCAAATAGGGCTTGGGACACAAAAATCAATGTGAAAGTGTAATTAAATACAATTTTCAACACTAAAATGAGGTTTGCATAGCCTAGGAAGGCACGAAAACCAATGTGAATGTGCAAGACACATTACAACACTAGTTTAACATTAAATTTATTTTAAAAAACTTCTAGATTGATGTAATAATGTTATTAAACACATTTTATAATGTTTAATTAGGGAGAAATAGGTTAATTAAGTCTAGAAAAGCGTGAAAGTCCTTTACAATACTTTACAACACCTTTACAAGGGTCCAAGACCTAGTGTGGATGCATAAAATGCCTCACAACACTAGATTAAGACCTCATTATGCCAATTTATCATGAATTAATCCCATGTCAATCAAAGGGTCCTTTTTTTTGACAACACATTTAGCCCCCACTTTAGTGAGAGGATGAACTTGCTTCAAATTCACACTAAAGTAGAAATTCAAGAGAGATCCGAGTGTACAGATGCAGATGACAAAAAATGAAAAAGATCAAAGGAGATGGACAAGCCCCCAGGATCCAAGATCCTAAGTCAAACGATTAAGATACAAAATCATGCAATGGCAAGAAGAAGAGAAGAAAAATAGGGTGGAAAAGATGTACTCACTCTGGGGCCATAGAACTTCAAGTCATCTACAAGGTGAGAAGTCCACAACATACTCACTCTGGGGCCATAGAACTTTTGTTTGTCCATGGGGTGAGAAAGCCCAAAAAGGTAAGATACATACGCTATTTGATATGCACTCACAAACATAAAGGTGGCTATGAGGAAAAGTCATGCCGCTAGGTGGGCTTCCCGATCAACCATATCAAAATTATACCTCCTACTAACTTGAATAAGGTGCCACAAAGCCAAAGAATGTTCATGAAAAAAAGAAAGGCTACCACAGGCATGCAAGTTGTGTTATGCAAGGTGGCAAAAAGTAAAATGAAAAATGAAAAAGTGTAAAATGTAATGCGAGAGATGTTCAAAGGAGTCTTGTTAAGTTTATGCAAGGTCAGTCACTTAGGGAACATTGTGGATCAAGTGCTGCCACAATAATGGGTTACACTTTTTGGGACATCTTGATTTTTGCCTGAAATCACATATTTTTAGAAAATACAATGATTTAAGACTTTAAAGGTTCCATTTAACTGATTTTAATTAAAGACGGATTGATCAAACCCCCTTAGATCAAACCACCTTGGATAAAACCTTGTTAGATTTAAACCATACCTATAATTGAGTCTCCTCTACACCTATCAAAATGTTGATAAAAACCACTTTTCATTTACCTTTTGGGTGATCAAATGAATTCATTTAAAATTTATGTTTTGTAAGCATGTAGCCCTTATTAAAAGCTTCCCAAAAAGTATAATTTTAAATATGTTTAATTTGATTGTTATATTTATTTTTTATTTCTTATGAATGTAGGATTTTCAATGAACATCAAGTTCTTTGTTTCACACATACGAAAAAATAGAAAAATAGAGAAAAAAATTCTAAAAAATACATGTACACTAGGTATTGATGTCCTTATTCCAACAAAAAAAGAATAAGTTAATTCAAATGAATGCAAAAAAAGTAATGCAGGCGGAAGTACACCTCTGTCCAAATTATAATTACTCTGACTTGGAAAATTAATTAAAATATATATATATAATAAAAAAATATCCATGCACTAGATATTGGTGTGAAGATTTTGTATTTTAAAAATTAGAATTGTATCCTCTCTATAAAAAAAGTTATGTGGTCCAAAGTAAACACCACTTTTTAAAAATGTTGATTAGTAGAAAAAATAAGTTATTAAAAATTACATAAAATGATTCACAATTTATTTTTAATTTTTTTAAAAAAATATAATTAGAATCTACACAAAATATCTAACAAATAACTAGTTTGATTCATCTTCAAATTCTTAATGGTTTAGCTGCTATAGGTGTAAGAAAGTGAATATCTAGTAAAAAATCCTGATTTTAATGTCAAGTTTGGCCAAAAACTGTAACCCATTATTGTGGGATCACCACATCTAATGTCTCCAAGATATGACCAATCAAAGAATAGTATATTCACAACTTAGGGGATACAGTGCGTTGCATCAGGCCACCAAGAGGAATGTAATATGCTAAGATAGATCACACTTATGAAGGACATCACACCCAATGTCATCCACAAAGTGACAAACACATCATATAAATGACATGGATACACTAGGAACCAAGAATGCAAATGAAATAATGGTAATGTATTCCCCCCACTTTAAAGGAATTTCTATACATCATTTTGTGAGAAATTACTTTAAAGTAGAGAAGAAAAGAAAATGCAAAAAGAAAATAAGACATAAGAGCCAACCTGAAAAGCTCTGCGCCAAGTCATATGTTTTTGAAGTTAGGCTACGTCATGTCAATGAAAATAGAGAGAGGGAGTATGTCACATGCAAGTCAATATTAAGACATGTCGTCCACATCCCAAGCTTGCTCTTGATACATTCATGAAAGGTTAACGATTATCCAAAAGAGACAACAAGAAGTGACATACGGGGATAAGGCTTGCTAACCCTTTGCTCCCACTTAGTGTAGGAAAAAGGTGAGCTAAGAATGGATGATGGTATGCTGCCCCTTGCAATGGATGCAAGACATGCAATAGTGAGTATGTGATGATCCTACAACTATGGCATGGAAAGGAGCAACAACTAATGTTATTTATGTGAATAAGGAAGAATCTTGGAAAAGTCTTATGTGATAGTATTGATGTTGAGTGAAGGTTTGGTGATCTTGGTCAAAGGAGAATAACCAAGAACATGAGTTGTTTTTTGTGTGTCTGGCTCTATAGGGTTGCGAATACCTTGTTCGCGAGCACCACAAAATTTTCCACTATACCCAAGTTGTTTCATGAGGTCATACCCTTTTCCATAAAGTTGTTTCAGTGCTTTGGAATCAGGTGGTTGTTCGTTGTTGTGTTCGTCAAGGGTTGTTTTGGAGTTTGTGGCATTGTCAAAAGTGGTTGAGGTGGATGCTTTTGAAAGGTTGTTTGAGTTTTTTGTTGTCTGATGGTTGGTTAGTCTTGTTTCTCATTTTTCTTTTGTGTGAATATGTATTCGCCCATAAAGTAAGGTGTAAATTCTAAGGATCCCCAATCATCACCAAATAATTTAGACACTGATTCCATATTGTATTTTCCCATTTCAAGAGGCTCTATATTGGATGTTGGAATTAATGTTTTCAAAGGAATTGTAGCTCCTTTTTCAAGGTGAAAGCAACTTTCAGGCTCTAGATTTGCTTCAACTTGATAAATTTTATTGGTATAAACATATTTAATTATACGATGAAGGGTTGAAGGCACTGCATTCATCTCATGAATCCATGGTCGACCTAAAAGAAGATTATATGAAAGATCATCAGGCATGACATGGATAAGATTTTGCAAAGTAACCACTCCAAACTTAATAGGTAAAGTGATTACACTGAGCGGTTTCTTTGTTGTATTGTCAAATCCTCAAATAGAGATAGAATCAGGTATTATTTGTGACCTGTCAATATCTAATCGATCAAGGAGAGTCACCCTACACACATTAAGGGAAGAACCATTATTAATAAGAGTTCTCTTTATCCATGTCCGATTTTATCGAGCAATGATCATGAAAGCTTCGTTTTGTTTTTGCAACTCTAAAGGAGGGAGCTCATGTTGATGGAAAGTAATGTCAAGATTAGTTTGATTAGTTTTATGAATTAAAGCTGCCACATCATTTGGAGTTATACCAAGAGGAGTTGCAATTTGTGTTAAGGCTGTTTGAAGAATATTGTGGTAATTTGGCGAGTTCTGAAGTAAATCCCAAAGGGAAATCTTTGCAGGAGTATTCTTTAATTGTTCAACAAGATCATACTCCTTTGTGTGTGGGCTATAGCAAGGAGCACTAGGTGGATTGGGTAAAGGTAAGGAGGGTGGGGTTGGTTGCGATGGTTGAGGATTATTTTGAGTGTTATATGTATGAGCAACAATATCATTACTAGATTGTTGCAATACATTGGTTTTAGGTGGGTAGAGGGTGTATCGGGGTTGGTTAGAGGGGTGAAGTTTAAGTGAAGGTGGGTAAAGAATAAGTTGAGGTTTATTTTGAGTTTTTTGTTTGTGTGAAGGTGGGTAGAGAGTAAACTTGGGTTTAGGTGAAGGTTTATGTGAAGGGGGATAAAGGATGAGTTGAGGTTGAATGATGTTAACATCCCATAACAATTGAGAGTCTTCATTGTCTTTGAAGGGTATGCTATCTTTGTCTTGAGTCATAATATCCTCCCTAGAAGGAGAGTTCTTAGGAGAACAACAAACCACATGCTCATGAAAATTAAGCTTTGTTTCATCCAAAATAACTTCATCCCAACCAAGGGAGTTATGGATGGTTGAATGTGTTTGATTAGGGGAAGACTTTATGTAATCATTTAGTGTTTGTAATGTCTCATTCTCTTGTTTCATATTATCTACCCTACTAGGAGAGCTTGTAATATGTCCATCTAAGGTTTAAGTGTGTAAAGTAGCTTCATCACAAGTGGGAGAGGCATCAAGAGAAGAAAAAGCATCACATTCTTGTTTCTCAATGATTGGATCTGTTTGATTAAGTATGTATTCTTGGATGGGGGAAACAATAGGAAAGGGAGCAAGAAGATTCTCATGATTATCTTTGATTACCTCCCTCTGTCCAATAATGTATTCCAAAATAGGGGAAGTAAAATAAAGATGATTTTCATAGGTCTTAAAGATTTGGTCATCTAATGTCAACATATCCTCCTCACAAATAATGTGATTGCCATGATTACTCACAAAAACATTCTCACAAATAGGGGAGGATTTGGGAGATGAATCTATGGTCTCATCATCATGTTGTGTTGTGTGATTATCATGATTACTTAGTGTGATGTCCTATTATGTAGTAATGCTATGTATAATAGGAGAGGTAAGCGGAGAGAAACAACTCAGATTGCCACAACTCTCATCAATTGGTTCTTTTAGCATTAAAATATCCGCTTCACAAGTGTGAGAGATAATAGGAGAAGAACAAATGTAAGTGTTATGAATATACAAGGTTTCTTTCACTAAAATAACCTCATCTACAAAAGGGGAACTAGGAGAGGGATCTATGATGAACAAAAAGAGAGGGGAAAGGACCTCATATTCATATTCTTATAACAAAAGTTGCTTACAACATGCCATAATATCTAAAAAGAGAACATGTAAGATGAGAACTATAGAATTTTGTAATGAAAACATGATGAATTGATTAATCTACAATCTTGATATGTAGCAATGCTAAAGCAAAGATTCAAATGAAGAAGAATGTTTCAGATTTCAAAGGTGACAATTGACTGATTATGAGATGTAACAAGATGAGAATGCAAACTTGAAAGTGAAACCATGCATGAAATGAGCTAATTAAGGCTAGATTTTATGAAATGCATGTTATAGAAATACAACTAACTAATATAGGTAGGTTAAGCCACCAAACAAAAGCTAAAAAATAGAGTTTTGAGTTATGTACAATGCTATTTTAGGGGTCAGAAGGGACTGATTCGCCCAGGGTAGCGAATGAGCCCCAGTATGGACTTTTTTCAAAAAAATTAGAAATTTTTGACTGATTTTGATGGTTTTTGAGTGTTATGATGCAAATCTAATTGAAAAATTCAGAATTTCAAAGAGTTGAAATGAATTTAGATGCTAAAAATGCAAACAAAATGCACTCTTTTATGAATGCAAAATTTAACAACTAGCATGCAAACCCTAATGCAAGCTAGTCTATGATGATGAAAGGACTCCAAATCATTCAATAAAGCATTTGAAAAGCAGGTTCACCAAAATGAACCGTAGATTTTTGGACTAAGAATGCTGTCTCTTTTACTCAATTATGGTCTTTCACCTAATGGAAAGAGATAGATCCCACACCCAAAATATAAGGGGTTCACTCAAATTAAGATGTGTGTGATGTTATTAAGGTTGAATGAGATGATATGAGTATAACTAAGCTAAGTAAATGGTTGATTACAAATGCAAAACCTAAGAAGCAATTGATGTTTGAAAAAACAATGTTAATTGCAAATTATGAACTAGAAACTTAAACAAATGATAACAAAAATTGATAAGATTAATCAAAGTTCACCTGAGGGAAGATCATTATTACTGGAGGGTTCTGGAATGTCCCATAAATCATTGTTAATGACCACTGGGACTGATTCGCCATGCATGGCGAATCAACCCTGCTTCTAGTAAAAAGTCCTAGAAATAGGTTTCTGACTACCGGGAGTTGAATTCTGAAAAAATCATTTTTTAGGCCTACAGGTGGGACTCATTTTCCATGGGTGGAAAATTAGTCCACCCAAAATAATCTGCAAATTTTGGAGTTGACTATGTGTAGCTAGATCTGCACTTCTACTTCCTATAGGTGTCTACTTCTGAAACTGTCGGATTTGGGGTTTGAAAATGACTTTTTGTTGATATTTTTCCTTAAATAAAGAAGAGATGACTTGAATAACTTTGAAATGCAATCTTCAATGATTCCTAAGCCTCCAAGACATCTAAATATGCAAAAACACAAGAAGAGAAGAAGATATTTTGATTGTTAGGACATGGGGGTTTGCCTTGGTCAAACCTTGTTTAGGTAATTAAACCAAAATGATGAAAGAATGGAATGAAGCATGCAAAAATGGAATAAATTACCTTTCCATGATGAATGATCTTGAAATTTTGCAACAAAATATGTAGAATCAACCCTGGATGTCTTAGGAAGCTAAATTGGTGACTTGCAATGTGAAAGCCCTAGCTTGCTTGACTTGAGATAGAAGATATATGATGAATGATGAAGAATGGATTGATGAGAGATGTAAAATGAGGAGAAAAACACTTATTTATACTCATTTGTGCCCTAGTATCCCGTTAATACCTCATCACAGGCCAACATGAAGCAAAATTAAACTCAAATTTCACTTTTTTCCCGCTCAAAGGTCAAAATTGAGCCAAATGGGACTCATTCGCCACAAATGGAAAATGGATCCCACTTGGATGGGATTTATTCACCATGCATGGTGAATGGGTCCCACTGGGGCTATTTTGACAGCTCAAATGCCAAGAGATAAGGAAATAAGGTCTAAAATGCAACCTTGTCGGGTACTTGATCAATTTAAGCCTTAGGATGCACAATATGGGTTAATATGGGACTATTAACTTGATGATGTAAATGTAAAATAGGGATTGGGACACATAAATCAATGTGAAAGTGTAATTAAATACACTTTTCAACACTAAAATGAGGTCCACATAGCCTAGGAAGGCACGAAAACCAATGTCAATGTGCAAGACACATTACAACACTAGTTTAACATTAAATTTATTTTAAAAACATTCTAGATTGATGTAATAATGTTATTAAACACATTTTATAATGTTGAATTAGGGAGAAATAGGTTAATTAAGTCTAGAAAAGCGTGAAAGTCCTTTACAAGACTTTACAACACCTTTACAAGACGTCATTAAAAGCATGTTATTCAATTTGCAAGGGTCCAATACCTAGTGTGGATGCATAAAATGCCTCACAACACTAGATTAAGACCTAATGAATCCAATTTATCATGAATTAATCCCATCTCAAGCAAAGGGTCCTTTTTTTCTATGACACAGTTTGTAAATGAATTTATTGTTTGTAACATTATGTATGCCTAATAAAAAATGGTGAGAAAATGGAAGATAAGGAGAGATCAAAATAAAAAATGTACCGTAAACCCTTTGTAAGTTTTGGTTTAGATATTGGAACTATGGAAACTAAGTTTGTTTGAAGAGCATATACGATAACAAGAATAAGATTAAAGACTTCTCTACT
Source organism: Sequoia sempervirens (assembly GCA_007258455.2). Taxonomy (NCBI): domain Eukaryota; kingdom Viridiplantae; phylum Streptophyta; class Pinopsida; order Cupressales; family Cupressaceae; genus Sequoia; species Sequoia sempervirens. The sequence continues at coordinate 297,450,657 of VDFB02000015.1, forward strand.
GATAAATACTTTGATGATGATGCTATTGATATATTATTTATTTTATTATCCTTACTAGTGATGACTTATGGCTGATTGATTTAGGTACAGGTCTCATATCACACTAATCCTCACAAGAAATGGTTTTCTCATTAAAAATAATATGATTACGACGAGTTGTTCCTTGGTGACAATAATTCACAAAATATGATTTGTAATGGGAAAGTAAATTTAGCTTCTAGTTTAATAGGAGATAATTTTATCTACAATTGTGTTACGTAATCCTAATCCTAAAAACATTTTAATTTTGGTTTCTAGGATAAGTTATGTTTTTGTTCCCATAATTTGAAAAGAGTGGTTACAATTTGAATAGAGGGAATTTATTGCTAGCTAAGGGCACTTGATATAGTACACCCTTTTTTTAGTTGGAAGCATTTTCATATTATAAATTTACCTTGATGTAATATAAAAATCTAACTCATGTATTTTTTAGCACCACAGAGTAGGCCACATTGGTGAAAAAGGACTAAATGTTTTTATTAATAAAAATATGGTGGATGGTATATCTAGTTATAATTTAGAAAAAAAAGATATTGGAACTATGTGTTTGAAAAATGAAATAGAGTTAATTTTAATTCTTGAAACATGAGAAAATAAATTGCTTGAGCTTATTTATAATGATGATTTTATTCCTATGGGTGTTGCTTCAATTGGTTAATCTTGTTATTACATTTCAGTTATCAATGAATACTCATGCTATACTTAGATTTATTTTCTAAAGCATAGGTCTATTACTATTAAAATTTTAATGATTTCAAGGTTCTTATTGAAAATAAGAAACAAATATGAAAATTATTAAGGTTAGATAATAGAGGTGAATATCTCTCTAGAGAATTTAGTGATTTATATAAACATGTAGGTTTGTTCAAGGTAGAAGACAAGCTGTCCTTTATATGCCATAGAATAATGACACCATAAAATGATGAGTCTAGGAATTTGATGAAAAAAGATAGAATTATACTGAATAGTAGTAGGCTTGACTAGGGTATTTGAGTTGAGGTTGTAAGTCCCAAAGGTTATTTGATTAAAAGGTCTCTTTATTCCACTCTAGTAAATATTGTATGAAGTGTGGTAGCTAAAAATACCTTTGTTTCAAACATTATAATTTTTAGCTATGGGACTTGTTTTCATTTGTCTAAAGTGAAATGATCTAAGTTAGATTTCAAGAATAGAAAATGTATTTTTATTAGTTATGAAAATAAGTTAAGGGCTATAAAATTTGGAATCATCTAAAAAAATTATTGTAGATACGTGATTTTATGGATCATAAAGTTATCTCTATTGTAATATAGCCATAGGAAAAGACAAGAGGACAAGGGAATTCAAACTTTTTTTATAAGAAGTGATCCAATTGATATCTTAAACCCACTTGGATAGAATTTTTATGGATGAATCAAGGTTCAATATCAAAAATATTTTTATTAATATTCTCTACATCTATGTAATCTATATTTTGGAGGACATTGGAGTTAATTAGTCCTTGATTTTATTTTATTTTATTATGATGAGGTTTGAAAGCTTCCCTATATCATATATCAAAATAAAAATCTTGGACATCAAACTAGTTCATTTTTTGCTAATAAGATTGGATTTTTGACACCACCAAGTCGAGGTCCCAAAATTAAATATTTGATTATTTTTTATATTTACCTTGTAACTATTTTTTCCTCATACCGACCTAGATGCTATTTTAACTTCCAAGGATGAAATAAGTGCTATGAATCTTCAATTTCTAATGAGAACCAAAGTTACTAGTTTTTAACTAAGTTTTGTAGTTTTATTTATGAAACATAGATTTTTGGGGCCCTATGGACTACTCTTGCACTTCTAGGGTTTTTCACCTAAAAGGAGAGAGATAGGGCCAAAAATGCTTATGTATCACTCAAATTAGGATGTGTGTGATGTGATGTGATGTAAGTGAAGTTAACTAAATGCAATAGATTAATCTAGGTGGTTGAAAATGAATGCAAAAGTGCAATCTCAACTATGTTTGAAAACACATTGTGATATGCAAACAACTATGTAAATGAAGAAAATATGCATAACATAAGGTACAGGGATGAATTTGAGTGCACTTGGGTGAAATGTGAGATTTCTGGAGTGTTTTGGATGTTGGTGAAATTTACTAATTTTTCACAGTGGGACTCATTCGCCCAAGGTGGCGAATCAGTGCACCTACTGGTGAAAAACTACTAGGAGCTAGTTTCTGTCTGTTGGGATCTGAAATCTGATAAAAATAAAGTTTCCAGTCCTAAGGTGGGACTCATTTGCCACAGGTGGTGAATCAGTCCTCCCCCAAATTTTTGAAAAACTAGGAGACAACTCTGCAACACTAGATCTAAGAATGTTTGCTTGTCGGGTTGCCAAAGTAAAATCTACAGAAAATAGACAAATAAATCTCTCCAAGCTTGATTTTGACTCAAGTTGACTTGAAGCACCTAGTTGACTTGAAAATCACTCTTCAACACCTAATAACCTGTCAAATCTGGAAACAAAGGGCTGCAAACAAACAAGCAAAAGGGGAAAAATGATTAGGGGTTAGTGAATAGGGATTTTCCTTGGTCAAACCCCACTTTTAGTAATTAAACCCTTGAAAAGACAATGCACTGAAAGAGAAAGATAAACAAATAACATGCAAGTGTTATCAACTCACCTAACTCTCGATGATGCATGTCTGAAGTAATGTCAATGGTAGCTTCAAAGTGCTTGAATAGTGCTTGAATTTTTGATGTAAAATGCTTGAATGCTTGAGATTGCTTGAATATGATATGTGAATGTTGGAGGATTGTGGGAGATGTAAAATGAGGTGAAAATAACTTATTTATACAATTCTTGTGCCTTAGTATCCATTCATACCTCATCACAGGCCGACATCAAGTGATTTTGAATAAAATCCCGAGAGGAAATTTGAAATGTTTTGAATTTGGGGCCAAGGGGAACTCATTCGCCACCCATAGCGAATGGGTCCCACCTAGGACCTAAAAAAAAGAGTTGAGAGAAATGTTGTATTTAATGTTATTTGTCAAGATAATATGCAAAAATACACTTAATTAAGTCATATGAGGGCATAAAGAGACAAAATAAAGCATGAGAAGGGTGTAAATAGTGAAGGTGTGCCTAGAAAAGTGTGAAAGTTTGTTACAAGACTTTACAACACTTCAAAATTGGGCTTGATGATGTGTAAAAAGGTGGTTTTTACGTGAAATGCATTAAATAGAGTCTAGAAGAATGTAGACATGTCTTACAACACTTCACAACACCTTCACAAGACATTGTTCTTTAAGTTTTAATACCTAAATAAGCATGTTCAGGCCATGTCACAACATAAAATCAAAGCAACATAGTTCCAATGTACCATGAAAAAACACCTAAAAGGCCATGAAAATGACAAGGGACCATTTTTCTATGGCACATTTAGCCCCCACTTTAGTGAGAGGATGAATTTGCTTCAAACTCACACTAAAGTAGCCATGAACATCAAGAGGAGGGTTCAAATGCACTTACACTAGCAAGATGGAATAACAACAATTAAGAGGGATGATCAAGCCCGCAAGATGAAGATCCCATGGAAAACTAAGCATAAGAACAAAGGAACACACAAGTGTTGAGATGAATTGGATGAAGCTCCGATCATCAAACCAACTAGTTATGGATTAGATCTAGGCTAATTGTTTAAAAAAGAGAATGTGCACTCACTCTGGGATGATAGAACACATGAGAGTCCACCAGGTGAGAAGGCCCAAATGTATACTCACTTTGGGGCCATGGAACTAGTTTCCCGTGGGGTGAGAAAGCCCAAAAAGTAAGAAACATATGCCAGTTGGTATGCACTCACAAAACACAAAGGTGGCTATGGGGAAAAGTCATGCCACTAGGTTGGATTCCTGCTCAACCATGTCAAAGTTATCCCCATTGATAACTTTAACAAGGCACCACAAAATATCATGAACAAAAATAAAGGTACCAAAGTCATGCAAGTTGTGTTATGCAAGGTGGCAAGAATGCAAAATGTGAAATGCAAAAATGTAAAGTGCAAAAATGTACGAAGGAGTTTTGTTCAATTTATGCAAGGTCAGTCACTTAGGTAACATTGTATCTAATGTCTCCAAGAGAGGACCAATCAAAGAATAGTATATTCACAACTTAGGGGATGCAGTACGTCACATTAGGCCACCAAGAGGAATGTAATATGATAAGGAAAATCACACTTATGAAGGACATCACACCCAATGTCATCCACAAAGTGACAAATGCATCATATAAATGACAAGGCTACACTAGGAAACAAGAACGCAAATGAATTATGGTAATGTATGCCCCCCATTTTAAAGGAATTGCTACACATCATTCTGTGAGAAATTACGCTAAAGTAGAGAAGAAAAGAGAATGCAAAAAGAAAACAAGACATGAGAGCCAACTTAGAAAGCCCTATGCCAAGTCATATGTTTCAAAGTTATGCTGCGTCATGTCTAGGAAAATGAAAAACAAAGAATAGGGAATTGCCCCCTAGAAAAGAAAACACACCAAACACAAAAGGGATCTATGGATTTGGGGTCAGTATGTTTGATGCTGCAATGTTTTTGTATTAAAGAGCTCAAAACTGTCATCATTCTCCAAATACATAGAAGGAGAATAATGACACAAAGAGATCGAAAACAAAGGAAAAAGAAAGTCCATTTTGAGTCAACATGGAAGAGACATTGCGGTCTCAACACCTTGCATCGTCCCCAAAAGGAAAACACAAGCAAAAAGAAAATGAAAAAGGAAAAAGAAAATGAAAAGGCTTTTGGGTTGAAACATGAAGGAGACACTTTAGTCTCAATGCCTTGTGTCATCCCCAAAAGGAAAACACAAAACAAAAAGGAAAAAGACAAGGACCTTGTGGGTCAACATGGAAGAGACATAGAGTGTCTCTAGATGCTTTGTGTCATCCCCAAAATGAAAACACAAAACAAAAAGACAAAAAGACCATGGACGATGAATAGAAGACTAGAGGTACGAATAGAAGAAGTGTACAAAGAGAGAACATCAAACACATGATATAGGGGAAAGCAATACACACATGAAAACAAAATAAAAAGAGAGAAGTAAAAAGGCTGGTTAGGTGAATGCAAGTCAACCATCTAACAGGTCATCCACCTCCCAATCATGTTCAGTGTAATGCGAGGGTGGTTGACTATCTAAAGGAATAATTGCAAGCGTTGAACGAGGAGTTGTACCAAGTTCTTCACTTGGTGGAGAGGATGTATCATTTGAGCTCATTGTAGATGAAAATAAAGAATTTAAATCGTTATGCGCTTCTTCATCAATTTTGGCAATTTTCACATTGTCATCACCATCATTATCATTATCAAGATTTATGAAAATAGGACGAAGGGTGATTTCTAAAGATGGATGTATCAAAAGATGAGGTTGTTGGATTGGTTCAATTGGTTGCAATTGTTGTAGTGGAATGTCTTGTGGCAGGTCAGGAGAAGGAGGGTGGTCATCTGTTATTTCTATCAAACTTAAAGGTTGATTATCGTTATTGTCTTCTATACGAGATTGACAAATAAGGAGATGACAACACCGCCTTTGTTCCCTAGAACCGCGGTTCCATTTAATTCTATTTTGGAGTTTTTGAGGTGTAAGAGCAGATTGAGTCATCATAGGTTCTTCTACTTCTGAAGAGGGAAGAACATAAGAAACGAAAGAGGAGGGATCAACCACTTTCTCTTTTGCTTTGTAAACTTGTTTAAGGCAAGGAGGCTGAGCAGGGATTGTTTCATATATTCCCTTGGTCATTTAAACGATGGCGGGGAAATATCAAGTGGTGATTGTTCAGGAGGTTGTATGGTTTGCTCAATGTCAGACTCAGGTTGAAGCATGGTTTCATCTATGATAGGAGGTGCGGAGGTGGGCGGGGATGAGTTCCGAAGGGACAATTCGACTATCTTTTTGGCTTTAAAATTTTCATAGGCTATAAAAAATAAGTCCTTGCGAGGGGTGGTAGGTTCTATGGGTTTAGGCTAGAAGGCTTCTATTGATAAGTTACCTTTGGAAGATAAAGGATTAAAGCCACTATGGTGTATGGTGACTATCTCATTGTCATGTGGAAACTTCAAGCACTTATGAACAATTGATGGGACCGCTTTCATTGAGTGAAGCCAAGGGAGGCCTAGCCACAAAAGAAATTGGTCAGATTGTGGAATAATTGAAAATGTTACTTCCAAAGTTTTAGATCCTATTTTTAAGGGTAGCACGATCGATCCAATCGTAGGGCATGCAAAACCATTATGTGTTTTAATCTATGCAGTGGGTTTATTGTAATCATCTTGATATAGTTCATGTAATACCAAAAACTCTTCTGTGATCACATTAGTATCTTATATGTTGATGACATGTTATCCGTTGGAAAAAATAAGTGAATGATTAGTGAGCTCAAAGCTTAGCTTTCTAGTGTCTTTGGCATGAAGGATTTAGGGCCTATAAAATATATCTTATGTATTCCTAGATTATTAAATATTATCTTAATAAAAATATTTGACTTAGTCAAAATAAGTATGCTAAATATTTGTATAGTGGTTTGTTATACAAGATTGTAAACCACTGAATATTTCTTTACCTATCAATACTCAATTGTATTTGGAATTATGCCCTAGGTTAGATGATAATTTTGAAGATATATATAATATTCCTTATAGTAGTATCACAGTTAGTCTAATGAATGATACTATTTTTACATGACTAGATATAACACAAGTAGTGGGAGTTTTTGGCAAGTTTATATCAAAGCTTAGTAAAGAGCATTAGAATTATATTAAAGGATTTATATATATTTGTGATAACTTCTAATTATTTTAATTTTTTTATTATGGACTAATTATGTAAGTAATTTTATTAATATATAGGCCTTTGTTGATTCAAATTGGGTTGGTAACTTGGATGTTATCATATTACATTGTTAATGATAGTTAATGATAGCGAAGGTGTACAGTAGCGGAGGTGTGCAGTTTAAGTTTCTTCCAACCGCTCTTTCCTTGTATAAAGGCAACTGTTGCACAATGACTAGATTATGGTGTTTTATGCCTTTCATATTGTATCAGATGGCGCAGGATCCTATGGAAGGTTGAAGTGTGGATGGCCTATGAGACAAGGCGGTTTAGATTTGTATAGGTCAGGCCAGAGCAATGATGAGCATTGGTGCTTTCTTTGATATGCTTGACTGGTCTACAGGCGTTTGTTTTGGCTTCTGAATTGTTTCACTTAGTTGATCTACTGCTTGCATTTGATAAGGGTTGACGGGGCCACTTACCTTGTGGCAGTTGTGTGTGTGATATAATAACACACTCTTCTCAGATGCCTTCCCTGCACATCCGACTCCACAATCCACTAAGAAAATTCCATGTTGTTTGGTGGCGCTGCCTAGACATGAACTTGAAGAAGTAGCGTGAGTGCTCGTTTGCATTCAATCTTGGAGGAAAGAACAATTAATGGCACTGTAAGCAATGCAGCCATAAAGAATGAACTTGCTTAGAAATTTAGGAAGACACAAGTTTATCGGAGGAAGAGCAGAGCGGTAATAAGAGACATTGATGACATTGATCTTATATTGTTAGCATCTTCTATTTGTTATGTTACGTTGATGATAGATATGGGGATATTCCACCTCGAGATCTTCTTTGCGTCCAGAATGGTAAAGGGAAATATGACTTCGTACCAGCAGGTAATGCTTCACTTCTTGTTCTTGGAGAAGGTAAACAATAGGGGTTTATGTGCAATTGGACAAGCCAATTCTTTGCAATACATGTTCCTTGAAGGACTTGCTGTTAGAAAGGCTTGTATGAGAGAAGGGAGTAAGGAAGTGAAGGTCGACTGTGGGGTAATGTTTTTTATTTTTGTAGATTTTATTAATGGTAGTTTGTGAGTTGATAGTGGGATATTTTTATATAAACTGGATATAGTATAATGGAGATTTTATTAGACAAAAATTCTGGATTTAATTTTCATATTTAGAGAATGAAAATTCAAATGCAATTAATGAATACAAATTTATGTGGAATAGTAGGCGGAAAAGAAACCCATCTATAGATGCCAATAAGTTATTGGATTGGAATAGTAGAGATGATAAAGCCAAGGCTATTATCAGCCTTGCTCTTTTTGACTCTAATTTATATCATACAGATTTAGACAAAGCATCAATGGAGATTTTGGATGATTTGAATAAATTATTTGGAGAAAAAACACTCAATGCAAAGTTTTTCCTAAAACTTCAATTATTCAGGTTCAAAATGAAAAATGGAATCACAATGTCAAATCACATAAGTAATTTGAGGTCTCTCATTAGACAACTAACAAAATTCAAGGCACTAGTAGATGATGATGATGCTAGAACTATATAATATTGTTATTTTTACACTCAATCAAATAACTTCTTAAAAGTTAGAAGATATGATTTCAGCCCTTTTAGCAAAAGAAAAGAGAACAAATACAAAATATACAAAAGGTGATTCTCAACTAGAGAATGCATTATATTCTCTAAGCCATAATAAAAGGTCAGGTAAAAATAATGGGGAAATTAAGTTCTTTTATTTTAAGAAAAAAGGTTGAACATAGCTTGGTCTTGTAAAACTCAAACCAACGATGTTCTTAAAGGAGATCTCAAAGATCAAACAAATGAAGGTAACTTAATTTTTATTGAGGATGAGGATGAAGATCTACTAGATGATGATTTTGTTGATATTACTAAGAATAGTTTAGTACTTTGAACCATCATATTGGAGGTGGGTGGTATTGGAGGATGGAGGAATTTTCATAATCTCAAGTTATCTTCTTGCTTTGAGAAGGTGCTTTTCATGAGAAGAGATTAAATACTTTCTATTTTTTATTTCCTTGTTGTTGGTGATGGATTTCAAAAATATATATATTGTGAAGTTTGATTTTTGGAGATAGGTAAAGGATTTGGTGTTGAACTCAATATGGATTGTTGTCGAATCGGGAATCAATGATTCAATAGTTTGAGAAAATGGTAGTCCACGAACTCAAGAATTCAACTTGAAGCTACAACCTTTCAAGGGTCACGTGGTAGCTTGATGGAGTTCCACTTGATTCAATATTTTTTTCTTCAAGGAAGATCTTCTCAAGAATGTATATCTATTTTGTAATCAACATGTTTTGTTATGTAAGACTTAAGGGGGGATCCCTTGGCAAAGTGAATTTCAAGTTTTCAAGGGTACATTATTAGGAACAATGTAATCAGGGGAAAATGTTAGCATATTACGTTGTTAATGATAGTTAATGATAGAAAAGGTGTATAGTAGTAGAGGTTTACAATTTAAATGTCTTCCAACTACTCTTTTCAATTGCTCTTTCCTTGTATAAATGTGGTTGTTGCACAATAAATAGATCATTATGTTTTATAACTTTCATTGGATAGTATGAGGTCCACGAGTGGTTATGTGTTCACTCTGTTTGGAGGTGTAATTAACTAGTTGAGTAAGAGGTAACTCATAATCATGTTATATACTACAAAAATAGAGTGCATGGCTACTACACATGCCTATAAGGAGACAATGTGATTATCGAGGTTGTGTTTAGGTATAAACTTTGAGTTTAGGAAAGTAAAGATCAAATGTAATAATTAAGGGGCTATATTGGCAACACTAGGTGGGATAAAATTATATAAGGTCCAGTCACACTAACAATATGTAAAATATCCAAATATAAGCTTACATACAGAAAATAAAATTATTTAGGCTTGTAGAATAGAACCTACTACTAAATAAAAAATATAAGAAATTATGATGTAATCTAACTCCTCAAAATTAGGAGGCTAGGATAATCATAATTTATAATTTTAGGGATGGATTGTAACCATGTAAAATTTTGGGGGTATAGTTGTCATGTAGATGTTACTTTTGGAGAGATAGTATTAAACTGGGAGAGGGAAATAAGCTTGGGTGGATGGATTTTTTTGAGTTAATTTTAGAGGGGGGTGAGACTTATGTAATGGATTATTTCCTTTAAATGTAATATATTGTTGATATTTTATTGTATATTGCGATATTGTGGATGTTTTCTTTCTTCTTTGTCTACTATATTTTGATGAAAATATGTAATCCTTCTATGTTCATTTGAGGATCTCTATGCATTAGTTTGGTATTAGAGAAATAAGAAGATCCAAGGAGAGATAGATAGAACCATTCAAATTGAAATTATAAATCCACTTGAAGAGAGCTATATAATCCCATTTCCCTTAAATATCTAACCGCTCTCTAAATTATAGTGAGGGAAACCAAGAAAATGAGCGTGAAGAAGGGAAAAGGGGCTCCACTAATAATTAAGGAATTTTTTTTCTTAAGAGTGTTCCATCATATAGTACTCACCAATTAGGTATTCATAAAATTATCAAATCTATCAAAATAATGGTGGAGGACTTGACTCCACCATAAGCTACCAATATAATGGTGAAAGATGAGAGGGGAATCTATGGAGGATTTTAACTATGTTCTTTCTTGGTTGTGTGAGATTAATGATGAGTTGAAGTTATTTTTGGTTTTCTAAATTTGGCGATGAATGCAAGAGCCTAGGTGGAAATTCACTAGAAAATTGATGAAGTGTGCACTCAAGGCATTGAGGAAATTAAGGTTAATTATGTTGGTTCTCTAGTAGAAGAGAGGAGAGTATAATTATGTAAAGGGTTCTAATTCTAAAAAATAAGAAATATTCACTATAGAATTGCTACAAATTATAGAGAGAAAATATCATAAGTATTATATATAGTGATTTTTTCTATTTATATCCTACTATGTTTGTATAGAGTTATTATTGTCTATTACAACTAATTTTTTTTTTTTTTAAGATGAGCCTGCACATTATTCTTTAGAAATAAGTGATGTTGAGATGATAAAATTTCAAGTGTAGCATTTGCATTTTCTAAGTCATCCTAAAGAATAATGAAGTAGGAGAAAACATAGGAGGAGGAGAGCAAGTTTAATTTTATGTAGTTAGGAATAATAAGCTAGTTGTTAATATTTTGGATAGGAGAACATGGTTAAACTTGTTAAGCTAGCAATAATTAGTTGTATCTATGTATTTAGTTTTTGGTTGTGCATTCAAATATGGAATTGTATTACGATGTGAAAAATAGGATAATAAATTTTGAAGAAAGAAAAAGGAAAATACAAAGATAGAAGAAAATGAGAGACCAAAAAAAGGAGTTCTAAAAGTTAGATTTGTAGTTGGATGAATATGAGACATGTAATATAAATAAGACAAAGAAAAAGAGATCTACAACAAAGGCATCAACTGGTTGTGTGAATATAAAAAATAATGGTGAGGATAAATACTCACCTTGTGAGTAAGAGTTATATTCAAAGAAAAATCTATAGAATCCAAGGATTATCCAAGGGATAGAACTATTAGAACATGGAAAGATTAACTCGCTTAAATATTTGGTAAAATTATTAGTGGATAAAAGATCCTTAAATGTGATCTTCGAAGAGTTTCAAAGAGTAGAGGTAGATGAATGAGATGAAGATAAAGAGGATAAGTGGGATGAATATATTGAGTTATATTACCCCAAATAATGGTAAGGTGTTGAATATTACAGTGTGGAAGGAGAAGAGTTTGAAGACTACAATAAAGAGAAATGTAGTGCATATCACAAGAGAAGGCCCAAGATATTGTAGTAGTGGAAATAGTCCACATTAGAGATTCAAAGCTGCAATAGAGATATAGATATTTGGGAGCCCCATATGTGATGAAGTATTATTGGTTTCAGAGAATACAACCTATAAGGAGCATCTAGAGAGTTATCTTGAAAATCTCATAATCAATGAAAAGAGAGGAGAAGATTGTATCTTTCTAGATGGAATGAGAATGATTGAAAGAAGGAATAGAGGAATATATATTTATTTTTAAAATGAAATATGGTGCAAATAATTAATTATCATGTGAAAAATAAAAGCTTTATAAACATCATGTAAATCTAAGAAACAAAGACCTCATAAAAAAGAATTGGAAATCATGACTAAATGACATATTGTAGAGGAAGCACCTTTTGTATCTTTAATTCCCTTAACTTAATTTTTTATTTTTAATCATTTATGTGTAGGGGAAATAGAAGGTTTGACAAGAAATAAGAAGAACCATGATGGATTTTATGGGAGGACAAAAAAATGAGTCTAAGCCCACAAGAAGTAGTGAAAAGAGAAAGAAGACAAATTGCTCAAGGATTATTTATGGTCCAACAAGTAGATGGAAGAAGAGAAAGAAAATATGTGAATAATCACATAGGTATTTACTCTAGTGAAAGAGAAAAGCTTGTACTTATTCTCCAATGGTCACAATGATGGTTCTACCATCTAGCCCAAACTCTTATTTAGATATTTGATGTAGTAGCATCTTGCACTAAAAGCTATCCTACATCTCCAAAAAGAAAAAGAAAATGTAATAGTTAATTTCTTAAGTTTATTAGCATTTTAACATCTTGAGTTTATTTTTATATAAGTTAACTTTGAATGAGGAGGATCAAATTTTTGAAAACAAGTGGGCAACAATGTAAACCAACTCCTCAAAATTTAGAGGCACACCTAGTTATAATCGTTAATTTTAGGGATGGATTGTAACTACTCATTATTTTGGGGTGTAGTTGTCACATAAATGTTATTTTTGGAGAGTTATTATTAAACTGGGAGAGGGGGATAAGCCTAGGGTGATGATTTTTTTGTGATTCAATTTTTAGAGGGGGATGAGACTTATGTAAAGGGTTCTTACCTCTAAATATAAGATATTATTAATATTTCTTATATATTGTGATATTGTGGAGCTTTTCTTTCCTCTTTGTTTTGTAATATTTTGATGAAGAATATATAATACTTCTATGTTCAACTAAGGTACAACATCACATTGTGGTTTTGGAAGGGTCCATACTTAGAAATATTCAAACTTGAGGATGTGAGCTACCAACCAAATTTGAGTTGACAAGTGCCTTAAAATTCATAGGTGGAGACATGGAAGAGCTTGGTAAAGCCACTCAACTAGTTTTCATGAGTGACACATGTATACAAATATATAATAATATAAAGTCTTGAAATAAATAGTGCACATACTTGATGTTTAAGATTATAATTTGAACATGTACAAGTAGAGTTTGATATTAAAATGTAGATAGTTGGGGAATTGTGTGGCTTTATATTTACAAGTTTAAATTAAATGTTTTAAATATTCACTTGGTTGTAATTTATAAGGTAACTCGAGTCCATTAAAAGATCGAGATTAATTTGTTTACTATGTTTGGGAAAAAAACCCAAACAAAATTTAGTTGATAATTACCTAGTTTGGGAACATGATAGATAATTTGAACACATGGAATTAGGAGTGAACAAGTAATGTGGCTTGATTGGGATCATGTGTTTAGAAGATATGTACATGACTAAGCCAAAACATAAGATAGGGAATAAAATGAATATTCTAGAAACTAGAGGTTGAGATTCCGAATGTAGAAACATGGATTTAAATAAATCAGTCACATGAAAATAAAACAATAAAATTGAAATAAAATAAAATATGAACTAAAAAAAATAAAATAACCCATAAATAAATTGAGTCAAAAAATATACTAAGCATATTTTTTATTGGTTATCTCTATATTTCATGGTTAAAAATTAGAATCACTCAAAGCGGCATTAGGATCCAACTGAAATGTTGCAAGCATGAAGTCTATTAGAGAGGGGGACACAAATTTCTAATAGGTGTGTTGAACAAGTGACAATAGAATTGTGTATCATGTATAGTTATAGTTGGAAATGTTATTGAAGATGTTGGAAAATCTATGTCTTGTGTAGGAACAATGAAGAACTTTGTCCTTTAGACATGGATACCATTCCATACAATTAAATGACTCCGTGAATCAATAAAATTAAATAATTATAGACTATTTTCATACACTATTGATTTTTAAAAAAAAAAATTAAAGTGGATTTTCTTAAGATCAAATTTGAATGCAGACCATCTTGAAAGATTAACTACCCAAGCAAAAAAAGTGTATCCTACCATGCTATAGGATTACAACAAGCGTAACCTTTGCTAACTTTAGATGAAAACGAAACATCTTTTAATGAAGCTCTTTTATATTGATAAATTTCTCATAGCCTCTATCTCTAGAATTGGCAAATTTTTCATCGAAATTTATTCGAAATAGTAGAGATACAAGTTTTTGATCTCCCATTTGGCTCTCTAAAACGTATATCCTCTGGAGTATTAAAACCAAATTTGTAAAATAAAAGTTCAAATTTGATATTAGTTTGAAACGCGGTTTAAGAATTTTAAAAAGCTTAATCCATTAGTTGCTCTTGGGTTCTTTAAAGAAAACACTAAATTTAAAATTTGAAGGTATGTTCTTCAGTCTTTGCTCTAACGTTGATATCTATGAGTTGCCAAAAATAAAGATACTTATTCTAGAGAAAGATCTGTCTAAATGTAAATAAAGTTTGCGAGTTCGTTAATTTGTCTAAGAAGTATATATATATTCTCTTGACAGACAGGATTTCCTGCAAACTCCAGATCTGTTTGAGCTCTCACATATTTGGAACTCAAAAAGCCATCAAAACACATAAGTGCATGCGTTAATCTGGCGCTCGTATGCCGTTAAATCCACTGCTACCCCAGAAAATCATTCCAGATGAACAAATGCAAGAATGCCCGAGGATACAGCTAAAATACGCCTCATTTAGTGATGATCATACCAAGATATAATCATATCACTGACGAATGATAAGATTTACCGTTAAATCTGCAATGATGGAATTGGAAACCAAATATCTTCCCACATCAAGTCATCAATATTATTATTGCAGTCGTTGATGCAAAATAAATGGTGATCGATAAAATAACTGGTGGCTAATTGTTCGGAACATGACTGAGATTCGAAGAACCGAGCTGGCAGATATATTTCGATCGCTTTCAGCAGAAAAAGAATCCATTGCAGTGCCACCTTAGCTTATTAGACGAATTTCTTACCTACCCCAATTCCCATCAGCAATACTCTGCTTAATCAGTTTTCATTTGGGTTTGCCACCCACATTCTTCATATTCAGACAAAATCAGAGTTATGAGATACTGTAATAGAATGACAAGCAGTCCATTGTCTCTTGTCTTTTCCGTCTCTATGCCTCTCCAACGCGGATTATCTCTATACTTCAAAAATGAAAATCCAAATACAATTGATTAGTAAAAACTTATAAGAAATAAATGAGAATGGAATATCACCTATATAAATAAATTACTAGATTGAAATAATAGAGATGATAAAGTTAAGGCTATTATTGGTTTTGCTCTTTGTGACTCTAAATTACTAGATCTCGAAAAATCATCAATACAAATTTACAATACTTTGAATAAAAATGTTTGGAGCAAAAGAAATTAATGCAAACTTTTCCCTAAAACTTCAATCATTTAAATTGAAAATGGAAGATAGAATAACTATGTCAAACTAATTAGATATGCAATTTGAGGTCTCTCATTAGACAATTAATAGAATTCAAGGCTCCAAGTAGATGATGATAATGCTAAGGCCATTATGTTAAATAACTTACCATCTAAATACAATAATATTATTTTTACTATTAATCAAACAACTTCTCAAACTCTAGAAGATATGATTTCATCTCATTTAGTGAAAGAAAAAGTACAAATATAGAAGATATAGAAGTTGATTACAATGAAAATGTATTATACTCATAAAGCCATAAAAAAGATCAAATAAAAACGAAGGGAAAGTCAAATGCTTTTATTGCAATAAAAGAGGTCACACAACCTAAAATTGTAAAATTCATCGCAATGGAATTCTCAAGGGAAAACTCAAAGGAATATCAAATGAAGCTAACTTAGTTTGTGTTGAAGATGATGATCTACCGAATTATTATTATTTTTTTAAGATACTAGGGATGGATAGCTATTTTAATAAGCCCTCACTATTGTAGGTTAGAGTCACCACAGGCTAGAGGATTTTTATCATCTTGAGCCAACTTCTTACTCGAAGAGGGTGCTTTGTATGAGAAGCATATATATTTTTTCCTTTTTGATGTTGACAATATTGAAAAATGCATATACTGTGAAGGTTTTTTTTTTAAGATAGGAAGGGATCTAATGTAAACTCAACATGGATTGTTTCCTAGATAGTTTAGAAGTTTATGAATCTTAAAAATTATAACCTTACAAGGGTCATAAGATAACTTGATGGAGCACTATGGATGTAGCTCAACATGGATTGATGTCCAAAAATTTGGTAAATCTATGATTTGAGAGTTCGAGGAGGTGGTAATTTGAGAACTTAGGAACTCAACTTGGGAGCTACACATTTTATAAGGGTTACAAGGAAGATTGATGGAGTTCTATCTAGTCCAAGATTTATTTTTCAAAGTAAATTTCTGAAGTATATATATTTATATTTTTTTAATCAACATTTTTTGTTTTGTGTAATGTAATTTACTTAAGGGGGTGTTAGAATATTAATGTTTATATTGTAATAAAATCACTTTAGTAACTTGTGGTTTATCATTATTTTTAAAATATTTAGTTTCTTTTTCATAGGTTGGTACTTTGGAAAGTTATCTTAGAAAAGCATTGTACAAGCCCAATTGTTATACAAAGGAGACAACTTAATATTTCAACCTTTATTATTTTTGTGTTTATTATTTACTATCATTGTGTATATTTTCCAAGAATCTTTGTGCTCAACCATTTTCTATAGTTTAAACCTATCCCATAATGAGAAATAACGTTGAAATGAACCAATATTGTAAATTTGGAGGAATGACTATGACTTGTTTAGATCCTACTAGTGAGTAAAGGAATGTTTCAACCATTAAGTCCTACTAATCTATGGGTTCATGAAAATTACATACACACAAATACATATATACAAACATACTCAATGTTAACGATAACCTACTATTTTATTAGTACATAGTAGATGTAAATAAATCTAAAGAAATTTTTAAGTTTGAGCAATTTCATTGTTGAATGGATAAAATTTGGGCATTGGTCTTCTCAATAGGATCCTATTTTTAATTATATATTTTAATAACATAGTTGTAATGGTAAAATTTACACATCCATGCTAATTTTATTTTAGTTTCAAACTCAATTTGATAGAAAATATTAATATAATTATATATCAACAAGTTGCATACTCTTGTGTTGATTTTCGATCATGATCTAATAATTTTATATATCTATATCATCCCTATTTACACCCATCCCATGTATTCAATCTTATACCATCTCAATTTTGTGCAAATCCAAATATATTCGCCATTTTATTGATATATATTAGTATTTATCTCCATACATTTTATTTATTCCTTAAACTTACTATATTAGCCTTTATACTTAGCTTTAAACCACTCAAGATTAATTATTTTAATCCTAATTAAACTCATGATATTGAACCAATATTTTAAATTCTAATTCTAAAACTCTTTCCCTTTTTTACTAGTCATTGGAAGCCAATTTGACACAAATTTATGTAACTTAATGCTATGTTTTGGTATTTAAAAAAATTCAATGAGCAACTAATTCATTTGGAAAATAAAGGAATATTATATGGTCAAACAAGGAATAATCACTGTAGGAAAATCTATGCTTGGAGCTTGGAAATAACACATTGCATCATACTTATTAAAATTGTAGTCGATGACACGTCACTCCTGCTCCCGCTCTCTAGTGATTTTCAATTCTACTCCCTCCCGCCTCTCCCATTCCCCTGAACGATTGCAGCCTGTTTCCCCTGTGTGCAACCTGATCATTGACCTCTCAACGGATGGTGAATTGTTGGGATCCCGCATGCCTTCTGCTGGTGATTGTCCTATTATGGGTGCTTTGAAGGGCTCTCCTATTGAGGGCTCTCCTAGTTTTTCTCAGGCTATAGGATCCTTTGTTGAGGCTATGCGGTCCGGTTCTGTGGGTGTGGGCCCTCAGCATCCTCTTTTACGTGTGTGTGTCTCTTGTGATCTCTCTTGTACAGGAGGTCTCAGACTGCATTGAATATCTCTCTAAGTTGGTTCTTATCCGTAGATTTTGTCACTTTTGGCCTTCTCTCTTGGATTTGTACCTTTGCATTTCGAAGTAGTGGACACCTTTAGTTGAGGGTAAGATGGAGATTTACTCTTTTGCTAGAGGTTTTTTATTGTTTATTTTAATTCTCCTGAGGATAGACAGACTATCTTGGATCATGGTGTGTGGGAATGGGACTCTCATCCCCTATTCATGAGGCCTTCGGTTCATTCCTTTAACCCTTTGAAGGAACCCATTAATGTTATGCCTGTTTGGGTGAGATTATTGTATCTTCCCTTATAGTTTTGGTGCCCCTCTACTTATGAGGGTATTGGAAATGTACTAGGTAGGTTCTTGAAAGTGGATAATGCTTCCAAGAATCTTACTCATACCTCCTTCACCAAGATTTTTGTGGAGGTTGATTTTTTCAGGCTTTACCAAGAGAGGTAGTGCTTTAGGTTAATGGCTAGTCTTGGACTCATCTAGTTGATTACAAAGGTATCCCTTTTCACTGTAAATATTGTTTTGATTCTTGACACTTGGCTCATGACTGCCCTCATGGCTCTTGTCCTATTTCATCCCCCACTTGGTGGAAGAATGCTCTCTGAGAACATTTAATAGTGTACCCTAATGCCAACTCTTCTTCTAATTATGAGGATTCTAGGCCTCCTTCTCCTTCTGTGTAAAGGGATAATCTTATTGTTGGTGGTGTTGCTTCGCCTATGGCTTCTAATGTGCTATTTCTAGACAAGGATTCTCCTATTGTTGTGGGTATTGTCTCCCTTGAGGCCCTTGCTACCCCCTTTCTAGATATGGTTGTCCTATCTACAAATCCTACTGCTTCAGGCTTGGATTTGGACGCTTCACCTGAAGTTACTATTGTTCCACTTGTTAGTTAGTCTGAAGGGGATTCTCCCCCTTTCAGTTTAAATTTTTCAAATCTCACTTCTGATTCTTCTTGGGCACTTCTGCAACATAAAAAGAAACGTAATTCTAAGGTCTCTAGTTTGATTAGCAATCCTTTAGAGGCAAGGTTGTTGGGTTCTAGCTCTAGAGCTTGAGTTGTTTCTCTTTGGTTTTCTATTTATGTTTTGTCTTTTATTGGTGGCTCTATTCTTGCTACTGATTTGTTTGCTTTTATTATTCTTTTCTGGTTGTTTCTGGCTAGTTGTTATGTTTGTCCAATCTACTTTGTTGGGCTATTCAGCTCTATTGTATGCTTTGTACGAGATCAAGGCCTTTCCCTACTTATCTAATCAAAAACCATAAAGGTCATCTACATTTTGTACATGATGTTTATAATCATTCACTCAGAACTATAAGGTCAATTCATCTAGGGGATTTGCCTAGAATAACTTGACTTTAACTATTTTTTAATCTCTCTAAAGGTTTTTATAAACACTACCTTGATAGATTTCATTATCATGAGCTTTACCAATTCAAATTTATGTATCACAAATAAAATCAATGTAAAAAATGAGATATGTAACAATAAGGATGAAACTTGTGGGATTGAGGGTAGATCCTCCAAATTCCAAGAGAAATATATTTTAGATTTTATCAAACTCTTCTAATGCATATAATTAGTCACAATTATGAGTAGGTAACATTATAGAGTTGTGTCACACATTCGGCCAACTTATCAGCACAAGTGAATTTAAGTATTTCTAACTAAAAACCAATTTTGGTCAAACATATGATCTAGTAAAATTTATTCTATCTAAGTTATATATATCCACAACTTTTCCAAGGAATATTGTTAGCTAGATATATATGTAGCACCACTTTGAGGCCAATTTATCAAAAAATAAAATTATTTAAAAAACTTAATATTTCAAAAACTCCTACTGATGTACATAACATTTTTTAAATATAAAAATACCCTTTTATAGATCCATAAGTGTAGTTTAAAATATATATATTTCAATGGTTCAATTATTAGTTATATTTTACTTTTTTATTTTTACTAAAAATAGGTTATCAACACAAAATATTAGATTGATCACCGTGTTATGAAAAAATACTAGAACTTATTAAAAAAATAAAAAATACAATACACTAGATAAAAGAAACTATATCAAAATGGTATAACTTTTTTATATTTTAGATTAATATTTAATATAAAAGTTGACGTCAAATGGAAACAATTGTGTTTTAATATACACATATTTTAATATTTATTTTAAAATATATATTTATCAAAATTGGAAAAAAATGCATACACTAAAGTTTCTATAGCGTCAATTTATAAAAAACTATATTCAAATATTTTTTTAATATTTTTTATTAGTTTACATCATTTCAAAATTCAAAACATATATGACACTTTTCAGTGATTCAAAAAAGTTGGATCAATGTTGACTAATTCCTTTGTAAAAAGTGCCACAACTTTGTATTTTTACCGAAGTAATGGATCAAAATTTGTAATTGAAATAGGGGATAACTATCTATCAACCATAAAAATCAACTAAATGTTTTCATTTCTATTTATTTTCATATTCAAGGTTTTTCTACACAATTTGTTACAAAATTAATTTAGGTTAATCTAGTTTTCACATTAATTTAAAAAAATAGTAGAGAAATCACTTTTACTTCCTTTATTTTTAAGGTGAATATAACTTATCTTGCATCTCCTAGGAGTTGAACTTAGGTTTTTATTTGTCCCTTCAATTAGGATTTCATATTCAACTACTTCTATTTCTATGGACCACCATCATGGACCACCACTTTTTCTAATCCTATAAACCACCACTTTTACTAATTCTATGGACTGCCATCATCATAAAAATAAAATAATTGTTAGAGCACATATAATGTTCCTTATTTATACATTTATTACAATAAGAATAAATAATGCTATGATACTTATTGAAATACTATGAACTATAATGTTTCATTATTATACATTTACTACAATATTTCATTGTGTAAGGTCAAAAATTTCCTAGTTTATGATATCTCCCATATGTTCTTATGCCTATTTTAGTGACTACTCTACTACATGTATTATAAGGCCATTTTCCACAAATTTTATCTCTCTTAAATTTTGAACTAATTTTTAGTGACCTTTAGACCTCTTTCTAAATTTATATCCTATTATAAAATTGTCAAGATAAAATTCCATAATAGGAAAAAAAACTCATTTAAGTGTTGTGTAGGACAAAAAATACCCAAAGAAGAGTCTAAATTAACTTGGGTCCCAAAATTCCTCCTTCCCTCTTACTCTAGTTTAATTATAAAAATTAAAATAAATCCCTCTCAACATAAAATATCTAATTTCTTAACTTGAACATAAGAACACACATCTATACATTACAAGAAAATTAAGGTTTTTTTGCATCTTCTACTATAGAAAGCTAGTGATTGATAGATTACTATTTCTATGCTCATTATTATGTTCACATGAGATTCATTCACATCTTATATAACTTCTTTACCACATTGAGGGGAATCGATATTTATTCCTTCTCAATCACATTATATACTACATAACCTAACTATGTTCTAAAGGCTACATTAAGGTCTTCCTCATGGTTCTAGCTACATGTCATACATTTCCATTTTCATCACTACTAGGGGCTTATTAACTTATTACTCTAATGTGTTATCACTCTTCTATGCCACATTAGTTATTTATGTCGCTCTACCATCTTACATACTTACATGAGTATTCCTTTCCATTAAGGGATGTATCACTACTCTTTTCCCATGTTGAGGGAAACAATATTATTCCTTCCTAACATCTCTAACCCATATGATTACTATTATTATCATTTTCTACATTCATGTGATTATTACATAATGCATTCTTATATTCATTTTTATATATTCTTACATGATCACATGCTTGTGTACCTACCTCAGATCATGTACTATGTTTCCCTTCTCCTATAATTCCTTGTATCCTATACGTACAACTAATGTGGTAATATTCTAATGCTAACATTTTCACATTGAGCTTTGTAGATAATTATAGGTTCTTAAAAATGGATTCATCTTTAATTCCCATGAAGAGTATTTATAGAAGTCAAACCTACAAGATGACACCTTGCAAGGCTGATTACTTTATATGAAGCCTTGGTGATATTCTTTAATTTTTGAATATTTACTTGTATGTTTGTGAATACTACTTACTTTTAGATATATGATCATCTATAATTCACATGCATTTCAATATAAAGACAAATATATATATATATGATTGATTTAAGACTGTTTTTATCCCCAAATTTAATTTATATTGTAAAGTTTCACTTCTATTCAAATTTTATTATTGAAGATAATCATATACATGTAATAAAAACATTAATACATTAGCTTATTTTATCTATTCAAATCAACCAACATACAATTGGGGTTTGGTTTTCATAGCAGTCCAACATGGAGAAGACTTTTTTCTTTTTTTTGTTAACATTCTTGCATCTTTGTAAGTTGGTTAAAATCATAAACACATAATCTGCATTGTTTGCAATGGAGTTGATATTTGTGATATAGATAAATTAATTTTAGAAACTCATAATAACAAGGGCATAGATAGCTCTAGTGAACACCTAGAGTTCAACTGAAACAAACTGATAGTAACATAAACAAGAGGCAAATAAACCCTAACGAAAGTGAGACACACGCCTCTTGACTCCATTCTTCTTCAACTTGGCAATGGCTTCCCGTACATCATCGTAGAGATAAGCCCCTTTACAGAAGCCCTTAAGCTTATACAGCTCGGTATCCAAAAGATTGTCTTCCTCAAAGGGACTGAGCAGAAACCCATTATAAGGATGCAAATGGAAGGCGGAAGGATCACAGTCCACAAAGATAACATTCTTGACAGTGGCATCCGTGTTCAAATCCTTATTGAGAACCTCAATGTCTTTGTAGGATCGAGAACCTTGGCATGAGTCTCTGTAGAGGCGGCGGTTCAGATGAAAATCAATGTCAAGCTTGTCAAGAATAGGATCTGAAGGAAAGAGGCAGAGGAATTTTCACAGAATTAAAACTTAAAAAATATCTTCAACACAGAGCTGCTGCTCATTAATTTTTGTATGCTCACGTTCGCCTTAAAAACAAAAGTAAAAAAAATACATATACAAATATAGATAAAAGTTAAAAGTCACGTGAAAAAACATTCACGGAAGGGAAGGCACGAAGTAAAATTTATTACAAATTACTTAACTACTTTTTCCCCATCAAAACGTATTTAATAAAGCGTCCTTTACATTAAAATAAAAACTTAAATATCAATTTTCCGTATTACGAAATATCCTGGCGGAGGCGGCTTGGTAAAAGGTTCCCCGCGGTATTGCAATGGGTAACTACCCATATTGCGATATCACGGGCAATGGTTTGTTGACTGCGCGGATAACGATTGGCAGTGAAGATAAACCACGATGTTGCAAGGGTCTCCTGCGGTATCGCAATGGATATTGGCGGTAACATTATTTATTACGATATCGCGGGCAACGGCTAGAGTTGACAGCAGCAGTTGGGTTTACATTCCAACACTCCCCCTTAAACATAACTACACTGTCCACCATGCCCAATCTGTTTCTTTGAAAAATGAAATTATCTCTTCCCAGTGCCTTTGTGAAAATATCTGCACTTTGCTCTTCTGATCTGCAAAACTCTAAAAATATGTCACCATTGTTAATTAATTCCCTGTCATATGATTGCTACAGCCTGAATCTAAAAACCATACATCTTTTTCATTTGCTTGTACAAGCTAGAAACATTGTGCTCTTATCTGAATTTTGATTTTGACCTTCTCTTGAAAAATTTGCATTTTGTCTATTATTATCATACTGCTTCTTTCTACACTCATTCATATAATGCCCATATTTTTTACAGTAGTGACATTGGACTTGAGATTTATCATACCTTTGATTTTGTGACTGATTCTGTGTTGGGTTTTGGCTTGAGCCTTGATTGTTGCCTCTTCCACTTGAGCTTGATAGACTGTATCTTTCACCTCTATAAGAGTTTCTTCCTCTTCCTCTTGATCTACCTCTACCTCTTCCTTGACTGACTGAAGCCTGAGTTTTGAAAGCATGCTCCAGTGATGTATCTGCTGACCTCTTCAGCCTGTGTTCATGAGAAATTAGAGATGCATACAACTCATCAACTGAGAACTGTGAGAGATTCTTTGTCTCCTCTATAGCAACTACAACTGATAGAAATTTTGTGGAAAAACTCCTTAAAATCTTTTCAACAATTCTGGTATCTTCTAGATTCTCTCCATGAGACCTAATTTGATTAACCACCCCAATGACTTGGGTGTAGAATGAATCTACAAATTCATTGTCCTTCATACATATTGTTTCAAAATCTCTTCTCAGCATTTATAGCTTTGCTATTTTAACTTTTGCCATGCCTTGATAGGCTGTTTGAAGTATGTCTCATGCTTGTTTGGACTTTGTTGCTACTGAAATCCTTGGAAAAATATTCTCATGTACAACTTGAAATAGATAAAATAAAGTCTTTGAGTCTTTCTTCCTTGTGTTTTTTAATAAGTCTTTCTCTGTTTGTGTTAAAGCATTGTATGCAACTGCATCTACTGGCTCTGGAAATCCATTCTCAACTAAATCCCATATATCTTGTGAGCTAAATAATGCTTTCATGGTAATTGACCAGTACTCATAATTCTTCCCATTAAACTGTGGAATTTGTGGGTTTGTCAAGCTTGTGCTTGCTGCCATTTTTGAAATTTACCTAGATAATCTGCTTTGATAAAATTGGCTCTGATAATCGAACTTGCTCTGATACCACATGAAGGAAAGAGGCAGAGAAATTTTCACAGAAAAATTAAAACTTAAAAAATATCTTCAATAGAGAACTACTGCTCATTAATTTTTGTATGCTCATGTTCGCCTTAAAAACAAAAGTAAAAAAAATACATATACAAATATAGATAAAAGTTAAAAGTCACGTGAAAAAACATTCACGGAAGGGAAGGCACAAAATAAAATTTATTACAAATTACCTAACTACTTTTTCCCCGTCAAAACGTATTTAATAAAGCGTCCTTTACATTAAAATAAAAACTTAAATATCAATTTTCCGTAATATATCTTGGCGGAGGCGGCTTGGTAGAAGGTTCCCCGCAGTATCGCAATGGGTAATTACCCATATTGCGATATCGCGGGCAATGGTTTGTTGACTGCACGGATAACGGCTGGCGGTGAAAATGAACCACGATGCTGCAGGGGTCTCCTGCAGTATCGCAATGGATATTGGCGGTAACATTATTTATTGCGATATCGCGGGCAGCCGCTGGAGGTGACGGCAGCAGTTGGGTTTACATTCCAACAAGATCCGCCTGTTCATGGGTGGTGCAGGGGTGCACAACAATCTCATAATACTACTCAAGCTCAGCCAAAAGGTTGTCCAGGGCAGGCCGCTTCTGAACACAAGTCATACGCAGCTCTCCAGACACCCGAACCGGAACAGTGATATCATGCCCACCTTTCATAACTTCCTTGGTTCTCTTCACCAGCGTGTCCATCAACTCCAGAACTATTATCTTCTTTTCCGGCGCTATTGTCTGTAGTTCACGCTGCCGTCCCCGTAAAATCTCGTACTCCAAATTATTACTATCACTCATGGGCAAATATATTCTTATTGTCTCTCGGATATCGCAGGACGCTGCCGCGATCTTGGACAGGTCGGCAATGCGCAACAGCTCTCGGTCGTTCAAATCCCCGGAAAAGGGTTTCACCGGAAAGGCGTTCTCTGGTTGGAGTTTATAGCTCGCAGCGTTATCGTCCACAATTATGATATTTTTCAGGTTCCTTCCCAGCACGGTAATATCTTTCACGTACCCATCTTTGTTTGTAACACAGGAGTCTCTGTAGAGACGGATGTCTATGAGGGCTCTGTTAATATCGAGCTTGTCCAGAATGGCGTCTGCGTATTCTTTGGTGGCTGAAGTGAAGATTATTATCTCGTAGTTATTTCTTACCAGTTCTGCCATTAGAAGGTCCACCGCAGGCCTTTTCTGTACATAGTATGTGATAGTACTGGGGTTGAATGTTCTTGATGACCTCGAAAAGAGACAGTGTAGTCATAGTGGGGAATCACCGTGGAGCTTGAATATACCAGCGTGTTCTCCAGATCTAACACAATTGCTTTGGATTTCTCGTTCTTGTTACAGATCAGTTGCTGCCCAATTTTAGTATAATTACTGTTAAGTGGTGTAAATGATGAGGGCTCGCTTTTGATGTTTTAATCAAATTCAAAATGGGTGCAATGCTGGAGGGATATTAGATGCTGAAATCAAACTCAAACTCATACTTATTGGCTCTAAACGGTGTGCTGGCCGCTCGCACCCGCTCCTAATTTCAATACCAATAATCATAATAATAATACAACTAAAATGCTTATGTTAACTGAAATCCAAACAGATGTTTTTTATATGAAAATCTATAATTATGTTTAGACTTTAATAAGTCGAATTATGATAGCGATTCTAGATGCAATCAATAGCAATGGCTAAACAATTGGGGCCTAAAGTATTAAGCAAGTGATTTGGAGAGAGATATACAGATTCGGCCGCCAACATAGTTTGAAATTTGAAATTTAAATTTAAGTCGTCGTTCATTAATATAACAAGTTAATATTGGAGAATGAGACATTTGAATCAATAGCTCGGTGGTAGAACATCTTAGGAGATCCATGAAAAAGGTTCAATTTGATATCAAATCTACAATGTGATTAAGGGGAATGTTGGAGAATGAGCCACATTTAGATCATGAATAAGTTGGTTACAAGTACACTATCTAGCTCAATGGTAAAGCACCCCAAAAATAAATAGAAGATCTTATGTTTAAGTCCTAATTGATTCACAAAAGAAATAAAAGGATATTTTCAAATCTTATATCGATGAGACTAAATATTTGGAGGAGTATGAAGACATTTACACTTCTAATATTGAAATTGACAAAAGTAAATTTAAAAGTACACTATCTAGCTCAATGGTAAAGCACCCCAAAAATAAATAGAAGATCTTATGTTTAAGTCCTAATTGATTTACAAAAGAAATAAAAGAATATTTTCAAATCTTATATCGATGAGACTAAATATTTGGAGGAGTATGAAGACATTTACACTTCTAATATTGAAATTGACAAAAGTAAATTTAAAGATGAAGGTGGACAAAAACATTGTACACTATATAGAATAAAATTAATCTAAAGACTTTGTTTAAATTCTCCAAGGAAAAAAAGTTGTAAAGTTGAATTCTTTTACCAAGTTGATATGCAAACATGCACATTGTTTACATGAGGCCGTAAAATTGTGTTTCTTATATTATAACTATAAAATTCATTTTGCAACCATTGTATTCCATCTTACCACATTTTGCTACAAAATTCATTTGTTTTTTCATCAACATTGTCATGGTCCCTATTTAACTTCCATTAAAACTTGTAGTAATCTTTTTAAAAAGGTAGGAACATGCATCTATGATTATTACATGTGCTCACAATTATAGCTATGTTTTGAGAAATTATGTAAACTTTTTTTAAATAATTATAGATTACAAATGCATACAAAAATTTACATCAAGGTTTGATGCACTATCTTTTATCATTATATCTATATTCTTTTTTATACATGTTCATATTGTGTATATAATCAATTTCAACCTTCAATCTTTATTTTCGTCTACTAATCTTTTTGTTAGGTTCTTTTGAGTGTTCTCATTGTATTTCCTCTTGAATTCCAATAGAATTCTTTGGAATGAACTGCTGATCTCTTCGTTGAGTGTCCAAAAATTTGTATGTTCATCTCCAATTTATATTCCTCTATCTTTCCATCTTTCTTCAGGTTTATGAACTTGTCTTTGGATATATCCATTGTCATCATTACCTACACATAAATATTATAAAATGTGAATCTTAAATGTTAGACTTAGTAAGTTCCCTCTTTTTGTCTTGATACTTTTCGTCATTCCTTGCTTTCCATAGATACCACAAAGTTTTAGTTGTAAGTAAAAGCCAAAAAGCATTAGAAGATTTATCTATTTCTATTATATACCTAAATATTATTTCCTTTCAGTTAATTTTATCATAAAACATATTACATATATCTTTTGCAAATAAATATTCAAAGAAAACGTGTTTACAATTTTTAGGTTTTCTACATATCTCACAGTTTTCCATATTTAGTGAGAGAAGGAGCAAGAAAATTTTGTAAAATAAACATCCATTTAGAACAAACTTTTTTGGGTTCTAACACATTATTCCAACTCCACTTAAAAAAAATTCCCATATTTTTTCTTCATTTTTGTTGTTCCAGTATTTGTTAAGGTAATCAAATACTTCATGAGTGTCAGTAAAAATATTATATTTTTTTTAGGTTTTAACTTGGTTAATTTAGAACTATTAGCCTATTTGATGGTTTCTGAGTTTTCATAATAACCTTCATGGTTCATAGAGAATTGAAAGGTTTTGAAAGCCTCTCTCATGACCGAGTATGTCCTCCATTGGGTAGGAGGGAGGTCAAATATGTTATGAGAGTATCCCATGTTTCTAATTGGGAATTACTAATAATGTATTTAAATGATTTAATACCTTTCTTGGCCCAAGTTTTAGTAGAGCAACCTTGCAATAAGGCAAGAGGTCTTTTTTTATGTTGCAAATTCCACCATATCGATTTGTCTAAACAAAAATTTCTTATTCTATTTGCCTTCAAGTCATTATGTTTATTAAAACCTCTAATTTTCTCCCAAGCCTTCCAAATGGTTTTGAATACATTGGATCCAGCCGGGGAGATAGAAAAATTACCCAACAGTATGTCACACATTGGAATATGTTTCCAAGATTTAGCCTTCTTAGGAACATCTTATTTAATGTTATTCCTAATTAATATTTTCCAAGTTTCATTCCCAACCATTGCTTTGAGAATTTATTTGACTGAGATAAATACCCTACTTTTTTGAGTCTTTTAGTCCTAAACCCCCTCTTTCCTTGCCAAGGAAACACCATTCACATTTGAAATTGTGTTTCTTTTTGTTACCCTTCCCATCATACCATAAGAATTGCCTTATTTTCTTTGAATTTCATTTAATTGATAGCTACAAAAAAGTCATACTGAAGAGTAATAGATTGTACAAAATGAGAGGTTTTTTTGGAAAACTTAGAATCTCCCTACCATTGAAAGAAATTATTTATTCCACTTATCTAATTTGATCTCTACTTTTCCTTTTACCCATTTCCACATGTCTTTCAGATATGGATTAGCTGCAAAAGGGATTCCTTGGTATCTAACTTGTTTATCTGGGCCTCCCCATTGGAATTCATATTCATTGAACTATTATGGGGGAGTATTTTCCTAGCTTAACATAATGGATTTTATTTTGGAAATTCTAGCCCTAGAGGCTTCACAAAAGATGTTAAGTTTTCAAATGAATTTAAATCAAAGTTTTTTTGATCTAGATTCACAAATAGGGTTGTATCATTAGCAAACTATATATTTAATAGTTCTTCCCCATTAGGTAGTTTTAATCCTCTTACTTTGGGGCTAAGGGTATAGTCTCTTAAGAGGTAAATTATAGCATATGAGGCTATAAAAAATAGGGCAGAGGAAAGAGGGCATCCTTGCCTTATTGATCTTTGAAGAGGTATCAAATTGGTCAATCTCCCATTAACATCCACTTGAGCAGTTGTATCTTGTATTAATGTATTAACCATCTTACAAAATTCTTTTGGGAATCTAAAGGCTTCCAATGCCATCAGTAGAAAAGGCCATTCAATTCTATCATAGGACTTTTCAAAGACCAGTAGGAGAAAACCTATGTTCTGGTTGGAAAATATTTCCCATTCCATCACTTCCTAACCTATTATTAGTTTTTATAGGATATATCTATCTTTAATAAACCCCATTTTGTGTAGCTAATGAAGGATGAAAGAATGCCTACTAGTCTTAGAGCCAAGGTCTTTGCTAGGATCTTATATGATACATTTAGCAAAGTAATAGGTCTCCAATTTTTTGTTAGATATTTTTCTCCATCTTTAGGGATTTCTTTACCTAGAGAGACCTTACTAATGGCTTCAGAGTAGACCTACAATAACTCATCACTTATCCAGTCTATGTTTTTCTTATAAAATTCCATTGGGAGGCCATTAGTTCCTGGGGATTTGTTCGAGTTAAGGCTCTAAATGGCCTTTGCAATCTCTTCTTTAGTTATCTTACTCAAGTAATAATTTTAGAAAAAATTGAGGAGATTTTTTTGGGAATTAGATTTTGGCACAAAGTTCTAGCTTTAATATTTTGAGGTCCAATTTCCTCACATGTAAATAGATGTTTTTAGAAAAGGAAGAATTGAGTCATAACCTCCTCTAGATCACTTATGAGCATGTCTCCTAACCAGACACAATCTATCTTTTATTTTGCATTCTTTTCTTTGATGTAATTAAAGAAAAATTTAGAATCTTTACCATCACTAATTAACCAATTCATTTTTCCCCTTGTTCTTAAACTTTGGGCCTTTTTGGCTTGTAATTTTCTTAAGGAATTTATAGTAGTTATTAATTCTTCATTCAGAACTAAGTGTTTAGGGCCTTCTTGTAATTTGAATTCCACCTTAAATAAATCTTCCTAAAGCTCATTCTCTTATCTTCTTCTATCCAAAGATTTATTTTTTCCTATTGTCTGAAGTAATACTGCCCAACCTTTGACATTTTATTTCCATATTTCTATGGATAATGTGTTGTTTAATAATCATTTATTAATCTCTTTAAATGTAAAGATGGCATCAATGTAGTATGTATCAGCTAGGAGACTATTATTTAGAAAGAATTTACTAGCTTTTTTTGAATTCTTTAGGTCTTTCTTTGGCTATTAGGATCTTGGCATTGATAGGGTGGTGATCTAAAAGAGAATAAGAGTAAACCCTTACTCTAATTTCTTCCTCGGTTTTATCAAAAAAGAAGAAGTATTTATTAGCATAAAATCTATCTAACATATAGTATCTATTCTTTTAGTACCTTTTTTATAATTACACCATGTATACCAAATATACCTATTTTCTTTTTTTGCTCCTTCTAAGGGATCATAAAGATTTAGATTATTTTTTAATTTACATCAAAAGAAATTTTCATTACCCTTCTAGTCCAAATCTAAGCCCCTTTATGTCATCTTTTTGTTCAACCATATTCAAGTCTCCCCTTATGATACAAGGGATGTTTTGGAGGTTACACATCCACTTTCAAAGATTAGCTCTTTCTCTATAATCATTGGAAGTGTAAATTATGCATAGTCCAAATCTTCTATTATATTTTTCAATTATGAGCCATACAACCCTATTGCAAGGGGATACCCCAAATTTAGTTACAAAATTAGACCATTTTTTGGCTAATAGTATTGCATCCCCACCCTTACCTCTATCATGTTTGGTGCAGAATTGAGTGGAATCCTTCCATATGAATTTTATATTGGTTTCCAAGGTGAAATTAACATCTTTAACCTCTTGAATGAGGAACACATCCTTGTCCTTCTCAAGGTTTAGGTATCTCCTGATAATGTATTTCCTATTTTGGATTCAATTCCCTAATATTATAGTTTATCCAATAATATCATCAATTTTTATGCTTAGATTTTCCTTTCTTGAGTTCCTAAAGCTGTTAAAGAATTTAGGTATTCTTTCCTCCTTTCTCTTTCTTTTTGGTAAGGGCCTCTTATTTTTCTAGTTTTCCTTTTCTCTTTCAATTTTATTTGTATCCCTTTAGCTCCCACAACAAGGTTAGTTTCTTCTTTAGGGTTACTAGAGTCATTATGATGAGGAGAGACACCCTTATTAGGGATCTCCTCCAATTCTAGAATTTTTTCTTCATTTAATCTCCCTATTTTTACTTCTACACTTTCCTTTTTAGACAATTTTCATTTTCATTTAGTTTAGATCTCCCTTTAAGTTCTACATCGATCTCATATTTTTTCCCTTGTTCTATATTTGTATTGGAGGTAAGATTTAAGATTTTTTAATTTTATCAATCAAATTAAAATTAAAATTTGGAAACTTATCTATATGGTATTTGTTGAAATTTCATGCCACCCTTTAATGACCCATCATTGATAACCGATCTGAGAGATCCTACATGGGTCATCTTGCATTAATTCTACTTGAAGGATTCCTAAAGTTGGCTAAGTCCTAAAGTTTCAGGCTTTTGCTTACCTCTCTACTCACATGCCTTCTTCATCACTCTTGCTCCTTCTTCTTTGCATTGCATTTTCTACTAAGTGTTTCAAGTTCCATTCATTGGCCTTACCCTTTAACCCTTACCGCTGCCCAAGTTTGGTAAGCCTCAAGCCTTACCCCCAATCACCAAATTCCCGAAAGTGCTTTTCAAGATTTTCCTAAGTCTTGACATTTCGGTCTTTGGGGTTCGGTCTTCCCTCTTACCTCTTCCATCTTCTTAACTTTTCTTCTATTGATCTTCGGGTGTTGACCTTCGGCCTTACCTCTTTAGCCTTCCTACTTTCTCCTCGTAAGGCATAATCCTTCCTCTCGATCTCCAATACCGAAATCTCATCTTTTGGTTTCAGACATTGTACTTTCATCTTACATCTTTCTTCCTTCTCACCTTCACTCCTTCCTCCGAAAATTCAACTAAGTGTCAAGTTTTCAGACTTTGAGCTCCAACCTTCTCCTTTACCTCTCACCTTTATTCGGTAAGAGGTAACTCTTCTCTCCTACCCTTGATGGATCCTTTTGGACTTTGATCTTCAGTCTTCCCTTTTACCCTTTTCATCTCTGTGATAAGACGTAATCCTCCTTCTCAACCTCTGAAGCCTAAAAAGGGTGACCTTTTTGGATTTTGTGGTTCACTCTTGTTGCTTTCTTCCTTCTTGCTTCTTCTAAGAATTTGGTAAGTGGTAAGTCCAAAGCCCAATCCCTGACGGTTCAATGCCAATGATGTCCATAAAGTATGAAGCAGGCCTAACACCTGATGTCTAATGAAGGATGCTCTTTTCATATCTCTAGACCATTTAATGCTTAGCAAAGATTTTCTTCTAGGCTCAATGCCTTAACCTTTCAGTAGAATGTTCTAATGCCTGAAGGTAAGCGAGAGAACCATTCTATAGCGGGGCCTACCAAGCTCCTAGGAAATAGCCGCATCAGATAAGTATCATCATATGCGACCTCCATGCAATGAACCTGGAATTCCCTGATGTGATCTTCAGGGTTTCCCATCCCTAGATATTTTTTGAATTTTGGGATTTCAAATCCCTTGGGGAATGGTTTCATTTCTAAGATCCTATCAAATGGATAGGGACACAAGTTGCTTGGTGTCTTGGTTGTTCGCCCTGATTGAAGGTCAAGCACTTGTTGCGAGAGCAACCTGAGTTGTGTTGTCACATCACTTTGCAGATCAGGGGGTGGGATGAAAGTGTTTTGGGGTGTTTGAATCATGGGTTGGATGGGTGGATTGGTTGGTGCATTGTTCAATGGTATCTATATGTTTTGGCGAGCGAAGTAGGCTTCTACTTGCTTTTGTATGAACAACGCTTGTTGTTGATCTTTTTGTTGTTGCACTAGGATTTGTGCTTGTTGTTGCACTTATTGTTGTTCCAACAACGCTTGTTGTTGTGCTTGTTGTTGTTCCCTCAATGCTTTTTGTTGGGCTACCAATTATGTTGCTTCTTGCTGCTCTTGGTATTGCTTTAGTGCTTGTTGATATGCTCGCACTTGCGTTGCTTGTGCAAGAAGTTGTGCGTGTGCTTGTGTTTGTTGTGCTTGATATTGAGCTTGCGCTTGGGCTTGTGTTTGTGCTGCTTGTGCTTGTGCAACTTTTTGCTGCAATAAAAGTTGTGCTTGAGCGGCCCTTTGTGTTTGCAATGCCTGTGCGGCTTGGGCGGCTTGTTGTTGTTGTTGTTGCAATAGAGCTTGGGCTTGTTGTGCTTGTTGTGCTTGTAATGCGGCTTGTGCAGCTTGAGCGGCTTGTTGTATGGCTTTTTTCTTTTGAACTTGTTGGTATCCTCTTTGAAAACCAGCTTGCAATGTTGCGTCATATTGGCTTGATGTGGTGAAAGTTGGTGGTGGTGGGGGTGGTGGTGGATTTGGAATGGTGGTAGATGATGATGTTGTGTTGATGTTTTGGGTGTTGGATAGTGATATTGATGTGATTGGTTCTTGAGAGACCATGCTTTGTGATGTTAGGGGTGTGTTTGATGATGTTACCATTGCTTGTGTGTTTATCATTTGTTGTTGCGATATCAACAATAAATTTTGTGTGTTTGGTGCAATGCTTTGATTGATGGTTGGGATGTAAGTTTGATTGATACTTGGTAGGGGAGGAAGCCCTAAACCAAGGAATGGTGCAGATGATAATGGTAATGGCGGAAGAGGTAGGAAGGTGAGGGGTGTGAGTTGTTGTGAAAATGTCGTGGTATCAAATAGGCCCCCTAGTCCGAACATATCCCCCTCTTCTTGTGAATTTTTGAGAAGAGGTGTTTGGGGAGTCGCGTGAAAAAATGATGATGATGGATCGTGATGGAATGTGAGGAACATTTTTGTGTAATGGTTTTTGGGGTATATTTTGTTCTAATGTGGTGTTTGCATCCAAGTTTTAATTATTAACAAGGGGATGTGATTGAAGAGCATTGAGAAATGTGTTGTGTGCTGTCATAATAGTGGTTTACAATTCCTGAGAGGAACGAATTTTAGCTAAAATCACATATTTTTAGAAAATATAATGATTTAAGCCTTAAAAAGTTCCATTTTAAGGATTCCAATTGAAGAGGGTTTGATCAAATCACCTTAGATCAAACCCCCTTGATAGGCTAGTTTTAAACCATACCTATAAATGCTGCCTCCTTTACACCTATCAAAATGCTGATAAAAATCACTTTGATTTAGATTTTGATCAAATGAATTCATTTAAAATTTATTTCAAATGATTATGGTATTCCAGAATGTTTTGCATGATGCTTTGGGATGGAGGTGTAGATGAAATGGGGATGGTGGATGAGATAGGTGGAAAGGATGTCTCCATTATAGTACTTACATCAAAATCGAAGGTAGCTTGGCCCCTTGTTTTGCTAGTTCAAGCATGTATAGCAGAAGGGTTGAGTCTCATCATGATATTGATGATTTTATATGATTCTCTGGATTTTGAAGCATTTCAGTCATTTCCTCACGAGACATTCCAAAGGTAAGGTCCTCTCCTTGGTTTTCTTCTTGCAGATTTTGCGATGATGAGAGGGTCAATGGATTACTTGATTCGGCGGGATTCATTTATGCATTTGTTTGGCTAAGATCACTTGAAGCGGGTGTTTCTTTGTTGGCTTCCATACTCTTCTTGTATTGAGATCTAGTTAGAACCATAAAACAAGGATCAATCTTCAAGAATATGGGAGATGAATCTCTTGATTCTTTGGATCGATCTTTATTTTATGCCTAAAGTAGAAAGTTTTAGGATGCCTTAAGGATCAAAGGTGATGATATGATGATGATGTTAGGGATGGATGATATGGATGTTGGGTGTGGTTGAGTTGCTTTTGAATGGGACATTTTAGATTTAGATTTTAAAGGTAAAGAAATTTTGTGCTGATTTTGATTTGGATTTTGAACAAAAAGACCCTAAGATGTTTGATGATGATCTAAGGGATAGCTTTGTTCAAAGGATGATAATTTGAATATGTGTGAGGAGAAGGATGCATCTACCCCGCACCCTATTCAAACAAAGATGATAATTTAGCTAAGCATACGAAGAAGGATGCATCTACATATCCCAAGCTAAACAAGATGATTTTTTGATGACTTTGACTAAGCATATGAAAAAGGATGCATCTACACATACCTAGCCAAAAGGTTTTTGCTAATGTTTTCAAGGATTTTGTCTCAATGATATTGATGATTTTGATTTTTCCATAAAGCCTAGTATTAAGGATGATTTCAAGATTTTTCAAAAGGTGATGATAAGATGGATTTGTTTTGATGTTTTGGAGGGTGGATGAAAAAATATTTTGATGTGCTTTGATCCTAAGATGAACCTAAAAAGATACACTTTATTTTCTTAGACCTAGGTATTGAAGAGCATGCAAATGCTTCCTAATGACCTTTGTAACCAAGAAATGATTTCATTTGAACATTCATTTTCGGATTTCCAACCAATGATTTTTTGCTTTTGAGGTTGTGAGTCTTCAATCACATATGAAAGTTCATTTTTCTTAGCTTTGCTTAATGTCTTTATTTTACCAAAAACACTTTCTTCAATTAGGTTTTCAAACTAAGATGTCAAATGTCTTAATTTCCTTGAACCCCACAAGATATGTTATGTGGAAATTCAATGAACTTATGGCAAGGGTTTCCTATTGTTTACTTAAGAAGACAAATTGAGATATAATCCAATGTTTAGAAACCTCTAAGGATGTGAATCCCAAGGGAAAGCAATAACATATGGATTGAGTCAATTATATTTGTCCTCAAAAGGGTTTGAAATTTGGATGATGTTAAGTGTTTGTTTTTGAGATGTTTTCGATCAAGCAATGCATTTTGTAACCCAAGAATAAGTACAATCCTATGGATGTGTAAGACAATATTTGTTGGATTCCCACTTGGGCAAGTCTAGCTATGCTTATCTCTAGTGAATGGTTAGATGCTTGACCCAACTGGCTCCCCTCCATGGACACTCACTTATACGGGGTAGCCAAGCATCAACACCCATGAAACTCCCATGGCATGCTTTCCATCTCTACTAGAAGACCGTAAAAGTGTGGGGTGGCTTCAGAATGACCGTTCTTGCACCAACAAATAGATTAAAGGATTTTGGAAAATTATAGCACATGGGTTTTAATAAGGACTTTCCGTTCATGGAGATTGAACCATACGAAAAGAGTCCCCTTTCAGATCCATCTTATCGGAATCAGTAGCATTGATATTGGCATTTCGTCCAATATCCACATTTATATCTCGGCTGGAAATACTCTTGGCTTTAGAGTGTTACCGGTTGAGTCATTCCCTTGGGTGAGTACTTTTTCCCCAAGGCAGGCCCTCTAGGATAAACAAAAGCGAATGAAGAATAATATTCGTAACTCGATCAATCCTTGTTGGCAAGAAGGAGAGAGAATATACGCAACAAAGCCCCCACTCACACTCGCACAAGATTTTGTTCAATTTTAAGCCCAAATCGAAGTGTGGAGGTGATTGCTTTGTCTTAACCCAAAGCCATGAAAAAATCCTTTCGATTCTCAAGATCGCTATAAAGCGCGAGAGAAGTGCATACGTCCCTTTTCAATGGCTTTAGTCTAAGTAAGCCCTCACAAAAGCAAAGCTACACTTGTTCTTTTTAACTCCTCAAAGCAATATATGAGTTCATTTTAGAGCACCAAATCACAAGTGAAAGACATTTGTTCAATTGTTTAACCCAAGAAACAAAATCTAGTAAGTTGTTGATCCTATTGTTCATTTTAACCTTTGCAAGAAGAAATTGAAAGGTTTTTTTTAAGCCCAAATGAAAACTAGTGTCCTAAGGATAAAAAGATGACAAATTCTTAAAGAAGTGTTAAACAAACACTTAAGTGTTAAAAAAATAGATTAAAGGATTTTGGAAAATTATAGCACATGGGTTTTAGTAGGGACTTTCCATTCGTGGAGATTGACCTTGACAAGAGTCCCTTTGGATCCATCTTGTCGAGTCAACCGTGATATTGGCGTTCGTCCAATATCCACATTTATATCTCGGCTGGAAATACTCTTGGCTTTAGAGTGTTACCGGTTGAGTCATTCCCTTGGGTGAGTACTTTTTCCCCAAGGCAGGCCCTCTAGGATAAACAAAAGCGAATGAAGAATAATATTCGTAACTCGATCAATCCTTGTTGGCAAGAAGGAGAGAGAATATACGCAACAAAGCCCCCACTCACACTCGCACAAGATTTTGTTCAATTTTAAGCCCAAATCGAAGTGTGGAGGTGATTGCTTTGTCTTAACCCAAAGCCATGAAAAAATCCTTTCGATTCTCAAGATCGCTATAAAGCGCGAGAGAAGTGCATACGTCCCTTTTCAATGGCTTTAGTCTAAGTAAGCCCTCACAAAAGCAAAGCTACACTTGTTCTTTTTAACTCCTCAAAGCAATATATGAGTTCATTTTAGAGCACCAAATCACAAGTGAAAGACATTTGTTCAATTGTTTAACCCAAGAAACAAAATCTAGTAAGTTGTTGATCCTATTGTTCATTTTAACCTTTGCAAGAAGAAATTGAAAGGTTCTTTTTAAGCCCAAATGAAAACTAGTGTCCTAAGGATAAAAAGATGACAAATTCTTAAAGAAGTGTTAAACAAACACTTAAGTGTTAAACAAACACTTAAGTGTTAAAAAACACTTTGATTGGACAAAATATCATCACCATGCTCCTCCTTCCTTTGTTTTCGATTTCCAACCCACAAAGAAGAAAAACAGTCAGTTTCTGGAAAAAACACAGAAATTAAAAACCGTAAAATAGAAGGCAAAAAAATCATAAATTAAAAAAAAGCACGCGGCTAAAAATTAAATTTTCCTACCTGCCTCCCCAAAGATCGCGAACTCGCGGAAGGCATCGCCATTTTTCTCCCACGCCTCGTGAAGCTCTTACCACGGCTCAGGTCGTGACGTAGAGCCTGACACGCCGTAGTTTCTCACTTAGCCGAAGTTTCAAAGCCCGTCGCCGCTTAAGATTTTTGAAAATCCCTATAGATCGGGCGAAGTCCAGGCAAATGAAGCAAAATTTTGAATTTTTGGCGGTGATGAGTCCAACGGCAGCTTTGCATTTTGTGCGATGCCATATAGCGACGCTTAACGAGCCCACCTGCGCCAAAATAGCCACATTTCGATGAGCCTCAGAGTGCCATATAGCGACGCTGACGAGCCCGTGTTGGAATTTCCTGTGTGAAGAAAAACGCGGAACTTTCAAAAAAATGTTAGAATTAATGATATCCAGCCCTCCTTCTAGCGCCAAATGTGTGAACCCTTTTCCTTGTACCTGCAAAACAACATGAATAAACAAGTTAGACAAGGAATTACAAGCTAAAATAAAGGATTCCCCATCAAATCCATTTGCAAATTCAAAATAGGAAAGAAAATGATGAAGAACACAATACAAAAGATAAAACTAGATAAAATCCTAATTAGATATGCAAACTCTTGATCCCATGGGGGAATTGGTGCCAATTTGATGTGAAAATTGGCCCTTTCCCAATTCCTATGATGAAACCTTGATGTGTTGAAGATGATCTTGATCCACTTTGATGAAAGATGAGAACTCCAAGCCAAATCTGCAAAAGAGCCTAGCTAAGAATTCAAATGATAGATGGAAATGGCTAAATATTCTAGCATAATAACTTTGCTTGGATTGTGGATTATAAAATGAGGAGAGGAGCTCTTCATTTATAGGATTTCAAGATGGATGAATGCCCAAATTTGAGCAATGTGGGACTAACATTCATCCAATGATATGGTGCCACTTGTCAAGCTATGAATGGATGGTGGATGTGAAAGATTTGGGGTTTGTGCCAATAAATGCCAATATTTGAATTTCAAATTTGTTGAAATGACATGCAAAAGGGAAGAGAAAATGCAATAAATGCCACATGGCTCAAGGCAAAGGACATGTAAGAGGTTTTAAATGCCTTGTTGGATGTACATGTTGACTTGGAATTTTTGAATTCAAATTGAGAGAATATTCCAAAAGATACCTTGTGAGGAAAATAGAGATTTAATTAAATGAATTAAATCTATTTTCATGTGCAACTTGCATTATCTAGGAGGATGGGACATAGTGATTGAGGTTAAATTAATCATGCTAACAACTTAACAGAGAGATTAGATGATGCATCTCTATTTTGACTCCAAATTTTATGGACGCATTTAAATCAAATAAGAGGACAGGATAAGAGGTTAATTAAATAAGGATTTTGATTTATTTAATTAAAAGGATGATGTTAGATTAAATCAAATAAGATTTTAATTTATTTAATTCTAATGGATAGACTTTAGAGATTTAATCAAATAAATTGATTATTTAATTAAATAGGATAATTAGATCGATGGATTGATTTAATTAACAAGAGAGATGACTTCACTAGGATAAAATGATTTATTTAATTAAGTGACAAATATTGATGAATTTAATCAGATAGGGGAATTTGATTAAATGGTTAGACCGAGGGATGATTCGGGAAGAAATGATGTTAGTAAGTCAGGATCGAATGCACGATGTCAATCAATATATTTTCGATGTCTACACCTATATAAAGAAAAGAAAAGAAAATCACTAATTGATGGAAAAAACTCAATATGAGAAGGGTAATTCAAGTACCTCTACCGGGGCTATGAACACCTAGCTAACAGTAGAGAAATTCTTTGAGAGAACTAGAGGTATCTCCATTGGGGCTATGGACGCCTGTCTGGCAATGAAGCAATACCCAGGATAACATTACACGTCAGGCAGAAGGAATCAACTCATGTAGCCTAAATCTTTAATATAGTTATTCAAGGATAGGAAGAACCTCCATGGAAAGGGATACACCATACATGCACACACTCAAATTTGATGTGGTTATTGTTGATCTACATTTGAGTTTCCAGGTCAACCTTGTTTGCCATGACTGATCATACTCAAGTTAAAAATGTACATGAACCAGAGGTTCTGGGTGACTGAATTTTTTAGTATCTTGAAAATGGGTAAACAATTTTTCCAGCCGAGACGCCAATTGTTATGCCTTGCATAACCACCTCATTTTTTTTGGGTCAAAATGGGTCCCCTTGTGTTTGTTTGTCCTCGGTGTTCTTGTTTGGGTCTTAGGAGTTGTTTGTTTTCCTCCTAAGTCCTTGTTTCTTTTGTTTTGCGAGCTCAGGTCACGGGCCGAAACTGGATATAGAACTTTTTGCAAAATTCCAAGTCTGGTTTTGGTTTCGGTCCTAGCTTCGTTTCTTTCCTTGTTGGATTCTTTGTTGTTTTTCTTGTCTCGGGCTCTTGGGTTTTTTTTCTCCCTTAGGTTTTCCTTTGTTTTCTTCCTCTTTGTGTTTCTTTTCCTTTTGGCGGAAGTGGAACCAAAATGGAAATTGGACCTAGAACTTTGCAAAAAGGTCCAAGTCTAGGTTTGGTTTCGATCCTGCTCTGATTGCTCTGCCTTATGTTTTTTTCTCATTTGGTGTCCTATTTTGGGATGAGCTTTGCCCCATTCCAGGTTCCCTTTTGTTCTTTTTGTTTTCCTTGTGCTGTTGTTTTTTTCCCTTTGGAAAAAGTGAGACCGAAGCAGGATCCGAACCTAGAAATTTGTGAAAAGCTCCAAGTCTGGATTTGGTTATGATCCTGCCCCCATTCCTTCATTTCCTTTTCCCTACTGCAGGATTAAGGCCGAACCTAGAATGGAATATGGAACTTTGGTAAAGTTCTTGGTTCTA
The DNA here is from genome assembly GCA_007258455.2 of Sequoia sempervirens. Taxonomy (NCBI): domain Eukaryota; kingdom Viridiplantae; phylum Streptophyta; class Pinopsida; order Cupressales; family Cupressaceae; genus Sequoia; species Sequoia sempervirens. The sequence continues at coordinate 297,492,101 of VDFB02000015.1, forward strand.
TCTCGACTCTGCTTCCACTCCCACTTTACCTCTGATGTGCATGGTAGTTGTGTACTCACCTTCGCTCTAGTCCTGCACCTAACCAATCACTTTAATTGTAGCCTCCTCACACATGCGAAATGGTTTTAAATCTTAATCGAGGATTATTTTTCTCATTACAATTATCTAAAGCGTCTTAATGAGCTAGATCCGAAACAACTTGAAGAGGAGCATGATTTGGTCGCGGGCGACAGTTTTGTGAGCGGATTCCTATCGATTTTCAACCCTTTCTGGTTGTGTTTTGAGGTAGGTGGGGTTTCTTTTGTTCCCTTTTGTGTTTTCCCATTTGTTGTTTGGTCTCTTCTTCACACATTCATGGGACTTTTCCCATGGATCTTCGTGTGTTTCCGTTTGTTTTTTGTTTATGTTTTTGTTTTGTTTGGGTTTTTCTTCCATTTTTTCTTTGTTTTTTGCTCCCCCTCATTCATTTTTGTTGGTTTGTTATTTTTTTCTCTATTCTTGGTGGTGGTTCCATTCCATTGTGCCCTAGTTTCAATTAGGGCTTTGCTTTGAAGGGTTCTAGATGCTTGAAGTTGTTTTAAATCTTTCTCTAGACCCTTCTGATCTTACGTCTTTATCGGTCTTGCGAGTTTGATTATGGGATTTTGATTCCCTAGTTTTCATTTAGGTTGACGGGTCGTACAAACTAGGGTTTGTATGTCACCCCTTTTCAATAAATACCCTAGATCGCTCGATCCTGGTCTCGTTTGTTCAGGCAAATTCAAGCTTAAATTTTGCCTCCCCACACCTTCTTTTAACCTGAGTCCAAAATGATGTGGGCATGCAGGGAGAATCCACTTAGCCTTGGTAATCTATAGTGAAACCAGAGCCGGAAATGAAATTTTCCAATGAACTTTAACATAAGAGTTTGGTTCCAAAAATGATCCCACTCCCGGTGGGTCCCAATTCTGATTTTGATCCCGCCAACCTTGGAGGGACCAGATAACCGAACGATATGAAATATTGAAACTTTTGAAAGTTCCAATTTTTTATCCTATCCTGGTTCTGGTTTCGATTATGTTATTTGTTTTAGCTCTCTGGTTCCCGATCTTCTCTTGGTCCCCCTCCCGGCAGGTTTAAAATTTGACTAAATATGAAGGGCTACCTAGGGAAGGATAGAGCAGTATGAAAGGTAACACTTGTAATGAGGATTCCCATGCCTTCTATTGATCTAATCCAGGGTCGTCTTTCAAGAGTGAATGATGTCAGGAGCATCTAAGGAAGTTTCACAAAAGGAAGGACAAGTTGTGGAAATTTCAAAAGGAGTGAAGCCAAAGAAGATAAAGGTGGAGCAACTACCTTATACTATGAGATATAAACATTAGGATGCCACTCCTATAGCCAGCAAGTTGGATTTAGAATGGGATGACATTACAAATACTAATCTGAGATACTAATTTGGGGCCATTTAACTATGATGAGCTGATTATAGACACTTTCTCAAAGGAAGTGATTGGGAGGGCTAAAAGAATATCCCAATCTAGACTAGCACATGTCACTCTCTTCCCTCTATCAGTTCAAAGCCCGAAGCTTATACTAACAACAACAGGGGCTTACAATCCTACATCAAGGCAGTGTGTAGACCTCTAGGGGAATATGATCATTGATCTATCTCCACAAATGATGAGGTTCTTGTTCAATGCACCTACCCCTAAGAACCCCAAGCAATTAAATGAAGTTGAGGCGTTGCAATTATTCAATAGGGACAAGGAAACTAATAGGTCCCACATGAATAAGAAATGGCTGAAAACTGAGAAGAAGTCTTTGAGTAAGGTTCCTGAACAACCTAGAAGGGGAGACTTTAAAAAGGAAATTGATGACTTAACCATGATGCTTTCTAGGGTGTTTGGAAAGAAAGACTACACATTTTAAGGAATGGATGTTTCCATTCATTGAAATAATTTTGGATGGTAGACAATAGTTTGATTGGGGAATGATCTTGTTAGATAACATGCATAATTAGATGCTCAAGGTGAGCTAAACAAATAATTTCTTCATGACCTCCTATGTTGTATATTATGTTGCACAGATGGGAATATTCCCTGGATTAAATGCAGTAGGAATATTAGGGGAACCTCCTGAAAAAAAGAAGGCATGGGAGCACTATGATCAATTGACCCTACAAGCATCAGAGCTACATCATAGGAGGGTCAATGATGTATTTCTCTATTCATTATTTACCAGTTGACATGAGATGTTGGATATAGGATGAGTAGGGAGGTTATGACCTTCACTATTGAATGGGGACATTGGTATATCCAGTGCCCAAAGTTCTCTTACTTTAGGTTGGTAGGTTTTGATGGACATCCTCATCAACTACCAAGATGTTGCAATGATAGGATTGTTCTTATGGAGTTTGTATATCAAGCTATGGTAGTCAATACAAAGTTTGCAATAAACATAAGCCAGGATTCCACAAATTTCCCATGAAGTTGGGAGAGTATTGTTGTGTTCACAATTTGGCTGCAAACGCAATATGTGAAGAATTAAGTTACTTGAAGTTGGGATTGTATACATCCCGGAAGCACTTTGACCCGAAGCATAAGATGAATGGCTTAAACCCCACCATTTTTTATAAACACTATAACTTGTTAGAATATTTTTGGATAGATTTGCAGGATGAAAATGATGTAAGGAAAAGGAACTATGAAAGGCTCACCATCCCGCAAATGGTTGAATATGGGGTAAAGGGAGACATTCCTGAAACACTATTAGATGATGGTGTAGTTTTGGACCCTGGTTATGAAGCAGAGAATGTAGGTACAAAGAACTTGGACCCAATAAATTGGGATGAAGAATATTTTATTGATAGTAAACATTTTTTTAGGATAATGATGATAGGAGTATCCAATGGGTGGTAATGAGAATAAAGGAGTCAGAAGCTCAATCTTCTAAGAAGAGAAAGGCAGGGGTTACCCAAGGCTATAGGAGAACCAAGAGGAGGACAACCCCTAAAGAACAAATGGAATATTATCCTCCTAGTCCTAGAAAGGATGTTGATCCAGGAGTACCTGTCAAGACACCCATGAGTCACAAGATGTGGAAACTAGAACAACTAGAGA
>VDFB02000015.1:297495301-297635987 GCA_007258455.2 Sequoia sempervirens
TGAGCTTGATGATGTAGGTCCTTCATCATTTTTGGGTATTTGTGGGATCTTATAAAAATTGGCCTCCAGAATTTTGCAGTAGTAAAAAGGCTCAGGATCTCCATGGATAGTGACTTCTCTTCCTCGAAAAGGAAATTTCACACAATGATGATAGGTTGAGGCTATAGCTTTCATAGCATGGATTCAAGGTCAGCCAAGTAGTATGTTATAGGGAAGATCAAGATCAAGTACTTGGAATGTAGTTTTTGCAATAAGAGGTCCCACTTGGATTAGATGTGCAATGATTCCTTGTGATACCTATTCTTGGTCATCATATTCCCTAATGGTAGTACTTTTTTCTTCTCAATAGTATTTTCTGAATAGCCTAGATTCTTGATCAATTGCAAAGTACAAATGTTCAGACCAACACCTCCATCTACTAAGACTCTTTTGACCTTGTTTTTATGAATGACAACTTCAAGGTGTAGAGAATCGTTATGAGATGGTTGTGATGGTAAATATTTCTTGAAGAAGGTGAGAAGATGGTTGGCGATATGCCCTAGCATAGCTTGAAACTGATTGATATCAAAGTTCTCAGAAAACAGATGACTCAGAGAAGGAATTTTCTAGTATTTCTCTATGTTCAGGGGATAACGTTAAGAGTTCTAAGATTGGTATCTGTGTGGGGGTCTATTTAAGCTAATCTAGAAGATTGTTTTTGTTAGAATTAGATGTGGACAATGTAGGTTGTGTCCTAGATTGAGATGGGACAACTCCTTGAACAAATATTTTTCCATGTTGTGTGGTGACCCCACATTATGTGCTACCTCCTTTGATAGTGACAATAGTGATAACACTATTGTAGGAGGCCACTACATTGGAATAGGCATGTTGTACATTGGTGTAATTCTTAGCTTTTTCATTGTTTTCTTTGTTATGATCTAGCATAGGGGTCTTGTATATCTTAAGATCCTAGTTCCCAACTCATACCTCAATAGATATGGTATCATTCTCTATGAGATCTTGGATGATATTCTTGAGTTTCATCTAGTTTTCTATTTTATGTCCTTTGTTTTTATGAAAGTCATAGAGATCATGCTCGTTATACTAGGATGGATTCTCTTGTGGTTCTTGGTAGTTCTCAAAGTTAGGAAGTGTTATCAGATTTGACTCTACTAGTCTCTTCATGATCGTCTCAATGGATTTTGATAACTATGTGTACTTGTGTTTGGGATAGTTTTTCCTGTTACCATTTATCCTCTATTGCATGTTGGTGTTATTGATCTAATTGTTCTAAGGTGGTACCATTTGTTGCAAAGTTGGTTGGATGCTAGCAAATTGATTGTTATTGGGTCTAGGAGCACTTAGTATGACCTTAGCGTCTACTACACCGTCATTTGTTACGTTCTTGTTCTTAGCCCATACATGAGGTTTTCCATTTGAACTAGTTGAAGGATGGTTGTCTTTGTAAGCCTGAGTATTTCCTTGTGAGATTCGGGCTCTAGGGACAAGCTCGTCATACGATGTGATGAATTGCATTTTCAAGTGGAATGATAGATTTGGATCCAAGTTAGCTATAATGATTCACACTTTTTGTTTGTCAGGAAGATGCCACTTGCTTTTGCTAGCTATTTTTCTCCATCATTGTAAGAAATTAGCGAAGGTTTCTCCTTGATTTTTTTTATAAGTGTACAACTCTTCTAGACTAATGTCCATGTCAAGATTGAAGGAGAAGTGATCGATGAATTTATCAATGATTTCTTGAAAATTTTTGATACCAAGAGGAAAATGAGAAAACCAATCCATAGCATTACCTATTAAACTTTGAGGGAACAATCACATTAGATATGAATCATTGTAAGCCACCTCCATGCACATGATGCTAAATTCTTTGATACGGTCCAGAGGACTTGCTATCCTGTGTATTTGTCAAACTTGGGTATTTCAAAACTAGGAGGGAATGGTATCATTGCTATGTTTCAATCAAATGGGTAAGGACACAAGTTCTATGTATGAGGATTCTTTGTCTTTCCCATGCGAAGGTCCTACATTTCTTGCGAGAGTGCTTTCAATTGTGAAGCTATATCATCTTGCAGATTGGGTGGAGGAACATATGGTGGGATTATAGATGAGTTATATGGTGTGTATGAAGGTGTGAGATTTTGTGAAAGTGATGAATATGTTCCTGATGTGTTTGGATTGTTGATTTTCAAATGAGGATAACAAGAACCTTGTAACTATTGTTGGGCGTATTGTTGACCTAGTAAGGCTTTTTGTTGAGCTTGTTGTTGTTGTTCCACCACTAGGGCTTATTGTTGGGCCTATTGTTGTTGTGCAAATAAGTCTCTTTGTTTTCCTTGATGTTTTTGTTGCACGACTTGTTGTTCTACTAAGGTTGTTTGTTGTGTGATGTCTGCTTGTTGTTGTTAATGTTGTTATGCTAAGGTTGATTGTTATTGTTGTTCTTGTTGTGCTAAGGCTTCTTGCTGAGATGTTAAGGCTACTTGTTATGCTTGTTGTTGTTGTTGTATGGCTAAAGTTGCTTGATGTTGTTGTTGTTGTACGACTTGTTGTACTTGCTATAAAGCTAAGGCATGTGCTTGTAATGTGAGATTAGGTGGTTTTTGAGACATCTGTGAAGGATTATGGATAGTAATGTTTTGAGTGGGTACTACATTGCTGGTGAGAGGTGGAGGGTTCCCTTGGTTTTAACATTACTTGTAATTTAGTAGAATGAGGTGAAGGAATGTATGTTTGAGGTCCTGATTGATTTAGCATAGTAAAGGGGATTGTGGGAAAAGATGATGTTAAATTTTTCAATGGAAATGACACACTAGGACCTTGAGTCCATTGATTGAAAAGATTCCCTTGTCCTATGTTTTGAGGATTTCCTTGTGCAAAAGATGTAAATAAAGGATTTGTGATCAAGGTACTCCAAGGATTGATAGAACTTGTAACCAAGGGATTGTTTGAAGGTAGATTGATGGTGTATGATGTGGAAATGGTAGATGGCATGGGTGAACCCACTAGCGGGTTGGATAAGGATTTCCCTACTTGTGTTGAGGGTTGAATTTTTCATATAGTATTTACATGGCCTTGTGTGTTGTTTTGAGATACTTGGTCTATATTTCTTTACATAATGGCAGCATACTTGTGGTACTCATAGGAGAGTTGTGTTGAATTTTGTAATGTTTGAACTCTCTAGTTGACTCAAACCTAGGTAAAAGGGATTCTCTAAGTCTTTTGGGAGCAATGATGATAATGTGGGATGAAAAATTGGGTGATGTGACAAGTGATCTTAGGAAACGTTTTAGGACAACACTTTTGACTTGAGTTTGATGTTTTGATGTTGGGATAAAGGATCCTAATTTACCTAGAAATTTTTAGGGTAGACTTGTGACCTTCAAGATAAACTAGTTCAAAGATGATAACTATCTTAACTAAGTGCATGAAAAGGATACATTTCACATACAAAGTAGCTAAGTTAGTAGTTGGTTTGATGTTTAAGTCCCAAAGTGTTGGTGTATTTGAAATTTTGCAAAGTTAGATGAAGTGAAGGATGAAATTTGATGTAGGGATTAGTGAAATGTTTGAACCAATATTGACCTATACTGAACCTTTTGTTTTGATAAGACCAAGGTAGTGAGAATGATGCTAGACCTCTAAAAATTTCAAGTCCTAGAAAACTAATGTTGATTCAAATGAGAGGATAGATGGGAATGTTCAAACCTATTCAAGCTCTCCTAGCTTGGGCATAAAATTTTCTAATCAAAGTGTAAAAATTGAGTAAAATTTTGAAGCCCACTTTTGACCATACCTTGTTCTATGATTCCTATGTCTGAAATGATAGGCTAGAGATTTTCCCTTATGGATTTTGACTACTTGATGAATCATTTATGGGAGTATGGTATCTTGTGAATAGATAGGGATGTTGACTCCAAAAGAATGCATACAATTTTGGACTATACCATGAAGCGTGTCTATTAAATTTTGCTACCAATTTGTCTCTATTTCTATGAAGCACAAAAACATGTTTCTTGAGAGCTTTTGGTGTGAGATGCCTAAGTAAAAAATAAGGACCTATAGATCTTGACTTAAGGATCCTAATTTTTCATGAGATCATGTGAAAATAGTTTAAGTTTATGGGAGAAAGGAAGATATTTATTATCATGCGGGTGGTGATAATGTGGGCCTTCTAGCCTCAATATCAACATGTTCCTCTTCTTTGTCTAAAATGGTTGTTGTGTTTCTCCACTGTGTGTTTGTTTCCTTGCTTTCAAAAGTGAAGGTTCTCAAATTGATAATAAGATTGGTTTGTTCACCATTTATGAGTTCAAATTTTGGCTAAATTATAGCACCTAGAAGATCAGGTTGCTCAACGAGAGCAATCGGTCTCCAAATAGTCATGTGGGGTTCATTTGTCAATTTATCTTTGCTTAAGTAAATTTATTTTACCACAAACACTTGTCTTTGATTATGTTTCTGTTGATGATTTTTTCTGCACAACAACAACTCAAACAAAATATGAAATCCTCTCTCTCTTGAAAGGTAAATCTCTATCAACAAGCCTCAAGAGATAACCCCAAGGTCTCTAATGTCAGGTCTTGACAATGCATAAACAACTCAGTGATAAATGTGAAAATGTTGGTAATCACAAAGGGGCCTTACTACAAGAAAATACTGAATCTTTAACTTATCAGATCTAGTAATGTAATGATACTTAAATCCTAAATCTAACCTAGATAACAAAGAAATAACAAAAGGTTAGGGTTTCAGAGAGATTACTAAATTTAACCACTCCTAAGATTAACTATGCAAATGATGAAATACTTGAAATGGACCAATCCCTCATAAACTAATTCCTACTTGACCAAGATAAATCTACAATCTTACAGAAATAGTGCAATCTTCTAAGGTATTAAAGATTTTTAGATCATGAACATTCATTCAAAACAACCCAATTGCAATCAAAATGAATAAATCTCCACAACTGAACTAAGCACAATGAATATAAGATCCAGGCCAAATTTGCAAAGCAACTAACAATCAGCTAGCTGTAAAAAGTATGGACCAGGGATTGCTGCAAACACTTCAAGCGTCAAATCATAAACATCATTGAATCAGATCTAAATCTAAATCTAACATATAATCTGTTGAAATTTTAAAGATAGAATCATAAGAACCATGCAAGATAAGTCGACACAAAAGAGATCACCAAAAAATTACAATGCCCTTCAATTGTATTGAATCACCCAATTTCAACAACAATTCCAATGTTCTATTATAGCACTTGCTCAGAATGACCTAATTTCTACCTCTTCTCTACTGCTAAATTTGCTCTAAGAGCTATCTATCTTTCTATTCTTTTCTCTCTATTCTATATGTTACAAATGAGGCAAAATGCCCAATTTATAGGAACCCCCAAAGCATGTTGGCCCAATTTAGATTTTACAATAATAAAATAGCCCCAAACAAGTTGGCCAAGAGAAATTTGAAATAAGATAAAGATATGCATTAAATGCATGGGACTCATCCAAGTTGGCCACAGGTGAAGTAATAAACACTTTGAACCCTCCAATCGAATTAATCTCCTCCAAAGTTGTCTTATCAATCTTGTTAAATCCAGCCTGCACTTAGCAAAAACCACCATCAATAATATATTCAAAATTCAAATAAATCCAAGCAAAAAATGAAATCCCATGAAAAATCATTAATGCAAAATTTCCACACAGTTCAGGATTTTCACCCCTTCGCAGAATCTAGGCCAGAAGGGATTTTTGGGAAAATTTGGACCAGGCGGATTCTTGCAAAAAAAAACAACAGTCAACAAATTCTGGAAAATCCAGAGACAACAAGAATTTCGGGAAAATCTGGAGGGAGCGGAAATCTGTGAAGCAGGCAAAACTCCAAATTTTGGGAAAATGCAGAGGACAAGGAAAATCAGGGAAATCCTCCAGCACAGGAAAATCCTAAAACTAAGGGAAAACCCAAATTTTGACATTCTCCAATGATCTCGCTCAAATTGATCGAAGATCACAAATTTGAGGACCCAGGCTCAAAATAAAAATCATTCATTAATGGATCTGGACTCAGAATTCACTCAAGGGTAATTCGATCGGTATTGGTGATGGCCCCAAGGTCGAAACCCTAAAATCAACCAAAACAAAAACAATCATACCCACAGGGTCGAGCTTGAAAATGCAACAGTAAGAATGCAAGGCACCATTAAACTCATTGATCAATAGGAGAAAATAGCAACTGGACCATCAACATTCATAAAAACGATAGACCAAACCAAAAATCCAGGAATTCAACAAGGAGACAGAATTTTGGGAAAATACGATCCATGCACAATTCCATGAGGGACTGAAATCTTTGAAAAATAGTGCAAAACAGATAGAGCCTGACTTTGAGCGAAATCTAGGAAAATCCCGAAACAGTGCAAAAACCCAGATTTTGTTCAATACTTGAGATTTTCAACATGTAACCTTGGGAAAACACTTTGGCAAGAAAAATAAACACTTTAAGCTTATGCCAAGGCAAGGTAAATGTTGACGCCAAAAATTGACGAGATAACAGTGCCTTTATGGGAAACTCAGTTCAAGGGGGACCCCTTTGCGCCAAACTGAGTGACCTCCGGATTTTAAAGAAGCCAGCTTCTTCTATATAATGGTTTTTGGAAAGGGAAAAGGAAGCAGATATAATGAAACAAATATTAATCTAAGGCGATGCGCCAAAGCTTTTTGATAGGCACAATAAATCATAGACTCAAGGGCCTGAATGTTATTGATATGTTCCAAAACACCGGAAGCTTAAAGCAATAGCATAAACAGTTCATTTAATTGACATAAAACAGTATCGCATACATTCTTACTGCTAAGAAGAGTCATTAAGACATGATTTAGACCAGCAAGTTTGCGTTCAATATATAGAAGTCTCCTCAAATGAAATGCTTAAGATAATAAAAAGCACAGTTCACAGTTTAATCAAGACATAAAAAAGCAGAAAGGCCGAACAATAGGCACAGTCTGAAAGTATCTTGCAAATAAACATGCAAAAGAGGCCTGGCATCTCTTGCTAAAACCAGTATTCTTCCTGTAAAATCTTGGACCATTTTCCCTCAACAGAGGGAGTATATATAGCCGGAGAGAAAAATTCCACCGCCTGGAGAGTTGTAACAGAATGATTCCACAATCCCCCGTAATGATGCCTGGATAAGAATATTCCCAATGCCGTTATGAGAGCAGCCAATCAGGGTACAGCATCCAGTTGGTTAGTTACAGGCGTGCCCTTTTGGAATGATGGCAGTGGTCCCAACCAGGCTTCGAAGTGACAAGTGTCGTCCACCGCCTTAGAGAACCATGGCGAGCAGCAGTCAATGACACCATCCCGCTCGGCCATCTCACAGCTTGCTTTGATAATCGATGTAAGGCACGTGGCAGCAAACCGCGGCCCGAATGAAAACTCCTTCTCCAGTGACCGGGAGCTTGCGGAGAAGTGACACGTGTTCAGGGGACGGAGGCTACTTTGAAAACGGGAAAGGCCGCATGAAAAGGGGGCAAAAGACGCGTGGCCGCGTTTCGCAGCCCGTGGTGCTCTCGTCCCTGCTGTTGTTTTAAAAGTCGCGAACCGCTGACACGTGAGCGAGGGTGGGCCCCGCCAGGAAATAAAGAAGGCCAATAGAAATCCTTCGCAGCCCGCCGCAGCATACTCTACTCCTGCTAGGGAAAGATTGCGCTACACCGCCACGTATAGAGATGTGGGCCCCGTTTCGCAACCCGTGGGAAACATAAAGCAACAAAAAATGAAAAACCCCGCAGGCGAGACACGTGGGCGCCCAGCGCAGCATCTCAAGAGCCAAAAGGGAAGCCGCTTGCCAAAGTTGCGAAGCGAGGAATGCACACAAAGGGAAAGATCAAAAACCTGCTGGGAAGCCGAAGAAACGCGGAGACGCGCAGGCCAGCGCATGAACATGCAAAAAAAAAGGGAAACCCGAAGGGAGCTGAGTGGAATATTATTTCAACAGCTTTTGGCGACTAACAGGGGCATTTCGGATAAGGAACGGAGAACCCAAAAACTCTCTGGTTCTGCAGACCAGAGCCTTCCTCTCTAGGGCAAATGGAGTTAGAGCTTTGAAAGTGCAGCCTGCAAAGGCACCCATTCAATTTTGGATGGCTTTGCCATGCTGCGCAAATTCTCTTGTGCTCCGCGGAGATCAATAGCTTCCTTATGAGGCAGCACCTCTGGCAGGCCAGCGCCTGCTTCTATGTGGAACAGCAGCTGAGAGAGAGGATGAATGATTGCCTCGATATCTGCTGCTGTTGGGGGGCTGCCGAGTTCCTTGAATGCCTCCGGATCGTTCTCCTTCTGCTCAATGATCTCGGTAATCTGCGCAGCTGTGGCAATAGTGCCATCCTCAAGAAATGGGGACGGTAATCCCAACCTGCCTAACTCAGAGAAACTCCCTCGAATGCCATCCAGCGCTTTGTTTAGAAAAGCCGCTGCTGCCTTAGTACGCTGGAAAGCGGAGTGGCAATGAATGAACCTATTTGTCGTTTGAGCTGCGGTGTCCCTATCTTCAATACCTGCCCCGGCGAGGATCTCGTCTGAGACCGAGTATAGCTTATTTAACAAGTCCCTAGCCTCAGGAACCTTTTCCAGGATGAAATGCGGGAACTGTTCCATTGTGTCATGGGCCTCCTGATTGAGTTTTAACGCCCTGTCGATGAACCGGAGGGTAGGCTGCAGATTTAGGCAGAAGGCTTTGATTTTCTCCCAGTGAGAAATGTACAATTGCCTGACCAGTGGGATGATATCCGGTTGGGCAGAGGCTGGTAGCAGGGAGGCCTTAAGCGAAGAAATCTCTGCGTCTTGTGAAATGAGAGCTTCGGCAAATTCTGCCTTCTTCTTCTTCTCAGATGTCCACAACGCTTCATAGTTGTTCATTTGTTTCTGCCAATTCTGTTCAGCTCTAGAGTGGTTAGCCGATTGTTTCTTAACGGTTTTCGGCTTCTGAGCTCATCTTCTAGCTTATCTTCGCTTTCTCTATTCTCCTCCAAATTTTATTCTTTCTTTTCCAAATCTTTTGACCCGGCCTCTTTTTCCCAGAGATCTTCACGATGTTGATCTTAGGCGTCGACTCTTCGCTTTTTCTCACAGCTCGTCTGAACTCAAGGCTGTTGCTCAAGCTCTTTCTCCTTCCATCGACAGGCCTGGCGGTATCCGCCTTTGTTTTGATTCTAACCCTTTATCACGGGTCAGTCGCTACTTCTGCCTTTTGTAATTTCGGGCTTTGAAGCCTGTTTCCCTCATTCTCCGCTACTTTTCATTATTCCCGGGCCACATCCGGGCTTCTCTAAGGATTTCTTTGCCTCTGTAATTCACCCCGCCCCGTCAGCTTTTAATGCTCATCCTTCTTTTTCAGCTGGTGACCAGTCTTTAGGAAATCGGAAGTGACCACCTGTTGTGTCTCCTCCATGATTTCGACTTTATCTTGTGGCCGGGCCATCTTCATGTCCAGTCCGACAGCATAAATATCATAGTCCTCTGGTTGCATTTCTCCCCGAGGCTTGTTTATCCTTGGGTACATAGTTGCAAACTTCAATTCTTGGCGGGCCTCGTCATACGAAGCCTGTACTCTCGGTTCGGCGGGGGCATTGTCATCCTTTTCCCTTCGTCGCCTCATTCTATTTGCGCAAGCCTCCTTCCCACAATCTATCTATGCAATGAACTCAGCTGGTGATGAAACCAGCCCTCCTGCGAAGGGAACACCGGAAGGTAGGGCGTAGGGATAGGTAACTTTCATAGGCGCCAGCATTTGCTTCTTCTGGAGGGTGACAGTTTGCGGGGAAAAGTGTGGCACGTTCCATAGCTTAGCCTGGGGGGTGTCAGCCTGGCTGGATAATTGCAACGGCTGAACCGGAGATTCAGTCGTAAGGCCTGTTGGCCGAGGAAAAAGAGTCGGTGCCTGGGGCTCAGTTTGCTGTGGTGGGAAGGGATTTGTAAGCATCTCGGAAAAAGAGTGGGGGCCGATGGGAGGAATATCTTCGGATAGCGAGGTGAGGAAAGTCTGGGCGGCAGCAGTAGGCGTTAGCATGCCTGGAGGGGTGATTATAAACGGTTGGGCTTGCGAATATTGGGCAAACCCCCCGGAATAAGATGGGCCAGAAACAGAGGGTGGAGGGCTCGGACGAATGGCAGGAGTTGCCAATTGAGCAGGAGCGGACGTGAAAGAATGAGATGCAAGAGAGGAAGGAGCGAAATGTACCTGCTGACTGGTCGGCGGTAGCATTTGGATCGTTTGGGACTCGACCGCAACTTCTGGCATTTGACTAGCAGCGGGTGTTTCCCCTTCGGCCGGTTCATGTGAAACTATCCTGATAACACTTTCCGTGCGTTGTCTTTTCGCGGGGGGACACTCACTAACCTCGGCAGTCGGATCTTTCTGCTGGGGCACTAGCCTGACCGGTTTAGCGGCCCATGTGCGCGTAAGTGAGCTCCTTGATATGTTAAAGCGCACGTTAGTGCCGACATAGGCGGGATGCTCGGGAGCATCACCTTCCTGCGAAGATATCGCCCTCTCTTCCTCCTGCTTATCGGAACCCTCTGCTTCGCTCTTGTTAGCGCTGGAGGTCGGGCTGGGATGGCCTTCATCCCAGTGTCTTTCAAATTCCTGGTCGTCCTTCAATTTATTATAAGGAGCCTTCAACTGCCCTGTTTCTTGGCGGTATCTCCAGAAAGCTTTTATTTTTTCATCGCTCCATTCCTCGTCCACTTTCAACTTGTTAAGCATGCTGCGCTCTATCGGAAAGTTGTCCCTGGCCACGGCCACTGGAAAGTAGAACTTGTGCCATGGGCCTTTGGTATCCGGCGTAGGGATTTGTGCCAATTCAACCAGATCTTCATCTTTATCAGTCCGGTTATTACGCCGCTTCTCCCAGTATGGTCGGGAAACATGTGTAACTCTCATATGCGGCTCAGGTAGGTCATTGAAAGGGTTGTAATCCCACTTATCATTTACTAATACTAGCCCTAGGTGTGCCAGCTTGTCGCCTAGCAACTGATGAGATCGCTTTTTGACAAGCATTATTGACTTGAAACTCTTCGGGCAACTGAAGAATCCCTTCTTTTTGACCCTTTTGCTGCTACAAAACATGAAATCAATGACGCATACCTGCCGGTAAACCTCCAGCGCGAGCACTCTATCGGTGATGCAAGCCGGGAGCAGGAAAGGCCTGTCAATAAAGCCCCTCATTCGAAGGATCGTGAAATCCTTGCCCAGGAACCAATCGCAAGCGGGGATGTAGCTTTGCAGAAATCCAGTCTGCTCAGTGTTAAGCCGGACGATATCACCCTCTCCGATCAAATCATTCAGGACCGGGGCTATGAAATAGTCCGCGAAGGCATAGTAGTCATATGTTGCGGAAATGTAGGGTGTCCATGTAGATACCGGCTTTCTTTTATTCTGCTCATCAAAAATTGATAGTGGGAAAAATCGGGTGAAGAAATCCGGATTCTGATGCAGGAACATGTGGACCAGGTAGGAAAGAAATCTAAATTTCATCTCCGCCTGATAATTCTCTATTTGCTGTATCATTTCCTCGACCATGAACTCGGCAAAATCATACCAGAAAGATTCATGTTGCCTGCGAAACTGTATTGCAGGGCCCAGCTGAAAAGCCTCGATCTTCTCATCAGAATCACGGCCGCAAACAAATGCCAGCATGGATATGGGGTCCTGAAGGTCGTCGCGGAATGAACCGCGCAACAATGGGATGCTTGGTGCCTTAGCGGACACAATACCCTTCCTTTTAGTCTCCTCTAATAGGAAATCGGAGCCGGTTTTCATCCTTTTCCATATCTTTTCCCCCTTGCTTGGGCGGAAATATTCAATTTTCTCCTTTCTTGTCCTAGGGTCAGGAATGCATAACATATGCCAGATGGCTTCCTGGCTGATATGAACCCTTAAATTGCGCCCCTCAATGCAGTGGGTTTTTGGATTATAGCGTTGAACAGCTGCGTCGACCACCTCCGGGCAATAGTGCACGAATGGGACCATGTATTGTGGCAAACCGCTATACCAGACTCTACTTGCCGTTGCCTTCTCCGCCGCTGGTGCTGATAATCTTGCACAAGCCGCCTCTCTAAGAGACTTAGGGTTTCTAGCAAGCTTTGGATCGTAGATATTAGCCCACTTTTCTCCAACCTTTTTAGGGTTATTCCACTCTTTGGGCTTCTCTAGCTCCTCTGTGTTGGGTCTCCTCACCTTCTGGGGTATACCAGGAGTGGCATACGCTACATCATCGTACACGTAAACCTCGGCCGAAGAACGAATAGCCGAATATAGTTCCTGGCTAATCCCTTCCTCTGCTGGCTGAGCTGAAGATTCCACCATCTTTCTTCGCGGCAGAACTTGAAGGTTCGCTGGCCTTTGAATACGCTTGCACTGGAAATACAGACAGAAAACACTTCGTGCACTCCTTAGCTTTTTGGAAAAAGACTTAGGAACAATAAGCGTTATCATGCAATAATAGCAACTTTCCTCAAGGTGGTAGGCGAGCGCGAGCCCTTGCATTTAATTCGGCATGTACCATTAACTCCACAACTCGTGCAAGATGAGCTGATTGCTTTTTCTGAGGTGGCCGGATTTCATCATTGCTTTTAGGATATCGTGTGATACGCCCTGATTTTTCTTGGAAATTGAGCTTGCAACTGGCCTCCTCGCGTTGTGTTAGCATGTACCGGTAATTAATATCCCAGGCCGGAATGATTACGCCAAGCAAACGATCACCGCCTGAAAGAGATACGAATATCGCCTCGGGCTCTGGGATGTGCTTGAGATTTGACACCATAGCATACGGCCATACGTCCCTTCATCAGCAAGTGCCACCCCTTTAAAGCTCAATTAATTAACTTGATTTAATTAAGCATGCCTTGAGCCGTGCTACCATGCGTGTGCCAGCCCAAAACGTGAACAAACGCAGACTCGGCCCTCGAGATTGTAGCCAATATACATCACGTTGCTTACGGCGGACTGGCGTATGTCTTGTCAATTTTCTATAAATAGGCCAGTAGATAGCAAACATATACACTTTGCGTCGAGAAGTGATAGGCAAGTAGAATACTGCTAAGCGAGTCTTTTCATAGGTTAGGTAATAAGCAGCTTTCGGCATACTTAGCAGATTTAGGAATAGTCCTAGGAGAGATGGATACTCCCATTCGCCTGACCTCCTTCAAATCACAAACAACATTTGTAGGTGAAATCTCCACCAGGAGGCTTAAGAGAATGACGAAGAACAAGCACTCGCTGGTTTTAGTAGCCATTAAGTGGGTTCTCGGCAAAGACTGTGTGGAGTATGAAGATAAGCATCGGGTGAACACCGATGTGTGCTCACACTTTGTGGCGTCTATGCTAGACATTTGTGTCCCTCGGCCTCTTGTATTGAAGCTAGTCAAAGAAATCTTCCCGAAGAAGTACCTGAACGGGCTTGGCGAGGTTGTCACACACGCTGCGTATGGAATCGGCCTGCCATCAGCC
Organism: Sequoia sempervirens; assembly: GCA_007258455.2. Classification (NCBI taxonomy): domain Eukaryota; kingdom Viridiplantae; phylum Streptophyta; class Pinopsida; order Cupressales; family Cupressaceae; genus Sequoia; species Sequoia sempervirens. The sequence goes on from VDFB02000015.1 coordinate 297,508,818, forward strand.
AGCGACTTACGTCGCTATATTGAAGAAGAAGCTATCGTGGCTTGGCTACCATTCCTTAGCGGATTCCGCCTGCAGACCCGTGGTCAGCATCAGCAAAGGGTTACCCAGGCTCTTCACTTCCTGTTCAGAAGCTACAACGTGATACCATTCTACGACGTAGAGTGGTATACTGACTTCAGGGACCTGGTGTACCCACCACCGACGACAGCCGCGCTTCATGATGCTGCCAGTGCCGCCGAGGAACCTGTTGCTGAGGAAGAAGCGGACGCTGTCTTGAATGCGTCGGTTGCTGCTAGCCACTCCTGCGGATAGATGGTCCCCTTGCCCTGGTGTTTGTTGATGTAACCCCCTTGCTCCGTATCAGCCTGATAAAAGGCCAACGTATATATATATGCTCTTATACTTTGTATATTTGAAAATCGGCATTCATGCCATTTTGTAACTCAGAAACATGTATATAAAAATATACGCCTCTTTTTGTTGTGAAATTTTATGCTCCTGTTTGCTTCTGCGTGCAATTTTTCTGGGTTTGCCAATTTTGTATGTTTTGTCTCTGTTTATGAGCATACTTTTGTGTTTTAAGAACTCCGGTGCTTCACCTACCAACGATGATAAGCGAATACATAACAAGTCAATTGGTTTTAGCAAAACGATAGGCCAAAAACAGGAAAGGAAAAAGAAAAAGCGTTATTTACAACTGTACAAGGTAGGGCCTGACGCTTAATGGAACAATTTAAGGTGAATCCCATTAACCGGGATTCCTAGGGGCTCCTGTTCCATATTTTCCAGCTCGAAGGCATTGTGTTGCATGCACCGAATGATTTTGAAGGGTCCTTCCCATAGGCTATCAAACTTACCATGCTGACCTGGCTTCGCAGCCCTGCTGTCGTATTTTAGCACCAAATCTCCACTTTTTAGGCCTTGGTCGGAAGCCCTTTTGTCAAACCACCGTTTGACCACCTGTTGACGGCCAGTCATGGCCTTTAGGGAATTCTCCCTTTTTTCTTGTACTTCTAATAGTTCGGCAAGCCGAACTTCCATGGCGTCATTTTGTTCTATCTCAAGAGATTTCAACAACTGTATCGCCAGAATTTCCATAGAGATAGGTAGCAGCGCTTCTTTCCCATATACTAGCTCATAGGGCGAAGTCTTGAGGACTTGTTTAGGAGTTATGCGGTTGGCCCAGAGTGCTTTTCGGAGATTTTTGTGCCATTCCCTTTGGTGTTCTGAGCCCACTTTTTTGAGAAGTCGGACTAAACTTTTGTTTGTTGACTCAGCTAGGCCATTTCCCTGTGGATAGTAGTTTGAAGATGTTTTCAGGAATATGCCATTTTTCAATGCAAAGTGACATACCTTTGTGCCTACAAATGCTCTAGCATTGTCCAAAATGATCGTCTTCGGAGGGCCGAACCTCGTCACCAGAGCCTCGAGGAAATCCACAATCTCTACCTCCGTTGCCTCTTTAAGGGGAACAGCTTCAGCCCACCTTGTGAAGTAGTCTGTAGCTGTTAAAATCCATTTATGTCCGGAACTGGAAACCGGGTTGATCATTCCGATAAAGTCCAAGCCCCATTGAGCAAATGGTTCATCCGCCACGATAGGTTTGAGGGGCATTGCTGAATTCTTCCTTCGGTCGGAGAATAACTGACATTTTTTGCAAGTCTTTACCAGAGAGTAGGAATCATTGAAAAGTGTGGGCCAGTAATATCCAGCCCGCAGGACCTTGATGGCTGTAGTTTTAGCGGAGAAATGTCCACCTTCGTCGCTATTGTGAAATGCGTCAAGGATCTTCTGCGCCTCCCCTGAAGTAACACATCGTAGGAGCACACCATTAAAATTTCTTTTGAAAAGGACTCCTTCTATCAGCGTGTATCCGCAATTCTGGAGCCGATAATACCTTTTTTTCTGGGATGAGAGGCCTGGCGGGTACCTTCCGGTTCGCATGAAATTCATTCTATCTTTCAGCCAATCGTCCTCCGATCCCGATCCGTTTATCAGGACAAGTTCTGACTGTTCCTCTTTAGTAGGCATCTCCACTTCCTGTGTCATATACTCACACAGACCTCTGCCTTTAATAGTCCTGGTGGGCCTGACCTCAATGTCATATTCCAGGATCTTAGTGATCCAATTAGCCCTTTTTTCTGTGATTTCTCCCTCCGTGATGTATTCCCGCACACTAGAATGTGCGACATATACCAGGACTTTGCTACAGGAAATTAGATGGCAGAACTTTTTAAGCCCCTTTACTATTGCGAAAGCCTGTCTTTCAACGAAGTTATAATTCACTTCATATTCCTTTAAGGTTCGGGAATAGAAAGCAACTGGATGCTCCCCCTTTCCTTCTCTATCCTTTTGAGTCAGAACAGTAGCGATACTTGACTTGCTACTGAAAGCATACATTATAAAATCTTTATGTTGATCTGGATTGATCAACACTGGGGCTGATGAGATAGCTTCCTTGACCTTCTCAAATGCCTCCCTCGCCTCCGTTGTCCACTTGAAAATTTGATCCTTTTTCAGCATTAGGGTGATCGGCCTAATCATTCCCACAAAATCGGAAATAAATTTACTGACGAAATTTACTTTGCCCAGAAAAGACTGGACACCTTTCTTATTCACCGGGAGAGGAAGCTCCTTTATAGCCTTTACTCGTTCTGGGTCAATTGAAATACCTTCCTTCGACACAACATGTCCTAACAGCTTACCCTGAGGTACTCCGAACACACATTTCCTCGGGTTTAAGGAAATCCTGAACTCTTGGCACTTTTGAAACACCAACTCCAAATGATCGAAATGATCATCTTTAGATTTGGAGAACACAGTAAGATCATCCAAATAGATTAGGATAATCTTATTGATCAGTTCGCTAAATGCGACGTCCATAGCTCTCTGGAAGGTTGCCCCTGCATTAGATAAACCAAAAGGCATTTTAGCATATGCAAACGTCCCCCACTTGGTGGTGAACGTAGTCTTGTGTTGATCTTCCTCTCTTACTTGAATCTGGTTATAGCCAGAGAAGCCATCCAGTAGAGAGAACATTTCCGATCCCGCGACGGTTTGGAGGATCGACTCCATAGAAGGCAAGGGATAGTGGTCCTTCAGAGATGCTTTATTTAGGTCTCGGAAATCTACGCATAAGCGTATATCACCATTCTTCTTTCGGACTGGTACCAGATTTGATACCCAAGTACTATGTTTAATTGGGAAAACAATACGCGACTCAATGAGCTTGGTTAGCTCTTGTGCCATCAAGGCTTCAACTTTAGGGTTGACCGGCCGCTGTTTCTGTCGGATTGGCTTCGCACCTTCTGTTAGCTCAATAGTATGTTGAATGATACCAGGATCATAACCTTCCAGATCATCGTAGGACCAGGCTACTACTCCATATTTCTCACAGAAATTCATAAGCCTTTCTCTATCTTGTTGTGAGACATCTTTTCCGACCCGAAGGTTCCTGTCATCGGAGACCCGAAGATTCTCATAATCACCTTTTTCCGCCACGAACTTCCTCTTATCATTTCGGGCGTCACTACAATCAAATTTTTTTTTGAGAGTAACCAATCCTTTTGGAAGCTTATTTGATTTCAGCTGCATAATTTGTCCCTCGTAGGCCTCAGCGATCTTTGGTTGGAGTTGATCGGCAAATTCCCCTGAGTTTTGAATAAACAAGGCGATGTGTTCATCGCTCTCAAAGACTTGCCAACTTTGGTCATTATCGGGTATTGCTGGTCTAACCAGCACTCGTACTGAATGTTTGTTCTGAAACAAGTCGGAGACAGGATCAAACTGAGCTCCGATTACTGCCATGCGGTCTGCATCGCCATTCTGAGCTCGGGGAATGGTCAGGATGTTGAAAGCTTCAAAACTTTCTATAAGGTCCCAGATTCGATGCCGATAGGATCTCATGCGGATATTCTTTGCTGCTGAGACTCCTCGGACCTGATTAACTACCAGTTCTGAATCTCTGAATACAATCAATTGTTTGATACCCATTCGTTCCGCTAGGCTTAGGCCTTGGACTAGACCCTCATATTCAGCCTCATTATTTGAACAAGCAAATTGGAATCGGAAGGCCCTCAGCAACTTTTCATTCTGTGGGGATATTAGACATATCCCTGCTCCAGCTCCAACTTTGCTCCTTGCTCCGTCAAAATATAATGTCCACAGCTCACTTGCTTGGTCATCGTCGGGCTCTTTGACGACCTTCGGAAGAACTTGGTCTTCGTCATAGATCACATATGTGCCTAAACCGGTAGCATGATAATTTCCGAAGGGATCATTATTTATATGTTCACTCAACAGAGCGTCTTCGCTATCACTTCGGTCTCCGTTGACCTTCTCCTCCTCCAGCAGTTCAACATTGTACATGTCTTGCTTGGTGATGGAGGTATGTGCCGCTTCAAAGTTAATCAGGGCCTTGTTCGCCACATGTTCGGAATGCAGAGCCTTCGATTCTATCTTCATCTTTGCGCCATGTTTGGTCCTAAGTATTAGATGTGACCAATCTAAAGACAAATAGCCGCCCACCTTTGAAGTAAACTCTCGAGAAAGGCAAAGACCAAACATTGGCGGAACATCTATGATCACTGTATCTTGCGGGACCGTGATACTCGGGCAGGCAAATAGAGTCAACGGAAGTGCTTTGATGACACCCACAGTATCAACCTTATTTCCATCTAGCTGCATCACCCCTTTCTTCATAGGTTAGTAGCTGAGTCCCAAGGCTTCGGCTATTAGTTTTGGCATAACCGTGGTACTAGCGCCAGAATCAATCATAGCGTTGTGTAATAGTTTCTCCCCTATAATGAGAGTTAAGAAGAAGGGTTGAGGTTTTGGCCTACCTCCACCTTCCGCATGGGATTCCATCGCTTTGTTTGCGACAACCTTAGTTGGTGGCATTTGATAAACCGCCTCGGTACTGGCCAAAGGCTCGGTTAGTGTTGGGTCCATCTGTTGCTGAAGCGCTTTTTGGAGTATGGTCTTCTGCTCCGGGATAGCTAGAATGTCCCATAAAGACATATTAGCAGGTGATTTCTTCAACTGCTCCACCACATTAAGAGGTGAGGAGCTCGGAGATTTCTGCTCCTTGGCTTTTGTTATAATAATTTCCTTCCGCCGTTGAGGAGACAAGGATTCGGTCAGCCCACCAGGAATTTGATCTGAAACATCTTTGCATTGCAGAATGTCCGAAAGTGAAACAACGGCCTCACCGGTGAATCTTCTCTTGGAGCGTGTATTATAGTCAGACTTTACCCGCGGCATTTCGGCAGTGGATGTGTCATTTGCAAACACCATTTCCTCGTCTTCCATCCATGAGAAGAGCGCATGATCAGGAACAATGTTGGATTCTTGCTCTAGGGACATTCCTTGTATTTGCGTGGTAAGGACCGCATTCTCCATTGCCGGGGCATATCTGTATTCTTCGTTCTCAGTCGCAATACCTTGACTATGTTGCTCTGCTATCCTTTGTTGTAAGTTGCCACGCGGACAATTTCGGGGCATATGCGCATCGTTACAAGGGAAGCACCATGGATTGATGTCATCGATAAGATTATTTTGTCATGATTAATTCTGCTACCAAACAGAGCTTGGCTCTGCCGATGCGTAGACACGGAACGCTATTTGGTTCATAATGGCCAGATTGGTGGTTAGTCGCGATCGCTGATACGATATTGATTATGGCGATGGGTAAGGCCAACTTTTGGGGCGGTACGTATATGAGTCTGTTGGTACGGAAGTCCCATTTGGTAGTCGACGCCACCTCTTGTGCTACGTTTGATATCTCAGGAAATATCGGCATAACAGGTCGAGGAGGCAATTTTCCTGCAGTCTATCAAGTGATTTTCTGCTTTGATAGCGGTGGCATATGCATCTGGTAAAGTGGCTCCTCCCAGAGACTTGATCATCATAGAAATGTCGGGATTGATGGACTTTAGATAGAACATGAACGCCAAATCTGGGGTGGGCGGATGGTCACGGGAATCCTCCGCCTTCGAGTGAAATCGGGCATTGAAGTCCGTCAGAGCCTCCTGGGGTGCTCGTTTGATGACGGATAACTGATAATATAGCGAAGAACGATCTCCGTCATTTGAAAACCTTTCATAGAATGGATCTCCCAGGTCATCCCAAGTGCGAATGGTATTAGGAGTCAGTGTTCGGTACCACTCCAGGGCCTTGCCTTTGAAGGACGCAGCAAGGAGCCTCAGGGCTACATTCTGCGCCGTGATACCATGTACTAGGCATACATCCGCTACATCCTGCAAATGCTCTGCTGGCGTTTTTGTGTTATCTCCGGCGAATTTGGGAAGAGCTTTCAGGGCCGAAACCGGTATGGCACCCCAAACAGCAGGTGCTACCGGAGCTACAAGGGGACTCCCAGCATCCCATGCTACATAATTTCTGTTCGCGGCCGGCAACATGGTGAGAGGAAAGGGTGGTGGGAATGGAACGGTTACTAACTGATTTGCGGCCTGGACTGTCCTGGATGGAGGCACTAGTAAACCTGGGTTACTTGCAGTTTGGGATCTAGTTACAGGCCGATGGCTCATACACCCTTTTAGAAGACGATTTCATTAGTTTGGGTCCCACCGGGCGTGCCAGAAAAAAGGACAAACTGTTGACGCCAAAAATTGACGAGATAACAGTGCCTTTATGGGAAACTCAGTTCAAGGGGGACCCCTTTGCGCCAAACTGAGTGACCTCCGATTTTAAAGAAGCCGGCTTCTTCTATATAATGGTTTTTGGAAAGGGAAAAGGAAGCAGATATAATGAAACAAATATTAATCTAAGGCGATGCGCCAAAGCTTTTTGATAGGCACGATAAATCATAGACTCAAGGGCCTGAATGTTATTGATATGTTCCAAAACACCGGAAGCTTAAAGCAATAGCATAAACAGTTCATTTAATTGACATAAAACAGTATCGCATACATTCTTACTGCTAAGAAGAGTCATTAAGACATGATTTAGACCAGCAAGTTTGCGTTCAATATATAGAAGTCTCCTCAAATGAAATGCTTAAGACAATAAAAAGCACAGTTCACAGTTTAATCAAGACATAAAAAGCAGAAAGGCCGAACAATAGGCACAGTCTGAAAGTATCTTGCAAATAAACATGCAAAAGAGGCCTGGCGTCTCTTGCTAAAACCAGTATTCTTCCTGTAAAATCTTGGACCATTTTCCCTCAACAGAGGGAGTATATATAGCCGGAGAGAAAAATCCCACCGCCTGGAGAGTTGTAACAGAATGATTCCACAATCCCCCGTAATGATGCCCGGATAAGAATATTCCCAATGCCGTTATGAGAGCAGCCAATCAGGGTACAGCATCCAGTTGGTTAGTTACAGGCGTGCCCTTTTGAAATGATGGCAGTGGTCCCAACCAGGCTTCGAAGCGACGAGTGTCGTCCACCGCCTTAGAGAACCATGGCGAGCAGCAGTCAATGACACCATCCCGCTCGGCCATCTCACAGCTTGCTTTGATAATCGATGTAAGGCACGTGGCAGCAAACCGCGGCCCGAATGAAAACTCCTTCTCCATTGACCGGGAGCTTGCGGAGAAGTGACACGTGTTCAGGGGACGGAGGCTACTTTGAAAACGGGGAAAGGCCGCATGAAAAGGGGGCGAAAGACGCGTGGCCGCGTTTCGCAACCCGTGGTGCTCTCGTCCCTTTGTTGTTTTAAAAGCCGCGAACCGCTGACACGTGAGCGAGGGTGGGCCCCGCCAGGAAATAAAGAAGGCCAATAGAAATCCTTCGCAGCCCGCCGCAGCATACTCTACTCCTGCTAGGGAAAGATTGCGCTACACCGCCACGTATAGAGATGTGGGCCCCGTTTCGCAACCCGTAGGAAACATAAAGCAATAGAAAATGAAAAACCCCGCAGGCGAGACACGTGAGCGCCCAGCGCAGCATCTCAAGAGCCAAAAGGGAAGCCGCTTGCCAAAGTTGCGAAGCGAGGAATGCACACAAAGGGAAAGATCAAAAACCTGCCGGGAAGCCGAAGAAACGCGGAGACGCGCAGGCCAGCGCATGAACATGCAAAAAAAAGGGGAACCCGAAGGGAGCTGAGTGGAATATTATTTGCGGTCACTTAAGGAAAAATTAGGCATACACCAAGTAGGAGACATTACAAACATGTTTCAAGGAAATGGCATGCCACAATATCTTACAAGAAGCAATACAAAAGTTTAAGGAGTGTAGAGTAGGAAAAATTATCCCTTTTCCACACTTAATTTAGAAATAATTAATAATAAATGAGCCTAATTGTGCCTTAATTTAGTTTTGTAATGTATGTTTTTCATATTCACATTAAGTTTAGGGCCCTATTAAACTAAATGAACTTAATTGTGCGTTATTTAGGGTGTTGTAAGGTGTACCTTTACACTTTCACACTAATCTATGGATTTATTAATTGATTGAGGTTAACTTGCCTTAATTGGACCCTTTAATTCAAATCCAAGCCTAATTAAATGCAAATTTTGAGAGATAAAACTTGACATTCATAAATTCCATTACACAAGACTCAACTTTGGAAAATGTGTGTCCTAGGTAAGTGACCAAGGACCCATTCGCCATGGGGCAGATGGGTCCTCACTTAGACCTATGACCTTGATTTTACATAGTGTTTAACATTGCCTAATGTGTTTCCTAGGTAAGTGGCCTAGGACCTATTCTCCCTATGGAAAATTGGTCTTCACTTAGACCTATGACCCCTCCTTGAAATATGTTTTTAGCAGTATTTTAATGATTTCAAATCTGTAATGCAATGTTGACTTGTGATATTTTAATTTTGGGAATTAATGATAAGATATGTATAAATACAAGGTTATTTCAGTATGTTTAACCTAGAAGAATTTCAAGTGAGCACCCAAAGCATTCAAGTGAGCATTATCAAGAGAATTCAAGAGTAATTTCAAGGAATTCAAGGGAAAATTTGTAGAAGAATATTGCAGCAATCAAGATTCCATTGTCATATCAAAGATGTATTGCATCATGCATGTTATTTGAGCTAATATGTTGATGTAGTGTTCAAGATCAACTCAAGCATATCAAAGGCATGTTTCACATCAAGTTTCATGATAAAGATATACCTTCATTAAGGCCACTTCGTGCTAGTTTGCAAATTTATCCAAGGTTCAAATAAGGTGTGGTAAGTTGTGAAATTGTTGTTCATTCATCATTCGTTTCATGTTTCATTTCATTTCAAGGTTTAATTTTCAAAATGGGGTTTGACCAAGGAAAACCCCTATTCCATAACAAACACTATTTCTCTCTTTGATGTCTAATTGCAGATTTTAGGTTGAAGATCTATTAAAGAGAAAAAATTGAAGAAAGTTGCAAAGTTGTCAAAGTTGCAAGAAAAGTTATCAAATCATGAAAATTGATCTATAGGCTTTATTTCCAACTTTCTAACGGTGAACAACTAGAATCTAGGAGTGCAAACATAGAATAAAAAAACCAAGAAAGCATTTTCCAAGAGCCCTAGCCAATACCCTTTTTCTATAGGAAAAATGAGTCCTCAGTGAGGTCTTAAAAATCATCTTCGGTGATAGGTACACATCATTCTCACCTTTCCATATTTTCATTTTGATAGTTAGTTCTAGTATATTTTAGATTTGTCCTCTATAGCACACATTCTTGCATAAAAGAAGGAAAATAGGTGTATTGTTAACAACTCATTTCAATCAACCCCATTTTTCTTTGTTTCATTTTGGTGAATGTGAGTTTGATCATTGCATTTTTTTTATTTTGGAGTCCTTTTCATCCTAGATCTTTAGATCATGCATTCATTTGCATCTCTTTGCATTAAATTAGGTCTCATTTTGGGTGTCTAATTTTCATTTTACTTTGCATTTCATTTAAGGGTTTTATGATTGCATATTTTGCATTTTTCAAATCTGAAAAATACAAAAAAATCAATCATGTTGCATATCATTGGCATATCATTGCATCATATCAACTTGCATTTGAAAATTGAAACAAAAAATTACATATCAAACTAGCTTTTCTACATTGTCATTTTTTCACATTTTGTACTTGCATTTACATTGCATTTCATAGAAAAATCAAACTAAAACTTGTTGTAACAAACTAGAATCTGGAAACTATTGAAAATCACTTTAAAATCTATAAAAAATTGTTTCAAAACCCTCGTCTAGGACCCATTTTCCCTAGGCCAAATGAGTCCATGATCAGGTCATATTCTAATTTTCTAGGCATTTAAATATTCATTTCTACATTCTTGTTTGTTGTTTTCATATTTCTATTTTTGTTTGCAGAATTTTTGTTTCATCAATTTGATCATATCTAGCTTAATTTGGTAAATTTAGTGTATTGTGTGATTTCAAAATTGCATTTACAAGAATTCATTTTCAAGATTTTACATAGGGGGGAGGGGTCAAAAGTAGGGCAGGAGCCTATACTGGGGATGAAAGTAGTCCCATGTGGGCCCCACACTAGACCACCTTAATATGCAATTGTAAAATAGTTTTCACCCACAAAGTCAACAAGGGTACTCAAATCATTGTGCTACCAAAATTCTATTATAATCAGTTTATATTTGTCCCCAACACAAATAATGAATCGTAGTCTTACATGTCAGAGAATATTCAAAGCACATCTAACACCACAAACATACAAGTCATATTGATTGTTACTAGCCTGTAGCTTAAAACTTGCACCCAAAATATAAAATTAGTATAACCCATGCTCCCCTATAATATGACCACTTGCATTAGATCACCACCAATATTTTAAGTCTTGTTCATTGAGGAGAACAACTAGAAGCCAAGAATATCCCATCACCAAATCCAATCAAACCCACCACCTATCCCATTGTGCCATCAATACAACACTAAAAGGAAAATAAATCATTCATAATGTCCCATCGGTCAAATCCATGTGCATGAAAACTGGTGCATTCTCCTATTTTTCCACCTATAACCACCAAAACAATGGTAATAAGACCACCAAAATTGCCTAAGTAGCAAACAAACACTGCACACCATAAATACATACAAACTATGCAATTGAAGGCACCCAAATGTATTTTTAAATTTGAAAAAGGAGGACCAAAATTAAAGAGTCCATACCAAACAACATTGAACATATAAAGAGATTTTCAAATTCAAAAATGCATTTCCATTTACCACATCTCACTTTCATATTCAGTGCTACATTTTCCTAGAGGCAAACAAACAAAGAGGAGAAGAAGAAGAAGCAGCAGCAGCATGCTATCAAGAAACAAGTATTGTACACAAACCTGTTGTTTATGCCTATGAATTTCAATCTCAAACTTTTTGTTTATACCTATGAAGGCCAATCTGCTCAATGTTATGCAAAAAAATTTCACAATACTATAAATACCTTTTCTTTTTCATTTAAAGTATTTATGTCCCAATGGAAATATTTTGTATGTGATGTTAATGTTTCTCACGAAAACCTGTAACTCAACATTTGGGGTTTCAACTTGCACTATTTGTGAATGTCTAGTTAGTTTTGTTCTTTTTACATTCTCTATGCCTCCCAATATAGATCTGATCTATTCATTGTAAAAAAATTGTGACCCATGAACCTGTAATTCAATATATGGGGTTTCAACTTCACTATTTATGTATGTCAAGTCATTTGAGTTCGTTTGTTGGAGTTTTTTATGCTCTATATGCCTTCCAATATAGATCAGTTCTATGCACCATAACTATTTATCGAGCGCTAGTCTATAACAATTATATTTGGGGTTTCAATTTTCTCTATTTATGAATGTCAAGTCATTTTAGTTCAATTCCTGGGTATTTGTTATGTTTTATATGCGTGGGTATATAAATTAGTTATATGCATTGTAAATGTTTCTCATCCACTACCCTCTGACTCAATATCTGGGGTTTCAACTTACACTATTTATGGATGTCAATGCATTTCAATTCCTTGCAATATGATTGTTAAACCCTATGTGATTGTTGCACAAGACCAAGCCATTTTTTTGAATGGCAATGTGATTGTTGCAACCTATTATTTCTAACTCATTATCTGGGGTTTTGACTTATATTATTTCTGAATGTTTATGAATGTTCAATTTCAACATTTTCATATATCATCTATATGCTTGGGAATGCCAATATATTTTATGATGTATAAATGTTTCTCACACAACCTTGTAATTCAATATCATGGGGTTTCATACCTAGTTACTGTTGATGAAAATGAATTTTAGTTATCAACATTGTTAATTCCAATCGGTTGTATGGCATAAGACAAACTCCTTTCATTTTAATCCAAAAGGTTCTAAATTAGTGAAATTCAAAAAAAGTAGTATGATCACATAAAAATTCAACAATTACCAAATTTACCATTATAAACTATTAGCTAACACAATAAAGATAAAAAAATTCATGCATCACTCTGTCTTTAAGGGTGTTCAATGGTGGTTCTTATTATTGTTTGAAACATGTCTAAATAATGTGTGTAGGTGCAATATAAATTTGATATGAGGTCCATGTCGATGAAGAAGATAGCCACAACAAGGTGGCCTACATGTAAAAGAGGGGTTACATTCCCCCCTGAAGAAGAGCAAAATGATGAAGTAGAGATAGGTGTAGTTACTGCTCCATTAGGAAAGCGGACAACAACATCACGACATTAGGATTTGAAAATGAATGAAACGGTTAATCAACAAACAAATGACATGGTGGAAAACCAATGTGAGGAATAGAATGACAGCCTAAGTCTTCCCTCAACCCCTACCCCACTATCTTGGTTGGAAGATGGATCTATGAATATGGGTAATAACAATCTAAGTCTTCCATCAGCCCCTGCCCAACCTTCTTGGTTGGTAGAGGAAGCTACTGATGTGGGTAATGACGGTTTAGGTCTTCCCTCGACCCCTACCCAACCATCTTGGTTGGTGGATGGAACCAATAAATTGGTTATTTTCTTGCAGTGGAAAGAAGAGTAAGGAACTTATTCATTACCATCTCCACCTGCTACATTTTACATACCACAATTGCTAGGTTACTATGCAAATTTGAGAAATGAAAGAGAGCATAAGAAGGAGGAAGAGAGAGCTAAAAAGCAACAAGATAGGAAGGAGAGACCATAGAAGGAGCAAGAGATAGTTTAAAGGATGCAAGATAGGAAGGAAAGAGAGAAAAAGAGGGACCAAGATAGATATCAAAAGAAACAAGATAGGAAGGAAAGGCAACATAAGATGGACCAATAGAGGGCTCAAAAGAAATAAGATAGGAAGGAAAGAGAAATCAACTAGGCCCATAGGTCATTGCAGAGAGAAAGACATATAAGCAATCCTACAAACCTGTTAGCAAACAACCATGCCTTGTTTCAGGAAATATTGACCATATACATCCCTCTGTTTGCAGCTATTGATGTCAATTCGAGTCTCATCTCAAATGTAGGTTGCACTCCACTCTCCGTTGGAAATAGTTGTTCAACACTGTTGCATGTAATTTGCACTCACTTTACAAATGCAAATGAAAATCATGTAACGACAACTCAAAATGAAAAAGCATGAGACAAGAACACGTCTCCATATATTTATCTTCGCATGCTTGATTGATGTTGGGAGGGACCATCCCTACAACTATATGAATGATTGGATAATTTTTTGTTGTGTATTACGGGCTACAATATATGGTTCAATTGTTGGTTGTTTACTTTTGTTGTTCAAGACTGTAATACCCTGATATTAACCACATAAATTTTCCCACCATGTCACCCAGCCACTTGTCACACATCATTTACTCTGATCTGTCCAAAATGGGCCCATTTTTCCCTCCACCCCAAAGTGGAGCCCATCTACATCCTTAATCAATGAAAAAATCTATGTGCATTGGATTGAACGGGCATGTGGCCTCGACAGCCTCAACACCCTAAACAAACAGTTTATAGAATTAATTGCTCATCACCTCCTTCATTACCTCCACTGACCAACTTTCCTTACGCGTCCCTTCACATTTACTCAAACTGTCAGGAAAGTAAATCGAAGATCAAGGTTCATTCAATGCTCCAAATTCTCATATATCCCACTCACTCTCATTCCTTTTGTTTGCAAACATTCTCAAGTGTTTGTTTGGTTATGCAACCATACTAGTTTGGCTATGCATTGGAAAGGTTTATTTTTACCAAAGAATTTTTAGTATTAAACCATGTTGCATACATTGATAATTTGTAAAGTTTAATGATACATATTTTAATACTTAAATTCTCTTTTGAAAAAGAAGTCTTTTCAATTCTATAACCTCCAATGCCACTACAAATTTCTATCCTATAATATGTAAATGTTGTTTCCAACATTATGCACATTCCTATATTATGTATTTGATATCAAATGGATCTATTTATTGGTTTATTAAATGGATATGTTTATGGGCCTACTTAGCAATATGAAGTCCATGTTGGCAGTGTAGTGTAATTGCTTGTTAATGTAAGTCTACTTAATTATTTTGAAACTTTCTTTATGGTGATTGCTTGATTAGGTTGAAATGTACAGCACACTTTGCATAACTATTGCATGTATACAACATTATGCATTAACATCCACTAAAAATATCACTTCAATCTTCATATAGTCATGTACACAGCACTGGAAACATCATTTACATGATATAGAATGTATAAAGTGCAAAAACCTCTTATGTATAATATAATGGATTTGGTGATGGGACATTCTTGGCTCTTTGTTGTTCTCATGCCATTGGATGTATGACAATATTAGTGGTGATGTAATGCAAGTGGTGATATTATAGGGGAGTGTTGGTTATACTAATTTTATATTTTGGCTGCATGTTTTAATGCTACGAACCATTAACAAGCAATGTGGCTTGTATGTTTGTGGCGTCAGATGTGCTTTGAATATTCTATGACACATAACAGAGTGAATAACTATTTGTGTATGGGACAAATATAAACCAATTATAATACAATTTTGTGGCACATTAATTCAAGTACACTTGTTGGATTGTATGTTTGGGGTATCGCACAGGCTTTCAATTGTGATGTAATCTTGTTTGCTATCCCTTTATTATTCAGTTATTCATTGCACAATAATGCAACCTACAATTTTATTTTTATATTTCATTGTTACTGCAAAATATGGAAAGGGTTTGACTGGTTTTCTTTTGGAGGGTTTTATGCCATGCACTTATATTCATTTGTTCTTCATTGAACAATCATTCATTGTGCAAATACATATATGTATGTATATTTATATGTACATAGATTACTGCATGTACATACTATGAGACATGGGAAATGTTGGTGAAGGTCGATTACACTTGACTCATGATGAATCGAAGCATAACTTCACCAAACATACTTTCATCTACAAACAAGATCATTCAAAATGGAAATAAAAACTAAGAATTTAATTGAAAATGAAATCTACAAACTACACAAAAAATAATTAAATTCCTAACCTATCCCATCAAAAACTTATCCTATTTTTGAATTGGTGTCATGTTGATGTAAAACGATGAACCTTTCCCAATCCCGTGATTAGTGATCCTGTTTCAATTGATTCTATGGAAGAGAATAGATGAAACCATTGTGATTTATGTATGAAAACCTAGTTTATGCAAAAATGAACACGATGCAAGCTAAGTTACTGTGATTTTATGCTACAAATGATCTAATTATGCTATTTCTAAGCTAATTTAAGCTAAATCTATGCTAAAAGATCAAAAATCCTAATTTATAAACAAGCTAAGATGGATGCTCTAAGCTATTATGTAATGAAAATGAACTAAAATAAGCTAATAAGTGAGTAAAATGAGAGCATGGATGTTAGTAAATTCAACAACATAAGTTTGCAATTGAAAGATGGATCCATTTGTCTCCAAATAGTGATCTATTTATAGGAGAAAAAATGAGAAATGAATGGTTGAGATCAAAAAGCTTAATCAATGATTCAAAATGAAGGGGATGAAGAGGAATGGATCATGTATTCTCATCAATGAGAATTCATGATGGGTTTTAATCAAAGGCTCACACTTGCCTCAAACAAACACACTTTTGACCTACTCACATAGGTCAAAGGTAACTTGCTCAAAAGGTTAAAAGTTAACTTGCATTTGAAGCTAAGTGAGTTGATTGGAGGAGAGAGAATATTCCTTTGGGTGAGGAAAAAGGTAATTTACAAATTAAAACAAAGTTTTAATTGTGAAAAAAAGTGGATAAGGAATATTCCATGGGAATATTCACTTTGCTTAGAGGAAAATTAGTTTAATTGATAATTAAAAAAGATTTAATTTATGCAATCAGGAGATTTAGAGGAATAAAGTGATTAAATTAGATGATTTAATAAATGGGGGAGAGATGGAAGTAATATTTAATTAAATAACTTAGGGTTATTTAATTAAATAAGATGACTTAGGAGATTAAATTAAATATTTTGATTTATTTAATTTAATTAGATGAAGTGTTAGTGTGAAAAGAGATGAATTAACCTAATTAAATTAATTAGGCTAATAGATGAAAATGATGCAATTAATTAATTAGGCAGGATAATTAAATAAATTAAGTGAAAAGAGGATGGATTAAAGAGGAAATGATGTTAGTAAATTTGATTTAAATGTATGATATCAATTAGGAAATTTTTTAGTGTTTACAATTTTCCCCTCTTTGAAGTGAGGTACTTGTTTCGATTCAAAGAATAATGCTTTTCAGATTAAAATTGTTGCTTAAATCAAAAAATTAAAAAAAATCTGATTTTTTAGATGCCCCAATAGAAGGATAAATCTAACTCCCTGCCCCCTCGAGAAATCAAGCAAAAATTTCAAATTTTGGGTTGATTTGTTGATAAAGGTTCAAAAGTTTCCCCAAGGGTCCAAAAAGGCTCCAGGATGCAAGAATAATGCCAAAAACACAAAAAACTATGCAAAATTAGGTCCAGAGTGGCAAAATTGGTGAAAATGATAATAATCCCCATTTTTAAGGTTAAATTAGGGAAAAAAATCCCTAATTTTCTAGCTTATATAGGCAAAGAATGGTCATTTTCAATTCATTCGTGCATTCACACCTTAAGGAATTCTTGCAATTTGAGCTCTGACCCTCTAACGAAATGGCGCACTGAGAGCTTCTCAGGCACATCTCCAATCGAGTTCAAGAGTTCCGGCAGCTTCCAGGTGTAGGACCACCTATATGTGGCTCAAAACCTAATTTGAATTTTGAATTTTTGATGCATTTATTATGCTTTAAAATTTAGATTTTGGCGACATCACTATATAACGATGCCCAAACTAAAATTGGCAACACCCAAATCAATTATAAAGATGCATATTTATATAGTGATGCTTTTCTCAATTTAAAATTAGGGTTTCTAATTTTAAACGGTGACATAGGCTTATTTGGTGATGCACTTGCCAATTTAGAAACTAGGGTTAGGTTAGACCAGAAGCCAAATTGCGATGCTAGCTTATCTAGCGACACATGTTCTATTTTGAAATTTGAAATGCATCAAGTGTCACTATTTGAAATTTGAATATAGTGACACTATTGTGATTTCCAAGCTAGAAATTTCAAATAACTTCAATTTTTTGATGATTTCCTGATGTCGTGCACTTTGTGGATGCAGGAGGTCTTCCCAGCATTGATGTCGAGGGAGCACAGGCCCAATGTATTGGAGAGATTAGGTGATATGTCAGAGTTGCACCAAGAGCACCTAGGAGAGATTGGTTTGTGGTACGTTGCATATGCACTCGTGATTAGGACACATCTAGCAATGATGACAACTTCGTATGAGAGATGGCACAATGAGACCTCATCCTTCCACCTAATAGGTGAGATGATAGTTATTTTGAAGGATGTGTGGCAGATCCTCCATTTTCCCATTCACCGTGATCGCATGATTTACGATATTGATGTTGGATTTGATGCATGCCTGGAGGTGATGGAGATGGATTAGACTGCCTTGGTCACATCTTAGATTGATTTGGAGACATAGAGATAGGTCATGTTCTAACCTTTAGATTGATTATTGCAACCATTTTTTTGGTTTGGTGGCTCCAAATAAATGCAGTAGAGGATTTATCCTAGGATGGGGCTTGGCATGGCACCCGATGCAGTATAGGAGGACTCTTTTTGTGTGAGAATCTATGATGCTAGCCTCCTTGTATTGTGATTTGCATGATTTTTCTATTGTGATGGGAGAGCCATTAGTGCAAGGGTGACTCTACTACACATTTGGGATTGGGAGCACATTTTCCTGTTGTGGCCGATTGTTCAGATGGAAGACATGGAGATGGATGATCCCATCATTTGGAGATACAGAGGTGACATCACTCTTAGGCACACTAGATAGATTGGGTTCCCATATTGGAGACAGGTTATTGATGACATGACAGTTTTCCGTTGGTGCCCATGGCTTTAGATGTTGCCATGGTTTGATGACATTTAGCAGTTATATTTTTCTAGACAAGCCCATTATATGCAAGGTCGAGAGCATACAATGATTGAGAGGTAGCTTCCTGTCATAGTGGCTAGACAATTTGGAGATGTACAGGATAGGCTTGATGATGCATATAGGGCCATTTTTGTGAGATCGGCCAGAGAAGTTCCCACATGGGGACCGACTATTCTAGCTCCAAAGGCTGTAGAGAGCTTTAGACAGTTGGTGGCCCAGCCTTGGGCATATGATCAAGTTCAGCGAGTAGCTTAAACCACTTTGGCATATGATGCATGGTTTGTCCCACCCAAATGATTCATGGATCCGATAGGTGCTCCCCCTAGAGGGAGACCGAGAGGCAGAGGAACCAGAGGCAGGGGACAGGGAAGCCAAGATGGCCAAGATTGACAAGTTCCAGGGGCTCCTCAAGTTGGACAATAGCCTCATGTTCAACCATAGGTTCAACCTCAAGTGTATCCACAAGTACAACCGTAGTCAAGACCACCACCACCAGATGCACAAGATGCACAGATTCAGCAGCTGCAACAACAGGTGCAAACATTGACTAGTGAGCAGGATCAGGCCCACCAGTAGATTTTGGTCATTACTGTTGAGCAAGACTAGGCTCGACAACAAGTGCTTGCAGTGACAATATAGAGAGATCAAGCATTGCAAAGATTTCAGGCTATTACAGGAGAGAGGGATCAGGGGGTGGCCAGGTAGCAACAGATTGAGGTGATGGTGGCAGCGACCCATGGGAGGACAATTTTAGCATGTTTATATAGAGAGGTTCTTACAGAGGATGTATACTATAGGAAACATTACCATCAAGATGTTCCAACAACTCTTCGATAACTATATTTTTCACAATGTAGCGATGTGCATCCCTGAGCAGAGGATCAGTGTAAGAGGTAGGTTGGAGAAGGTAATAGCCAACAGGGCTATCTTTTTGATGTATAGACACTTTTTTTATTTGTGTCCCATTCTTTATCATAGATATACATTCATGGGATCCTTTTTGATAGCCTCATGGATATTGTACTTATCATCAATATACATACATTGATCCAAATTTTTGTACCATGACACATTTTTTGATATATATATGATATGGATACAAATGATTCATGCTATTATGTGTTTACTTTATTTCATGTATGGATGATATGATATAGATCCACTTACCTTATTTATTCCTATATGATATGTGATGATCATGATATGAATGGATGCAATGCGATGTTATTTTTCATTATCTTTTTGCAATATGATATGGATGGATGATTATGATATGTAGATGTTATGGATGCAAATGATGTGGATGTATTTCTTTTTTTATATTTTCTATGCATGTTTTATGATGGCGATGTATGCATATGGATGTATCAATGCAAATTCTTTTGATATGCAATGATTTAAGATGCTTAGAATAAAAAATCTATATTATTCATCACAACTCAAATGATTATGAGATTGATGTTATGATTATGATATGATTATGAGATGTATGTATGTTGATGATTGGTGGATGCAGGGTGGATATATTGATGATGTTTTGTTGAATTTCATGATACCAAGTTAGCATGGAGAGAAGATAGAAGAATAAAGAATGACTGACCGTTGATGATGATTGATTCAAAAGATCCAACAAGTCCTTGATCCATCAAGACTTTATTAGAGATGGTGATGAGACAATGCAAGATGAAAGATGAAAATGCAGGATGGGTGCTTACACTTCAGGATTGGGATTTTTTGTCATTCCTTATTTTTTGATATAACACATAGATATGATGCATCAAGGTATTGATAACCAGGATGGTGTTGTAACTAGTGTAATGGACTTTTACTTGACAAGCAGATAGGATAGTTCTTGTTCACATCTTGACATATGGAAACATCATTGGAATGAAAGTTAGAAGCTTAGAATATACTAGACCAAAGCATATGCAATAGTCAACATACCCTAAACGACCTTCCTACACACAACTAAGCAAGTATGCACCAAGATTATTTTACAAGATTATCCACAAGCACAACAAATGAAAGACAATGATCGATGCCCCATTCCTTTCTAAATCATTTTGGGTAGACATCATCAAGAGGTCCTCAGAATGGGTCATTAAGATAAATTGTAACAAAAGACCAAGGACAAACAGTCAATGTTATCTATATCTCTTGCTTAGTTTAAGTTTAGCTAAGGGGATATTTGATGTTGATGTCCATCACAGGAAGGATACATCCTAGGAGATGTTGATCAGAGGTTGTTTGATGTTGGGATGATGATGCTAAGATAAGTCATTGCTATAAACTTCACTAATGTGTTTACCTATGATTTAAACTTTAGATTTTGATTTTTAGGTTCGCACTTTTTGACTTGCTATGTTTTCTTTCTATTTGTTTTGCCAAAGGTTGAAGGTGACGATCGATTTATTATGGGTGAAAGCGAGATGGGATGGATGGGTTTTGGATTTTATGGAATATTTTAATATTTTTGGTATTTTGAAAATGTTTTGAGGCTATTTTTGGTCTTTTTGAAAGTTTATATGAATGTTTAGGATTTTCATATTTTTTGAGGTTGTTTAGGGTTTTTTGAATGTTTTGAGGCTTTTTAGGTCTTTTGAATGTTTTCGATTGTTTTTGTGTTTTCTATTTTCTGAATGTTTTTGTTTTTTTTTTGAATATTTGGATGTTTTTGGATTTTCAAGGGAATTTCTCAGTTTCAACCAAGAACCCAACCTAAAGACCTATCCTAGGGGCCTCAGGGGTTGATCAAAGATTAGCCTTGCCTCCGTTATACATGTAGAGACCACGTAGTTTGACTAACTCAACCCATTTACAAGATGAAGATATGAACAAATGAAAGATGATAGTTATTGTGATGGATGGCTAAAGGACTGACCTAGGGTGTCTTGGGGGCACATCAATGATGGCCTTGCCTACGTTCAAGCTGAGAGACGACGTAGTTTGACAAGAGGACTCTATTTTTTGGATTTTCAATGTTCAACCTTTTTATCGATTTTTGATGTTTTCTAGATGTTTTGGAATTTTCCTTTACAATTTTTTGAATGTTTTTGGATTTTAGCTATACAAGATTTTGTAAATGTTTTTGGATTTTCTGGATAAGATTTTATGAATATTTTTGGTATTTTCTAATAAGATGCCCCATGACCTCACAATATACAATAACTCGATTATGATCCATAATGAAATGCCCCCAGTGTGACATGTTATCCTACTTTGATAAAGGCAAGATAGACTAACCTTGGGAATATGCCAAGTAGTGTTGAAAGGGTTCATTATACCTTACAGTGACAAGCCATGATAAGGGTACGGATGAGGGATGAATGGTGATGCAAAGGATGATAGGGTCAAAAGATCCAAAGAATAGATGGATTTGCTTTATTTATGAAGGCACCTATTTGCCAGGTTTTCACCAAGGTACTTTCCCAAAGTGCCACTGAAGTGGTTTTCACTAGAGGATAAAAAAAATTCTTTAATTTTTTCAATCCTTTTTCTCATTTTTTGATTTTTTGTATTTTATGTTTTACACCCCTCAAGATTAGGCATAAAACTTCTTAAGATGCAAGCTGTTAGTTGGATCCTATAAGGGTTCACCTTCATGGGTTGATAGTTGGTATGCTCCTAATCCATACCTTGTTGTGATGACAAAGGGACCCAACTAGTTAGGCTCAAACTTTCCTTTGTTGTCTTGATCTGGAAGATTCTTCTAATTTTTCTTTAAGACAATATCACCTACCTAGAATGACCAACATTTGATTCTCTTGTTATAGCTCTGTTTCAATCAGTTTTGATACACTTGCAAGTGATTAAGGGTGTTAATACAACGTACATCCAAGAATTCTAGCTCATTCAATCAAGACATTTTGTATTCTTCCTCAGTTATCAAATTTTGCAATGACATTCGCAATGATGGGAGCTCAACCTCGATAGGCAAGATGGATTCTAATCCATAGACCAAGGAGAAAGGGGTTACACCTCTAGGTGTGTAAATACTATTTCCATAAGCCCAAAGAGTAGTATTTAGTTGCAGATTCCAATCATGACCAACTTCATTAACTATTTTCTTTAGGGTTTTTAGGATAGTTTTTTATGTTGCTTCTACTTGGCCATTGCCTTGGGGATAGTACGGGGTAGAGAATCAGTGCTGGATATTGAATTTTTTGCACAACTCCTTTACATCTTGATTTTTGAATGGTGTTCCATTGTCTATGATGAGGGTTTGTGGTACACCATAATGGAAAATTAGGTAATTCAGGATAAACTTAGCTATCTACTTACCTATTATGTCGGTCATAGGAATGGCTTCAACCCACTTAGAAAAGTACTCAATGGCGGTTATGATAAACTTATGGTCATTGGATGAGGTTGGAGTGATTTTTCCTATGAGGTCAATTCCCCATTGTGAAAAAGGCCATGGTGTAATCATTGGCTGCAATTCTTGAACTGGAGCATGAATCAAATCTCCATGCTATTGACACTAGATGCATTTCTACACACTAATTAGCTTCTTTTTCCATGGTTGGCCAATAGTACCCCATCCTCAACAGTTTCTTAGCTAGTGTCATACTTCTAGAATGGGACCCACATATGCCATCATTTACTTATGTTAAAGTAGTTAAGGCTTCCTCTTGGTTAAGACATCATAGTAATGTACCTTTGATGCTTTGATAGTAAAGGGTATCACCTAGGATCATGAATCGAGATGCCTTTTTAACAAAGGTCTTCTTAAGGTTCAGGGTGATATCTAATGGAAGGGTTCCTCTATTGAGGTAAGTAAACATGTCATGGTACCACGAGGATCCAAGACAAAAAATGACACACGCGAATTCAGATTCAAGGATTTCAAAAGTTGGTACAAGAATTTGTTCTACCAAGAATTCATATTGGAGAATGTTGTTTGGCATGTCTAGTAATGATCTGATTGTTGTCATGGCATTTGCTACTCTATTTTTCATGCGAGGAATTTACTCAAAAGTTATGTCTATAAAAAGATCTTTGAGATTATCCACCATCTTCTTGTAAGGATTGAACTTGTCATCTTTAGTTCAATAGTCATCATTTACTTGATTGATAACTAGTTGTGAGTCTCCATAGACTTTCATCTCTTGTATCTACCACTAAACTGCTATCCTAAGACCTATGATCAAGGCTTCATATTTAGCAATGTTATTAGTACATGGAAATGATAGCCTATACAACTTTGGGATGTAATCACCTTGGGGGGTGATGAAAATAATGCTTTCTCCTAATCCATGTTGAGTGAATGATCCATCAAAGTACATCTTCCACTAAGCAATGAGATTAATAAGGAACACTAATTCATCAAGAAACTCAAATATTAAAGTGTTCTCATCATAGATGGGTACTTTTGCTAGTTGGTCTGCAATCATTTTTCCTTTGATTTCCTTGCACTCCACATACTCTATGTCAAACTCTGTCAAGATCAATACCCATTTAGCCATTTTTCTTGTGAGAGTTGATCTAGATAACAGATATTTTAAGGGATCAATCTTCGTGATGAGCTTGATTTGGTGTGAAAACATGTAGTGCCTAAACTTTTGTGAAGTGAAAAATACTGCTAGGCATGCCTTCTCAATGGATGAATAGTTCATTGCATAGCCTACAAAGGTTCTATTGATGTAGTATATGGCTATTTCCTTTCTATTCTCATCATGTTGTGTTAAAAGAGCTCCTAGTGTTGCTAGTGTTGTTGATATGTATAGGATCAATGGCTTGTTTGGTATCGGGGGCATGAGCATTGGAGGTGTTAGTAGATAATCCTTGATCTATTGGAAATATTTATCACATTTGTCATCCCACTTGTAAGTTATCCCTTTATGGAGAAGATGTGAAAAGGGATGAATCTTATCTAATAGTTGGGCTATGAATCTTCTGATGGACTGCAACCTTCCTTGTAATCCTCTCATTTTTTTCAATGTCTACAATGGTTCCATGTCTAGGATAGCTTTTACCTTTTTTGGATTGATTTCTATCCCTCTTTGTGAAACAATAAAGTCAAGAAGCTTCCCTAATGTGACCCTGAACACACACTTTTTTGGATTCAGTCGTACCTTGTATTCTTCAAGCCTATCAAATATAGGTCCTAAGACTTGTATGTGCTCACTTCTCTTCTTTGATTTTTCCAAAATATCCACATAATCTTCAATTTTTTTGTGGATCATATCATGAAAGATGAGGACCATTGCTCTTTGATAGGTTTCTCCTACATTCTTTAACCCAAATGGCATTATATTCCAGTAGTAGGTTCCCCATGGACAAGTAAAGGAAATTTTATGTTGAACTTCATTGGCAACTGTGATTTGATTGTAGCCTGAAAAGCCATCCATGAGTGACAACATTTCATGCCCAGCTATTAAATCCACAATGAGATTTATGTTGTGAAGAGGGAAATCATCCTTTGGGAATTCCTTGCTCAAATCTCTAAAATTAGTGCATATTTTGAAGCCCCTAGTGGGTTTTGAGACTAGTACCAGGTTTGAAACCCACTAAGGATAATCTATCAGTTGGATAAATCCAACGTCAAGAAGATTTTGTAGTTCTAGTTTAACCATGATTGCTATCTAAGGGTGCATCTTCCTTAATTTCTATTTAACTGGTTTGGCATTGGGATAGACTGTTAAGTGATGTACAACCACTTTTGGATCAAGGCCTGGCATATCTATGTATGACCATGCAAAGTTAGCTCTTCTCTCTTTGAGGAATTTTGCTAGGTTCTTTTGTTCTTCATACAACAAGGATATAGCATAAAAAGTGATCTTGGATGCTTCTTTTGTTCCCACATTGACTAGAGTAGCCTTTTCTACTAGTATTGTTGACTTCTCTAGATGCATTGCACTAAGGGGGAGATTGAATCCCTCATTCTTGGGCACCTTAGAAAGGTTTTCACCATCAAATGCATCCTTTATTTTTACTATTTTGGGACTATAGAGTGCCACTAAGTGGCTTTCACTCAAGGATCTACATGTTAGTTGCATTTCATTTATTTTGTGACTGGAGGATTCAATCGTCTCTTTATAGTATGCCCCTGTATCGAGCTCTATGTCAAAGCCAGCTTTGTAATCTACCCATGATAATTTTTCTTGGAGTCCCATGAATTCTGAGATTGATTCATCATTTTTGAATAAATCTAGAATCAGTGGTCCTTGTTGGTCCATGTCAATGAGTTGTAGGTATACTAGGTGTATTTCAACTGGTTGGTCATTTGAGACAAGGATGTTGTTCTCAAATATGTCAACAACATCAAGGGTAAATTCATCTAAGGTTGTATCATGCAATGTAGGTGATCAAGAGGAAGCCTCAACTTGTTTAGCATAAATACCTTTGCCAATAAGTGTGACCTTGCTAGTAGTACAACCTCAGCCAAGATTCTTTATTCATTTCTCAGGAATGATGGGTTCTAGTAAACCATTGTCATTATGTCCTAGCTTCTTATTCTTGTTATATCCCATTCTCTACATTAGTTGTAGGCCTTTGTTTTCATCTTCCATGGGAAGAACAGGAATAGGCTGTTCATCTTGATAGAGAATTTTAGAGATATATTTTCCATTGATATCTTCTTGATTCAGTTCTCCCCACTTGGTGAAGGTAGTAGCTGCCATCTTGATTGTTTCTGGTTCTTTGGTGCTAGATATAGGTTTCCCATGGGATTGAGGAGAAATAGGTAACTCTCTTAAGACAAAGGTGTCTTTCAATATTTTTTAGTTTCCACTACCATCATCTTGTATCACTACTTTGATGTCAGGTATAATTTTCACAATGGGTATTTTTGATGTTGAGGTAGAAGTGAGGGATGATGAGTCAATAAATGAGCTTGATTGTGTAGGTCCCTCATCATTTTTGGGTACTTGTCAGATCTTATAGCACTTAGCCTCAAGAATTTTGT
Source organism: Sequoia sempervirens (assembly GCA_007258455.2). Classification (NCBI taxonomy): domain Eukaryota; kingdom Viridiplantae; phylum Streptophyta; class Pinopsida; order Cupressales; family Cupressaceae; genus Sequoia; species Sequoia sempervirens. Next base: position 297,535,134 of record VDFB02000015.1, read on the forward strand.
AGTAGTAGAAAGGCTCAGGTTCTCCATGAATAGTGATTTCTCTTCCTTCAAAAGGAAACTTCACACACCGATGATAGGTTGAGGCTACAGCTTTTAGAGCATGGATCCAAGGTCTGCCAAGTAGTATGTTATAGGGAAGATCAAGATCAAGTACTTGGAATGTAGTTTCTACAATAAGAGATCCCAGTTGGATTGGAAGTGCAATGATTCCTTGTGATACCCGTTCTTGGTTGTCATATGCCCTGATGGTGGTACTCTTTGTCTTCTCAATAGTATCTTCTGAATAGCCTTGATTCTTGATCAACTGCAGGGTACAAATGTTCAGACCAACACCTCCATCTACCAAGACTCTTTTGACCTTATTTTTATCAATGACAACCTCAAGGTGTAATGTATGGTTATGAGATGGTTGTGATGTTAAATCTTGCTTGGAGAAGGTGAGAATATGGTTGGAAATATTCTCTACCATAGCTTGAAACTAGTCACTATAAATGTTCTCAAGAACGGATGACTCGGACAAGGATTTTTCTAGTATTTCCCTGTGTGAAAGGGATAAACTTAAGAGTTCTAAGATTAATATATGTTTGGAGGTCTGTTTAAGTTGATCAAGAATATTTTACTTTTGAGGATTAGATGTGGGAAAAGTAGGTTGTGTCCTAGATTAAGTTGGGACAACTCCTTGAACAGTTATTTTTCCATGTCGTGTGGTGACTCCACATTCTGTACTAGCTCCTTTGATGGTGACAATAGTGGTAACGCTATCATAGGAGGTGACTACATTGGAATAGGTATGTTGTACATTGGTGTAATCCTTAGCTTTTTCATTATTTTTTTCTTTTTTATGATCCAGCATAGGGGTCTTGTATATCTTGAGATCTTGGTTCCCAGTTGGTACTTCAATAGATATGGTATCATTCTCTATGAGATCTTGGATGGTATTCTTGAGTTTCATGCAGTTTTTTGTTCCATGTCCTTTGATTTTATGAAGATCACAGAGATCACATTCATTATACCAAGATGGCTTCTCTTGTGGTTCTTGGTAGTTTTAAAAGTTAGGAAGTGTTATCATATTTTACTCTACTAGTTTCTTCATGATCATCTCGATGGGTTCTGATAACTGTGTACTTCCATTTGGGATAGTTGTTCCTATTATCGATTTTCCTTTGTTGCATGTTGGTGTTACTAATCTAATTGTTTTGAGGTGGTACCATTTGTTGCATAGTTAGTTGGATGTTAGCAACTTGATTGTTATCAATTCTAGGAGCACTTAGTATGACCTTAGCGTCTACCACACCATCATTTGTTATGTTTTTTTTCTTGTCCCATACATGAGGTTTTTCAATTGAACTAGTTGAAGGATGATTATCTTTGTAAGCCTAAGCATTTCCTTGTGAGATTAAGGCTCTTTCAATGTTAAGGGCTCTAGGGACTAGTTCATTGTATGATGTGATGTATTGCATTTTCAAGTGGAATGATAGATTTGGATCAAGGTTGGCTATAATTATTCCCACTTGTTGTTCATCATGAAGAGGCTAGTTGCTTTTACTAGCTCTTTGTCTCCATCATTGTAAGAAATTAGCAAAGGTTTCTCCTTGATTTTGTTTAAGAGTGTACAACTCTTCTAGACTAACTTCCATGTCAAAATTGAAGAAGTGATTGATGAATTTGTTAGTAATTTCTTGATAAGTTTCGATACTAGGATGAAAATGAGAAAACCAATCTATAGCATTACCTATTGAACTTTGAGGGAAGAGGTGCATAAGATATGAATCATTGTAAGCCACTTCCATGCACATGATGTTAAATTCTTTGATATGGTCAACAGGACTTCCTCTCCCTCTGTATTTGTCAAACTTGGGGATTTCAAAACTAGAAGGGAATGGTATCATTGCTATGTTTTCATCAAATGGGTAAGGACACAAGTTCTATGTATGAGGCTTCTTTGTCTTTCCCATGCAAAGGTCCTACATTTTTGGTGAAATTGCTTTCAATTTTGATGCTAGATCGTCTTGTGGATTGGGTGGAGGAACATATGATGGGATGATAGATGAGGTATATGAGATGTATGAAGGTGTGAGATTTTATGAAAGTGATGAATATGTTCCTGATGCATTTGGATTGACGATGTTCAAATGAGGATAATAGGAACCTTGTTGTTGTTGGGTGTATTGTTGAGCTAGTAAAGCTTCTTGTTGAGCTTCTTGTTGTTGTTGGGCCTATTTTTGTTGATGTGATAATAAAGCTAAGGTTTCTTGTTGTGCTTGTTGTGTGATGGTCACTTGTTCTTGTTGTTGTTCTTGTGCTAAGGCTACTTGTTGAGCTTGATGTTGTTGTCTTGTTGGGATTGTTGTTGTGTACAGATTTTTGATAGGCTTGTCATACTTTTTGTAGAGATAAGGCATGTGCTTGCAATGTGGCATCAGGTGGTTGTTGAGACATCTATGAAGGATTAGGGATATTGATGTTTTGAGTGGGTAGCGAATTGCTGGTGAGAGGTGGATGGTTCCCTTGGTTAAACATTCCTTCCAATATGGTAGAATGAGGTGGAGGAATGTATGTTTGAGGTCCCAATTGATTTGGCACAGAAAAGGGAACTGTGGAAAAATATGATGTTATTAAATTTTACAATGGAAATGGCACACTAGGACCTTGAGTCCATTGATTGAAAAGATTCCCCTGCCCTATGTTTTGAGGATTACCTTGTGCAAAAGATGTAAACAAAGTATTTGTGATCAAGGTACTCCCAAGATTGATAGGACTTGTAACCAAGGGATTGTTTGAAGGTGGATTAATGGTGGATGATGTGGAAATGGTAGATGGAATGGGTGAACCCACCAGAGGGTTGGATAAAGATGTCCCTATTTGTGTTGAGGGTTGATTTTTTGATACAATATTGACATGCCCTTGTGTACTGTTTTGAGATATTTGGTTTGTAGTGCTTTGTTTAATGGTAGGCATAGTTGTGGTACTCACAGGTGTGGATGAAGAAGGGTGTCCCCAAAATATCGATGTGGTGGCAGAATAATGAAGTTCAAGTGGTGTGTGTAGCTATTTTGGAGCTTTGGGAATATGAGGAGAACCAAAAGTAGGTGTCTAAGTGGTGGTGGAAGGTGGAGGATTAGTTTCAAGGGTACCCACAAGTGTACTATTGTCAAATGGTGAGGTATGACCAAAATATTTAGCAAGGCTGGTTGCAAGACTAGGTATGAATGTTTGATTTAGCCCTTGTGATGGAGTTGTGAAACTATGTGTTAAATTTTGTGCTGCAAACATTGGGGAGATAGGAGCTACACTTTCAAAGGCTTGATGTTCTAGAATTTCTTCCCTAGTGAGATCAAATGGGTTATTCGTGACATCTTCAATTTCATATGGTCCTGAAGGAGATGGTGGTTGTTGTGATGGGGTAACATGTCTTCTAGGATCAAATTCTAAAGGATTTGGATCACTTGAGGTAAATGTAACTTTGGTTTTCTCCATGATTCTCTTGTGTTGTGATCTTGTCTTTACCATAAATTTTGTGTCAGCTATGGGAGATTTGTGTTGAGTTTTGTAATGTTTAAACTCTCTAGTTGACTCAAACCTAGGTAAAAGGGATGCTTTAAGTCTTTTGGGAGCAATGATGACAATGTGGGATGAAAAGATGGGTGATAAGGGAACTGATCTTTGCAAACATTTTGGGACAACACTTTTGACTTGACTTTGATGTTTTGATGTTGGTATAAAGGATGCTAATGAACCTAGAAATCTTTAGGGTATACTTGTGACCTTCCAGATAAACTACTTCAAAGATGATAACTATCTTAACTAAGTGCATGGAAAAAGATACATTTCACATACAAAGTAGCTAAGGTAGCAGTTGGTTTGGTATTTAAGTCCCAAAGTGTTGGTGTATTTGAAATTCTATAGAGTTAGATGAAGTGAAGGGTGAAATTTGATGAAGGGTTGAGTGAAATGTTTGACCAAATGTTGAACTAAAGTGAACCTTTTTTTTTGATAAGACCAAGGTAGTGAGAATGATGCTAGACCTCTAAAATGTTCAAATCCTAAAGACTCAATGATTTAGAAAATTTGTTGATCTTCAAAAAGGTGAGGGTTTTGGCTCATAAAGAACATGTACATGTCTGAATATTTCCTTAGTGTTTGTTCATAAAACTTTATCAAAAACTTGTTTTTGTTTTCATAAAGTGCCTCAATGTGGTAGTTGATTTCTTTTACACTAAGATGTCTAAGCTTAAAGTGATGACCAGTTGACCTTCATTTAGGGATCCTTCTTTTCCTGAGATCATCTAGTAAAGTGAACCTTTGTTTCAACAAGATCAATGTAGTGAGGATGATGCTAGACTTCCAAAATGTTAAAGTCCTAGAAAACTAATGTTGATTCAAATGAGAGGTCAGATGGGAATGTTCAAACCTATTCAGGCTCTCCTCGCTAGGGAATAAAATTTTCTCATCAAAATGTAATGATTGCGGTAAAATATTGAAACCCACTTTTGACCATACCTTGTCCTACAATTCCAATGTCTGAAATGGAGTGCTAGAGATTTTCCCCTATGGATTTTGACTATTTGATGAATAATTCATGGGAGTTTGGTATCATGTGAAAATATTAGGATGTTGACTCCAAAAGAATGTATACAATTTTGGACTATACCATGAATCGCATCTATAAAAGTTTGCTACCAATCTGTCTTTATTTCTGTGAAGTGCAAAAAGGTGTTTCTTGAGAAATTTTTGAGTGAGATGTCTAAGTCTAAAATGAGGACTTGTAGATCTTGGCTTAGGGATCCTAATTTTTCATGAAATCATGCAAAAAAAGTTTAAGTTTATGGAAGAAAAGAAGATATTTATTTCCACGCGGGTGGTGGTAATATGGGTTTTCCAGCCTCAATATCGGCGTTTTCCTCTTCTTCATCTAAAATGGTTGTTGTGTTTCTTCACGGTGTGTTTGTTTCCTTGTTTTCAAAAGTGAAGGCTCTCAAACTACTAATAAGACTAGTTTGTTCACCATTTATGAGTTCAAAGTTTGGCTGAATTATAACACCTAGAAGATCAGGTTGTTCAATGGGAGCAATCGGTCTCCAAATAGTCATGTGGAATTCATTTGTCAATTTATCTTTGCTTAAGTGAATTGATTTTACCACAAACACTTGTCTTTGATTATGTTTCCAAACTAGATATTTTTCAAAAACATCATAACTTTCACAATGTCCATTTCATAAAAATCATGAGATTAAAGTCATAATTGCCTATGTTTTCTTTGGGAAAATATGGGTTTGAGATTAAAGTCAAGATATTTAGAAATCGCTAAGGATAAATCCTTAGGACAAGCAATAATATCAAGGCTAACTCAAGAAGTCCATATTTGAACCAAAGTGTTTGAAATTTTGATAGTGAATATTTTTTTTATGGATTGTTTTGAAACCAAGAAAAGTGTTAAACTGACTCACAATCATTTACAACCCTAGGATAGAAATGGCTATATTTTTTGAGTCCCCACTAGGATTTCTCCAAACACTAGACAATGTGAACAGTTAGAGATTTGGTGACACTAGCTCCCCTCTACGACACACACTTCTTGGGACCACCAAATCTCAAAATCCTTAAAATTTGGAGATTAAAAGAATTTTTTCTATTTCTACAATTGAATAGTATAGATGTGTGGTGGCTTCAGAATGACCATTATTGCACCAACAAATATTTTAGGATTTTGGCATGCTAAACAAATGGGTTGTAGTAAGGGTAATCGGGGACATGGCACCTTGTGAGTGTTCAGCAAGCCACTAAAGGATTTGATCAATCCTACTAGGGGATCTTATACTTTTTACCGTAGTACCCCATTCTAAAATAAAATTTACGGCTAAGGCCTACATACCATGAGGACTTGACAGTTTAGTCTTATCCATTTATATATCAACTCGAGTGAAAAACTAGTTGGAGTCACCTTCGAATTGGTCTCAAGTAGGCCCCTCTAAAGATAAAAAAAGTGGAGTACACTTTTAGTTCAACCGCCCAATTCACATAAAGCACAAGGAGGGAGCACACACAACGTCTCTTTCTCACACTAGTATGGTTCAATTTTAAACCCAAATGAAAGATGTGGGTGATTTTGCAAAGTGTTAGAGAATGTTTATGTTTCTCAAGGTCATCAAATGGCATGAGAAAATTTCATACGCATTCACAAAAAACATTGAAAATCATAAAACATAGCAAATAGTTCTCCATTTTAACCTTTCAAAGCAATGATGAGTTCATTTTAAGCACCAATTGAAAGATGAAGTTTTCCTTGTTTAATTTTAAGCCCAATTGAAAGATGTGATGTGATGGTTCAATTTTATCCAACTTTGAGCATTCATTTAAAACCAAATTGAACTCTAGTGAATTTCCTAAAGCAAAAAGTAGAAAGCATGAAATTTGGTTATAATTTCCCCAAAGCATCAAACGCTTGTTACAATCATAGAATCTGAGATAGAAGAGAATTTCTTTCACTTTCACTCCATGTCCTTAAAACCTACAAAACCTTGTTAGTCTAAAAACCAAAACATAGTCATGCATGAATCAATGATTAGATAAACTAAAAAAATTAAGTCACATGTCAAAAAAAAACATAAAATTTCTTACCCTAATTGGGTGTCATTGAACACGATAGCATCACAATTTGAGATTTGGGTGTCACTCTGGTGAAAATTGGCATCACTTTATACCAAGACCAATGAGCACGATTGCATCACTATTTTGATGAGCATCGCTGCTAACGATAGTGTTGCAATTTGGAATTCTAAAGCATTAGACTAGTGAGTTTGAGCATCATTGTTTAAATTTTTTGATACCTCTAGATTAAATATGTGTCACCATATTTAAATTAGCGCTAGAAAATTAAATATGTGTTGGTGTTTCAAATTGATAGGGCATTGCTATTTGTAGTTTGAGCATTGTTGCAACCTGCAAATTAGCATAAAATGAAATTCAAGCTAAAAAATAGTTAGATTGTCAGTTTTCCCTCATTCTAGTGCCAGAATATGAGACGTGGGAAATATCAGTGAGGATTGATTACACTTGACTCATGATGAATCGAAGCATAACTTCTCCAAACATGCCTACATCTACAAACAAGATCATTCAAAATGGAAATCTAAAACTAAGCATTTAATTGAAAATGAAATCTACAAACTACAAAAAAAAAATTAAATTCCTAACCTAGCCCATCTAAAACTTATCTTGTTTTGGATTTGGTGTCATGTTGATGTGAAACGACAACCCTTTCCTAATCTCATGATTAGTGAGTGTTTCAGTCGATTCTATGGAAGAGAATCGATGAAACCATTGTGATTGATGTATGAGAATCTAGTTTATGAAAAAATTAACATGATGCAAGCTAAGTTACCATGATTTTATGCTACAAATGATCTAATTATGCTATTGCTAAGCTAATTTAAGCTAAATCTATGCTAAAAGATCAAAATCCATAATTTATAAACAAGCTAAGATGGATGCATGGAAGCCATTAATGGATACTCTAAGCTATTACGCAATGAAAATGAACTAAAATAAGCTAATAAGTGAGTAAAATGAGAGCATGGATGTAAGTAAACTCAACAACATAAGTTTTCAATTGAAAGATGGATCCATTTGTCTCTAAATAGTGATCTATTTATAGGAGAGCAAATGAGGAATGAATGGTTGAGATCAAAAAGTTTAATCAACGGTTCAAAATGAAGGGGATGAGAGGCATGGATCATGGATTCTCATCAATGTATGAGAATGCATGATGGGTTTTAATCAAAGGCTCACACTTGCCTCAAACAAACCCACTTTTGACCTGCTCACACAAGTCAAAGGTAACTTGCTCAAAAGGTTAAAAGTTAACTTGCATTTGAAGCTAAGTGAGTTGATTGGAGGAGAGAGAATATTCTTTTAGGTGAGGAGAAAGGTAATCTACAAATCAAAACAAAGTTTTAATTGTGCAAAAAATTGGATAAGGAATATTCCATGGGAATATTCCCTTTGCTTAGAGAAAAATTAGTTTAATTGCTAATTAAACAAGATTTAATTTATGCAATCAAGGAATTTGGAGGAATAAAGTGATATTTATTAAATTAGATGATTTAATAAATGGGGGAGAGATGAAATTGATATTTAATTAAATAACTTAGGGTTATTTAATTAAATAATATGACTTAGGAGATTAAATTAAATATTTTGATTTATTTAATTTAATTAGATGAAGTGTTAGTGTGAAAAGAGATGAATTAACCTGATTAAATTAATTAGGCTAATAGATGAAAATGATGTAATTAATTAATTAGGTAGGCTAATTAAAACAATTAAGTGAAAAGAGGATGGATTAAAAAGGAAATGATGTTAGTAAATTTGATTTAAATGCATGATAACGATTAGGACATTTTTCAGTGTCTACACATACATAGTGGATGTCCATATGTATGTACATGTACTAATCTATGTACATACATACCTACGTTCATATATATGTATGTGCACAATAATTTTGAACACTCGTCTAAGTTTAATTTCAAAGGTTTTATGCCATGCACTTGTATTATTCTATTCTTTAGTGCATAATCATTCATTGTGCAGATTTGTATTTCACAAATATTTAGTGCACAAGTAGGTGCATGGAGATGGGTAGCCAATTTGTGGCAACTTTGAAAAAAAAAATTGAAAAGTCATAATGCGGGCGCATTATAATTGGCTCGCATTATGGATTCATGTGTTGAGCCTAAGGCTCAGCCACAACGAGCCCACAATGTGAGTGTGTTATAACACGAGCATGTTATAACATGAGTGTGTTATAATGTGCTCATGTTATGACATGTTAAAAGCAAAAAAAAAAGTGAAACGCATTCATTCTTGCATTTCGGCTGTGTTTTTTATTGTGCTTGTGGAAAAAACCCCCATTTTTCACCCTCATGTTCTAGGAGGAGGTATCTTGCAAAAATCTTCATCAATGGTTGCTATTCCATCACAAGGATGGCGCCACAACAACGAGGAGGTGTGAGAGTTAAGGATTGTTTTCTTTTTTTTTTTGAATTAGTTACTTTTAAGTTATATTTGATATTTATTTTTTTGAATTTGTAGGAGATGCAAATCAACCTGCAAACCCTCAAAATCCTCAACAAGAAGAGCAACCAAATCCTCAACAACAAAATCAACCACAACAACAACCTCTTCCACCAATCACTCAACCCCCTCTTGGCACTCAACAAAATTTAATGAGTGAATTTGAGAACAAAAAACAAATTAAGGATTTAATCAGTAGGTTGAGTGATCCAAATGGTTCAACAGTGGAAAGAATGACCCTAGCAAGTTCACTGAAAGATATGTTAAAAAATGTAGATTCAATTAGCAAACAAATAACTGCATGACAAGATAGGAGGCAAGCAATGAGGGCTTATTACATGCATAAACTATGATATAAAGATGTAAAAGATTTAAAAATTACAAAAGGTGATTTGTACTCATTATTCATTGAGCCACACACAAATCAAAGCATAATAGTAAGCAATAGCATAGACAAGGTAGTTAGTAGTTTGAAAAAATGCCTTGAAGAAATGCAGTCTCATGCTGATGGAATGCCATTCCATCACCATAAGACCACATTTCTTTGATGCATTTCTTCAAATAGCTCACCACCTTTTCTATGATGCCATTCCATCACCATGAGACCGCATTTCTTTGATGCATTTCTTCAAATAGCTCACCACCTTTTCTATGATACCACATTTTCCATACATGTGTACCAAAGCATTTTATCAAACTACTCACTTCCTTGCTGCTATGGCTAAAAGCCTAAAATAGGTGCTTTCCAACAAACTATGGATGCTTGGAAAAATATCTATCAAAGCATAATAGTAAGCAATAATACCATAGAGAAGGTAATAAATTGTCTAAAAAAATACCTGAAAGAAATGTGGTCTTATGGTGATGGAATTCCATGACATGCATTTGTTTGTAATGGCATTCCATCACCATGAGACCCCATTTCTTTGAGGCATTTTTTCAAATAGTTCACTTCCTTCTCTATGCCACCATAGTTATTGTACATGTCTATGAAAGCATTTGATCAAATGGTTCACCGGCTTGCTGTTATGGGTAAAAGCCTAAAAACACATCCTTTCAAACAAAATATGGATAGGGAAAATAGTAAGCATGATAGTCAAAAATATATAGTTTAATAAGTACTCAAAATTTTGTTCATTATCTCATACATTATAATTCACGATGTGGATCGCTATTCTAGTTTTTGTGATTGAATAATTTGTTGTTTTATTTTCAGATGTTGCAAGCCGAAACACCTCTGAATGTAATGAGGGCAATGGAGATCGGTGTTTCGTCTACTATAGAATCCTTGATGAAGGGTACTCCCCTTACAATCTAAAACTCACAAAAACAACAGATAATGGCACAAAAAAAAATGCAAGAAGGAAACCAAATATTTTCTATTATCACTGAAATGAAAATGAAATTACAATATTATATTTTCCATCACATGGGCTTTCCGATTACATAAATTTGCAAATCTGCAAATCAGAGCCACTATCTACTTTGCTCTCACTTTTTTCTCTATAGTCCCCCTTTACCTCCTTTATCTGGAAGGTGTAACCACCCTAGAATCTTCTGGAAAGTGTAACTTCCTCAAGAAGATATTTTGAAATTTTATTAATTTTGGTATTACAACTTCGTGGGGTCATAACTTTTGATCTGACCATCGGATTTTCAATTATAATACCTTTTTGGAAAGGTCTCGAGAAAATATTATGGATGAAATGTTGGGCCTAAAGGCCAACTACTTTTTTTCCACTAATTTTCAGGCCCATCCAAAGCCTCTAAGTGCCTCAAAATTGACCCTGGAGATTTTACTAGGATTTTTGAAAAAATTAAAATTTTAATATTTCTCAAATTAAAAATGGTATTGAAGTGATTTCTTCACCATTGGCCTCAATTTACCATTCTGGAGGTTTGTGTAAGATTTCATATCCAACTGTGCATAAATGCAAACTTACTAAAATAGTAACCCTACCAAATTTAGCACTTATTGAAAAGAAACAACATTTTTTTTGGGTGATGCAAGATTGCTCTTACACCCTGGATGCTCCCACATCAGACACCTGAAGTAATTTGAAAAGTGACCCTATCACTTCACAGGAGTTACAGGGAAATCATGACGGATAACCTCAAACTCAAATAACCATGATGAATCTTCAACAGGCCTTCCTCTCCATTTCACCAAGTACTCTGCATATTGCCTATTTATTGTGCTTCTTCCCACATGGCTATCCAAAATGTCTTTTATCTCCTCCTTTTCTGAAGTAGGTGTTGGAATGTTCCACTGTGCCTCTATTATTTCTTTATCAATTATTCCCTCATGATATTCTGTTAAATCTAAGATGTTAAACACAAGTGAAATATGAATTCCATCAGGCAACTCTACCTCATATGCATTTCTTGAATCATGCTTCTTCAGGATCTTGCATGCTCCAAACTTCTTCATATTCAACTTGTTGTATGTACCAACTGGAGACCTTTCCTTTCACAAATGAACCATAACTTCATCTCCTACCTAAAACTCCTTATACCTTCTTTTTTGATATGCCTTAGCATTATACTGAGAGTTCATCTTATTGATATGCTTCTTCACCTCGTCATGCAAATTCTTCAAGTGCTCAACAAAATCTTCAGCCTCAGCACTAATTTTCTCCCCTTTATCCATCTTTCTCAATTCATAAGCATTCCTCAGACTACTCCCATATACAATCTGGAATGTTGATTTAACAGTGCTCCTATTGATAGAATTGTTATAAGAAAATTTTGCATGTGGTAAAATCAAATCCCATCCCTTTGGTTTATCTCCTACTAAGCATCTTAGCGGGTTACCCAAACTCCGATTGACCACCTTCATTTGTCCATCAGTCTGTGGATAGTGATAAAAACTAAACTTCAAATCTATCTTCAACTTATTCCATAATGTTCTCCAGAAATAACCAACAAATTTGGTATCTCTATTTGAAACTATACTCTTCGGTAGACCATGTAGTCTCACCACCTCTCTAAAAAAAAAACTCTACAATATGAACAGCAACATTGGTCTTATGACACGGAATGAAATTTTCCGTGTTCAAAAATCTATCCACCACCACAAATATGGAATCATGCCCTCTCTGTGTCCTCGAAAATCCAAGGACAAAATCCATACTAATGTCTTCCCATGGCCTCTTAGGTATAGGTAATGGCTGATACAATCCATTGTTATAACTTGTTCCTTTTGTCATCTGACATACTCTGCAACTTTGTACAAACTTCTTCACATCTTGTTGTAACTGTGGCTAGTAATAATTCTCACTAGCAAGAGCAATGGTCTTATCACGACTGAAATGCCCAGCCAATCCTCCACTATGTATCTCCTTTATTATATTCTCTCTCATAGAAATCCTTGGAATGCACAATTGGATTCCTCTAAACAACATTCCATCTTGGATTAAGAAATCCAACCATCTTGTCCTATCCAATGTAACAGGTTCCAAACAATCTTTCCAAGCTTTTGCAAATTTTGGATCTTCTGGATACAAACTCTTGAGTTCATTGAACCTAACAACCTCTATATTCATCTCTATCAACAAATTTTTCCTTCTACTTAAGGCATATGCAACTCTGTTTCATCTTCTACTCCTATGCTTCAAAACAAAAGTATAACTCTACAAAAACTCAGCCCATTTTAAGTTCCTTTAATTCAACTTTCCTTGACTATTGAGATACTACAGATCCTAGTGATCAGTATATAAAACAAATACTTTTGGCAACAAATAGTGTCTCCATTTCTTCAAATCCTGAACTATAGTATAGAACTCTTGATCATAGACATAATATTTCTTCTTATCATCATTTAACTTCTCACTAAAATCAGCAACAGGATTACCTTTTTGACTCAAAATATCCCCTATGGCAATGCCACTAGCATCACAATCTACCTGTAAGACCTTATTAAAATATAGAAGTGCCAAAATAGGTTGCTCTATAACTTTCTTCTTCAACATATCAAAAATTTTTGCTGCTCTTGTAGTCAACTTAAACTCTTTTCTATCCCCTCTCATTGCTTCAATTAGAGGTGCAAAAATACTACTGAAACTCTTAATAAACTTTCTGTAAAAACTTGCTAGACCATGAAATGATCTTACCTCTGTAACACTCCTTGGGGTAGGCCATTCAATGATAGCTCTCACCTTCTTTGGATCCATTTTAAGACCATCTACTAAGACAACAAATCCTAGATACACCAACTCCCTTTCTACAAAACTACATTTCTTCAAATTAATCAACAGCTTCTCCTCTCTTAGCTTCTCAAAAAATTCCAAATATGCATCAGGTGCTCCTCCAATGTCTTACTAAAAATCAGAATAAAATCCAAATAAACAATAACATTTTTTCCTAAAAATTATTTTAGAACCTCATTCATAAGCTGCATACATGTGCTCAATGCATTGGTTAGCCCAAAAGGAATGACTAACCACTCGTACAAACCCTCCTTAGTTTTAAAGGTTGTCTTCCATTCATCTCCTTCTCTAATATGGATCTAGTGATATACACTCTTCAAATCTATCTTTGTGAAGTACTCAACTCCACTCAAACAATCCATAATGCCATCCATCCTTGGCAAGGGAAATATGTACTTGATGGTGATCTTGTTGATGGCTCTAGAATCTGTACACATCCACCATTCCCCATCCTTCTTTGGTTCTAGTACTACAGGTACTGCACATGGACTCTTGAACTCTCTTGAATCAATCCCTTCCACAACAACTCTTGCACTTGTATGTTCAACTCTTCACTCTCTGCTAGAGTCATATGATGAGCTTCCTTATTTGGCTAACTAGCTCCAGGAATCAGGTCCATCTGATGACTAATCTTTCTTACTAGAGGAAAACCTTCAAGTACATTATCAAAAATAATAGCTTGAAACTCATTCAACAAATTTGAAACCTCTACAGGTACATCAATAGTATCTTCTTTATCAACTCTAGGGATCAATGTAAAACACATATGCTCACGCTTCATACCTTCTAGGAACTTTCTTCCATCAACCAAACAAATTCTTGCATTATTGCATGCCTTTTCCTCTGCCTCTTTCAAGGGCTTCAACTTATAACGAACTCCATCCTTTTTCAAAGAATAGGTGTTGGCATGTCCATCATGTATTGCTCGTCGATCAAACTGCCATGGTCTACCTAACAACATATGACAAACATTCATAGGCATAATATCACACAATACCTCATCATGGTAATTTCCAATCTTGAACTTTACCATACATTGTTCATTTACCAAATCTTTATGGTCCTTCTACAACCAAGCAATCTGGTATGGATTTGGATGCCTTCTTCTCTCCAACTACAACTTACTAACCATCTCTTCTGAAACAAGGTTATCAATACTACCTCTATCAATAATAACATTGCAAACTTCACCTTCACACTTACATCTAGTGTGAAACAAATTCTTCCTTTGAGTTGGCTCTTTCTCCTCATTCAATAAGGCTCTTCTAGTAACAAGAACCTCTCATCTTTCTGCATCCTCAGAATGTGAAGACTCAACATCTTCGTCTACATGTGCAACTTGTGCATTAGCCTCAGGTCTTCTATTTGTCCTTCCCTAATGTTGAGGACACTCATATGCCCTATGCCCTTCTTCTCCACATTGGAAATAGGTTCCATGAAAGCCTCCTCTCCCTGGTCCTCACCCAGATCTTCCTCTTCCTCTTTGGTCTCCATTATTTTGATCATGAGGATGATAGGTGTTATCTCCTTTCTAGTTTTGGCTACTACTAGATCCTTCACTCTTCCTTTGGTCCTCATCTTGACCTCTATATGATGTCCACTAGTCCTTCCACCACAACCTCCACCTCTTTGCTTACTTTCAAACCTTCTATTCAACTTCTCTTCTACCTTCAAACCAAACTGATATCCATCTTCAATGGTAGACATTCTTACTAGACTCAACTCTTCTTGAATGCTCGACCTCAACCCATTTATGTAACGGGAAACTTTTTCCTTGTTGGCCTCAAAATGACCTGTTCTAATCAGGACTCAATAGAATTCTTCTATGTACTCCTTAATAGATTTTCCTACTTGTTTCAACCCTTGCATCTTCTTCAACAAATCCAACTCATAGTCCCCAGGAATGAACTGTCTTTTCAATTACCACCATTTGATCCCATCTTATTATTTTCTCTTTTCCTCTTCTATTTCTTTCCAACTAGACTTCTTTCCACCATATGCTAACATTGCCTTTCAATTTGGCCTTTGTGAATTTGACCCTATCTGGGTCTTCTATTTCTTCATACTCAAAATACTCTTATGTGTCATTGATCCAATTTATCAGCTCCTCTAGATTTAGGTTTCCAAAAAAATTAGAAACTTATATCTTTGGCCTCTTTCCAATCTTGGAAATGACCCTAATCAGTCTAACTTCTCCAAGATCCATTACATCTTGTTCTTTCTCTTTGAATGGCTCCTCATCTTCAACCTCATCCTCACTTTCATCTCTTCTTCTCACATTAGCTCCCCTACACAACTCCTCTTGCAGTGCTTGAACTTGTCTCTGGAGGGCTCTAAAACCCTTTTTTGTTACCCCGAAATTTCTCCCACCATAGTTTCTTCGTGTAGGCATCTTTTCTCACAGACCCACAACCACAAGTCCTTGTGCAAACTACCTCACATTTGGTGATCTATTTACACACTCGGTAAAACTTTCTCTAATACTACTTGATGAAGGGTACTCCCCTTACAATCTAAAACTCACAAAAACAACAGATAATGGCACAAAAAAAAATACAAGAAGGAAAGCAAATATTTTCTATTATCACTAAAATGAAAATGATATTACAACATTATATTTGTCATCACATGGGCTTTCTGATTACATAAATCTGCAAATTTTCAAATCGAAGCCACCATCTACTCTGCTTTCACTTTTTTCTTTGTATTCCCCCTTTAACTTCTTTATCTGGAAGGTGTAACTTCCCTAGAATCTTCTGGAAAGTGTAATCGTCCTAGAATCTTCTAGAAAGTGTAACTTCCTCAGGAAGATATTTTGAAGTTTTATTAATTTTGGTATTACAACTTTGTGGGGTCATAACTTTTGATCTGACCATTGGATTTTCAATTATAATACCTTTTTTGAAAAGGTCTCGATAAAATCTTGTGGCAAAAATGTAGGGCCCAAAGGACAGCTACTTTCATTTTCCACCAATTTTTAGGCCCATCCAGAGCCTCTAAGTGCCTCAAAATTCACCCTGAAGATTTTACTATGATTTTTGAAAATTAAAATTTGAATAGCTCTCAAATGAAAAATGGTATTGAAGTGATTTATTCACTATTCTAGAGGTCTATGTAAGATTTCATGTCCAACTGTGCATAAATGAAAACTTACTAAAATAGTAACCCTACCAAATTTAGCCCTTATTGAAAAGAAACAACATTTTTTTTTTTGGTGATGCAAGATTGCTCTTACACCCTGAATGCTCCTGCATCAATCCTCAATGGCTCTAACAGGGGAGTTATGAGGAAAATTACTGAATTTCAATTTACATTCATTGTTATAAATGTTAGTTAGTGAAAAATCAAACCATTATGGATTTGTAGTTTAATTTCTATTTGGATGGTTTATATAGGGCTTGAGCATGCCTTAGCATGGGCGTGTGAATATTTCTCTCATGGAGAGTGATCATGAGATGGTGGTAAGTGATTATTTTGTTAAATATATCATTTTTTATAATGTAATTTCTATATATTAATGTCTTTGCTTCTTATTGTAACAATTAAAACTTCACCAAGAACTAAACACTAGGAGGAGAAGGAGGAGCACTCCTCGAGCATAGCACAAATGAGTGACAGACTAATCACCATCCAATCAATAAGCAAAGGGAAAGAATTTATTTCTAGAGCATGGAGAGCAATGACTTTTGATTCCAGAGCCCTTTGTTGTATGCTTACATGGCAGTTTTGTACATATTTTGTATTGGATATATTTGACATTGTATGCCTATATGGCATTCTCGTAAGCCTATATGGCTATTTTGTACCTATATTTTATACTTATATCAACATATATTGATGTATGCGTACATGGCTATTTGGTTAATAAAAATATTTTTTATCGATGGTGTCCATATTTGCATTATAAATTCATGGTTCAATAGCTATGAGTTATGTGTATTCAAGTGTATAATTTACAACTTACGTGTATACGTTGTGACTTACATGTATTCCAATGTATACTTTGCAACTTACATATTTTCATGTGTATACCTTGTATTTGTTCATATACTTTGTATTAATTTGTATATACTATGTATTCATGTGTATACTTCAAGGCTTACATTTTTTTGAGTACTTGTGCTTCCCTTATTCACATTTAATTGGTTAGCCCTAGCATTGATCATTTCTATCCTTCATGGTTTATCTTGAATATTAATTGATTGATATTAAACAACTTTATCTAAAAGCAAAAAACATGTTTTCAATTGGTATTCCATGAAATGATTCATAAAATGATTCCAATATATTTAATCCTTTGATTGGAACAACTCAATTAAGCAAAGGATACATAATTTTCACAACACTTGCAAAACATAATATTCAAAGTAGATGAAGTAGTTAACTTCTTGACACATTATCATACAAACATTTATCTTTAATAGTCTATAAACATTTTCATAGCATAATCCTAATAGTGCAAAATGAATTGTTATGTTCTTGATGTGTCACCATATAAATACGTTGAAAGATTTATGTCAACTTTTTACAATATTATTTCTTGCATATGAAATGGACTGGGGAGAAAGCAAGTTATAATTTATAATACAAATAAGAAATGGACTCAACACTGTCCTAGACCCTCGAATAGATCTATTTAATAAAGCAACACCCTCTCAATCACTCTTCCAATTACAAAACACCATTGGTCAACATTTACCAGTCTGCAAGTCCACAAAATCCACAATTTTTAGGGCATGATTGGCCCTCTAACCCCGCTATCCTCTAAACCCTCACTTTTCTCAAATTTCACTAGGGTTTATTGAAAACCACATATCTAGATGTCATACAACCTCAAAACCTCTTCCAACACTCTTCATTCTTCCTGCACAAACTTAATTGACCACCAAATTATGTTGCTCCTTGACTTTACCCACTTTTACTCCTTCAAACCTCTATTTTTCATTCAAAACCCCTCTTTTCCCAAGTAGGGCATCATGCCATTACATAATTTTGACCTCCCTTGTCCTTATAAACTATTTGAACACATCAAACTCCACAACCTCACCCTATTTCCAACCTATTCTAACTTATTCTCATGAAATTTCTTCTATTCACCTTGTCTAGACTTGCTTTTAATGCCTAAATTCTAAATTTTGAACAGAGGCAATGTTACTAATCTCTTCCAATGCCTTTAACAATTTTATTTTCTTATTCGTACTCCCTATCATACTTACATAATTGACTCAAATGACCCCACACTAACTCAAAACTAAAAGCAAGATTACAAAATGGCCTATCATGGCCTTATTTGACATTATAATGACTAAAACCATTGAACTAAACCTTCTTCATCAAATGGAGGAACAAGGTGCTCTGTACCAATTATCATATATTTTTGTGTGGAATAGTCAAACTTCTCAAGCATTGTGTGTATGTTTCTCTTTTCTATTGTTTTGCATGCCATCATAAGGGACCAAGTCAATTGAACGTAGCTCAGAGCAATTCCATGTGTTTGGGTGCAAAAGAGGACCATTCCTAGCGTAAAATACCTATCAATATTTGTTGGAGTAGTTTGTTTGGTCACACGAATTGCAAAAAAAAAGTTGCACCACTTTGCAACTTTACATTACTTGCATTTGACACTTTTTCCATCAAGTGAAAACTGGACACCACAGGAAAACAACTCCGAGATAACAAAAACCAAGAGAGGTTATTGTACAGGGGCCCAACGCGATCTCATAGGATTAGACAAAGAGTTTGTAAGCATCATAGTTTTTGAGTAATAGCCTGTCAAATTTTGCTTCCCTTTTGCACTTTAGACCCTTAAGGGATCAAGTTGGTTGAACATAGCTCGGAGTGATTCCACGTGTTTGGGTGTAAAACAGGACTATGCCTAGCATAAGCATACCTATTCAGACGCGTTGGAACATTCCATTTGGTCACACGAGTTGTAGAACAAAACTTGCACCATTTTGTAACTTTCAACTACTAGCATTTGACAACTTTTTCCCTAAGTAAAAATCTACCACCACAGGAAAACCACTTTGAGATAGTGAAAACTGAGAGAGGATTTTGTAGAGGGGCTCAACATAATCCCATATGATCAAATGAGAAGTTTCTAAGCATCACGGTATCCAAGTAACAACATGCTGAAATTTGCAGTCATTTTACACTTTGGACTCTTAAGGGATCAATCTGGTTGAACATAGCTCAGAGTGATTCCACATGTTTGGGTGTAAAATAAGACCATTCCTAGCATAAAAATACCTATTCATATGCATTGGAATATTTTTTTTGGTCACATGAATTGCAAAACAAAATTTGCACCACTTTGCAACTTTGCACTATTGCATTTGACACTTTTTTCATCAAATAAAAATCCACCACCACAGGAAAACCACTCTAAGATAGCAAAAAATAAGAGAGGTTTTTCTAGAGGGGCCAAACACAATCCCATAGGATTAGATGAGAAGTCTAAGTATCACAGTATCTGAGTAACAACATGCTAAAGTTTGTAGCCATTTTGCACTTTGGACTCTTAAGGGATTGATCTGGTTGAACGTAGCTCAGAGCGATTCTGCATGTTTGGGTGCAAAATAGGACCATTCCTAGTGTAAACATACCTATTTGGATGCATTCGAATATTCTATTTGGTCACATGAGTTGTAGAACAAAAGTTGTACCACTTTGCAACTTTGCAGTACTTGAATTTAACACTTTTTCTATCAATTGAAAATCCACCACCACAGGAAAACCACTCTAAGATAGCAAAAATTGAGAGAGGTTTTTTGTAGAGGGGTCCAATGCAATCATATAGGATTAGATGAGAATTTTCTAAGCATCACGATATTCGAGTAACAACATGCTGAAATTTGCATCCATTTTGCACTTTGGACTCTTAAGGGATCAATTTGGTTGAACATAGCTCGAGGTGATTCCACATGTTTGGGTGTGAAAGAGGACCATGTCTAGCGTAAATGTACCTATTCATATGTGTTGGAATAATCTATTTGGTCACACGAGTTGCAAAACAAAAGTTGCACCATTTTGCAACTTTGCACTGCTTGCATTTAACATTTTTTCCATCAAATGAAAATATGCCACCATGGGAAAACCACTTTGAGATAGCAAAAACTAAGAGAGGTTTTAATAGAGGGGGCCAACACATCTATAGAGGGTGTGTATCCAACTATGGTATCTAAATCTATCTTCTAAGTATGATGCTTTCGCATTTGTGCCCTTTGTGCTGTCAAATCCTGTTCTTTTTTTAATAGTTGAGGTTCCTCTTCAGTTGGCTTGTTTTCATCAATAGTACCCAATTTCTTCTTTTCATGATATGTTTCCACCTGTTCTCTCTCCTTTTCTTTGAAGGCTTCATACTCTTCATCTATTAGTTTATTCCTTCTTCGTTTCTTTGGCATGGCAGATAATTTTACTTGTAGCACATGGTAATGAGATGAATATTAGTTCCTAAAGTATTTTTCCATTCAAATAAATAAAATATATGTCATTCAAGGCTTCATAAAAGATACTTACAATCATCCTATACAATATTATTTCTAGCATAGACAAAGGTTGTGTAGGGGCATGCCATGATTACAAGATAGGCAGAATTACATTGTTTTCCTTGTGTAAATGGGGTGTTAAAGAAGGGTTTTGATGAAATTTTGAAGGAACCTTCCATGTAATGGTTTTTTGAGTTTTTGCAAGGCATTTTTGAAGTGTTGTTGGTATTGGTGAGTTCTGGTAAGCCTGGTTATCAATACTTTCAATAAACCCTAGGTTATTTGCATGAAAGTTGAGGGTTTGGTGGTAAAGCATTTTAGATGTCAAGGCTCTAAGAAATAATGGTTGAATTTTTTGTTTTATAATACAATTAGTGATTATTATTTGATATTTGGTGAAAAAAAAGTGTTTTGGAGGTACCTCCTTTGAAAAAGAGGGCTATTTGGTGGCCTAGAAGGCAGGGTAGCCTATTGGTTTTCAATATTGTTGCAAAGAAACCTCTTGAAACCTTTTGGTATGTTGTGTAAGGAGTTGAGGTGTGTCTCAAATGATGTTTGTTAGGTCTTTGTACAGCCTTCTCTAAAAGATATTGAGAAAAAGCTATGTTGGAGGGCTACAAGCCTTTAGGTGTGTGTTTGGGATAAGTTGAGTGTATAGTGTTTAAGGGGTTGGTTTGTTATTTCAATCTAATCATTTTGAGTAGGTTGGGGTCTTCATCACCTAGGTTGCTATCATGCTGCCCCTACCTTCTCAACCCTACTGCATTGGCAAGCTAGTGGAGCATTGGCAAGGTAGCTCACTCACTAGCTTGCCAATGCAGTAGGGTTGAGAAGGTAGGGGCAGCATATGCCTCATAGAAATGGGGTGTCATGGTTGCATTGGAAAGCTAGCTCACTCACTAACTTTCCAATGCGGTAGGGTTGAAATGGTAGGGGCAATGTATTCCTCATAGAAATGGGGTGTCACGATGATTGGGCAATGTATGCCTCATAGAAATGGGACCCCATTTCTATGAGGAATATGTTGCCCCTACCATCTCAACCATTTCTGAGACCGGCTTGAACACACAGTTTTAAGGTTTGAAAGTAATTTTAAATGGTGTATTGACCCATTCCTCTCATTGTGGCCACTCTAACTCGAGGAATGGGTTTACAACATCACTAAAAAGGTGTGGGAATGTTGAGTAAGTACAGGGGAGGTCAAGATTTGAGTTGGGCATGAAGTCCTAGAGTGAAATTTGGTGTTTTACATGTGAATTTGAGAGGTTTTGACATGCTAAAATGAGCATTTTGTTAAGGCAGAATTGTTTCTTGTTGAATTGAGTTTTTGTAGGCCATTTTAGACCTGTTTGAGGTGGTGGCATGTTTTGATAAGGTTGGGAAGTGTGTTTTCCAATAAGCCTTAGGTTATTTGGCTTAAAAAGAGGGTTTTTGGTTTTGGCATCTTGGTGGATGAATTTATGAGAAATAATTGTGAATTCTTTGGTTTGAATACATATAATTTTTTTTCCACATGTGTTTGGAGGTTTTGGTCAAGTTTCAAGATAAGTTTCTTTGCTAAAGTGTCCTAATTTGAGGCCTAGTTGGCGTAGAAAGCCTTATTTGAGAAATTTGTTACAAAGTAACCAATAGTGGTTTGTTGGCATGTGATTGTGTACCCTGAAGGGTCCTTGAAATGGTTCAATTCTTAGTCTGAAAGAATCTTATCTGGAAGAAATACCCAATTGAATGAGTTGGCAATTGTACAAGAGTGTTGATTTGGTGAAAAGTGAAGAGTTTGAGAATTGTGTCTTGTGAATTGTTGTTGTTGGTTGATTTTTTGTGTTCAGTTGTGGTGTAGGACTTCCCCTGGTTGCATCACAATTCATTTTTTTTGTCCATGCTTCCATTTTGAGCCATGATTGCAAGATAGGTTGCACCTTTCCCCATGTTGCTAACTTAGCCTTCAATAAAGAGTCTTCTAACAAAGGAGAGAAGGGTTAGAATCCCTTGTAGGTAGACTAATCAAGGAAAAATTTAAAATATATCACAAATAAAAGTGATGAGGTAGGTTTAGTGATGAGATAAATTTAGAAATAGAGATGAAAACCAAAATAGTTTCTAAGATATATCAATGTGGGAGGAGTATATTCCAATTTTTTAGAGTCATGTATGGAAATTTTGGTAGCATAGACAAGGAAATGAGCTGCTTGGTATAATTTTTTGACAAAATACCTCAATGAAAGCTTCAGAGAGTGGTATGCACATCCATAATAAAGGATTGAGAAATGATGTTTTATTTTACTTCCTTCATATATATATATATATATATATATATGTATATGTATGTATGTATGTATGTATGTATGTATGTATGTATGTATACAAAATGTGGAAGCATACACAAGGTAAGTCAATTGTTAAAGAACAAAATGCCTCAAAGATATGTGGTTTAAAAATGTAATTGGCAAGTGTATAGAATTGTGTAATTTAAAATGTGCATTGACAACCTAAGGTTATAATGACAAACAAACAATGATCAATATGGAATATGCAAAATAAAAAAATGAAAGCAAGCCATAATAGAGTGAAAGAAAATGTGTAAAGACTTCACATACCTAAAAAACCAAAGTTTCAAATGGAGGAGTTCAACCCAATTATGTAGCCTTAGCTTCTTCTTTCTTCAAACTCCTCAACAATTTGACTTTTTCAAAAGCTTGTTCCCCTCCAAACTTCAATTGTATATCAGTTTTCAATGGAATTCAAACTTGAATTGATATTATATGTCTTTCAATGTGAAAACTTGGCTATTTCATGCAAAGGTGGTAGAAAGATCATGAAAAAGGTGGTGGAATGTGAAAAACATGCATGCACACTTCACAACATCATCAAAAAGCTATTTTTTGTCGAAGAACATGCAAAACCAAGAGAATATGCAGAATGTGGGCCTTGACATCACAGATATATTGAGTTTTTTTACCGTTTTTAGTGTAACACAAAATGTGCTCATGTTATAACACGCACGTGTTATAATGCAAGCGTGTTATTTCTTCCTAAAACAGTCATATCTCTACTTCAAAATGCGCTCATGTTATGAGAAAGTTGGTTTTTTAATAGATTTATTTTCTGTCTTTGTCTATAACCTATATACCCTAATTCTATCTCTCTTCATTCTACCCTTGAACCCTAATTCTATCTCTCTCCCACTCCCTCCCTCTCTCTCTCTTGAGTCTCTCCCTCATCTCTCAACCCCTATACCCTCTCCCTCTCTCAACTCCCTATCTCTCACTCACTCACTCCTTCAATCTCTCTCCCCTCTACCCTCTACCCTTAACCCTTATACCCTCTATCCTCTACCCTGTATCCCTCTCCCACTCCCTCCCTCTCTCTCTCTCTCGAGTCTCTCACTCCTACCCCCTCTCCCTCTCTCAACCCCCTCTCTCTCACTCACTCTCTCCCAATCCTCTCTCTCTCTCTCTCTCTCAACCCCTATACCCTCTCCTCTATCCTCCCTCTCACTCCTCCTTCTACTCTCACTCCCTCTCTCCTCTCTCACTCACTCACTTCTATCTCTCTCCCCTCTACCCTTACTCTCTCTCTCTCTCTCTCTCTCTCTCTCTTAGTCTCTCAACTTCCTCTCTTTCTCACTCACTCACTCACTCAATCTCTCTCCCCTCTACCATCTACCCTATAGACACTTAAACACTCAACTCTAAACCCTAAACCTTCAAAACCCCAAACCCTTAAACCCTTAAACCCTCTACCCTCTACCCTCAACCCTAATCCATGAACCCTTAAACCCACTTAGTAAACTCTATACCCTAATCCCTCAACCCTCTTGACCCTTAATCCCTCAACCCTTAAACCCTAATCCCCCAACCCTATACCCTCTACCCTATACAGTGGACCCTTGGCCTTAATACCTCAACCCCTATACATTGGACCCTCGACCCTAATCCCCGAACCCTATACCCTCAATCCTCTACCCTCAATCTTAAATCATCAACCCTTAAACCACTATTGTATTCGACTCCAATTTTTTATGAGCATTTGTTGAAATTTTGACAAACTATTGTCAGAACACCGACGAACCACTGAAATAATTTTTGTCGCAACATTTTCATCGCTTTCCTGATAAACCTTAAACCGTCAAAATCATGACCTAACTTTGTCAATTTTTGCCACAAAAATTGTGTCAATCTATTGACAAACAATAGCTAGAACACAAGTGGGACACCTCTGCCAAAACGTTGGAACAACACCAGAAATATGTCAACATGGTGATGAAAGGGGAAATTCATAACTACGAAAATTTCATCAAAGGTACAGCAATTTCGTCAGATGCTTTTGGTGTTTTGTTAGTTGAGTTTGTCAAAATTTTGATGAAACAGTGCAATTTTTTTTTTTTAAGTATTCATTCCAATTTAGGCATTCTTTCATTTATAAACATGCTAGTCTAGAAAATGCAATTGGTGGGTGTAAATACAAATTCCACAACCTTTTCCAACATCCTCCCTACCTATGCCACAAGGGGAGCTTTGTAATAGGGTATGGACATCCATCAAAGCATAAAGGATAGAGGAATTTCATCAGATGTAGTTGAAACTACCCTATTAGACATATATGTAAAATGTTGAAGCATAGACAAGGCACGTGAACTATTTGACAGAATGCCTCAAAGAAATGTGGTCTCATGGACTGCAATGATTGCAGGATATGCACAAAATAGATTTTTTCAAAAGGCTTTAGAAATTTTAAAGCAAATGTAATTTGCTGGTGTAAAGTCAAATTTGACAACCTTTGTCAACATCCTCCCTTCCTGTGCCAAAAGGGGAGCTTTGGAACAGGGTATGGACATCCATCATAACATAATGGAAGGGGGATTTTTTTCAAATATTATAGTTGGAAATGCTCTAGTAGACATGTATTCAAAATGTGGAAGTATAGATAAGGCACGTGAACTATTTGATGGAATGGCTCAAAGAGATGTCATCTCTTGGAATGCAATGATTGTAGGATATGCACAAAAATGTGTTAGAAACCAAGATCACCTACATGCAATCACCTGTTACATGCAAAAGACATGCAAAACGAAAGAAAATGTTTTGTAAACCTCAAAGTAAAAATGCATTATTGAGAATCAATTATTACAAAGAGATCAATCCTTATGAAGGAGATCAAGAAACCTAAATGAAACCCTAGTGTGCACACTTAGTAATTAATCAATTATTAATGTGCCTAAGTTTAGCTTAAGCAACTAAAGGAATAAGTGACTTAATTAATTAACTAGTATGATATAATTAATTAAGCATAATAACTTATTACTCTAACAAAATGACTATTTAAATAGAAATTGTTGTGATAGATGCAAACTATTTCCATCATTTTAAATAGGGACAATGTTCTTGAGAAGATGATTGGTGATGCTAAATGAAGTAATCTAAAAATTAGGCTTGCAATATGTTGTAGTGGCAACTGCCCTGGTAGACATACCTATGAAGAGTCTATAATGCACCTTCAAAAGTTGTAGCCATGCCTATCTTATCCTGTTCCCCACATGAACATATGTTCAATTAGATAATAGAATACAAAATACAATAAAGAGTTTAACTAATGAATTGTAGAAAATAGATTTTTTTAGTTTATATTCATATCATTGATTACATTCATTGCATTGCACACCTTTCAAACTCAAAGTATTACTTCACATTTCATAACTAATAACTAGATGTTGATAGATGACGAAATTTCAATTACAATATAGTTTATTACGGTCAACCTAAGCAGTTATGCTATTACTTCACATTGTGTAACTAATAACTAGGAGCAACTGCCAATTGCATTAGTTTGTCATGGCATTCCATGAGACCACATTTATTTGAGGAAATTTTTCAAATAGTTCACTACCTTGTCTATGCTACGAAATTTTTCATACATGTCTGCCAAAGTATTCTATCAAACAATTCACTTCCTTGCTGCTATTATCTACTATTGTCTTGCATCTCATGGAATCTTTATTACTATCAATATGTCTAGACAGTCGTGATGATATGACTATCTTTAAATCTTACTCATCATTGAGGACAGTCATGACTTGTCCTTCCTATGACTTCCTTTAATGGACCAACACTATCCTAAAATTTGCATTCATGGTCATTGTACTAAACATTATCATGATTGTCCTTACATTATTGTTTCGTCGTCATTTTATGGTGAGTATTAATGTTTTTGTTATGATTATCCCTAGTTTTAAGAAATGGTTGTCTCTTTCATTTGACATTGCACTTGTCACTTTTCACTACCTTCAATTATCTTTGCACAGTCCACTTGACATCTATTCTAAATGACTATCTCTTGAGATTAAGTCACTTCCCCTTGACATTGTTAATGATCATTTGGCATTCATGACTATCCAATGATTTCTAATGGACTATGCTCTATCTTTTAACATTGATTCCTTATCTTGATTTTCACCAACTTGTGCTTAAGATCTCTACCCACCTGTGTCTCTTGGCCTTGCCATAGTAGCAGATTCTTGATAACTTCCCTTTCATATATTCCTACATAGTTCACTATCCTTGGTCTGTCAATCACTTAATGTATTATTTCCATGTCACAAAACAAGAATCTTCTACCATGAACAAGGTTGTAGTATGAAGTCCTATAGCATACTCTGGGATCTACACATTTCCTATCAAATTGCCCCATAATAACCCTTGTTATTTTCCTGATGGACATAAGCTAATGCATTATTCTTCAATTGTGACAAAACCTTTATGGAGTTACCCTCTCAAATGACACATGAATAAAGAAGATTTTGTGGGATGATTGCATAACTTTTCTATATTGGTGACTATATTCTATATTGGTGACACCCAATAAGTCTATATTGGAGAAATTGGCTTGGCACATGGAGGCAGTAGGGTATTTCTAGTTTCAAGAATTTTACTTAATGTTGTGGAATAGAAGAAAAAAGAATCATTTATCTACCACCATAGTGAAAAGTTAGCAATTGCATTTGGTTTGTTAAACATGGCCCTTGGTGTTTTGGTGAAGGATAAGGTATAGAAGGCAGTGTATGTTGTTTTTAGTGATTTAGGTATTGTGAATCTAATATGCATGATTGATGACTTGACTGCAAAAAGGATAGTAAGTTGGAATGGATAGAGTTATGAAGTAGATGATGAACCTATTGTCTTGAAGGTCTAATAATTGGTTATAGTGAGAAGGTATAGATGGTTCTTAATGTGCCTTGGTGATTTGGTATAGGTGTTTGATTGTTTTTCCTTGAAGGGATACAATTGCAATGCAAAATGATATGATGTAAAGTAAAGGATGTGAATGGTTCTCTAAGCAGGTTTTGATGTTGTAAAGTAGAGGATGTGAATGGTTCTCTAATCAGGTTTTTGATGCAATGACATACAAAAGGAACAATGTTGAGAGAACAAATGCAAGAAAACGGATCATAGAGCAGGACTCATAGAGCATGAAGTTTTTTGTGGAAAGACTAGTGCCATAAATTTTTTGGGGACAGACTTGGAGGCATGAAGCATATGAGGACATAAGTCTTAGGTTTTACATGCTAAATTTCAAGACATGGAAAGTGATCATAGATATGAATTTGTAAACAATCCAAAAGACTATCATGTTCCCTTAGCAAAGGTTATGACTATGATGTATTTTCAATGGTTTTATGCACTATGAGTCTCTAATGGATTGGTAGACTGTGGTTTATCCTCCATAGGTCTTTATGAAATATGTTTACCCTTAGTAATGTATTAATGACTATTATCCTTTTTTCAAGACAAAGATTAATGACTGAGATTGAAGCATTATGATAGTGTGATAGTTATGCTTGTGGCTTAACAAGAGTATATTTTGGTAAGGAACACAGTAAGTTGAATGAATGTAAGTACATAAATTTTTGCATACCTATAGATGGTACAAAATTTCATGGTTAAGTGGAAGCCTCCCATCAACAACAAGATCCAAATATATGTGTATCTATCTCAATCGAGCCTCTAAACCCTTCAAAGCTATCAATTTTTCCACTAACCTATTATGCACAAAAAGTCAAATTTTAGAGTTATGTCACCACTAAAAACAAAAGAAACAGAGCTTTGAAACCAAATCCACACACAACACAATGTGGTATTCATACAAAGCCATACAAACAAACTAAACTCAGAACATTGGAATGGAAACAACTTCAAATTATTATGTAGAGCATGGATTCAATTTACTTAACTAGAGGCACATTTCATAATAATGGGTTCTTCATCTAAAACATTTGTACGAAGTTCAAATAGTAAAGAGATTGATGAAAGACAGAGGAATTAAAAAGATACTTGGATGTAGTTGGATTGAGCTTCTCTTTGTTTCAAGAATAGTTTAATATTCTCTACTTAACAGGGCCAACCACCTAACGGTGGAAGCTCATTTGGCCCCTCCCCCCCCTCACATCACTCTCAATTCCCCATACCCAATCATATAACATTAATCATTCATTCATCCATTAATAACATATAACATTCATTCATTCAGTTTTCACATATTATCAAAAATATGGTTGTCATAATATGATTACAATCACTTTTTTTTTGTTTCTTTTTTGAAGCTAAAAAAAGCTAAAGTGGAGTATCGTTTTCTAAATCATTTGTCCCCCCTTTAGTTGTTCTTCCCTTTGCTTGTGATATTAATGTACACCTAGTCATGTACTAATCACGATGTTGAGGCTGTTGCAAGGGGGGGTCTGTTGCAATAACAAAGAAATGTTAAATTGATATGTTTTTTATTATTGTTACAAGTATTTTACTAATTAAAAGAACATTAGAGTGGTTCTCTTTACTTGATGGGGCCACATCATGTTCCTTATCCTGTCTTATAGCCTCATGCTCAACATGCTAAACACCCTCTAAATCCTGATCTGGAGTTGAAACACGAAAAGTTACATTAATTAATACACCAATTGCAATTAAATATGTTTAAAAGAACATTAGAGTGGTCCTCTTTACTTGATGGGGCCACATCATGTTCCGAATCTTCTCTAGCCTGATCATGCTCAACGTGTTGATCACGCTCTACATGCTCTAAAGTTGAAACACGAAAGGTTACATTAATTAATACACCAATTGCAATTAAAGATGTTTAATTGTATTAATCCATACTGCATTTTGTATAGCACATGAATACATCCAGTACCGGGATGCACACCATGACCTTCATCTGCAGGTTATGCTCCACCCTCACTAGGCTACATTCCAATGTCATGTGCAGTATTATCATTGCTTGTCTATTTAAAACAAATAGGCACATAATTACTTTATGGTGGAAATTAATATTGAATAGATTGCACAAGTATTCAATTTTAAATAAACTTTATTGAGTTTATTTACTTGTGTGTCAGATGTAGTGGAAGATTGTGTTTGCCCAGTCAAGACTCTTAGGCGTTCAGCCATGGCTTCATAGCCATGCTAGAAAGCAATCTTCATGTCCTCTTTTGTGGCCACTCTATTGAATTTAGAGCCCTGCATTTTTGCATAAGATCACGAATTTTCCTTCTATGGTGTGATTAAACCAAAATTGTTTCAATTTATTATTTGGATGCAATATTTCATTTATTGATACTTACAATTCGTATGGCTAATTTCATATAACCACCAGATCCAAGTTTGCAGTGCCTGTGTTTTCTAGTCTTTCCTTTGTTTCCTTCAATGTGTTGGGCGGCCTATGAAAAGTTTGAAATACGTTAGATTATGTAAAAATAAAGAGTAATTTGTATATAATTACATTGTTGATAGTATCACATACCTTCCTTGGCCCGGTGATGTCTTTCCTTTCTTCTTTTCAGCCTTCTCCTTTCCATCTGACACCAAGTCCTTCCACTCCCTCTCTGGAATCATGGGGGGACGCTCATACTTTTTTTTCTTCTCTAAATGTGACCTATACTGGTCCCTCACATACTTTAGATAGGTACCAGCTTTCTTAAGGACCTTGGTTCGGTTGAATGTTTTATCACTAAATAGCACAACTAAATGGTTAATTAGCTCATCTTTTAAATCTTGATTTTGGGCATTCCACCATGTACGTATCCAATGTCATATCACCTAGATGTTTATAAAAAACATCATTTCCTACAAAATGATCGTGGGATCATTAGTCTAAAAAGAGTGATCAATAAGTAAATTTCAATTGGATTATATATAATAATAATTAAAACATTTTAAATTACCTGGGACCTTCTCTATCTTTATGAGAATGAAATCCTCGATCACCACAAATATGATTGGAAATGTTCTCATACTAGTAATACAGAAAGATCCAAGAAATGCTGCTAAAACATCACCAGTACTAGTGGCCTCTACATCACTAGTACTACCTAATGCCTACATGCTATGTGTTGCAGACATTTCAGTTGACAATATAGGCACGGATGATGGGGTCAGATGATGTGATGTATGTGTAGGAAGATTAGGATGGACACTTGTACCAACCCCTACTCTATGGGCAGCACTTGTAGTACCCTAATTATGGCCAGCAACATCATGAGGATGCAAAAAATCTTGTAAAAACAACACATATTTTAGTTCATAAAATAAAAGAGTACAAAATATAAAACCATGAATGAACTTATGTTATAATTAAAGACCTCATGACAGCTTACTTGCAATTTTTGTACTCTCTCAGTCAATATTTTAACCCTCTCTCTTATCTCATCTGTTTGAGGCACTATGAATAAAAATTGAGGGATTTCTTCATTGCATTTTTTTTGTGTCTTCCTTATCATATCAAGAGGGTTTGTTGAATATGCGATGTCATCATCCAATAACAGTGATTGCACCTCGACCCTATGGATGCTCTCCTCTACTGCTAGTGCCTTTCCCCGATTAGTTGACTGCAACAAGATTATTAAAAACATTATCGCAATTAACCCAATAAACTTATGAAAAAAATATAATAATAAAACATTTTGCTCATATCTAATTTGTACAATTACAATGAGGTAAACCTATCAGGTAGAAGCACCTGAAGATGCATTGTGATCTATCATCTGGATCGAAGCCTTCCCCGTATGATCAATGTCCCGCTGTGAAAAAAATTAAATATAAAAAAAATTACCAAAATGAAACCAATAGACTTACGAAAAAAAACATAATAATAAAATGGTATATTTGAGTCATTAATTGGACTTTGGGTAAAATTATATATAGTACGTACCACCCCCATAGTAACTGTGTTTATATCTAACCTATTCAAATTGTAATTGATTAGCACCTCTTCCCTTGTAGTTATTGATTTTATCGTACATACAAATACATGGTTTCCCTAGCGCGCCTCAAATATGCAATTGGGTTGCTTATTTGTTGCCCCAAGTTGTGTACTGTTTATAAACCCTATAATATTCCCTATTACTTTTGGCCTTCTATCAATGTACATAGCCAATCCTTTATTTTGATCCTTATCTTTTAGTTGTATATAATTTTCTAATAGTGCATACTTCATGTATATCAAACCAGCTACATCCAATCTTTGTAACTATAATAGGGTTTGACATACTCCATTAATTCAGTAACTTTTTCATAATAGACCTTTATGTTGTCCATGCAAAATAGGCCCAAACCATGTAATGACGATGGTGCTATGCAATATATCCTCTCGTTGACACAAAAATTAGTGTTTATTGGAGGAAGTTCCTTGAGTACCCATTGTTTCCATAGATTTTTGTACCTCTAGGGCACCTCAATGTCGTCTATGCTCTCATCATCATAAGAACATGACCCCCCTTCAGCAAGAAAAATTTCCATGCATTTACAGAATTTTCTTCTAATCTTTTGACCTCTAGTTGATCTCCCTCTTTTAGACCTACTACATGTCTCGCTTTCCTCTTCTCTCCCTGAATTTCCCTCCCTCGAGGAAGACAGATCTGAAAAACACCTATTTGGTGGTACCTGCACTCATAAGGATGTTGGATGAAGTTCTTTCATGGTGATGTGATCCCAAGGTGACATTATGATTAATCTATCATTTCATTGCTATAATTTGACTGCTTATAAGGTAATCAAGTCTTGATAGATTGCAAGTTATTGTTACTACTGTCTAAATGTGTCATCACAAATAAAATCAATGTATGAAGGAGACTATCCCTTGCAATTAATGACTTTAAACTATGTAACTAGCCTTAAATGTGACTATGGTCCACTAGTTACACAACCAAGGCCTCAAATGTATTGTGTAGAAGAATGGTTTCACCATACATAATATTTTGGTTTAAGTTGTCTTGAAAAAGATGAATTAGAACACTAATAGACATAATTCAGGTGCACATGTGAGGTGGTTCAGCTATCCACTGATAAACTCCATATGTCTAAGTGGTTAACGGGGAGGGAGTGTGTACTAGGACTAGTTAAGTCATTATAATTTTATGCTTTGGCAATAAAAATTGTTTAAGTCATTTTAAATTTTCCTATGTCTAATTACTAGGAGACTTTGGTATGTTTTAAGGTGGGATGAGTGGTTGCATCAATGTTCTAGTTCTCTATGACAAGGTTTCAACATCTTCAAATAGTGAAAGTTAGTGGTCATAGTCATTTGAAACAATAACATTTTGATTATGTATGATGGTAGGATTTGATAACTTAAAAGAATTGGCTACCCAACAAACTTAAAGTTAAAAGAAACCTTTTTAGTTTAATGGGTTAGCACTTTCTTTCATCTTTGCATATTGGTTTGATGCTTCAAACGATGCATTTCTTATCCCACTTCTATCATATTGTATTCCCATCCCATTGCAATTGTTGACATTAAAAGTTGTCAAAATTGCAATTTTGCAAAATAATGGGTTGTTAAGTGTTTGTAAGTCAATTATGGACGTTGGTTTGGTGTAGGGGCACCTTGGGTCTCCATGCCTCTTTGAGGCCTTTTTTTTTTTTCTTTGATTTCAAGTTGTCTAAGATGTAATAAGTTCCTAAGGACCATCTTCAAAGGCTTGTAGTAGGTTTTGAGTCTTGGTGATAAGTTTCAATGTAATCACAAGGTCTTCATCCTCACTTTGAAAGCTTGGTGCACCTTGGCAAATTAAAGAATCAAAACTCCATGACGCAACCAGGTGCTTGAGGGGAGTTTCCTTGGTATTTTAAAATGGTTTTGATTCCTTTTGACACCTCTTGAAGGCTCTTTGTATTCAGGCTTGTCGAAGTTGTATTAACTTTCCTTAACTAGGCAATTAGGTGTCTAAATGATGTTTTGTTAGTTCCCAACGTACAACCAATTCAAATTTCAGTTGTGGGATGTCAAGAATGTTTGTTGAAGATATAAATAATCCTCTATTGGTTGAGGCATGTGGGTTGATGAATCATTTTGAAGTTCTAATGCAAAATCTTGTTATTTTCTAGAAAATCTGTGTGAAAATTTCATGTTCTACTACTTGGTACGGCCTTTGTATGTACTATACAGGTAAAATCCTATTATGGTTGGATAGAGGGAAGACCTATATTTATTTTGGAGGTGATTTGACAAGTTTTCAAAGAGTATAAAAGAAGATATCACCATTTTAGTAGGAACTAGTCTGAAAACCCTCAAAACTAGGGTTTTGATTGAAGAATGGCTCTTTCTTCCATCTCCACATTGTAATAATGCTAATTCTTGGTGGGATGGAATATATTTGTGTATATTTTCATATTTTTAGGGTTTTGGATAATGGTATGTTGTGTGGAGGAATTTTTGCAATGTTCTAGGCCTGGCATCCTCATGTGACAGGCCTAGATTGAGAAGCAAAAAGTTGATTTTTTCTTGTTTAGGGTTATTTTAACTATGAAGGCACTTAGGAGTGATAGAAATGGGTGTAAATAGCCTATAAGAACCTATTTCAAGGCTTTGGTTTGAAGGGGAGAGCCTAGATAAACAACTATCCTATTGTAGCCTGCCAATTAGGCCTCTTGGAGAAGCATTGTTTTGGTCCATTTCTCTTTTACTAACACTATCAAGAAAGACAGTTTTGAGAATTATTAGGGGCATATATTACTTGTCTAAGTTTAGTGTTTTTTTCTTGATAGAATCTTATATGTGGATTTATTTTGACTATCCTAACAGGCAAGGCTACAATCCTTTTAGGGGTGAAGAGGCTTGGGTAAGTTAGGGTTTGTCGATTTGATGGATATCTTGGTAGAGTCATGGTGACACTATTTGATGGTCCAATCTCCACTGTGAAACAAAAATATCTCTAACAACTCTAGGATCTATAATGGGATGGCATTAAAGGAACCTTCATATGAAGGATCTTCTAATAAATGACCTTTGAATTAAGGTCTTCATTTGAAGGTCCTTCATGCAAGGTTCCTTTTATAAAGCATTTTGGACATGAAATATTTAAAATAAAAAATACCTTCATTTTAAAGTCTTGGCATGGCATCATTTTTGAATGAAGGTTCTTCATTCAAAAGTCATGAAAGGACATTCGATGCAATCATTTGCCTTGTTAAAGTTTTAACTTAATAGTATGGGCATCATGAGTAGTTTGTTGGGCCCATTCAACAATCTCTGATGCAAGGATTGAATTGTCTAGAATGTATCTACTATCAAGAAATCCAATTTGTTTACCTATATGACTATATCTCAAGCAATAGGTTTAATTGTGATGGAAATGATATTGACAAAGATTTTGTAATCTAGGTGTTGAGAAGCATAATTGGCCACCATCGTAGGAAATACTCTCCATTCATTAGATCTAGCTTAGCCTAGCATATACTTGGGCTCCTTTGCCCCTATAAACTTCCATATGTTTGAGTTTATGTTATGTAAGCATAATTTCATGCTATGTTGAAATATAAGAGGTGGAGGAGGCCAAAAGGAAATAACCCCTTTTTAGTTGTACCTTCAAAAAATTTCTTATTGTTTTATGTGTTTAGCAACTTTGTGGACATAAGATTTGAGTTAGGTTGTACAACAAAGAATAACATCTTCCCACCAAAAAATTGAACCTCGAAAGTTAGTGGGACTTAATTATGAGTTCTCAAACATGATATCAAAGCAAAACAGGTTCATTTATGACCTAGTATTATTGCATAATTAAATTAAAATTGTGTTTTTGTTTACATTCAATATCCCTCCTTTTGTGTAGATGATTCTCTTTGTGTAGGGTACTTGTGAAAGCCATGAGATCCAAGTTACTAAAAAAAATTGCATAAATTTTTTTGTTGTGTATATGGATGTGTTATGTGTTTACATTTTGTTTTGTGAAGCATTGAGCTAAGAAAATATCAACCAACATCTTCTTCAAGGTATTTATGCACTTGAGAGAGGTTTTGAGTTTTAATTACCTATGTACATTTTTTTTTAGGCTATTAATATAAGTTGTGGGGTTTGTAGGTTGCTTATGCATGACGAAGTAAAGGCCAATCTACAAAGAATTCAGAGATTCACATTTAGCATTGGAAGAATCAGGTGCAGACCATTATGGCATGTGAATATAAGTTGTGGGGTTTGTAGGTTGATATTTGTGCATATCATTTGTGAACCATGAGCTTTTATCTAAGGTTTTTTTTTGCTTGGCATGAATCTCTTTACATGTGTAATCTTGTGTGTTAATATGTATTCATGATCTTTGTGCATGCATATTCTAGATGCAAAAATTGAGTGCAATATCATAGAGGTCAATCCACATTTACTCCCATTGAATGTTTGAGGAAAATTTGAAACCCTTGTTTGAGGCATGAAGCTCCTATTATCCCTATTATGCATGCATAAAGATTGCATCTAAATTGGAAAATAGGCATGAAAAATGCAAGTTAAAGAGAATGGGGATGCCAAACTTACAGTACTCATTGTCCCTTGGTCGTGGGTTTTCCTTGAGTTCCCTCAACCTCGTCACTGGCGCTGGTATTGACTTTGTTTTCACTCCTCCAAACTCTTCCTTGACATTGGTATTCACCTTGTTTTCACTCCTCCAAACTCTTCGTCAGCACTAGTAATAACCTTGTTTTAACTCCAATCTCTTCCTCGATGCTGGTATGGACCTTGTTTTCACTCCTCGAAACTCTTCCTCTCTTCCTCGGCACTAGTATTGACCTTTCACTTCTCCAATTTGATGAGCTAGGTTTTTAGAGTAAGTTAAATAAATTCAAAATTCTAGCACCACTTAGCTAGGTTTTAATATTCTACAATATAGTTAAGTATATATTTGCTATATTTACATAATAAATTATATATTTATTCAACTTATTATAATTATATATTATATTCTTTAACAAAATTATTAAATACATATAAAATTAATATAATTAATAATTAATAATAAGTATATTTTTTATATAATACAAATTATAATTAATATAGTATATATTTAATATAATAGTAATATTATATTAAATTATATATAATGTAATTATATTTATTATTATATAATAGTATATATAGGCTTTTACCTAATATTTTAGTGGATTTTACCATTACACTATAGCTGGTTTACCATTAAATGGCAGTTGAAACTTGTTTTCCAATGACACAATCTATGTAGCATGTAATTTGATTAAAGATATGATAATTCTCCTTTAAGACCTCTTCAATGTACCCATTGCACACTTAAGGAGACAAACATAAATAGATCGAAGAAAATATAGAGAGAGAGGGAGATAATGAGAAACATACAAATAGAAAGGGAGACAAAGAGATAGAGAGAGGTAGAGAGATAAAGAGATAAGGATGAATGGATGGAGATATAGGGAGGGTGATTGATATATCTCTCCTTGTTGCTTTCTATCTCTCTATATCTCCCACTATCTATGTCACTCCCTCTTCCCCCCTCTATCTATTGAGCTATCTCTCCCTCTCCCACCTTTCTCTCTCATTCAATCCATCTCTCCTACTCTATATCTCTGTATGTATTTCTCTTTTTATCTCCCTCTCACTCCTCTCTCTATCTCTCTTTCTTTCACCATCCCTCTCTATCTCTCTATATCACCCCCTTTCTATGTCTCTCCCTCTATATATATTGAGCTATCTCTCCTTCTCTCCTCTATCTTCTTCTCTCTCTCCCTTTCTACATATCGCTCTCCCTCTCCCCCTCTTCTTTCACTCCCTTTTCTACCTATATATCTCCATCTCTTCTCTCTCTTCCTCTTCAACCTATCTCTCCCTCTCTCCCCCTCTTCTCTATCTCTCCTCCTATACCTATCTATATCCCTTTTTGTCCCTCCCCTTCTCTATCTCCCCCTCTCTATCTCTCACCATCTCTCCCTCCCTATCCCCCCTATCCATCGACTCTCTATCTCCACCTCTCTTCCTTTCCCTTCCCATATATCTCCATCTCTCTTTCTCTTCCCATATATCTCTATCTCTCTCTCTTTCACCATCCCCCTCTATCTCTCTATATCACCCCCTTTCTATGTCTATCCCTCTCCCTCTATATATATTGAGCTATCTCTCCCTCTCTCCCCTATCTTCTTCTCTCTCTCCCTTTCTACATATTGCTCTCCCTCCCCCCCTTTTCTTTCTCTCCCTTTTCAACCTATCTATCTCCCTCTCTTCTCTCTCTTCCTCTTGAACCTATCTCTCCCTCTCTCTCCCCCTCTTCTCTATCTCTCTAATGTCAAGCCTTCTAAAAGTAGTGTTTAATTAAACTATAAGTAGATTATTGTCACCGCTCTTCATTCCACATGAAATGCCAAATGTAGCAATTATTTTGTTGCTTTTATCAATTTTCATTAACCAAGCTATTTAGTGGGTTGAATAAATTTGGGTTATGACCCTTGGTCTCTTTAAAATAATTAGACAATATTAGGGAGATCAGGAAGGGGAGAAAACTAAACTCCTTCAAAATAGGGGTAGTTGTGGGTTTGTTGGTTTTCTTTGTATACTATATACTTATTTCCTCTAGGATAAATAAGTCATTGTAGAAATGAAATATGTTTGATTATCTACATAATATTGTTTTGTGTTTTTGAAATGGAAGAGATCTACAACTCTATAGAAATTGCTATATGCTAATGGTCAAATTATTAGATTATTTAGATCATTTTCTTAGTTGTGTATCCTAACTAATATAGAGTAAGCTTTTTCATTTTAATTGACTACTACATAATAGTTTATGTGTTGAAAGAATTGTTTCCATTCTTTGTAGTTTTTACATTGGAATACAAATCATATTTAATTTCACACCAATATACTTCTTTCATAAATCATATTTGTTTAATATCTTAAAAGATGTTAGTTAAATTGGAAAAGTTGTTTGAGTTAATTACTAAATTTGATCTAAAAATGTTCAACACTTTAGATATATTCAATTAGATATATATAGTTAAATTAGAGGTGTCATTTGAGTTAATAATTAAATAACATAATAATCAATTAAAGCAAGGGACATAATTTTGGATGTGTTTGAATTTAGTAAATTAGAAATTAAAATAGACATAAATTACTTGAAATAAGTGCTTCATAACCCATCTAATCAAATCATAACCTATCAAAAAGGTAATAGGAATTTTCTAAAGAAAAGAACACTTGACCCAATCATAAGTGTATGGCCTTTGCAGAAAGGAGTGATCCACCTTAGAAATAACAACTACCCCATCCAAAATTTGCTCACATTACACAAAGCCACAATGTTCCTCCAAGATAAGCCAATTAAATCCTATCTTATGTGTCTTGGTAATCAAATTGGAGATGATCTTAAAAATGACATTGCGAAGGGTGATTGGTTTAAAGTACATCACAAATTAATTATGTAATGGCATAAAAATTAAAAACATCATGAATTAATTATGTAACCACATAAGTCAAATATAATTCTATCAAGAAATTAATATCAAATAGATAATATAATCGCATAACTCATACATTTCAATGTCATTGATCTTCTTATTCATCCAACTCTTTGTCTGTATCATCCAATCTAGATTCAACATTGTAAGGATTGGTCATATCATCATCATCATCATTGATATCAGTTTCGATAATGTCGTCATCCACACGGGTATCATCTTCATGAACATTAACTCCTACATCATCATGTTCTAGTTCCTCTTCTTCGACATCTTTTTCAAGCACATCATCAACTAACTATTGGTCCTAATCATCATCTACATCATCTTCTAGTTATTCAGTATCTTCTTCTTCCACCACATTATAATTTACCGGCCTTCCTCTTGGATCATGTCTAACAACAAATGACCAACCCGGTTTTCCTGGAACCTCTGAGTAAAATACCTGCTCACATTAGCTTGGAAGAACATGGGGCTCATTTCCAGCTCACTCAATCGACCTTGTATTAACCATGGTAAATTCATTATCATGATCAATAATAGTTCTCTCAGGATCATTTTCATTTAATCGTAGCATGTACCATAGGACGACAAACAAAACCAATTTGAAGGACTTAAAGTCACACTCAAGTATATCATCCAAAATCCCATAGTATCGATTTTCTGAGACTTCTGGATGTATGTCGCTTCTAGATGAAACATTAGTCACTTGAAAGACTGTAGTTATCTCAAAATCACAAGTTTTCTTTGTGTCATCCAAATTTTTTATTCAAAATTTATGACCATTGCACCACATAGCCTTGTGGTGTTTCACCTGCAATATGTCAAACATGTAAAAATTATTGCAATATTGTCAGTTGATAAACATATTTATTCTTGGCTGAATGTATGTAAAGAAAAAAATATCAACATATATATACATCAATATAATTGAAAATAATTAAATAATATGGGTGATTAATATATTTATACGTACCTATTTATCTCTTAAACCATATGCTAAATGATCAATCTCCTTTGGTGTAACATTGGAATCTCCATTACAATGAGCTTCTCTAACCAATGAAACCACACCTTCCTATGTTAATGTGCGACCAAATCGTTGACACCATTCAATCCATACCGTCATCCAATCAAGATTATTTATGATGTACAAATGTAGTACATCCCACTCTCAACCAACTGTATCAAAAAAAAATGAAATTCACAAATGACGTATAATTAGTGGTGCAGGAGCACCTATAACTCATTCTCAACTTGTGATTATTTGAAGGTGGACAGATGGTCAATAGGTAGAGTGAGTCTTTTGGATTTTTTTGTCTTGAGTAAGGTCAATTAATACCATTAGACAAGTTCTAGGTAAATTTTTGAGTTATGAGTTTGAGTCTTGCACTAAAGAGTTTTGTAGCCTTTTTAAGGAAAATTGGAGAATTTACATGTAAAAGGGTACAAGGTTAGTGTCATGTCAATAATAAGGCTATTATCAATCCACTAGCATGGTATTAGAGGTTTCCTAGGAGTTTCAATACATTTGAAAGTTCAACAAATTAAAACATTTCAATAGTGATGTTAACAACCTTGAAATTAGTGTGGTTTATGTTTCATGTGATCATAAAAGATTAAAAAGTCAGTTGTAGAGGTGGTTGTTTGGTAGTTGAGGTGTAAAGGCCTTTAAAATTCATAAAGTGATCATTGTAAACCCTCATAGAATGAGAAATAAATAAGGTATAGCTGTTGTCCTCAATATTTTTGTGAAGAAAAGCATGTGAAATGAGAGTTCAAGCTTAGGTTTCAGAAAAATATGTATGGGAGATCTGATTTTATGAATTTTTACCCATGTGCAGATCTAATGGGTTGTGTCTGAATTGGTTTTTAGGTCTAGGAGGTCGTGAAAGTAGGAGATTTAATAAACCCTCGTGATTTTGGCCTAAAACAAGGTTTTTTGGGTTTGGAAAGAATATGGTCGTACAAGTGGAATATTTTTGTGGATTTGGAGGTTTGGAGGCATAAAAATTGTTTCCCAATATTTTATGGGCATATGACAAGTTTAAAGACTAGTTTCCTTGTAAAATAGGCCTAATCAGCCTAATCAGCACAACCTAGAAAGGGTGATTTTGGTGATTTGATCCAAAGGACTTGTACTTTCCCTTGAATTATGTTTAATAATTCCAAAATGGGTGTCTAAAACCATCAAGGTTTTTTCTGGTGTTTTGGGAAAGTTTTGAGTTATTGGGAAAAACTAGGTTTGCACTGCTATAAGGATTCAAGGAGTCAAAGTGTGAAATCTGACTTTTGTTGTTTGTCAAGATTTGAGAGTTGTTTGGATTGTTTAAAGTGGTCATTATAAACTTTTTGGAAGCCTCTTAAAGGTAGGTTGATAGGTTGGTTGAGTTGAGTCTCCCCAGTCTACATCAATTAGTTGATTACCACGGTATACGGCCTTAATTTATAATTGATGTATAGTGAAGATTAATAATTAAATAAGTACAATATACATAAAAACCAAATGTAAAATGTATTATAATTACATCTCACTTTCATCAATCTACCTTTCCCCATTAAGTACTCCCCTTTGAATTTTTTAATAAAGTTGGGATCCCAAATGCGATCTACATGGATCTTTGTTGCAAACTTAGGAAGATATTCAGTAATGTACACCATGGTCTAGTATAACATATATCCCTCCACCATAGAACCCTCAGGATGTGTTCTTTGTCTAACCAAATCCTTCAAAAATTTCAAGCGCCTCTCAACCATCCACATTGACCTTTTGTGTATAAGTCCACACAATTCAATCTCCTCAATTTGGTGTATGAGGTAGTGTTCTTGTGCATTGAAAAATGTCAAAGGTAGACACTTTTGCATTTCACACATTAGACGAGGAATTTTTCTCTTCCAATAATTTATATCTTCTTTATGTATTTCTTTAGATGACAGCCATCTACAATTGATTCAAGGTGCAAATATATTAATAAGATTTAACAAAATTATACAATATATTACATAACAAGTAAAGCAAATGGCAATTATAAGATCTATACAACGAATGAACAAATATCGCTACTAACCTCATGTATTTTCCAAGATCATATATAACTTGCTTGAAAATGTTGTTGAAGTTGTTTGGGAGAGATACAGGTAGAACGTACTACAACAATTATAAAATGATTTTTTCATTGTTTTTCCAAACTTAGTAAACATAATACACTGAAAAGTACATGCAGTATACAAATATATATATATAATATACCAGAATAATTACTTTAATGAAGGTATTCCAATCATGCATTTTCATCCCTGACCCAAATTCACCTTTCTTTGTTATGATATTGTTTATATTCGCAACAAATCTTGTGGGAAATCAAATTTTTCATATGACTTCTTTTATAGCATTGCTTTGTTGCTCCGTTAATAACCAAGGAAGGGCACTTATATTAATTTGGTTTCCATCACTATTTAATTGAATGACATTTTCCATTGCATGATTGGCTTCCTGAATGTCACTACAAATGTTGACAATTTTTTCTTTGTCATGCCTTTCATCCAATATTTTCCATAACGTTTATGTTATATTCTTTCTGATGTGTGTTGTATCAAACAAATGCACAATTTGTAGCTGCTCATAGTAGGGAAACCTACTAAATTATCTGGGATAACTTTTCATTCCCTGTGGAAGCTGACCATTAATGTCTTAACGACCTTCATGAAGCATATAAGTTAAACAAATTAACAACGACAATCATTGTCAATTACAACATGAACAAACAAAACACAATATAAAAATACAAATTCCAAATATATCATATATGATAGATAAACAATTTGATCTGATGTATAACCTTGACAATTAATTCTATTATATTCCAACTTTCATGGGCGAGGTGTCATTCTTCGTGGTTTTGATGTATTCTCTTCTTTCCCATTGAAAAGATGTTTTTCAGTAGCTTGATACTTATGATTTATGTGGAGGAAGTGTCTATACTCATCAAACACTTGCTTTCCTAAACTTGTTGAACAACGAGATTTCATCTTTGGACCACAAATTGGACATGCAAATTTTTCCTTTGTTTGAAGACCTGCAAGATCATATATAATTGGATTAAATGTGTCAATTTTTATAATTATATATAATGAATAGATTATTTAAAAAACATGCATGATATCTACTTCATAAAATTAAATATCGTTAAAGTGCAATCAAACGTTATAACATACCAAAAAAATGTGTTAGCCCTGGGGCATCATGAATTTTCCATACAAGCATTGCATGGAATTGAAATTGTCTTTGTCCTATTGGTTTAGAGACGTCATACATAGTGACACCATTCCATAACTTTAATAACTCATCGATAAGAGGCTCAATATATACATTCATATCTTTAACTCGGTACTTACCTAGTTGAATGAACATAAACATTACATAATTATTATAACCATTTTACTACAATATATATAAATTAATGTACATTACTCTTAAATAAAAGAAATATAAGTCATTATGCAACAAATAAGACAAATGAGATGCTACTACGTTAAATAAAATTGATGTAAACAAATACCTAGAACAATCATTGCCAACACTATGTGCTCCTATATTGACATACATGGAGGAATGCTATTGTTCATAACAAAAATAGGCCACACCGAGTAAATAGATCTCATCTCTCTAAATGGATTGACATCATCCATTGCCAATGAAAGCCTGAGATTACGAGGTTCTTTGTTAAAGTGTAGCCATTTTTCCTCCATGTCCCTAAATGCAGAACCATCTGCAAGCATTCGAAGAATGTCATCTCCACTTCTATTCCATGCATGGTAATCCATAAATTGAACTAAAATTTCACACCTAAATCATCATTACATACGTGGAATAATAGGAATATAACAAAGAACCTTGTGAGGCACTTTTTTTGTAAGTTGATCTGTTTGATATCTACTGATATGACATTTTGGGCATTCTGTTGCAAATTCATGTTGTTCATGATATATAATATGATCATTGGGACATGCATCTATTTCTTGATACTCCATTCCAATATCTTTCATAATGGAAAATAAATCTTGGTATGAGCGAGGTAAAATATTAGATGGTGGTAACAAAAATTCACCTATCAATCT
Source organism: Sequoia sempervirens (assembly GCA_007258455.2). Lineage (NCBI taxonomy): Eukaryota > Viridiplantae > Streptophyta > Pinopsida > Cupressales > Cupressaceae > Sequoia > Sequoia sempervirens. The sequence continues at coordinate 297,579,753 of VDFB02000015.1, forward strand.
ACAACACAAAAATAATTTGTTAATACAAAGAATATTAATGGTACATATTTCATCCTTTATTTACTAGTGATGAACTAACAACAATTAAAATAGATGAAACAAGATGACATATGACATACCTTAACATCCATGAGATTGCTATGTTGGATAAACCATTCATAACCTTCAAGTTCACCAACAACAATACAGCAGAGAGAAGAGTTGTTTCAGAGCCTTCATAAAGGGGCTCGTGTGCCTTCTCAAGTACAAGTAAATCATGAACATCATCAAATTCATCTCGATCATCATGATCAGTTGCGCCACTAAATGTGACATGGATCAATGTATTTGTACCATCATCTTCAACTGTGTTTTCTAGCACATGATCATCTTCTTCCATAGGATCATTAACTTCATCTTTGATATTCATAGCTCCATGTTCCTCCGCTTGCAAAACCACAATCTCTAGGGCATGATAATCCATATCTTGTGCCCTAGGGTGTCCCATCTTTATAATAATGATCAACACAAATAAACCATGATCATGATCAAGTGATTTTATATATATATAAAAATGATAAAATGATATAAACATTTACAAATTCAATCAATATAAAGACATATAATGAACAACTTACCAATGGACGATAATCATTCCCCCCTTCAACATGACCATATTGCCTACAATGTTTCTCAGCTATTGTGATTAAAATTCTTCTCGTCTTTAAGCCCTTGCAATTATTGCAAGGACAATAACATTTCCCATCACCCTTTCTTTTCAATCTAGCCCACATTCTAGCAATTGTCTGTTCATTTTGTTCTACACTAATATTATCTGACATAATTTTTCTTTACCAAGCTTGAATATTTAGATCTTCAAAAAATATCAAACTCAAACTCCAATAATTTTTAATCATAGACAGGTAACAAAATCTAATAATTTTGATATTTTGCACCAAAAAAAATTGGCATGCAACCACCCCTACAAAAGAGAAGATAGTCTAAAGTTAATGAACCCAAAAAACACTTTAAAATGTTAATTCCATAACTTATTAAATTCTAATTTTACTATGATTTCCAACTGTTAGACTCCTAAAATCAAAATATTGAACTTACACAACAAAATCTGGAAATGAAATTCTGAAAATGCACAAGTCTAAAAATGAAATCTAATGAGATTTTGCTTTAAAATATGATTTTCAAACCTGGAAGTACAAATCTGACTTCACAAATTAATTCTAGAAAAATTCAATGACTACCCTCAACCTGACGATATCTTCTTGAATTTTTTCTGATTTTTCCCAAGAAAATTGTCCTTAGTTCTCCATAAACTGCCGCAAGTATAGCAAATTCACAAGTAGAGCAAATTCTCACATATAGAAAAACACTGTCGCAATAAATAGGCGAACTCACTTTTATTTATGTCAGCCATAATTTTATTTTTTTTTATTTTGCATGTTCGTCAAAATTTTGATGAACATCGGGGATAAAATTTAAAAAAATTGAAAATTACACATCAAATATCACAAGTACCTAACAATACATCAAAATATACATCTTTCGTCAGAAATTTTTATTGGATTTTGCAATCAAATGAGTTAGTGAACCCTCTACCCTATAAACTTAAACCTATAAACCCTTAAACACTCAACCCTTAAACCCTCTACCCTCAACCCTAATCCTTGAACCCTTAAACCCTAAAACCCGCTTAGTAAACTCTCTCTCGTCTCTCAACCCCTATACCCTCTCCCTCTCTCAACTCCCTCTCTCTCACTCACTCACTCACTCCTTCTATCTCTCTCCCCTCTACCCTCTACCCTCTACCCTTAACCCCTATACCTTCTACCCTATAAACCCTTAAACACTCAACCATAAACTCTAAACCCTCAACCCTTAAACCCTCTACCCTCTACCCTCAATCCTCTACCCTGTACCCTCAACCCTAATCCCTAAACCCTTAAACCCATATAGTAAACTCTCTACCCTAATCCCTCAACCCTATACCCTCAATCATATACCCTATACATTGGACCCTCGACCCTAATCCCTCAACCCCTATACCCTCTACCCTATACATTGGACCCTCAACCCTAATCCCCCAACCCTATACCCTCAACCTAAACCATCAACCCTTAAACCCTCTACCCACTACCATCTACCCTATAAACCCTTAAACTCACTCAACCCTCAACCCTTAAAGCTCTAAACCCTCTACCCTCTACCCTCAATCCTCTACCCTCTATCCTCAACCCTAATCCACGAACCCTTAAACCATTAAACTGACTTAGTAAACTCTCTACCCTAATCCCTCAACCCTCTTGACCCTTAATCCCTCAACCTTTAAAACCTAATCCCTCAACCCCTATACCCTACCCTTACATTGGACCCTCCTAATCCCCAACCCTATACCCCTCAATCCTCTACCCTCAACCTTAAACCCTCAACCCTTAAAACCTCTACCCACTACCCTCTACCCTATAAACCCTTAAACACTCAAGCCTAATCCCACCCTCAGCCCTTAAACCCTAAACACTTAAACCCTCTACCCTCAATCCTCTACCATCTACCCTCAACCCTAATCCCCTGAACCCTTAAACCCTTAAACCCACTTAGTAAACCCTCTACCCTAATCCCTCAACCCTCTTGACCCTTAATCCTTCAACCCTTAAACCCTAATCCCTCAACCCCTATACACTCTACCTTATACATTAGACCCTCAATCCTAATCCCCCAACCCTATACCCTCAATCCTCTACCCTCAGACTTAAACCGTCAACCCTTAAACCCTCTACCCACTACCCTCTACCCTATAAACCCTTAAACACTCAACCCTAAACCCTCTACCCTTAAACCCTCTACCCTCAATCCTCCACCCTCTACCCTCAACCCTAACCCTTCAACCCTTAAACCCTTCAACCCACTTAGTAAAATCTCTACCATAATCCCTCAACCCTCTTGATCCTTAATCCCTCAACCCTTAAACTCTAATCACTCTATCCCTATACACTCTACCCTATACATTGGACCCTCAACCCTAATCCTCCAACCCTATACCCTCAATCCTCTACCCTCAGCCTTAAACCCTCAACCTTTAAACCCTCTACCATCTATCATCTACCCTATAAACCCTTAAACCCTCTACCCTCGATCCTCCACCCTCTACCCTCAACCCTAGTCCCTCAACCCATAAACCCCTAAACCCACTTAGTAAACTCTCTACCCTAATCCCTCAACCCTCTTGACCCTTAATAACTTAACCCTTTAACCCTAATCCCTTAGCCCCTATACCCTCTACCCTATACATTGGACCCTCAACCCTAATCCCTCAATCCTATACCCTCAACCTTAAACCCTCAACCCTCAACCCTTAAACCATCCACCCTATACATTAGACACCCAACCCTCAATTCTCAACCCTCAACCCTTAATCCCTCAATCCTCAAACCTCAAACCCTAAACCCTCAACCCCGATACCCTCTACCCTATACATTGGAATCTTAACCCCAATCCTTCAACCATATGTACCCTCAACCCTAATCCCTCAACCCTATACTCTCAACCCAATACCCTAATCCCTCAACCCTATAGGTCGTCAACCCTATACCCTCTATTCTCAACCCTCTACCCTATACATTGGGTCCTTAACCCTCATATATCTATGTCCCTCCCTCCTCTTCTCTCCTCTCTATCCATTCATCCCTCCCTCTCTACCCTAATCCCTCAACACTAAACCCTAAACTCTTAAACCCTTAAACACTCAACCCTAACCCTTGACCCTCAACCCTTAAACCCTTAAACCCTCTACCCTCTACCCTTTACCCTCTACCCTGAACCGAATACCCTCTACCTTAAACCCTAATCCCTCAACACTAATCCCTCAACCCTTACACCCCTAAATCTAAGAAAACTCCCTACCCTAATCCCTAAACCTCAACCCTTAAACCCTCAACCCTCTACCCCCAACCCTTAAACCCTAATCCCTCAACCCCTATACCCTTTACCCTATACATTGAACCATCAACCCTAATCCCTTGACCCTATACCCTATACCCTCAATCCTCTGCCCTCAACCCTCAACCCTCAACCCTCACCCATACAACCCTTAAACCCTCTACCCTCTACCCTATACATTAAACCCTCAACCCTCAATTTGTCAACCCTCAACCCTCAACCCTATACCCTCTACCCTTTACATTGGACCCTCAACCTAATCCTTCAACCATATACTCTCAAACCTATACCCTAAACCCTCTACCCTCAACCCTCAACCCTTAACCCTTAACCCTTTAACCCTAAACCCTTAAACCTTCTACCCTATGCCCTCAACCCAATACTCTCTGTCATCAACCCTAATCCCTCAACCCTCAACCCTTAAACCCTAATACCCTCGAAACCATCAACCCTATAGGTTCTCCACCTTAATCCCTCAACCCCTATCACTTTCTCTCTATCTATACATTTCACCTCGCCCTCCCTCCCTCTCTCCTACCCTCTCTAATTGTCTCTATGTACCCTCTCCCTCTTTCTATGTACCTCTCATTCAATCAATCCCTACCACCTTCTATTACTCCCTCTATCTATCTCTATCTTCATCCCACTCTCTCCCACTCCCTCTCTCTCTCTCTCATGTCTCTCCCTCAGGTCTCTCCTTTTGGAAACCTACCTAGGTAACTCTCTCTCTCTCTCTCTCTCTCTCTCTCTCTCCTCTCTCTCTCTCTCTCTCTCTCTACTCTCCTTCTCTCCACTCTCTCTCTTAAACTCACTTTATCCCTTTATCCCTCTCACCCCCTCACACTCTCAAGTCTCTCACTTTGGAACCCTACCTACATAACTCTCTCTTTCTCTCTGTCTCTCTCCCCTCTCTCTCTCCCTCTCTCTCAATCCTCTCTCTCCCACCCCCCTCTCTCTCTCACTCCCTTTATCCCTCCCACCCTACCTAGCTAAGTCCCTCTTACTCCAACCCCTTCTCTCCCACTCCCTCTCTCTTAAACTCTCACTTCCACCCCTCCCTCTCTCTCTCTCTCTCTCTCTCTCTTAAAATTCTCCCTCCCTCTAAAGACATGCATAAATACATGCATACAAGCATAATACATATGTACATACAATCCTAAATACATACAAGCATACATGTACATGCACATATATACAATCTTACATATAAGTAGGCATACATACAATATACATGCATTGATACATACAGGCATACATACATAGATACATGGCATACAAGCATACAGTTGCATACAAACATACAAATATATAAATATACATTCAATATGCATTTAAGATAAAGCAAGACATAACATGAGTGCATTATACCACGCTCGTATTATGTCTTGCTAAACATGCTCCCCACCAACGAAAAAAACCATGCCAAAATGGACATATAACGTGCTCGCGTTATATCTTGCTTTGGGAATCCCCAAGCCCTGGGATTGGTATTTTCCTTGGAATACCAACCCAAAGGCTTGGAGGGAATTCCCAATGACTAGAGACGTGTTTTTGCAATTTCTACAATATTTCACATATTCGGGTTCATGCTCATCATCAGGATTGCACGTGGTTCAATATCAAACAAATCGAACATCTGAGTAATGTTAGGTTCTCTCTTAGCTATCCAACGATGTAATTTTTTTCACTTTCTGACAATGTTAACCCATTCATCCATAATTTATTTTGTTCGTATGTCTCTTTTTTGGAAAAAAAGTAGTGTTTGGTGTTTTTTTCATTATAAATTAACCGTTCATTGAAATTTCAAATAAATTACATTTTTAGAAACTAGACTCCATTCTACAAAAAAAATAAAAAAATCAATTAATTTCCAAAATTTCTAGGGGTAGCACGGCCAAAATTTTGTTTTCAAGAAGTGTCCACTTTGAAAATTAGTAAAAAATAAAATATTCATTAAAAAATTATCAGAAAAATCATGCATCAACTACATACTATTAGCTAACTTTTGACCACATAGTGATTTTTAAAATACTAAAAAAAAATTCACCATACGAGGGTCATACAAGAGTTGCTATGTTATGTTTTTATGACAAAAACAACACCAATTTGTGTACGTCCCTCGTTTGAACCCCTTAATCTCAACCATTTTCAAAATAAATTAGTAGTTTAGAAAGTAGACTCGAAGCACTTGAATCCTTCTTTTTGTTCTATCTCAAAATTTTGAGTGTAAGTATCCTCAATTTCACGTCCAAGGTCAGTATTTCCTAATTTCAGAAAAAAAAAAGTGGCCACTTAAGCCCGCTTTTTGGGAACCATCTTTGTGCACTTACCCGCACATATGTATATCTATATGTACATATGTATCAGCATATGTATTTACATATGTATGTGGACACATATGTACATATTGCATATACATGTATGTGCATACTTTTGTACATATATGCATATGCATATGTATACTTATGTACATATATGTACAAATATGCATAAACATAAAAGTACATATATGCATATACATATTAAAAGCATAGGTGGCACAGTCACATGGCTGAATGAAGACAAATTTTGGCTAGCCATGAGAGGAAAGAAACATAAGAAATTAAACCATTAAAGTTAGAGTGATGCTAGAACAAAAGCATATTTTCCTTGAAAAAGTAAGTGTGTCTAAGAACACAAAATTTGGGAGTGTTCATAAACACCCTAGATGCCATACACTTCATCGAGCACATTCTAGATACACCAAGAAAGCCACAAATTCCTTGAAACTATGGAAAACCACAAAATTTGATCAAAATCATCGAGACAAAAAAAGTAAACTTCAACTTAGGGAAGACAACACACCCACAACAAATCAAATAAATAGTACGAAAAAAAACAATTACTAATAGGAGACAGTGGTAGAGCCTTAGTGAGGTTAGAAACCTCACCTGTATAGTAGGGATTTTCCCGATGATGTGTCTTGTTGCACTCACCTATATCCTATTGCTGCAAGAACAAATGAAAGGAGGGATCAATCAAACACATGTACATAGTGCTTAGCTTAATACACAAAGAATATTACAAAAGTGTATACTGTTCAATTGCAACTCACCATTAGCGAAGTTAGAAGGAACAATGGGCTAAGTTGAACATGTATTTCTTTGCACAACGATCAAGTAGAGTGAACAAGACACAAAATGAAAAAGTGTCAGTCAAATATACCATAATCGAGCTATGATATATAGACATACATATATACATACATACATACATACATACATACATACATACATACATACATACATACATATATATACATACACACATATACATATACATACATACATATATGTATGTATGTATATATATATACATATATATACATATATATACATATATATACATACATACATATATATATGTATATATATACATTCATATATATACATATATACATACATACATACATATATGTATGTATATGTTGTACCCAAAATTAAAAAATTTGCTACACTTAGGCGTTTTGAAGAAATGGTCAAAGTCTTGTTAAAATTGTCAAAAAAGTTCAAAATTGGGGTTTGCATGTCTTGCATGAGGGTCAAAAACTCAAAATTTCTGAAATCTGACGATCTGGGTCTGCTCAAAGAGACCAAGTCTACAAAACCTAGATCTCAATTTTTCAGCCCTAAATTTTAGGAAAATTTCTGCTTTTAGAAACTTTCTAAAAATAGAACTTTTTTCTAGGTTTCTTTTGAAATGGATACTGGTAAAATTTTCTAAAAAATAGAAAGCTTGGTCATTAGGGTTCAAAACGATTTTGATTGGTCAAAAATATTTCCTCATCGGGCTGGTCCAATCAAAATCACAAAAAGATCATTTTTTCCTTAATGGGTCTATTCTTCTTTTTTAGAAGCTATTTCAAGAGATCCAAGGCCATTAATGGAGGTCAGTCAACTACTAGGTGTCAAATTCAGATTCTCAAGCATTGCTCAGATCAAGAAACTACAACAGATGATTGAGGGATGAAGAACGAAGAATGGAAGTTGAAGAATCATGAAAATTGCAGAATTTTGACTAACTCTAGGAAGTTCATGTGACACAGCTCAGTCTAGGTGCCTAGATACTCATGCATTAGAAAAAAATTAAATCTCCAATAGTCAAAGCAATGACAAGCACGTGGAACAAGGAAAAAGTTGACAATTGCAAAATAAAAACTAACACTACTAAGCATGGGTGCCCTAGGAGGAGATAGGCATCTAGTCTTTCAAGGCCTCAAATGATGGAATTAGGGTTGCTCATCCTAGACAATGTTGCTTAGAGTCTTCTTAGCTTCACAGTGAATCCATAAGCACAACCATCAAATCAACCAATCAGCTAAAATTTGAGATTGATCGGAGAGGATTCAATAGAGAAGCAGCGTGCAAATCATGAAATTATTAGAAAATATTTGCCATCAGATCAACCAGTCAACTAAAATTTGAGATTGATCAGAGAGGATTCAGCAAAAAAGTAGAGTGCAAATCATGAAATTTTCAGAAAATATTCTAAGTTTGGGATTTTAGGCGCCCTAAGAGGAGATAGGCACCTAGCGTTTTAGAGGCTCAAATCCAACAATTAGGGTTTTCCAGATCAGTCAATCTCTTCAAAATTTTGTCAGCTTTGCAATGGATATCTCAGCACAATCATCAGATCATTCAGCTACCAACAAATTCAGATCGAATGGAGGACATAACATGAAGTTTCAAGTTTCAAAGATAAAAAGAGTAAAAAAACAACTAAGTATAGCAATGATGGGCACCCTATGAAGAGATAGGCACCCAAGGATTTGAAGGTCTAAAACATCAAATTTGTAGTTGCAGTCTCCAGCATGTCTCCTTCAATTTTGATCAAGCTCTCCAATGCAATCTTCAACACACACATCAAGGCTATCAATCATCACATATTGTAGACTGAACGGAGGGAAAAACTGTGTAAAATGTTAAAAGTAAAAGCAAAGATGAAAACTCAAAAAATAAACAAACTCTAGAGTTGGGCGCCCCCGATAGCCAGGGGCGCCCAAGCTTTTGACCCCTAAGATTCAACTTTCAAGAAATATCATTCTGAGGAGACCCCCTTCAGAATCCTCCCAACTATCTAGCAAGCCCAGCCATTAGTTCATCAGACCTTCGGATCATCCAGAATTGCAAAATCATCTGAAGGAGGGGTAAACAGCGAAAAATTGGAAATATGAAAAAATGGCTAACATTGGTAAGCCTAGGCGCCCCAGGTAGCTAGGGGCACCCAAATTTTTGAGGGGTCAGATGAAGTTTTTATCAGAAGTTTCCTCCAAGAAAATCTTTATAGAATCAATCAGGCTCTGCGATGGATCATTCTGTCAGATCACAGCATCAACCTAACCTCTGGAATTAAAAATCAATTTAAGGTCAAAATCAAGCTGAGTTTTAAAAAAAGAGTAAAAAATGGCTAAGTCCTTCAAGGGTGGTGTCCAAACTCTCATGCTTTGGAGAAATTTTCAAAGAATTTCAAAGAAAAATCAAAAAGAAAGTGCCTAAGTTCAGTGCACTTGTTTGAGGGTTTCACAACTCTAAATTTAGGAAACAAAGCAGCTTTCAACCTAAAAACTTATTTAAGGAAGCCTTGTGCATTTATTCTTCATAATTTTTTGCAAGTGACTTCAAGGAAAGAGAGGAGAAACTAAGAATTTTTCCTATTTTCAGAATTTGAAGGCTAAAACTTGAAGATCTTTCAAAGTTCTTCACATTTTCATAATCAACTCACATAGAGGCTCCTTTTTTCATGCTTTTTTCATCCAGGGCATCAATTTTCAGGAGGAGGCTATCTTTTTCAAATTCCAGATCTGGTCAGCTCAGTTCTTGATTCTGAACAACTTTGGAAAAAAATTCAAATTTCAAGAGCCTAATTTTTCCATGCATGATCAAGAAATCTTCAATATTTTCAACATCTGATCAACTGGGTCCTCTTGAAACGTGATTCTCCACAAAACCTAGCTCTCAAAAAAAAATCAAAAATTTTAGAAATTAGGGTTTGTTGCTCTTTCAACCAACCATCAAAATTTTCAAAAAAGAATGATCTAGGTCTTCTTGCAACGAAATTCTCTACAAAACCCATATCTCATATTTTTTTTAAAAATCTACCCGTTTGAAGAAAAATTAGCAAGCTAAATTTAGGGTATGTACAAAAATTGTCCAAACATAGTTAATTTTACAATCAATCTTCAAGATTTTTAGTATGGAGTACTCTCCCATCGAATTCAAGACCAAATTAGTGCTCTATCATTATTTCATCAAAACAGCTAAAACTAGCTTGCATCATGTCAAACCAGTGTTCAATTTGTGTGATTTGGAAGACGCAAGCAATGTTGCAATCAAGCACCTTGGTCATTCTAGATTACTAGCAGCAGCATCAATTCTCATTTTAGTGCAAAGTCTAGAGTTTGTAATTGCTTGTATTAAGCATTACAACCCAGCTACACAGAAGATTCAAATAGTAGATGGAAGAGTGGTTTGCAACCTCAAGCCAGACATGATTGAAAAATGTTTTTCAATACCACCTTAGGCTGAAATTTTAACCATCTCCTTTGAAGAATGTGAGAAGGTATGGGACATGCCCAAGGAGAAATATATCAAAAAAGTTGCACAAAAATGTATGAAAGAAAAACATAAAACTTTTCCAATGAACGTCAGGCAGGGAGAATTCAAGGATGATATTGCAATAATGGTCACCCTACTCAATCGAGTCACTGGTCAAAGAGAAGCTACAAAATTCCAGCCTTGGATGTTCTACGTCATCTCTCATATCATGAAGAAAATAGAATTCTATGATTGGCCAACCTTGATCAGTGATAGTCTTCATCACCAGATAACTAAATACTTCAAAATCCATGAGTTCCACATGATTTCATATCTAGTCTATCTAATGGCCTTTCAAGGCGAATTCAGGGGATTGAAAACTGTAGGATATTTGGATGTGCAACATGTTTATAATCATTACCCTCAGTTGGAGTTCTCAAATTCATCACATCACTACAAAAGGGAAAATGAGGCTTTCCTGATGCATATGGTGAGAGACTTGAACAACAAGTTGCACATACAGATTTCATCAACTACCAGGGCAGTGATGGCAGAGTGGGAAGATTGGTTCAACTAGTTTCATACTTTCACTTACATCAGAGTGTACGGATTCTCAAGTGCTCCACTTATGTTTCCAATATATCCTTCAGATGAAGTGGTTTTCATGGAGTTCTTGAGGCAAGTATATGAAGTTCACACTTTCTTGTAGAATCAAAAGAAGTCTACCTTTAGTTTTCCATTTGAGTTGGGAATCTACAAATGCATATCATCAGCAAATGCTAAGTTAATGGGGGATGGGGGATGAGTTGTCTAATTTTGGTCTCAATCCATTCAGCGAGAGATGATCATACAACCCTCATGGTGTCTTCGCATCCCGACTTGGTCAGAATTATGCTCATGTGCCCACACTTGAGGATTTTTGGGCTAATTGCAGAGATGAGTTTGAGGTACAGGGGGGTGGTAACAGCAGGCTTCCACTCCATATGATGAAATATTGCTTGTCAGAAGATATTGAGGGATTATTCAATGATGATGGAGATTTACTTCTTCCAATGTACACTCAAAACCAAATTGAGCAGCAACCTCTTCCACAAGTCAATTGGTCCAACATAGATTGCATCTTAGTTGAAAGAACGAGCTGAGTCATTAAAAATAGCAATATTTTCTCAGGCCTCGAGAGGAAGAAAGCTATTCCGGTAGCAGAGCCACCAAGAGTACAATCATCTCTTCCTTCCTCTTCCAGACCACAACCAAATATGAAGGCTATAATTCATCCTCAAGAAGGTGTAAAGGGTAATAGAACAACAAAGAATGTAAAGAGAAGGTTGGGCTTTTCCAACATAATTCTACAAGAGCAGCCAACAATTGTAGCGAAAGTTCCTCCAGAAGAGCCTGTGCCACAAAAAGAAGCAGAGGTTGTGCCCACATCTTGAGATTCTCCACCATCCCCAAGACCTTCTCTGATTCATATTGATTCAAAAGATGAAGAAGTTGATGAAGTTGTAGCCAAACCTCTCAGAGAAGTTAGTAGAGACACCATGTCTTGGCTTGAGAGTTCCCTAGGAAGGAAGAGAAGGAGGCCTTCATATCAACTGAACTTTGATGAACTTGATAACATTTATCAAGATGCACCTGTGAAGAAAGCAAAGAAACAAGTTCATTTTGAAAAGAATCTAGATGGTGAGATGACTATGGAGAATGCTACACCTCCATAAGATAAAAATATTGATGAAGTGGAGGTAGATGATTTCATAATGGTTAAGGCCAATCTCGGCAAAAGCACTAGGCATGTAGATGTAAATTTGTTCAAAGTTGTAGTAGAAAATCTTCAAGAAAGAGTGCTTAAAGATGGAAAGGATAAGACAGCCCTCAAGGATGAAATCTGGAAACTTAGGCAATATATTTTGAATCTTTTTCACAGCACTTCACAAGCTACTCAATTGTTGCCCCAAATTCCAAAGACACCAGCTAATCAACAACAGTTAAGGAAGTTGGTGATATATGGGAAGCAAAAGAGAGATTGGATTGAAGAGCTCATCACCATTGGCAGAGATGTTCTTACATAGCTATATCAACTAAGGTATAATGCCCATTTTTTATGCCAAGGGATCCAAAGATTTGAGAAGTTGATAGCAGAGGTGAGACCTAGGCATGAGATCATTATTGTAGATTTGGACATAGCATATGGCTCAATGGTTTCAAAAGAACATAAGAGACAAATCCTTGCAGGGAAAGAACGTCACCTCTTCAAGGTGACAACTTATGAAAGGATAATCTGAGTTAGTCGCATACAGACAAAGGGTTGTTGATGCTTTCTAGTTCATAAGCAAATTTGTTTCAAAGATCCCTTGTCACTATTGTCATGATGATGGTTCTTACGTTGAACTTGATGGAGTACAAGCTAAGTTCCAAAATGTTGTTCATGGCAGTGTTATGAACGCTCCTCTAATGGAAACCTATGTTACACTGGTCCAAAATTCCATTTGAATTGTAAAGTGTTGCATAGGGAACCATTGGAAGCCTTCACAAAACCAAGTCCCCTAAGTGATTCAAATACATATGCAAATAGACAATGTGAAAGGGATGTGCATTAAACACGAGTGTACATAAGAATAACAATAACTATTTGATGAGCACACAATTATACAAGAGTTTAAAGAAGAAAATGAAGAGCAATTACTATGCATTAAGAATTGGACATTTACATCGCATACAACAGATTACAATTCCCTACCATAAAGAATATAAATGGAAAACCCAATGTAAACAGTATCAGGTAGAAACATGTGGACCTCCAAACATAGGTTGTATAGGACCCCTTAGTATGCAATTGTAAAACAATTTTCACCCACAAAGTCAACAAGGGTCCTCGAATCACTGTACCACCAAAATTGTATTATAATCGGTTTATATTTTTCTCAAACACAAACAGCTATTTGCAGTCTTACATGTCATAGAATATTCAAAGCACATCTGATACCACAAACATACAAGCCATATTGATTGTTAACGTCTTGTAGCATTAAAACATGCATACATACATACATATATATATATATATATATATATATATATATATATATTACATACATATATATATACATATATTACATACATGCATGCATACATATATATACACATATTGCTTGTTAATGGACCGTAGCATTAAAACATGCAGCCAAAATATAAAATTTGTATAACCCACACTCCCCTTAGTATTACCACTTGCATTACATAACGGCCAATATTTTCATAGATACAATGTGACGAGAACAACTAAGATCCAAGACTATCCTACCACCAAATCTAATCGAACCCACCCCCTATCCCACTTTGCATAGTATTCAACAGATTGGCATTCAAAGGCATAAAGAATTAATAAAAAAGTGAAGTTATTTTTTATGGAGAGTGTAATGATGTTGATTATGCTCTTGCGTCCACCCTGCATTAAAAGTAGGCAGGGCATATCCCTTGGTTATGCATCATTCCTTCTATTCGTTACACTCTCCATCTAAAAGAACAACTTCACTTTTTTGTTTGGGGGGTTGAATGCCTGCAGTTCCATGTAGATGTGAATATGGAAGTGAGATGTGGTAAATGGAAATTGGAAAAGATTGAGAAATGCATTTTTTAATTTGTAAATCTCTATATGTGTTCAATATTGGTTTGGTATGGAGTCTTCTTTAATTTGTGTCCTTTTTCAAATTTGAAACTTATTTCGATGCCTTTAATTGCAGAGATTGTATGTATTCATGGCGTGCAATCCTTGTTTGCTTCTTCAGATATTATGGTGGCCTTAACACATTGTTTTTTGGTGGTTGCATGTGGCAAAAGAGGAGAAGGAAACTATAGTTGTGTGTTGTAATTTGACTAGTGGGACACATGTGAACTATTCATTTTCCATGAGTGTTGCGTTGTTGGGAAAGTGGGACATATACATACATACATATATATATATAAACATACATATGTGTGTATATATATATAATATATATATATATATGTATGTATATATATATATGTAATTTGCCACTGCCTTTAATATTTTGTTGTTATGCACAAACTTTAACTCTGCAATTTGCTTTTGAATATGATAATGGGTTAAGTTGTTTTCATTTCCATGTTTGGTAGTAACAATGAAATGAAAAAAGCATTTCGTAGACAAAACTATTATGCATGGAAGAACAGAATAATACAATTGCATGGCAAAATATCTTAGAAATGAAAACCAGTGATACCATATTCATATTTTGTAGTAACAATCACATATATATGTGTGTGTGTGTGTGTGTATATATATACGCACAGTTACATATATAAGAATATATATATATATATGTGTGTGTGTGTGTGTAATTATATATATATACACATAGTTATATATATAAGAATATATATATATATATATAATTACATATATATATATATATATATATATATATATGCATATAAGATATCTTAGAAATGAAAACAAGTTAACTCATTTTCATATTTGTAAATAACAAAAAAATATCAAAGGCAAATTGCAGAGTGAAAGTTTGTGCATTGTTGAACACACAAATACAAGTGCATGGCAGCAAACCCTGTAATTGTGAACTAGTCAAACCTTTTCCATGTTTGGTACTAACAATGAAATTAAAAAAAAAAACATTTTGTGGATAAAACTATTGTGCATGGAAGACCATAACAATACAATTGCATGGCAGAATATCTTCGAAATGAAAACTAGTGATACCATATTCATATTTCATAGTAACAATGACATACACACACACACACGTGTGTGTGTGTGTGTGTTTAATTATATAAACATATAATTACATATATATATATATACAATTACATATATAAGAATAGATATAATATATAAATATATATAGTATATATATATAATAACATATATAAGAATAAATATATATATATATATAATTGCATGGCAAAATATCTTCAAAATGAAAACAAGCAAACCCATTTTCATATTTGGGAATAACAAAAAAAATCAAAGGCAAATTGCAGAGTTAAAGTTTGTGCATTGTCGAACACGTGAATACAAGTGCATGGCAGAAAACCCTGTAATTGTGAGCCAATCAAACACCTTCCATGTTTGGTAGTAACAATGAAATTAAAAAAGCATGGCAGAATATGTTTGAAATGACAACCAATGCTACCATTTTTTATATTTCGGAATGACATGAGATTATTTTAAGCAAATTGCAGAGTTAAAGTTTGTGCAATGAGGAACACACAAATGCAAGTGCATGGCAGAAACCCTCAAAATGATAAACATTATAACCCTATGAATAATAATATTAGTGTAACTATTTCTATATTTTGGAATAACAAAGAAATGTCAAAAAAGAAATTGCAAAGTTAAGGTTTTTGGAATGACGAACACGCGAATACAAGGAAGCAAATGGTGCTTGACAAGTGGCGGGTTGCTCATTTTTAAAAAAATATATATTAAGGCCGATGCACAAGTGGAAGGGTGACATGGTGAACAAGTTTTTAATTTTTTTTGGTCCACATGGACCTCCAAAGTTGACCTGCCCTACTTTGGGCCCCTCTCCCCTAATGTAATTAGAAAATTACCTTGTTTAGAATCTGAAAATTGCATTTACACATTGCATTCTAAGTCATTGTATTGTACTTTATCCTCTTTCCATTTCGAGTGTGTACACTAAGTTTGTGAAACTTGTATGAGCTTTACAACTTGGTGTCCTATTAACAATGCTATTGTGAGATGTAGTTCGAGACTTGTGTCATCCCACAATACACCATTCGCCATGGATCTTGGGTTTTCTAACTCTCTTTCTAATAGTATTGATAATCAACCCCCTATGGATCATAGTATGCATACCTTATTTTCAATGACTTCCTTACCTACAACCAATGTGCATGATGTTAACAATACTATCCCCACCATGACTAGTTGTACTCAAGGTTTGGGGTATACCCAAAGCCAAGATGGAACTTCAATTCCTCCTACAATACCCATCCCCATTCCTACATACAATAGTACTCAAGTTACCACAACCATTCAACCTACTAGCCATGTCAACACTTCCTTAGGTATTTCCACAAGGAATCCTTCTAGCTTTGTGCATTCAAATACCATATCTCCTCAACCATCCTCACAAATTTACAATTCACTTGCCCTCCACATGCATACACCACTCCACCTTATTCCCCTCCACCTTACAATACCAACAATGATCCCATCATTAACACACTTTTGCAAAACATGTCAACCCTTCAACAACAAATTGTCATCCTAAATCAAAACAACAATGGTCAACCTTCACAATACGTCAAAACTAACTCGTTATCTTTGGAGATATTGAGAACACAAATGCCACAAGGTATAGAAGTTCCTAGATTCGAGAAATACGGTTGGAAGGGAGATCTTGGTAGCCATGTTTTTGCTTATACATCCCTATGTAGTGATTTTGTTTTTGAAGACAAACTTTCCGCTAAACTCTCCCCTAGATCCTTGAAGGATATTGCTTTAGAGTGGTTTTGCTCTTTACCAAATAATTCAATTGGTTCATTCAATGAACTTATTGATGCCTTTTATAACCACTTCCAGATTCACATGGGTCCCAAGATGACCCTAACTGATTTAATGACATGTAAACAAATGGATGATGAGAAAGTCACTGATTTCATAGCACGATATCAAATGTTTTATTCAAAAATAAACATTAAGATTCCTAATGTCAACCTTCAACAAATGTTTATTGTCAATTTACAAAACAAAATCCAAACCAAACTCAAGATGTTGAAATTCACATCCTTCACATAGTTATGTACATCCCTTTGTGATTATCAGAATTCGGTTAGTAGTTGTGATGTGAAAAATCCCCCTAGCTATCTTGAAAAGTCTAAATCTGCACCTCAAAATAATTACCAACCTTTCAAGAAACAGAATAGGGGCTTTTTACAACTTAATTCCCCTCAACCAAACCAACAAGTTGATAACCAAGTGGCTACTATAAAGATGACAAATCCTTTTTCCTTTGGGGATAGTAATAAAAAATTTACCCCTCTACCCGATACCCTTCATAATATCATGCTACAGCTCATGAACAAGAATATGATTCCCTACCTCCTGTCAGAGCTCCTAATCCTAATAAACTATTACCATCAAACTATAGATCAAATACTTATTTCCATTACCACCAACAAAATAGACATGATACAAAATATTATAAGCATCTTAAACATCTTGTGCAATACCTCATTGATTCTAATCATCTTCTAATTGGAGGTGTGAATGATCAAGGTAATAAGTCTGTAGCTCCTCCTAACCAAAACTTACAAATCTTTACCAATCCCATGTCGAAACACACTATTTCATTTGTCAAAGCTACTGACACAAAGAATGATGTGATGAATGTTGACATGGATGATGAAAACACAAAAGATGACAATGAAGACAAAATTATTATAATGGTATCGTTTATTGAAGCTAAAGCTTGTACGGGCCAAACCAAAATGCCCCTTGATATTGCTTTCTCACGAAAATCTACATAATAAAATATGCACCTGATGGTCCTCTTTACATAGTTGGAAGAATCAATGACAAGCCTACTAATGGGATATTAATTGATCCTGTCTATGTAGACAACATGATCACTAAAGAATTCCTATTTGTGCATGAACTCTATCAAGATACATATGAAAGACCAAAAGCATGGATAAAAATGCATAATGGTTTTGCTTGCCCTGCGATTGACTTGATAAATCTCCCTCTAAAAGTTAGACCGAAAATATTCAATGTCTCACTTACCATCATCCCGTTGTCAGATCAATTTCGTGTGAAGTTAGGCTATCCATGGCTTCGCTCCATGAATGTCATCCCGTCAGTTGTGTGTAAATGTTTAAATTTCCCCTTAAGCAATGAAATCTTTACTATACATCATAGTGGCTTTAATCATATGCCTTCCCATGGGAACTTTTCATTGGATTTCTTTTGGCTTGAACCTATTAGACCTCGTGAGGACTACTTTTTCAAAGCATATTAAAATTTTAAGGCGAAGCACATATCAAAATTATCCCTTAGAAATATGCCTCAACCCATGATTGATCCACCTAACCTAGACGAAACCATGATTGAACAAAAATTCCTTTCAAATATCCAAGAGCAACCTATGACAAATCCTCTTACCATTTCTTATAAGAGACCACAAGACAACCAAAACAATCTCGTTTTTCCTCCTAAAATCAAACAAGTTTACAAAGCCAAAGAGAAAGTGGTTGAGCAACCTCCTATGGTTTCTTTCGTTCCTCCCCTTAGGGAAGAAAAGAAACCTATGGTTGACAAACCCACTCCTACACAATCACAAATTGACAACAAATTGAAATGGAATCAAAATGTTGGAAAGTGTAGGTGTAGACATCGTGCTATTGCTCGTATGTTACAAACTAAAGAAGAAAAGAGCAACACAGAAAATCAAAATCTGAACTTGTTTGAAGCAATGCATGATGACTTTATACCCTCACCGCAACATAAACAAGAACCTTCTAGAGACATTATCATTCGACCTCCTCTTGTGATTAATTTATATGATGACATTGATATTGCAAAGATTGATGAACAAGTGCATAATTAGTTCAATTCGTTGTTCTCTTCTTCCATGAACTTAAATGATGATAAGAGTGTTGAACTTGGTGTTTGTCCTAGTTTGGCACTTGTTATTGTCCCTTTGGCTAGTTGTCTACCTTCCACATATACTGATCAAGATTGGGATGTGGACAACCTGCTATAGGCTGACTCGCATCTGCCTTACTAGATTTTTTTGCTTTATTTTTCTTTTTCATGTTTCTTTATGTGATTGCATATGTCTAATGTGATCCCTTGTACTATTTCATTTGGTGTATCTCTCTCTCTGTGCATTTCTCTATATGTACCTACATTCTTGTCTATGTCGTAAACATTTTATCTTTTTTGCTTGTCTTGTGTTTTCCTTTTGGGGATGATGCAAGGCATCGAGACATTTAGGTCTCTTCCATGTTGACCCAAAAGGTTTTTTCTTTGTTTTTGCTCTTTTTGTGTCATTCTTCCAATTCTATGAGTATTTGGGGAATGATGATGTTTCCAAGCTCTAAAACAACAATATAGCAAAAATATACTAACCCTGAATCCATAGATCCCTTATGTGTTTTTGGGGGTGACCCCTCCCTCCTTTTTCATGACGTAGCTTTATTTCGGAAACATGTGACTTGGCATAGGGATTTCCGAAGAAGCTCTCATGTCTTAGAATTAAACATTGGCTACTTTAAAGCAATTGCTCGCAGCAATGGTGTTAGTAACTGCTTTAAAGTGGGGGCATACATTAATAATATCTTTCAACATTTTTCATGATTCATGGTGTGATTTTCTTTTTTTCTTATGATGTGTCCTTTTCTTGGTGGTGTCATTGGGTTTGATATCCTCCAAGAGTGTGACATTTCTTAGCGTACGACTTTCCTCTTAGTGGTGATGTGATGCACTACATTCCCTAAGTTGCGAAACTTTTACTCTTGATTTGTCCTCTCTTGAAGACATTAGACACGATGTTCCCTAAGAAGACCTTACATGAACAAAGCAAGATCCCCTTGAACAAAAACACGTACATACATACATACATACATATATATATATTTATATTTCAAAAATGTTTGGCATAATGCAGCTTACTAAACTTGTGAAGCTCAAACCCTACACTCAAGGCCACCTAGCAGAACACACCTTGTTTGCCTATGGAGCCTTGTCGTGTGGTGCCTTATTGAAATTATCAAAGGGATAGCTTTGGTATGATTAGTATGATGAGAAGCCAACACAGAGGCGTGGCTTTCTCATTGTACGGTGAGAGCCTATAGACCTGGCATGACTTTCTCACTAGGCCACTTTATTGGAAGACTCACCTACTGGATGGCTTGAAGTTTCACTACCTCAGAGTGAGCACAAACCAAAAGCTTAGATGTGTTCCACATCGCGTTGGACAATCTAAGCTTGATCTTGCTAGTCTTTGATGTTATATGATTGTGTATCATTGTCATTATTGCAATGTCTATTTTAGTGTGAGTTTCACATGGGGTCATACTCTCACTAAAGTGGGGGCAAATGTAGTGTAGGAAGCAAGATCCCCTTGAACAAAAACCTATATATATCTAATGTTCAGAAGTGTTTGGCACAATGCAGCTTACTAACCTTGTGAAGCTTAAACCCTAAACTCAAAGCCGCCTAGCATAACACACCTTGTTTGCCTATGGAGCCTTGTCGTGTGTTGCCTTATTGAAGTTGTCAGAGGGATAGCTTTGGTATAGTTAGTATGATGAGAAGTCGACACAGAGGCAAGACTTTCTCATTGTACAACAATAGCCTTAGACCTGGCATGACTTTCTCACTAAGCCACTTTATTGGAAGACTCACCTACTAGACGGCTTGAAATTTTGCTACCTCGAAGTGAGCGCAAACTGAAAGCTTAGATATGTTCCACATCGCATTGGACAATCTAAGCTTGATCTTCCTAGTCTTTGATGTTATATGATTGTGTATCTTTGTAATTGATGTATACATAAGTGTCTTGAATGTCTACTTTAGTGTGAGTTTCATATGGGGTCATACTCACTAAAGTGGAGGCAAAATGTAGTGTAGGAAAAAGTATCATTTTTTCACACTTAATTTAGGAATAATTAACAATAAAATGAGCCTAATTATGCCTTAATGTAGTGTTATAATATGTTTTTCATATTCATATTAAGGCCCTTTTAAACTAAATAAACTTAATTGTGCCTTATTTAGAGTGTTATAAGGTGTACCTTTACACTTTCACGCTAATCTAGGGCTTTATTAATTGATTGAAGTTAACTTGCCTTAATTGGCCCCCTTAATTCAAATCTAAGCCTAATTAAATGCAAATTTTGAGGGATAAAACCCGACATTCATAAATGTCATTACACAACACTCAACTTTGGAAGATGTGTGTCCCAGGTAAGTGACCTAAGACCCATTCACCATAGGGCAAATAGATTCTCACTTAGACCTGTGACCTTGATTTTACATACTGTTTAACATTGTCCAATGTGTGTCCTAGGTAAGTAGCCTAGGTGTAATGTCCCCAATTTTGCGAGCATCAGAGTTCGGTGGATTTAGCCTATTCTTAGCTCTCGTAGGCTAATATGTATGGTTAGAGGGTCTCTTTTGGAGCTTGGCTTGGCTTCAGATTGTCAAAATTTACCAGTTGGTTTTCGTTCAGGGTCATTCGGACATCATTTGCCTGACTTGCTATTTTTAGTAAGGTCATTCAGCGGAGCACCCCTGCTATTTTTAGCAGTATGTGTTTGATGTGGCAAGAGTTAAATCCATTCACCGACTTGATTTGGTTAGGTCGGACATATTTTGAGAATGTCATCTTTGGGTGTTAAATTAAATATTAATTATTTAAACTTATATTATGAAGTTATAATATTATTTAATATTATAACTTAAGTGATTTATTTAAGAATTGACCAACATTGAGAGGTGCACAAGTATAATTTATAGTAAAAAGTGGTTGAACTTGGAAATATTAAGTTAGATTCAATTTTATTTAAATGATGCCTTTTTGAGGCAATCGACCCTCTTGAGAATATAAGTATTTTTTCATTGTGAAGAGTTCATTATGTGTGTTATGAAATCATTTTGATCAAGTGGCCTTCCAGGAGAGCGAGACCCAGGGTTTTGGAGTTCTCTTTTGGCATTGGAGCGAGCCATCTTAGGTGTTATAGGTTTAAGTGTGCAGTATTATTGATTTGTGCCTTCAGGGTAGCTTCATTAGGAGGGGTTATCACAAACATTCGAGATTGCATCTTGGTTTTGGTTTAGATCAGGAAGGTTCATTTCTAGGCGCCATTTTCCAAGATTTGGACACATCTTTCAAGGGCATTCCAGTTTGCTGCAATAATCAGGTTTTCATCAAAATATTGTTGCTTTTCAATTTGCATGTTATCAGATCTTAATTGTAATCAATCTAGAAGGTCAATAAATATTTTGGCATCATTAGATCCAGTAGTTTCCATCATTTTCAGCGTTGTAATATTTTATTTTATTTTTACAAGCAATTTCTTTCAAAATCGCATTCTATATCTGCAAGCAAAAACACAAAAAAATCAAAAACAAGCAAAATCAAACAGTTGTCAGAGATCAGTGAGAACAGTGGTTTCTACAGTGGTATCAGAGCATGAATCCTACCATCCTGTGTTGGTTGATAAAAGAAAATAATTCTGAATGTCAAGGGTTTGATAAATAAAATCTGAGGAATTGATAAAGTGGATGTTTTCAGAAGAATTTGAGTGAAATCCAGAAAATAATCTTTATTTGCTTGAGGTGCCTGTGTGTATTCTTGTTACAGAATCGAATTCTGTTCTGGGCTTTGTATGTATTCCATATTTGCAAATATGACAAATTGAGCTGCCAGATATGGACAAAACGGTGGGTACGAGAAAAAAATGCTTGAAGCTTAGTCTCCAGCACACAAGACAAATTAGTGGATCGCTGTTGTAAAGGCAGAGACAGGGTTTTAAAAGTAGCAAAAATAGACGATAAAAGACAAAAGGGAAACTGATAATGTTTCATTGAGTTTCCAATGACATTTAAAAAGAAATTGCGCCCATTCTAGAGGAGCTCGAACAAGACAAAAAAGGAAGAAAGCCGTTTGCAGAAAGAGATGAAATTGGAATAAGACAAGGCAGTTTATCAATTGGTTCAAAATTTTATCAAATGGAGGACGGTATTTGAAGTGATGCGATTTTATTTGAGGAGACCGTCTGCTATTATACAGAGGAAAGGTCAAATCGCACAAGGAAGCTCCCGTAAAAAGCCAAATTGTAGACTTCCTTAAGACGTCAGGACAAGAATCGAGTAGATAAATTAGCGGGATATTTCTAGAAGACAAGTCCAACAATCGATATTCTTAGAAAGATGATTGATTGAGATCTTCAGGAAGGAGACGTCTGAGTCTGGCACCATCGGCATATCCAGCTGGGACGATAGTATAGAGACTCAGCCGCAGGAGTTTGGTGACGTGATTTAAGAGCACTCAAAGAATATTCAATGCAAACTTACCTTTGATATCGGGCCTCACTTCACAATTGGGCGTTGCCTACTTGTCTCCAGGTGTTGGGCGATCAAATACTCAATACCAAAGACTAGAGCAATAGAACCGAAGAAGCTAAGTTGAGATATTGAGTGAGATAAAGAAATTCGAACCATTTGAAGACAAGACCGATACAACCAAAAAAGCGACTTGGTTCGACTCATTGAGGGATTTGCTCAAGAACAATCTCTGCTGGGAAGGGTCATGGCTGCCAGGTGTTGCCAGTAGGACACCATCTAGGTTGGAGTTGTCTGATTTGCTTTGCATTAGTATTGCTTATGATATGTGTACTAAAAGTGTATTTCTGAGTGCATTAAGCTACTCTCAGCATTAGCAGTTGTATTCCTTGAACATTATACCTATGTCATCCACAGCAGAAATTATTAATAAATTGCATATGACTGTAAATTGTATGGGCATATGTTGGTAATTGTAAAAGCATATTTGCTGAGTCGTAAATAGTCGAATTCAAGACAATATGGAGGTTGTGTTGGGTGCCTGGTAATTGTTTGATCAAAGGTCTTAGAGTTGTAACTATCAATCATGCTTAGTTCTAGTCATATTCTTGCATTGGAGAGCCACTGAAATATTTGCAGTGCATTGTCTTTACTATCAGTCATTGATATACATTGATAAGAAGTCTGGCAGTGCATACAAACTGTTTGACAGAATTCTAGGGCAGCAAACTGATAAAAAAATTACATCACAACTAGTAAGGGACAGTACAGTGAAGGCCTGAAATCAAGTCAGTTGGATTTGGTTTTCAGTTGGGCAGCGAAAATGGGCTTCATGACGACATTGTTCAGCAATAAACAAGCATTAAAAGAACTTGAACAATCACAATACAAGCTCAATCGACAGTTGCTGCATTTAGAGCAGACGCTTTCAAAGTTGGGACGGCCTAAAGGATTTATTTCACTTCCTACCAGCAAAGTTTCAACACCACAAATCAAAGAAGAGGTGGTGATTAGCATGTTTGAGGAATATAACACTCTTGCTCAACGTGTTAAGAAGAACTGTTCCTTCAAGAGTTACATGGATTTGCACCTGAGTCTTTTCCAAAAAACTGAGCAAGCAAGGAAGGAGTATCACACTATAGCCCATGAATTGTTTACACACGAATTGGATAGAGAATCTTCACATGTGATTGATACAACTCTTCATGAGAATGATGTGTTGTCTTCAAGTTCCGATGAGGTATGCAGAAATTTATACGATGAATTTGATAGACATGTTGATTTGACTCAAGGAGACATTAGGACGGCAACGATTTCACATATGCAAAATAATCCTATTGAGTTGTCACATGAAGGGACTCAAGAATTGGGTACTAGTGATGCATTATGTGTTGAGGATTCATGTCATGGTGAGTCTAATTTTCCAGATCAGACCTTAGAAAACAAGCTAGAAGGTTCAAGTGTTGGCATAGAATCTCAGGATCATGAGTTGGATGGTGATATAGTTGCATTGGAAGTGGAAGTGTGTGAAGATACTGTCATATCAGCAGCTTCTACCTTATCAGTTAAGCCATCCTTTGAGGTACATAGCAGCAGTACCTTAGATGTTGAGGTGTGCATGGATGAAAGCACACATGATGCTGCTTATCATGTAGTGAGTGATGACGAATCAGCCTCATATCATAGTGCAGATTGTGAACCGGAAAACTTGTATGGGGGTCATAAGCTACAGAGTCCTCGTCATTTGGTTGGGCAACTAAAAGTGAATGACAATATGATTGCCACAACCATTGAGCATTTTGATGTTGCTCGTCAGATGTTGGCTACCTATGGTTGGAGTACTCCTTTGACATATGAGCACGGTGATAGTGGTTTTTCCCTTGTAGAGATACATGCACTTCGAGAAGCAATTGGAATGATGAAACAAAATTACCTAAAACTACTTGCAGACAAGGATTTTCTTCTCGAGTGGGATTGCATTTGTTATGATGCATTGAAGGGAAAGGAGGAGCAGGTCGATGAGCTCACTCATGAGCTTGAGGTGACTATGGACTCATTGAAGAGCAGTCAATTGGCCCTTCAAGAGTCACAGCCACAGTTGGAGGAGCTTACCGTGGAGTTGAGTTTGGCACAGTCTCCACCAGCTGCAGATACAGTACAGTTATATACAGAGGCAGTTGATGAGGATCTTATATCCACGGGTTGTAGTGAGGATGTGGTTACATCTATCACAGACATTGGTGTAGTTAATTCAAATGGGATGAGTGTTTTGGTTGAGAGCTCCTATTATGAGATAGTTGATTTTTCTGAGAGTTGTGTGACAGATCACGTCACTACTCCATCGTCGTCACAGGAGATATGTAGGGCATCATCCAGTAAGGAGATTTGTACTTATGTTGATTTGTTTCCCCAGGACTATGATGGTCAGCCATTGACAGAGGTGGGAGCATTTTATCTTGATTGCATAGTGAGGTGTTCATCACTTCTCCTTTAGTCCACACACAGGACTTGATGATGCATCAGTGTGGTTTGGCTCCTGAGTTATATCATCCGTTGTGGGATGGGTATTCACCATCTTCAGAAGATGTGATTAGCAGCTACAAGCGCCAGATTCAGCCGTTTGTGGGGGATTACTTGCAGGGACAGCTGTCAATTTTACATCATGTTGATATGTATCCAACAGGGTTTGCTACTTCTTGGTCACAAAGTCTTCTTCTGGGTACATGGTTACAGGATGACTATGGTGTCAGATGGCATGATGGCTTGGTCAGTTATCCCATCCATGAAGGTTTAGCAGAGGACAGGGAGAGATTTGGTGTAGCAGATGCTTCTAGAAGTTCTTATCTCCGCATGACAAGTGGATGTGAATTCATATTGTATTAGGATCCCAATGGCGACAGCTTTGGCACCGAGTATTGGATGGGTCCCATTGGGTTACTTCATTATTCTCAGCATGGTGAAGTTAGAGGCAGTAGAGTGCAGTGGAAGCCTGGGGATGACAGACACAACAGACTTTCACTTTGGATTTGGGATCCAGGAATAGCCTGCGTAGTTGTGTGTTTGTTGATGCTATAGGAGACAGTTAGAGATGTGTGGGACACTTCACAGTTCTTATTTTGGGCCTTCCGAGGAGTTGGATTTCTTTGCAGTAGAGATTGCTTGAGGACAAGCAATTTCAGGGAGGGCAGACTGTAATGTCCCCAATTTTGCGAGCATCAGAGTTCGGTGGATTTAGCCTATTCTTAGCCCTCGTAGGCTAATATGTATGGTTAGAGGTCTCTTTTGGAGCTTGGCTTGGCTTCGGATTGTCAAAATTTACCAATTGGCTTTCCTTGAGGTCATTCAAACATCATTTGCAGACTTGCTATTTTAGTAAGGTCGGTCATTCAGTGAACACCCTGCTATTTTTAGCAGTATGATTTGGTCGTGTGCAAATTAGATTACTTATTCACAGCTTCAGATGGTTGTGAATCGGACGTATTTTGAAGGAGATTAATATTTTAATTGTTAAATTAAATATTAATTATTTGAAGCTTATATTATAAAGTTATAATATTATTTAATATTATAACTTAAGTGATTTATTTAAGGGGTCGACCAACATTGAAGAGGGGCCACTTTTTAATTATAATTTATAATTAAAAGTGCGTTCGAGACTTTGGAAATATTAAAAGTTAAAATTCAATTTTATTTAAATGATGCCTTTTGAGGAAAAAGTCGACCCTCTTGAGAATATATGTATTTTTCATTGTGAAGAAAGTTCATTATGTTATGAAATCAATTTTTGATCAAGTATTCTTCCAGAGAACGGAGCCAAGGGTTTCAGTTGTCTTTTTGGCATTGGAAAACGAGCCATCTTCAGTGTTGCAGTTTAGAGGCTGTGAAATATCAGCTGATTTATTGCTTATCAGAGAGGTAGCTTCATTCAGAGGTTATCACAGAACTTATTCAGAGATTGCATCTTCGGGGTTTTTGGTTTGGAATTCATCCGGAAGGGTTCTTCATTTCTAGGCGCCATTTTCCAAGATCTGAACACATCTTTCAAGGGCATTCCAGTTTGCTGCAATAATCAAGTTTTCATCAAAATATTGTTGCTTTTCAGTTTGCATGTTATCAGATTTTAATTGTAATCAATCTAGGTCAATAAATATTCTAGCATCAATAGATCCAGTAGTTTCCATCATTTTCAGCGTTGTAATATTTTATTTTATTTTTACAAGCAATTTCTTTCAAAATCGCATTCTATATCTGCAAGCAAAAACACAAAAAAATCAAAAACAAGCAAAATCAAACAGTTATCAGAGATCAGTGAGAACAGGTGTTTCTACACTAGGACCCATTCGCCATCCTCACTTAGACCTAGGACCCCTATTTGAAATCTGTTTTTGGCAATATTTTAAAATTTTCAAATCTATAATTCAATGTTGGCTTGTAATATTTGAATTTCAGGAATTAATGGTAAAATATGTATAAATAGATAATTATTTCATTATGTTTCACCTAGAAGAATTTCAAGAGAGCACCCGAAGCATTCAAGTGAGCATTATCAAAAGCATTCAAGAGTAATTTCAAGGCATTCAAGGGTAGATTTGTAAAAGAATGTTGCAGCAATCAAGATTCCATTGTCATATCAAAGATGTATTGCATCATGCATGTTGTCTGAGCTAATACATTGATGTAGTGTTCAAGATCAATTCAAGCATATCAAAGGCATTGTTTCACATCAAGTTTCATGATCAAGATCTACATTCATTAAGGCCACTCCATGCTAGTTTGCAGATTTATCTAAGGTTCAAATAAGGTGTGGTGAGTTGTAACATTGTTTTTCATTCATCATTTTTTTCATGGTTCAATTCATTTCAAGGTTTAATTACCAAAACAGGGTTTGACCAAGGCAAACCCCTATTCCCTGACAAACAACATTTTTCTCTCTTTGATGTGTGATTGTAGATTTTAGGTTGAAGATCTATTGAAGAGCAAAATTGAAGAAAGTTGCAGGAAAAGTTGTCAAATCACAGAAACTGATCTACATATTTTATTTCCGGCTTTTTAATAGTGACCAACTAAAATATCAGAGTGCAAACATAGAAGAATATAGCTCATAAAGCATTTTCCAAGAGCCCTAACCAGGACCCATTCACCATAGGGCGAATGAGTCCTCAGTGAGGTCTAAAAAAGCATCTTTGGTGATAGGTACACATCATTCTCACCTTTCCAAGTCTGCATTTTGATAGTTAGTTCTATTAGATTTTCAGATCTATCCTCTATAGCACACATTCTTGCATGAAACAAGGAAAATAAGTCCATTGTTATCAACTCATTTCAATCAACCCCATTTTTCTTTGTTTCAAGGAGCAATGTAAAGGAAATGCCATGTCCTTTTGCTTGGACGAAAATTCCCAAGTAGTTGAT
This sequence comes from Sequoia sempervirens, assembly GCA_007258455.2. Classification (NCBI taxonomy): domain Eukaryota; kingdom Viridiplantae; phylum Streptophyta; class Pinopsida; order Cupressales; family Cupressaceae; genus Sequoia; species Sequoia sempervirens. The sequence continues at coordinate 297,608,742 of VDFB02000015.1, forward strand.
CACCTTCAAACATGTAAATAAGCAAACTCAACAAACATAATAAGCTTTACAAAATTGGAAGCATTTTTATTATTATTTTCTTTCAAAATTGATCTTTACATCACTCACAAGTCGGTTATTTGCATGAGTGATAAAATTATTTATAGGAATGATCAATTGCAAGCACATTTTTATTTTCTTAGTAGTTACATAAGTAAAGTAACACATTTTTAGTTTACATTTGTCTCAATTCATATTCATCCTTTCTGCATTAATAAATAAAGTTAAATATTATGTGCATTGTCTCTACGTAACATTAGCCTTTACCATCTTCGATTGTAAAATTTTGGTCAGAACTTAAATGGCAGAACAAGCTAACTTTAGTGATTCATATTGCTACCAAATATGGGGCTCAACATAGAAAAATCTGCAATGTGGGGAAAATTTTTACCTACGATGGATTTTGAAATCACCTTTGCCAAATAACTGCCTTTGCACCTTGCAACACAATTCCAAGTGATGTGTTACCTTTATGTCTTGTATCAACCATTTATCTTCGGTATTTTGACCTGTCAATTATTTTTTCTCCACGCAACAATCAGGTCTATAGAAATATGCATCAATGTTTATAGAAGGTTGAATCACATGCATTAGGACATAGAAAAGACTCTTCGCGCTTGGCATTCTCTCAAAATGGCCTGTAAAACAAAATGAACTTGATATCCCAATCCTAGTTAAGTTTACCTTGCAATTTGATTAACATATAAGCCCATTTTGGATATATAATAGCTGGTCAACTCAAACACGAAAAATGATAAGTGACCTATATTAGGAATCAATTTACAAAAGTAATAACAGCTCCAAGAAACATGCATAGTGTAGCTGTCAATGGCATCTGATCTTGTGATGGCAGTCATGTACACGACTTCTCTTTCATTTCCTTTTCAATATACAAAATTTGCATCTCATTCTGTATCTTAATTACTCACACTACTTCACCAAGTAGTAGTTCCATCTCATCAACTTCTGGTGGCTGGTCTGATGCTTGGCCTGCATTACCTTCAGCTAAAATTGCTTTTGCTTCTTCTTCGGTGACATCACTGTAAATTTGAAAGCAAATGAATCATTTATCTGGGAACTTTCCATTATTTAAAGAGGTTAAGATAATCCTCCAATTACATAAACAATTGCATTTCTACTTACCTGTCAGCTGCTTCACCCTTGCTTATCAAAGTCAAATTCTTCGAAACTATTAGCTCCCAAAAATCATTCAGTCTTTTACTCCGGCATTTAATTGCCAGCTCACGCATGAAATTATTGAATTCCATTGGTTCCTGAAAGCAAAATCTAATTAAGACAAAATAGTTTGAACAGCAAGCTTGGAAGCCAGACTCTAACCCAAAATACTTCATAAGGTCATACTGATTCTAGATCCAAGAAAGACCACTGCAATATTGATCTAGGCCAAATAAATTTTATATGCCATGCAATGTTGAAGTGGGGCCCCTCATCCAGTCATATTGGAATTTCTATAGTTCCTTTATAGCCAGTTAACAATTGAGTGAATCGGGGATGGCATTTGGCATCATATCTAAATCAACACATGAATGCACTCGGATGAAAGGCAAGGTTTAATGTAAAAGATAGGTATCTTTTTCCTTCCTCACTCGGCGATCTCTTAAAAGGCTTTAACAATGCCCAACAAGGTTTCAAAATGAATGCCATCTGGCCCAGATAGGACGTGTATGCTTCAAATAGAATAAAAAATCAGTTTCCTTAAGTGGACCATTCTAAATCATAAATGATGTTCTCACAAAAAATATTTATGCATTGTCAATAGATGCGAAAATAGTTCATATGATAAACTTATAAAGTTTATATAACAGTAGTGAAAAGGATGGGAGACACAAACCTCTTGTTGAACACATCCACTTCGTAGTGCAAGTAGACAATCCAGGGCTTTACTGTATGTGTTTCCGCTGTAAGAATTATCCAACAGATCATTGATGAGTTTTTTCATTTCTCGGATTGCTTTAGGAACCCATTCATCACTGTCACGGCGTGCCAACATAGCTTCAAAATCTTGAACTGGTGTTAAGCCCCCAACCTCTTCTACTTTCCTAGCTGCAAGACTTTCAAAAGAGATACCACTTTGCAGGTCAACAAAATCATCTTTACCAGCCTCTTCAGACACTGATGCTTTGTCCCTCCAAAACCTCCTGGATGCTTTGTCTTTCTGTTGAGGACATGAGTAGCAGTTATGAACTGTGTTCTTTGGCATCCAAATTATCAATTTTACAGATATGTCAAGAGTTAGAATTTGACTAAAAGAAGAAGTTTACCTTTGGATTCACTTTCAATTGAAACTGGCTACAAAATCTGTTTAATGCAAACTCATTTTCAGAAACAATCTCAGGGTCAGGCTCAACTATCCTCATAAGAAGATCATCCATTGGAGGGACATCTGCATCTGGATTCCTCAATTTTGCATCAAGAGAACTGTAGAATCGCTGCACAGTTTTGAAAAAATACCAAGAAAAATATGTATCATTCCAGAAATACTAGGATGGAAAAAAAAAAAAAATCGCTAAGCATATATCTTTCAAACAAATAAAGATAATTACATTTCTAATATTTTTTCAAGGGGTTTTCATTTTCAACATATCTATTCACATACCACAATATTCAATCCACTTCACTTTCAAACCAAAAAAAAAAACAGAATGAACAAAAAACCAAGAAAATGTAAGCACAAATAAGTAGTAATATGAACAAATAGATACTACGTCAACAGAAAATAGATTGTAAACACTCACAATGAAAAGTATGACCATATAAAAACTGTAAATTGATTTTAAAAAGTTACAGAAGACCAGATTCCTGAGTGCTCTCTTCACTCAACACATGTTTGAAATGAAACAAACTATAAAATTGACCAAACAGGGGAGTTATAGCTGAACGCAATTTGACAGCTGAAAGATGAGACTAGTTGCCAGAACACATTCACTAAAAATTCAAGCTTTGGGGTACTATTTGAATTTTAAACAGAATTTTCAGTTTTTCTAAAATTCCAGATTGTTTCTCCCATTAATGGGGTTAAGTGGGTTCAACCACAGGCCTCCCTAATGGATTTTGCAAAATGTGTTCCCCTCCAAAAAATTTCAAAATAAAATTTAAGTGTTGATGGAGCTTCTAGGGGGAACCCTGGAGCTTCAAGAACCAGATTCATGATTCGGGAAAGTCTTGATTCTCTAATTTGAGTGGCCTCTCAGAAATTGGTTGATGGAATAATGAAGCAGAAGCTTAATTCCTTGGTCCTAGATTTTCAAGTGGTTGCTCAGTGCGGTATTTCAAAAATTCACATGGAAGGAAACTCTATGATCATCATTAAGCCTATTTAAAATAGCACTTTGCCTAGTTGGAAATTAGAAAGTATTATAAAATTAGCTTGGCCATTAATAGAAACCTTTGAATCCTTCATTTTTGAACAATGTCTTCAAGAAGCAAATAAGATAATAGACATTTTAGCTAAGTTTGGGATTGAGTCCAATGAAGGGCTATCGTGAAATTATTAATTGATTGGAGGGCCTAGGAGATACGTTGTCATGCCTCCTTTCTCCACTGCCTTTAATACTACTATTATTATTAATTAAAAGTGTTTTTCAACACTAAATTAATATAAATAAATAAATAATTAATTTATATATATATATATATATATATTAAAAGTTAAGATTTTCAAATTCATGCCCAAGAAAAGGACCCATGAGTTCTAAACAATGCAGTTATATTTCCAAGTTCAATGGTCATTTGAAGGCATCCAGCTTTTCATATTCCAATTGTCATTTGAATTCAAACAATTGTGCATTTGAGGACGAAACCCCTTGCCTGCACATAATGAGGTTAGGATGAAAACAGGAAACCCCTACCTCATTTTGGCAACTCTATATGGAAATTGCAGTTGCACTGATTGAAGATCTTTGTTCAAATTTTCAAGACTAATCTACCAGAAACGCTATAGGCATTTCGTCATTATTCGTTGTTTGAGATCCCAACTGTGGATATGCCATCATTAAGGGAGCTTCCAACATTATCCATTGTGTTGGCTGTGAGGAAGGCACTACACATTGCCATACTGAGGTGGATTGTGGGAGGAGTGTGAGCAGAAACCTGAATCAACAAAGAAGAGTGGCTGTGGTTGGATTTGGGTCATCATGTCACTCTCAGAAGCAATAACTTAGACACATCAACAACCAAAACCAGGGGCTTGGACATTCAATTGATTCCCACAAACATTTGCGAAGCAAATCATCCTGCATATCAGAGCCAACTTGCATTTACCCCATCCATATTCCAATCACTGCTACTGAATTCCATTTGCTGCACCAATTGCCAGACCACTCCGTCATTTGCAGCTAGGGCAGAGGAGCACACTAGAGTTTCCAAATCGCCTTCATATTGAGTCACAGAAAATCATTTGGTGGAGGTATCTAACATAGGAATCAACATCAAAGGAGGAATCAGACCATCAACCGAGTAGTCATTCCCAGCAGTGATCTAAGCACTGATGCCAGTGATGATCAGTGGATACTTTTCCATCATGGACCAAGCACTACACTATCCTTAGATGTAAGTCAAGGAATTACTATTTCGCATACGAAGGAATTATGAACATTATACCTTCATTGTAATGGTGGATGATTCTATCATGAATTTATGATCTGAGTCAGTATATGTAATACCAAAACAGTCCTTGTGGCATGTAACAATAAGAGTTTGTTAAAAGAATTATGAATGAAAATTGCACATAAACAGCAAACTAGAATAAAAAATGACAGAGATCCACAAATATAGCAAACTGGGATGAATTCTGACCTTTTTATTGACTGGAATGAAAGTATTTGAAATAGCTCTTGTGAAACCACAGAACTCTTGTAAGCAGGTCAACCACTGATTTACTCTTCACAATTGCTGCAGCCAGCATACAAACTGGACAGCTGATCAAAGAGGTGCGATTGGTAGCAAATGTGACGGCCAAGTGTTTTTTTGAAATCTTAAAGCTTCTCATTAATGAATCATTGGTTTCTTTTATTCCCAAGTCCCACTCCTATAATAGCAGCAACTACTTTATTCCCACGTCCACACTAAAACCCCAGCGGTCCCCTTTTATTTTATGAGTTTCGTCTTTTGATGAGGATCAGCTGAGTGTTAAGGCTGGAGCAGCTAGTAAATTAATTCCAAAATCTTACTTTTAAGCTGCGATTTCCTTGAAGCTGCTACAAATTTTGAATTGAGGTGGATGGGGTTAATGAGGATCCCACGTCACCAAAGTGGCAGCCAGAATTGGAGCTCCTACGTCTGATTTACTTCATCAAAAAAGCATTTGACTGCCTTTCCCACATCCTCCTTCAAGGCTGGCTTCCACTTCAATCTGCCACATCCCACCCAAGAAGCCTTACAACCTTCTTGGATTGTTTCGGCCCCCCCTGCTGCTAAAAATTGGTATGGCCAAATATCATTTATTTGTCTAGTAAATAAAAAGATAAATTCTGGATTATTTAATCACAACACCTGCAATAAAATATAAATAAATGTATTTTTTTTGGTATTTTCAAATCTCCCACAAATTCTTGAATCAACACAAATTTGACCCCTATATAAAGGGGACAATAATAACCAAAAGGTTTTCGTCTTTTGATTCCTAACTAAACCATGAGGGTTTTCATCCTCAAGGTGAAAGCTGCACCAAAAGTCAATGCTCTCCAAATGAGTGTTTTTTAATCATTTTTCCATCAAACCCTAAACGTAATTAATCTTTTCCCAACTGACAATTAAATTACCTTTAGGTAATTAATATTTTTTCAATTGACTATTGATCTTCTTTTCCAACCTATAATTTTTATTTTTCTTTTTGGCCATGTATCCAATATTCGCTTTTGGCCCCATTTAATGATAATATATTAAGCATTCTTTTTCCAAAGTTATAACTTAAAATTAATGTTTTGGATAACTTAATAAATTATTATTTAAGTGAATCCCCTATTAAATCCCCCTTTTAGCCTATGGGGAATAAAAATAGGCTTCAGGTCCTCTAACTTGAATTAGTTTGAAAAAGGGATCATTACATAGTTTAAGCATTTCATTCAGATAGTTAGCATATAGTTGTGTATACATTTGTTTGTTTCAATTGGAACCCACCCACTAATAACAGGGAGATTAAATAGGGTAAATCACCAGGGACACCACATTGGTGTGAAAGCAATTTGACCTGTCAACCTATAGGTTCATTTAATGCATGTATACAGCCCAATCAGAGAGATCTACAAGCTTGAGAGAGAGAGAGAGAGAGAGAAGGAAGTTGGAAGCAACCCAACAAGAAACTAGTGAAGGAATAGGAGGCAAAGGTAAAAGAAACATGGCAGATACAGGGGGATATGCTTAATTCCTTTATCCAAAAGCAAGGGCAAACAAACCAACTACTAATCCAGATGGTGCAACAAATGCAAAAGATGGATGCCACCCTAAATTCCACCAAGCCAATACATAATGTCACAGGTGAAGGGAGTAATTCAAATCAAAATGGCCCAACCAACCATGCAAATAATAACAGAACTTCAATCAGATCAGCAGCTAGGCCATTTCAACCTACATTTTAACCCAAAGTAGAGGAACCTCCTGAAGAATAAGAGCAGAACCCAACAACATATGACATCAATGCTTGAATGGATGAGTACATGGGACTTGACCCAAATATCAGAAATCAGATTTCATTTGCGAACTATTGCAATTTCAGATCAAGGAATGGGTCAAGAATGGATAGATGACCTCATACACAACAACCCCATAGAGATTTACAGCAAAGGTTGAGTAAGTTGACTCTCCCTCCTTTTGATGGTTCAAGGAAAAGTACTACACGTGCTTGGGTCCAAAAGTTGGACACATATCTTTCACTCTATCATGTCCACTTCTTTCCATCCTTAATCCCACCCTACTAGTGTTTTTAAACACTATATATATTATATAATATTAAAATATAAATAATATAATTAAAAATAAATAAACATTAATAAAAAGTCAAATAAAGTCAAATTTTCAAATTTAAAAGTTGGCATGTAATGTCCCCTTCTCAAACCTGATCTTTCCAGTGACCGTTGGCCCTTTCCTTGGGAACCCGAAGGCTAGACGGAAGATAAATTAGGGTTTCCTTTTTTTGAGGAGGTCATTGCTCTGAGATGATGGATTCAATGGCGGATTCTTTATGGGTTTTCAGAGAGCTTCGCAGTGGTATGTTCGTCTCAGCGTTCAGAGCACTTTCCGGAATTTACTATTTTTAGTAAATTCTAATTTTGGCAGCTTTCCAGTTGGGTTCAGCTCGGTCGACTTCCTGCTTCAGTTTGGTCTGATGTTGTGTTCAGTATTGGCTCCGGGGCACATTCAGAAGGATAAGTTAAGTCATTTAATTAAAAAAAGTCACGTTTTAAATATTATGTTTTAACGTTGACCCCTTGGCCTAGATTTAATGACTTAACGTTGTTTTAAAAAGTGGTCTCAAAGGGTGGCGCCATCATTAAAGTTATATTTAATATTTGATTCTCCTAAGTCAAAGCAAGGTTAAGAAGGGGCGCATTTATCAAGGTGATGACTCATTTAAAATATGATTATTGAGTTAAAAGGAAAAGGACGCCATATTGAAGGAGTTAGGGTTTCGACTTGAAGATGAGATTAGGGTTTCATGAAGTCAGCTGGAATTTATATAAGGAAGACTTGGTTCATCATTTGGACATCTTTGGTCTATGCTAATGTTATGCTGCCGAAATGGTTGCGGAATTACTTCGAGGAATGAATGCCTCTTAGTCTGGGCTCGACTTCGTGCTTGAGAGACAGCACCTAGTGGAGAGGTTAGATTATTTGAGTGATTTTATAGTAAGTTTTTGCATTGTTGTAGAGTTATTGCCTTGAAGTTCAGATTTTTGCATTTCATACTTTTCTAGAGTTGCTGATTTGATACAGCAGATTCATGTTTGTAATCGTAAGTCAAAAAATACCAAAAAAAGAGTTCTGGGTGTTGAACATTTCTCATTGTCTAGGATAGGCGAAGCTATAGTTTAAATCTCAGATTTTTATGTTAAGTATTTATTTTTTAAGGAAGGATCGAACTTTTCAGCAGGCCGTACCCTTTGTTGCTGTCTTGAATTCCGTGCTACTTGCATTTAAGGCATTTGGGGTCTGTTTAAGTGTTTGATCTTGGTCGCCCTTGTTGTTAGAGTGCATTGCATTTTATCTCACTTCTTTCAGGTCAGATTTAAGGAAGTTATGAACTATTCTATGAATTTGTAAGTTGCTGATTATGTAACACAAAGTGCAGATCTGATACATCAGTTTATGAAATCTGCATCTTCCTTTATTGGTTGGTGTCAAGATTGCCTTATAACCTTTGCAGAGGATTCTTATTGTATGCACCATTGAAGAGCACCAAATATTCTGATTTTGCAGGCAATGATATGTTGTAAGCTGGCAGTAGTACTGACCAGTTGTTATTTTAATATTGCCTATTTGCTGTTGTAATAGTCTAGCTTCTTCAATCATTATTGTAATAGTTATAGCTCCGCCCTATGGTAGCTACTCTCCCATCTTGGGTCAGCAAGCACATTCTGGGTGTCGAGTATTTCCAGTTCCAGCATTTAATTCAAGCATTTAATTTTGTAATCACTCCGTCATATGGTCGCCCCTCACTCCGCATTGGATTGGGTAGCACATACTTGGCGTTGAGTTCTTTTCTGCATTTAGAATAGAAGACCCTCTGACCAATGCTCGCCATCATCGGCGCCATACTGGTTAGAGTTACAGCATAAGCAGTTTGTTTTAGATCCTCTGACCAATGCTCGCCATCATCGGTGCCATTCTGGTTAGAGTTGCTTTCTTGCACGTTTTGGTTTTCTCCTCTAACCTTAACGGGTGCACTGCTTTGTAATTTGTAAATTGAAAAACGAAAAAATTTGGCTCGGAATATTTCAGTGGTATCAGAGCCAAGATCCTGCCATCCTGTGCCCATCAGAGTTCACTTGACAGAGAAAACAGATTCTACATCAGAGGTCAGAGCTGAGTTCAGTATTAGTTTTCAGAAGTTTCAAAGATGTTGCATTTTCTAAGGCCTATGGGTCATGAGAAGTCAGATTCAACTATGGCATCGGAGGAAGGAAAGGTTAGTGATGTCGTAAGGGACTTCATTGAATATGCCAGACAGTTTAAAAGACAATGTGAAGATGAGGCTGTCAAACTCCGTGAGCAATATCAAACCATGCCAGATGATTATAGGTACAATGTTTCATTTGATTCCCATTTGAAGTGTGTGGCGTCAGTGGAGCCCGAAAAGTGGAAGATGGTGGACCACATTAGGAAAAGGATAAAAAGGGAAGCAGAACAAGCTTTGTTCGAAGAATCAAAGAAGGAAGGAGATGAAGTGCCTATTTGTGGATTGCAGCCGACAAATATGCAAGTTGAAGAGAAAAATCAGTCATCTAGCATTGAAGATGGCACAAACAAGGTGCACATATCACATCAAAATGATCGTGAGCTCGAAGGAGAAAACGTGACAGTTGAAGAGTGTGTGGAAGAGCCTCATAATACGCCCTTTGACTTGCATGTGATAGCAAGTGAAGAAGAGCAAGTTGAAGGAAATACTATTGGTGTCTTTGAATCAGCTTATGACCGTTACCAAAGTGGTGATGTTGGTAATGATTTCGATGTGTTTGTACCTCCTCTTGTTGAAGATTTAGTGAGGGATAGATTGGCTCTTGTTGCTGTCTCAACTTCCCGAGAAGTTCCACATAAGGAAATCAGCAACATAATCTCTCATGAGGGTTCCATAGAAGATAATGAAGATGAAGTTTTTCAAACACCAAACATTGAAGATTCTTCACTTCATTTCGGGGGTAACATTGTTGGTCATGGGATTGATCAGCAAACTGAGCCATTGGAGAAAAACTTTTTTGATGATTTCAGCTTAAGTGAATTAGGACTTGACTTATTCAAAGAGTCATCACTACAAGGGGAGCATGATAAGTTTTTTCCAGTTGATCATCTTAATCAGCTCACTAGCATTTGGGATCCGGGTGTGATGGCATCAAGTTATGTTAAAGAATCTGTGTGGGATAAGTTTCCCTTTGATCCTGATGAAGAACAAGAACCAGGTTGCACAGTAGACTATGAGGTGGCCCTTGGAGGAGAAGTTGTCTTTGAAGAAGAAGATTGTTCCACAAAATTCCATAATGATCTCTTTGGAGTGGTTGCAGCCACTAAAGAGGAATTTGTGGTTACAAAAACTTTCCGAACAGCGGACAAACATGATTTCTTGAGCAGGTTGGATACTGGTCTAATGTTTGATCAAGGAGGCCGTGATGAAGAAGAAGAGCTAGAAGTCCATATGGCTCTTGAAGATGGAGAGTTTGAAAGTGTTATTAAACACAAATCAGATTTATCAATACACGAAGCTGGTTGCAAGCAATGGGTTGAAGAATTTGTGGAGTATGATGCTTTTTATGATGATGAGCATTCTCTGCTAGTTGGTGGTGAAGTACAAGAATGTTGGAGTAGCAAAGAGGGCAGCAAAGGCAAGGAACGAAGTTCTGATTTTCAGTTGCAGCCTATCAGCAGTTCACCGTCTTTGCATGTTCATGAGTGGGAAGATCAATGCAAGGTATCTTTTGGAAGAGAAGTACAAACGCTATCCCTATTTGATCGCACACACAATTTGGTTGATGATCTCTATTGGAAGGCTCAGTCTGAAGAGAGACGAAGGGGAGTTAAGGATGAAGTTGCTCTTCCTAACTTGCAACTTATCAGAGGCTCTTTGGAGTCATTGAAATCAACATACATACACTTGATTGAAGATCAAGATCATGCCGTTGAATCTGCAAAGAAGGCCTTCATTGTTTTCGAAGAAAGGGAGAGTATGGTTGAAGAGCTCACCTTGGAGCTTAAATCAACATAGGACAAGTTGAAAGAAACTCAGTTGGCTCTAAGAAAGGTTGAAGACCAGTTTGCAGATTTCAAACTTTTCAAGGAGCAAGAGGATGCACGAAGAGCTGGAGAAATCAAGCAAGTAATTGGTGAGATTGATAGTCTTCGAGAGGAGTTTGATCTTGAAGGTTTCACAAGAAAATCAAAGGTTGCATGTGCAGATTTGGGGCAGCAAGATGAAAGGAATGACTTTCAAGTTTATGACAATCCTCTTTTTCAAGAAGGTGATGAGAAAAGTTATGATAATCCTCTCTATGAAGTAGAGGATGAAATGGAGAATGAAACTGATTCTGGTTTCCAGTGCTTGGATGCTTCGATATCACTCCATGAGGATGTGCCACGTATGTTGAGTAGTAATGGATGCATAAGTGGCTTTGAGGATGAAGGTTCTACATGGGAGGTGACGAAGCAAGGTAATTTCAACATCTATGACATCAAGGTGTTGAAGAGACAAGTCTTGGTAGCTGTTGGTAACTTCATCACAGCAGCAACGAGTGAAGATTTCAGACCTACTACTCAGGAGGAATGGGGAAAAGGCGAACTAGACTTTGGTAGTTGCACTCTTGACAATCCATCCCTTGGGTGGAATGATGTTTGGAATCATATTGATCAGTTTTGGGAGCGGAAATTGAAGCCACTCTATGTTTCATACTCCCTTAATGTGGAAGCTTTCATGGTTAAGCTTCAAGGATTTACTAGAAGGGGCATCAGTTTCGTGAGAAGGCACTTGGTTTTCACTAGCACTTTGGAATGTGTAGAGATTTCTTTGCAGTGTGTTGAAAATCACTTCCAGTTGAGTATCCATGTTTGGGATTCTCAACTTGGGTTGTCAGAGTTTATTACTTATGGAAAAGACTCTTGGAGGGATAAGGAACAAACTTCCAGACTTGTTGATGTTGTTCCCTTCATTTCCAGCTACTTGATGGTTCCGTTTGTTCATCAACAAATGGATTGGAGAGAAATTTTGAATTTGGGTTGGAAAGATCAACGATCGGTAGTTCTTGGAAGTGACTTTCAGCTCAGACAAGGGCAGATTTTGAGACACGAGTTTGCTGGTTGGAGGCAGACCAGCCACCTTACTTATGGAGTTACTTTCATTCAGGAGAGTTGGTACCTCACTCCTGATCAAAGAAGTGGTAGTTTTTTGATGGAGATGGCTTTAGCGTGTTTTTCAGCGACTTTGGAGGTTTGTAATGCAAATTCTGATGGTTTATTTTCATTATTGGTTCATGACAATGAGCTACCCCATACTTTGAATCTATATTTTGAGACTTGGGGTTAGTTGGGAAAATTCTCGGGATTTGAAGCCATGATAATCACAGTTGGAGGCATAGGGAATTCATGTGAGTCTTGAGTTTGAATTGAGCTTTTGTGATCAGTTTCCTCTGCAAAAAGATTTGAAGATGACACATTTGCAGTCATGGTTCCGTTTGTTATCATGTGGAGGTATGCTGAAGAATTCAAGTTTGATTTGAGTAGACTATCCTTCCTATTGCTTAGAATTCTGATTGACAGTAGTATGGTTGATACTGTTAATTCGGGGCATCGTGGACATGAGATGTTGCATGATTTTGATTTCCCTCCTTTAAGATCTTCCAGTTTGAGTATCATAGATGGTAACACCTTGGAGTTACAAGGGGAGTCAGTGCAGCATTGGCATGATATTTTCATTGATGTGACCAGAGTGGTGCAGCATCGGCATGGTGGGTTTTTCCTGAGACGCATTTGGGAACCAGGGATCATACTTGTTGCGTATGGATTAGTTTTCAAATTTCTGGAGTTGTGGTGGTATTGCTTGATGACAAGCAATTTTGGGAAGGGCGGATTGTAATGTCCCCTTCTCAAACCTGATCTTTCCAGCTGGGACTGCTGGTCTTTCCTGGGAACCCAAGGCTAGACGAAACAGTTTCCTTTTGATAGAAGGTCATCAGAGATGATGGATTCAATGGCGGACTTTTGTTTTGAGAGAGTCAGAATGGTATGTCTGCCCATTGCTCGTAGCACCTCTCTCTCGGAATTTACCATTTAGTAAATTCTACCTGCGCCTTCAGCTTGGGTTCAGCCTGCCCAATACTTCCCGCCCGCCTATCCGATGTTGTGTCTGTGATTACCCGGCACATTCGTATATAAGTTAAGTCATTTAATTTAAAAAAGTCACGTTTTAAATATTATGTTTTAACGTTGACCCCTTGGCCTAGATTGAATGACTTAACGTTGTTTTAAAAAGTGGTCTCAAAGGGTGGCGCCATCATTAAAGTTATATTTAATATTTGATTCTCCTAAGTCAAAGCAAGGTTAAGAAGGGGCGCATTTATCAAGGTGATGACTCATTTAAAATATGATTATTGAGTTAAAGGAAACGGACGCCATATTGAAGGAGGAGTTAGGGTTTCGACTTGAAGATGAGATTAGGGTTTCATGAAGTCAACTGGGATTTATATAAGGAAGACTTGGTTCATCATTTGACATCTTTGGTCTATGCTAATGTTATGCTGCCGAAATGGTTGCGGAATTACTTCGAGGAATGAATGCCTCTTAGTCTGGGCTCGACTTCGTGCTTGAGAGACAGCACCTAGTGGAGAGGTTAGATTATTTGAGTGATTTTATAGTAAGTTTTTGCATTGTTGTAGAGTTATTGCCTTGAAGTTCAGATTTTTTGCATTTCATACTTTTCTAGAGTTGCTGATTTGATACAGCAGATTCATGTTTGTAATCGTAAGTCAAAAAATACCAAAAAAAGAGTTCTGGGTGTTGAACATTTCTCATTGTCTAGGATAGGCGAAGCTATAGTTTAAATCTCAGATTTTTATGTTAAGTATATATTTTTTAAGGAAGGATCGAATCAAGGTGCCGACTTTGTTGCTGTCTTCGTTCCGTACATTGCATTTAAGGTATTTGGGGTCTGTTAAAGTGTTTGACCGCCCCACCTGATTAGCACACCGGTGTCGGCATCGGGCCCAAGACGAATTCACATCAATTTGTAATCACTCCTACTACATGGTCGCCTCTCACCCGCATTGATTGGGGTAGCACATACTCATGCTGGAGTTTTTTCTGCATTTAGAACAGAAGACCCTTCCGACCAATGCTCACACATCGGCGCCATATCAAGTTAGAGTTACAAGATAAGTATTGTTTTGGATCCTCTCACCAATGCTCACTATCATCGGCGCCCATTCTGGTTAGAGCGTCATATCGCCGGTTTTTCTCCTCAGTAACCTTAATGCGCACCGCTTGTAATTCTGTAAACTGAAAACGAAAAAATTTGGCTCGGAATATTTCATGGCACCCAATTTTGGGGCCTTGGACCCTTTCCACCCAGCAAGTATAAAGCTGATCAGCAAGTCTTTTAGAGGGCATAATTGGATTTTTGGAGAGTTTCATTTGTGATGTGCAAGAAGAGCGAAACCCTTCAATTGCACTTTCGAGTTTAGGACAAAAACCCTACCTCTATTTAGGAAAATCCTAATAGGGTTTGCAACACTGAGCTAATATGCGCAATTGAATCTATTTTTCACGTATCAAACATTGTTGATCATAAGTTTGGAGCAAGTGCAAGGATCTTCTAATGCCCCTATTCTAAGGAGATCACATCCATATTGAGGGCACCAAAGAGGAGATCACATAGGTAATGAATTCAATCAGGTCATGGACATTTCATTGCTAGGGTTGCAAAATTTCTCACAAGATCACAAAATAACCTAGGCATTAGGAAGGATTAAGGACGAATTCATTTAAGGTCCCAACATCCACAATCACTCATTTCCCAAATAAGATCTAGCCAAGGCTCCAAAGAAGGACTACTAGTCTACTACCCAAATAGCTCTAGGAATGGCCAATCACCACACAAGATTTTTTGAAAGGTCAAAGGAGTTTCAAGCTATTATAAGGTTGCACTAAGTCTACTATACCCAAATCTGAGCATTAGAAGGGCCTTCATAAACACATGCTCAACTATGGGCACCTACTAAGATTTGCAAACAAAAACTTTATTGCTATCTAAACATTCATTCCTCTTGGGAGATGAGCAAATCAAATTGTAAGTTAACACTATCATTATTTGTGTAGATCTATTACCTGAATGCTATGTTATCCCAAAGTTTTGGGACAAGGACAGCAAGGGACAGGCGGATGCATTTTGGGGTCCCCAATTTTTTGGGTCATTTTTTGGGGATGGCAAGGGACAACAAGGGGGGCAACTATATAAAAAATAGGGAAAATTTTAAATATAAGGAAAATTTTAAATATTCACATTATAACATTGATAAAGCATTCATGTATCCATTATAGAACCTTAATACATAGCATTTGTGTTAAATTGAGAGTTCAAGTAAGAGTCAAAGTCAAACAAATTAGCAATCTGCTTACTTTATATTCGTCATACCTGGTAAAATGATGCTTGAAGTTGACAGATATTTTATTATTTTGTCAAACAATTGTTGTAACTTGCTTTGTGTAATTATCATTGGGTGAAATGCAAACAAATTCTGAGATATTCTAGTGGGTATAAAATTGCAATCAAATCAAATCACATTCACATTCAGATTTATACACTTGGTTTTAATGTTTGTCCAAGTTTTCCAAGACACCCAGCTATAGCTTACTGTGTAGAGAGAGGTGGAAATTATTCGCAAACCTGTAGCTTTATATCAGCAGTCCCAATAATTCTAAGAGCAGTACCAGTTCAAGTTTCAAATCGAATTCCTATTGGTTAACCAATAGATCCATACAACTTAAGGGTGGATTTGTTGCATATAAAGGGACTAATATTGTTGTACCAGAAGTTTACTACCATAGAAACCTTCAATTTAGTTTGGGATCAAAATATTATAGCTGTTACAACAGTACAAACTGCTGCATATAGGTTCTTAGTATATTTTCAGCCTATATTGCTCTAGATGTAAACCACTGATTGTTATTGTAAGTTTATTTTAATGCTATATCCTCCAAATATAGAGCTCCACAAGTGATTGATTTGTTATTTTAGAGAGATGTTTAGACCACATGGGCTGCTTAGAAACATTGGGAGTGACAAGGGCAACAGGTTCATTATTTTGTTTTGGCAAGAACTTTTTCACTCAATGAGCACTGAGTTGACTCCACGTACTAGCTATCACCCTCAAACGGATAGACAAATGGAGATTGTGAACAAATGGATTGAAAGATATCTCAGGAACTATGTTACAAAACAAAACAAACAACATGTATTTAGTGGCTTCATCTTAGAGAGTATTGCTACAACTCCACACATCATATGTCTATAGGTATGATTCCCTTCAAAGCACTATTGGATATAATCATAGTTGCCAAGAGATTGGTACTGGTACTGGTATAGGAGACTGGCATCGGTACCGGTATGGCTTTTTTTTGAAAATAGGAGACAAGGGTACTTGGAGACGCAAATAGGAGATGAGGGTACTTGGAGATGCCATTTTTTTACTATAAATAGAAAATAAAAAGATAAAAAATTAACAATTTATAGAAAATTTGAAAATATGATGACATTGAACTTTCAAAACATTATGCTCTTAGTATTACTATGACGGCTCTGCTCTGCTATGACAACTCCCGTGTTAGCTGCTTTTTGAATTTTTGGCACTATTTTGATTTGACTGATTCATGGGTGGCTCAGGGGGGGCAGGGTCGAGAAGGCTCCCCTTTCCTAGCACTGTGCCTGCAGTGGCAGTGGCCAGTCTAGCTGCTCCCAATATGACATCCCCTCCTCGTACTTCAGTCCTTCCCCTGGGGAAAAGATGGAGGGAATCTCTAGGAAGTCGCCCATTTCTCCGACTTTTTGGCTGAATTCCTTTTTCTCATAGGAAGCTTCGGCTTTCTACGTGGACAAACTAGTGGGGTCTGACTCGCCAACCTCATCTAAAAGACTAGTGGAATTTGCCTCTTGCTCGGTGACTGGCTGGGAAGTAGATGTCCCTAAGGTTCTGATGCTGAAGGCGATGGATAACCTCAAAATGGCACTTGTTGGAAAGTTTTGGCATTTAAGCCAAATATTGAACTAGTTTGTCAGTGGGTGGCTTCCACCTGGAACCTAAAAGGCAACGTTAGCATAAATGCTATGCCCAGAGGTATTTTTCTGTTTTCATTTGTGGTTTACGAAGATATGCTGAAGGTTTTAACTAGTGGTCCATGGGCTTTTGACCTGGGATTTAAAAATTTTCTTTACCTATGCAAATGGAAACTAGGTTTTGACCTGTCGGCTGATTTGGGGGCCTCTGCTCCAACATGGGTTCGCCTTTCGGGGCTCCCTCTGGAGTTTTGGGAGAAGGGAATCTTTAAAGGCATAGCTAAATCCTTTGGGAGCCTCCTAGCCATAGATAAGATAACTCATGAGAGATTGAGATTGGTGTATGCTCGAATATGTGTTAATGTGGCAATAAATACGGTCCTCCCCTCCTCAATACTGCTTAAGTCAAAGTTCGGTAACTAGACTCAACCCCTTGAGTACGAAAATGCCTGCCTCTTTTGCCAGCAGTGTAAGAGGTTTGACCATCTAATCTATTCTTGTGGGATTTCTGGTGAGGGTTCCAAAGCTAAAGGAAAATTTTCAGAAGAGGACAACTCGTCTAAGGTTATGGCTTTTGGTGTGCAGCCTTCTACTACATCCTAGAAGGTGTTTGTTCCCCTTCTAAAGGTTAATCAAGATCTAGAAATGAAGTCTGTGTTTGATCCTCACGTTGAAGTTAATGAGTCGGGGTGCCTGAACCTGAATGTGGCTACCCCTGCTTCTTCCCATCCTACTCTGGGTTTTCCTACTTTGGAGGAAATGGGAAGGGAAGATATAATTCAAGAGAAGGTCCAAGTTGAGGATCCCCTGTTGGTGAAGAATGTGCCGGTTCTAAACATGAAGGAGCAAACTCATGTTGCAGATGAATTCTTGGAAGAGGGAGAGTATGTTCTAGATGATACAACTCTGTCTCTGGAGGAAATGAATACTGTATCTCAATTTGGAGCAAAAAATCTGAGCAATTCGTTGGCTCTTCTTGGCTTCCCTCAAGGGTCTACTGATAAGGAGGATGAGGGATGGTCTCAAGCTACAACGAAAGCCAAAAAGAAAAAGAAATCGGATGTTGGAGGGGGTAATAAGGTGGGAAGACCCTCCCAAAAGGAATCAAGAACTAAGGATACTGTGAGGGATGTGGTAGCTGGAAAACAAAGAACCTTGGACTCGATCGCAGGATCAAAGCCCAAGAAGAAGTAGCCTAAGTACTAGGTTAGGATGGAGGTGGGGGTGATCCTGTTTCTTTCAATGAAGTACATCTCCTGGAACATAAGGGGCCTTAATAGCCTATATAAACAGTTTTTGGTAAAATCTTGCATTCTTGATAATAAAGTGGATGTTCTCCTATTACAGGAAACGAAGATGAAGAAAGAGACCTTTGAGAAAGCTATTGTAAGTATCTGGTTAGGAGCAAATTACTTTGTTAGTGAGGCGGAAGGTGCTTCAGGTGGTATTGCAACCCTTTGGAATCCCTCTAAATTGAAAAGTTCCTTGTGTTCTACGTGTAAGAACAGTCTTGTGATTACTCTAGAAGACATTGCTTCTCAGGAGAAATGGAATCTCTTAAATATTTATGCTCTGAATTCAAGCAGGGACAGAGTTTTGTTGTGGGTACAGCTAAGTGAAGCTATTTTTGATAAGAAAGATGATCACTAGATGCTTGGAGGGGATTTTAATTCTCCTCTCCTACCTTTAGAAAAATTTGGAGGGTCGGATGATTTTTCAGATAGCATGATGGAGTTGGTTGAGTTCTTCAATTCGGCAGGTCTAATTGATATCCCCCTCCAAGGACTAAGTATACCTCGTCTAATAGAAGGAACGAAAGTCATCTAATCCAAGTTAAACTGGATAGGTTCTTGATCTCTGCTAACTAGGATATTTCCCAATTCCTTTCTCTTTCTGATCTCCCTAGGTCAGAATCTGATCATAATGCTTTGGTGCTGAAAAGAAATTTGCACCATAATAAGGGACCTTTCCCTTTCAGATTTGAAGCTATGTGGGGTCTCCACCCGGATTTTGCTACTTTGGTTAAATCTTGGTGGGAGGAACCCATAATAGGTACTCCAATGTACTGTTTGGTGGGAAAAATTCAACTCTTTAAAGCCTCCCTTCAGAATATTCCAGTTTATTACCTATCTTTGTTCAAAATCCCAGCCCATATTAGGGAGAAGATTGAACAGATTCAGCATAAATTTTTGTGGTCAGGAACAGAAGAAAAAAACAGGCTATCCCTAGTCAACTAGGAAAAAGTGTGTATGCCTAAAAGAAGTGGGGGTTTGGGGTTAAGAAGAATTTCCATGCTAAACAAATCATTAACAGCCAAAATTGGATGGAATCTTCCGGAGAGCTCCAAAGACTAGGTAAAAATTTTCCAAGCTAAGTGCTTAAGGAACAGGAATACTGGCTGTTTACTCTCACAATCATATCTACCTACTGGTTCTGCCTTATGGAACCATCTTGTGAGATTGAGGAATGTGCTGAAGATGGGGGCAAGGAAGAGAATAGGGAATGGGAATAATACTGATTTTTGGAAGGATCCTTGGATAGAGAATTCCACTTTGTCCGCCTTTGAAGAAATGAATCCTCTCAAGCTTAGCTTAAACAGGATTTGTGGCAAAAGGATGTTTGATTATATAAACTGGGACATGGAGGAACCTAAATGGAAGGAGTTCAACACATTATTAAGGAGGAACAATCTAAGAGGTCAAAGACAGGTGAATTGGGATCCAATCCTCATGAATTTGCATAATTTGATAGGGGAGGCTAAGTGGTTCAATAGAGAAAGGGAAGATGAGTGGCTCTGGAAAAGCAACTCTTCTAGCTGTTTCTTGATTAAAAAGACCTATGAAGACTTGGTGAGAGCCCAGGTTGTTGTTCTTGACCACTTCTGGGATAGGGTGTGGCTAAGAAAATCTTGTTCCCAAAATTAATTGTTTTTGGTGGACTGCTACTAATGGAAAAATTCTCACTATTGACAATCTAGTTAAGAGAGGCTTCCAGCCAGTAAACAGGGGTTTGCTCTGTAAACAGGAAGAGGAGTCGATAATTCATATTTTTTTTCAATGTCAATATGCAAGGGAAGTGTGGTCTTTCTTTTTGTTGTTCTCCTCTAATTGGGTGTTTCCCAATTCAATGAAGCTTTTTATTGAAGGTTGGTCAAATTGCCCATTCTCACATAACGTTATTGTGGACCTTTGGAATCAAGTTCCTCCATTTGTTACCTAGGGATTGCAAAAGGAGAGGAATATTCAGAGATGTGGAGAGAAGCAACTGGGAGGTCAATCAAATTATTAAAACCCAAATTAAGGAAAACATCGAGGCAGGAAGATACAACTTCTCCAATACCTGGCCTAATTACAAAGAAATGAGGATAAAACAAAATTGGGGAATAAGGAAGAATTTAACCAAACTCAATTGGTCAAAGATGCTTAACAGAATGGGTACTATTTGGAGTCCTGCACTACAAGATTGGGTTAAGTGTAACTTTGATGGGTGCTCAAAAGGCAACCTGGGACAAGCTAGTGCAGGGGATCTGGTAAGAAATCATAAAGGTGACTATATTGTGGGTTTTGGAGTGAATTTGGGTGTCTGCTCTAACAATAAAGCCGAAGCAATGGCCGCTCTTGGAGGTTTCAAATTTCTAAAGGAGTTGGGGCACAAAAATTTCATCATCGAAGAGGATTCTAAGCTAATTGTGGACATCCTAAATGAAGAAGCTACACCTCCATGGCAATTAAAAAATATAATAGATAGATGCAAAGTCATTAAAAAAAAAATTAACATCTATTGGGTACAACATGTGTATAGAGAAGGAAACAAAGCAGTCGATTGTACTGCCAATGTGGCACTGAGCTGCAGGGGATGGACATGTTGGACCAATGGCAACATGTCAACATCTTTAAGAGACGTGATCCTTAATGAAAGATTTGAAAATGAATCACATGCAAATTTGATTGGTTAGTTGTTAGCAGATTTAATGAGTACCAAGTGGTGTTGTTTAGCTTTCTATGTAATGATGGTATTTGGAGTACGGGGTGGTATAGGAGGATCTTGGACGGAGATGATCTTAATAATTTCCCTTTAAAGATGGTGTTCAAAAATTACATGAAGTTATTGAATTTGCTAAAGGTTGTCATCTGCATGCATGTCGAAAAGCCTTGTGTCAGTAATCCCCATATTTCTATAGTGGGGAAAAGAATGAATTTTAATAGGGATTTAAATGCTTGCAAGAATAATGATGAGTTTTGGGTTCCGGGAAATGTGAAGTTGGCTTTCTTAATAAGAAACTTCTCAATTTTTCATTCTATATTGGCTCTGAGTATTATTTGGCGTTTGAGTGCTGGTTACATTCAAGGAAGGAAGCAGAGTGTGTGGGGGATTATGAAGAAAATTCTGACGCAGCAAAAGAACTTGCAAAGGAGTAAAATGGGTGGACCAAGGAAAAGAACAAAGCCGCCCAATTGCCAAGCCCTCAAATAGAATGTGGACCTATGGAGGATGTTTGAGAATGCGGGTATGGTCCCGTTCTTCCAATCTTTGAAAGGATACAATGAGAACTTAAAGGCGAAATTCACCAACTCCTAGAGGAAGGGCAGTGTCTCTATTGGCGCAGTGAAGTTCGAGGTCACCACTCGTTTCATTGTTGAAGCTACGTGCTTGCAGAATAATGGGCTAAAAGTTGCTAAGAAAAGTGGAGCGAACTACCAAAGGTTTGTTGATAAATTCCTTCATGAAGAGGAAACTCTCAAGAGATTCCAAAATGGGTATGCCAGACTTGAACTCCCTCCTCCTTTTGCATTAGTAACCCTATTTGTAATGCGTTATTTTACACTTGAGGGTAGGTTTATGTCGGTACATGTGTACCCCTTCCCTCTATTAAACCATATTAGGCATGGGGAGCATATCAATTTGCCATTTTACTTGTCTTCCCTGCAGCTTAACATTGAAAAAGGAGCTAGCCCTCCCCTCCACCAGGGTCTTATGCTTACCTTGTACAAATATGCCCTGGCCCTAAATCCTCATGGTAAACCTCTTTAACAAGAAATGTGAACCTCAGACCAAGTTTGAAGAAGAGAATGTGAACAACCGGAGGAGGAAAAACTTTAATAAGCATGATGAACTCCGCAATGATGAATAAATTCCCGCCACTCCTCCTTGTACAATTACTACTAGGCGGTGCTAATCCCCGCGAAAGTAAATTCCCTGGGTTAATGTACACTTAACCCTGAAACAGAAGAGTGAGGAAATAAGAAGCATTGAATTAGAGCTCATAAGAGCAACACTTGAAAAAAGGAAACACTCCCCTCTTCTGTTGGAACCCCCGAAAGCTAAGAAACCCAAAAGAGATATAAATCCTAGAGATGTAATAAATATCACTGAGGAAGGGAACCAAATGGAAGAGGCTAAGGAAATTTTACAAGGGCAAGGGAGTGGAGGTAGTGGGGGGAGAAGGTCGGCACAACTGGCTAAGGCAACCTCGAAGGAGAAAAAAGGAAAACAAAAAATGTCTGTAAATGAGGACCTGGGGTATGAAGATTTTGAAGCCTAGGAAGAAGACTTTGAAGACCTGGATTTTGAGGACACTGCCTATGAGATAGAGGAGGATGGTTTGAAGGAGGATAAAGAGGAGGAAGGAGGAGCAAGTGGAGCCTTCTGAGGATAAGATTGAGGTTGGGAATGTGCAGGATGTTGGGTTCTCGAGAATGGGGAACAAATCTGAGGATCTTAGTAATGAGTTTTTAAAAAGCAAACTAAATTTTTTCCAGGTATAGTTCGAAGACATGGAGAAGGCTTTAGTTACTCTCATGAATGTAACTAACAGGTTAATGAGAAGAGTGATGCTTGAAGCGGCTTCTGGCAAAACGAAAATTACCAAGAAATTAAAGAAACAGGGAAAACCTGATACCTTGAAGATGTTGGACGAGACAGAGGGCCCTGACTGGTGCAAATACATTACCCTTATGGGAGAGTATGGGGACCTGTTAAAGAAAGCCAATTAATGGCTTGTTGTTGCTGCTCTGTTGTTTTTGATGAGTTTTCTGTCTTTTTATAATATCTGGGACTGTTGTGTTAATATCTATAGGTTATGGTGGAATACCACC
Source organism: Sequoia sempervirens (assembly GCA_007258455.2). Taxonomy (NCBI): domain Eukaryota; kingdom Viridiplantae; phylum Streptophyta; class Pinopsida; order Cupressales; family Cupressaceae; genus Sequoia; species Sequoia sempervirens. Next base: position 297,631,857 of record VDFB02000015.1, read on the forward strand.
TGGGATACTGTCAACTTAATTAATGGTCTTCGTAGATCGAAGTATGTTGGCAAAAACCATAGTTTACATACTCTCCAATTACTCTCCAAGTAGCCAAATAATCTCCAAAAAATTTGCATGCCGAGTAATTTCTGCTTTTACTCACGAGCAATATGCAAATGGATTTTCTCTCGTCAAATTATCAAGTAATTGCCAGTAGCTCACAAAAAACCCACAAACTTGGCATGTTTGTGTGTGTATAAATATGTCTATGTGTGTATATACATACAAACTTGGCATCCTGTGTATGTTTATAAATAAGTATGTGTGCACAGTGCAGTTCTGAGTATACACATACATAAATATCCACACACATTTGCCGAGTATTTGTTGAGTATTTGCCGAGTTTTTCCCAAGTCAAAATTTTTGGGCTTACCGATTACTCTCCAATTCCGAGGATGTAAACTATGGTAAAAACTATTGATGTTTTAGCTGCGAGAGATATCCTTCTCTCAAAATCGAAATAATAAATGATGTATAAATATTATTTTAAAGGCTGACCCAAGATGAAAAGTCGCCTTGGTTCTTGAATGAGGCCGACCATTGTGAAGAGTCACTTGTGAAGAGGCACCTTACTTTGTATATATGGAAGGAGATGCTCATTCATTTGATCATCGATTTTTATTCTCAAGAGACATTCGCACTTATCAAGGAGTTTGTGCATCTACAACAAATCATATTATTGCATAAAGTAAATCAACATTAAGCAGAGATCATTTAATTGTGTATTTGCATCTAAGTGAGGTGTGATTCTTTATTGCATCATATCGGCCTTGTGTTTGGCCAAATTGTAAGCAAATTTCTGCTCCTTTAAATTCAATATATAAGAGAGATATTTTGGCTGGGTTTTTCTCCCTCGAGGAGGGTTTTCCCAGGATAAATTATGTGTTCCTTGTTCATTGTGTTGAATTTTCTATTAATTTGCATTTCTGATTAAAACAACAAAAACTTAATGTTTTCGATTGATAATGGTTGGACAATGGTTACTATTTTAAGTATTGGCCTGCGTGCTAAAACTAATGTTGTTTATTGGTTGGTTGGTGGTGTTGTTTCCCACCTCTCTACTTCTTTTTGGTCTGTTATTGTAACCTGGGATCAGGGCCCTTCCTTGCTTATCTAATCAAAAACATTATGCTCTTAGACGTGTGAAAATAATTTAATTGCTCTTAGACACATTAAATACATTATGCTTTAAATTTTAAAATTTCAAATGCTTAAACTTTAAAGTTTTTTAAATTTTTTAGGTATTTTAGCAGGAGACATTGTTTTCAGCAACGAGAGATGGCAGGGTACTCGGGAAACTTCGGCGGAAGTCTCCAGCCTCCTGGAGGCATCTCTAAAGACGGTACCGGTACAGGAGACGCGTCTCCGTCTCCGAGATGTGTCTCAGAGGGGGGGAGATGCATTTCCCGACAAATACAGATATAATACATTTATCTTTGGTGGATTTGATTATTTCGAATAGCAAAATTCCAAGAGCTAGGGATTTGGATCAACAAAGTCTTAGACATTTTGAATGCACTCAAGGAGAACCTACAATAGGCCCAAAATCAACAAAAGATGTATGCTAATAGCCACCATTTGGAGAGGACTTTCGAGGTGGGAAACATGGTGTTTTTTAGATTACAACACTACAGACAATCTTCACTCAAGATTAGTGGAACTCAAAAGCTTAAAAGAGTGCCCGAACAACATATTACTCCCATTTTGGAACTGTCACCACTTGATGATAGAGGTAAATTGATTTTGGAGTTTGAAGCCATCATTGACATGAGATAGAGGAGGCTAAGGAACGGGGTCATCATGGAGTACCAAGTGTGTTGGAAGAATCTTCCACTCGAAGATTCTACATGGGAAGGACTGGAGATTTTTTATCAACCAAATCTGAAATTGCTTGAGGTCAAGCAATTTGAGGGAGGACTATCATGTCCCCTTTCTCCAGACACATTTGATACTATTAATATTATTAATAAAAAGTGTTTGTCAACACTAATTAATACAATAACTAAAAATAAAATAAAATATGAATATAAGTGTAATGCCCAATTCACAATCATAAATAGTAGTACCAAGACAACACCAGCATCACAATCGTTACAATGCAATTCTAATATTTATTCCTCAGATCCGACAAACAGAATCTCAATAATCATAAAATGATTGGTACAAACACACTGGGGACTCAACGAAAAACCAATACGTATAATTAATGGGCTGGAGGAAATCATTGTTACATGGTATAGATGAAAATACTTAAACAACTGCCCATCTGAAGGCCCACTATTGCATTTATTATTGTAACCGACGAGGGCTATGTATTCACAACCGCCACAAGCAATAATCCACATCAATAGACTCGCAATCAATCCAGACAGTAATTAGTTCTCTGATATCGTAGTATCAATCTCAGTTCATAAATGGAACAATGAGTTATGCGTCGATTGATAACAAGAGCAAACAAAGATTATACTCAATCAACTATAAAGGAATCATACCTGGAAACAGTGTCTTGCGAAGGCCAATTACAATGATATATTTTGGTCAAATGCATTGTAATCGATAACACCCCGGTATACAGAGTAGGGGAGTCTTGAACATGTGGGCTCAGATCCAAGAGGAACACTGTTGCTATGATGGTCCTTCAGTCCATGAATCGAGGAGTCCCAGTGTGATGACATAATGCAACCACCTAGGCTATGAGTATAATCATAGAACCCCCCGGGATCGATGAGATCCGCCTGAGCAAAATGTTTCGTGGCCTAATATACCCCCACGTGATGAAATTGTCTCTTCCCATGTCCAAGTATGGTTTATCCAATTGTTGTAAGCTCGTTGAAATGGTGCAAATAACCTGAGGACAGCCAGAGCCGAAGGCTCGGCCTGATCAGCTAAATATGGTGCTACTCCCTTATCACCTGAGCAACGACGTCTGTTAGAAATTAGAATGAATGTGAACTGAATAATTACACGAATCCGCCAGGAGCAAATAGTCATCTCACTTGGGCGTGGATTACATAGAGGGCTTTATCACTGTAAATCCTTTCGAGATTCAACTCCAAATTCATGTTGATAATCTAGGAAAAGGAATTCATATGAATAGGCAATGATGGCTTCAACCCAAGGAGGTCGGCCGGATCTCACTTTTTGCCACCCATGTTTGAAAATAGGACCTCATCCAAAATTGTGACATGATAGCTAGAAACCCTAGGTTTCCCCCTGTTCTGCTCTGACTGATATTTTTAGGTTTTCTGACGTTTTCTGAAGTTTTGTGATTTTTTTGTGTTTTCAATGCAATAATGAATAGTACGGCTTTACCAGAAAATTGAAATAAATTCAATAGAAAATACTAGATCTTCAATGTATATGGAAAATACAAGCTAGATAGAAGGCGTATCATTTATTGACTCAAAAGATCTCAATACAAGATGATCTGATAACATGCAATTGTAAACAATGAATTTTTATCATGAAAAGAACCTGATTTTTCTGGTACGGCTGAAGGTACAAAACAGTACGGCAGAAATAAATATGCTCCTTCTCCTGCTTTCTGATGAATGCAATAAACTCCAGCACTATAGGCGCCACTGTTGAAGCCACTGAGAGACAAGTATGGAAGGCATTTTTCTCAAGGTGAGCTAACACGTGTTTCTGTGATGGTACGGCCTGATAGAAGTACGGCCTGTCAGATCTGCAATTACTTTTGTACGGCCTTCAACAAAATCAACATATAATCCTCTGGAATGATGCGCCAAGATAAGCAAACACTGTCTGGATGCAAATACTGAAGAATCTCAGATGAAAGACGATCTTTGAAAGCTCTGTAGTTTACTCTGAATGAGAAAACCTCTGTAGGCAATAGATCAAGTGATATTGCACACTCTCTGAATTGCTTTCCGTTGGAGATGGCTCGTTCCCCAAGGCAAACGAACATGAAACCCTAAGTCTCAGGCTCAGACCAAAATTGATCAGTTTCAAACTCAATAATCTCATAATGGCTCACTTCCCAATGCAAAATCCTCAAATAACCTCAAAAGTGCGATTTGCTACAAAATAGGGTTTTAATGAAATATTCATATTTTAATATTTTCAATC